>BRZM01000040.1:2248229-2860215 GCA_033238685.1 Lates japonicus | reverse complement strand
AAGGGGAAGGTGAGAAGCTTTAATCATTATCTCTTTTCTATGGGCTCTAACTGATAGCTGTGTTCAAACAATGTAGCAGGCAATGCACAGGTGTAAATAATGAAGCTGATGATGACTGAGTACAAAGCTGCTTTAGTTTCAGGGTCCTGGTATTATGCATGCTGGCTCAGTCATGTTGTGGCTCACTGGCATACCTGACTAGAACAGAGCCATCATTCATGTTGTTAGTAACACTTTTCTTACTATGATAAATGAGATTCTGTTGTGAAAAAGGCTTATTAATTAAATTTTTCAAATGTCAACGTAAACATAGGGAATTTTTAGATGTGCCTGCTGTTTATATCTCCTGACCAAACCAACTGATAGTCATGTCATCATATATTTGGAGTTTAGTGTGGTTGTAAAGCAGAAGCTGCAGTAGTGACAACCACACAAAAACACTTTATCCAATCTCTGTTTTATAGCTTGCTACTTGCCCTCTAACAAATTATCAAGAGTGGAAGCATTGTTACAAATTCAGAAATTAGCTGGTCTTCACATTCGTCTACTTTTTTGAGTTCTTGTGCTGCTCCTGTTTGCTAGTGCAGTGATTCAGCTGTTGCTTTAAGTGAACAGGTTACGTTATTCCACTGAAGGACAGTGAGGGTGGTCTCCATTGCGGCTACCATGGCTTCCAAGGAAACATGAAATATGAGACGAATGTGGATCTCTGTGCTGACTTGAAGAATCCACTGACACCTGTTCAACCTGGCAAACTGATTCAGTACAATCCACTGCAACTTTCATTTTACTTATTGCAAACAGACACTGAGACTTCCTCCAGTTTGCCTTCCAGAGAAAAGCATATGACCACCTCTTGGCTACTCCCTACCTCCAAAAAAATGTTCAGGTCTCTTCCTCCAAATTCTGCTTGACGGGGTCATATTCAGTTGTTAGGTGCAGTTTTTGCTGCACTTGTGTCTAAAACACATGGAAGATTGTCTTTACTCATGGTCTACTTACAGCATCTCAGAGTCTTCATTAGTGCAGGGAGTTTGCCCAGTTTTTTCCACTGACAGACTCTCTATGGGATGACGCCTGTTATGGAGGCTGTTGGAACAGAACATTGTAGAACGAGCAAGACCATGGACAGATAAGGGCCCTGGGCACAGACAGGGAAAAAGGCCCCCACCCCACCTAAATGGCATCCCAAGACAGAAGAAACATAAAACAACTATACAAACTATGTTGTTTGTAGTGTTTTGTGTCTCTTTTTTTGGTCATTTTGTATTTCTTCATGGTCACTTGGCATTTCATTTGGCTCATTTTGTCTCTGTAGTTGTTTTGCATCTGTTCATTGTCTGTCTCTTAGCTGAGCTCTGTGACTTTCAAACAAGAAATAGTAAAAGTCACTTCAAACCGAGACCACCTGACCTCTTGGGCCCCTGTACCTGTAGCCAGTTAGCCTGTTTCCATAATCCACCTATGGGTAGGACTCAAGATTAGGGGAACCTGAAGATGGGTGCCTTTCCACGTTACCTGGAACTGATTCAGCTGGGTGTCACAATGGGTCCACCTATCTGAGCTGTAAGTAATATAAACACATGATACAGATACAAACCAAGCATGAATTTCCTCTACAATTGTAATCATGAATGTATTAATGGAAGTGAACTGTATGCTACAGCGCATGCTCCTAGCCAGCACAAAGGGGAGGGGCTAGGAGGTGGGCCGACCAACTGTAGGCAAGTGTGTGTTTGTGTGTGTTCGTCTGAACGTAGCATGAAATGTGTCTCCTCTCAGCAAAAATATACACACTAACGTGAGACGTGCTAGTTAACGTTTTTTTTTTGGTATTTAAAGTTTTGTTTTTGTCGTCTTAAGACTGTTTCGATGTTTTACTTTGTATATTAAACATTCCGCTTGTAAAACGCAATATTTATTGGCCAAGAGCAGCCGACTTCGTTTCTTCTAAAGAGTGTCCGCTTCCCCTCCCCTCGATGAAGCGTTGCGATGCCCTCTGATTTTATATCCCTCCTTAGCTCGGATCTCGACCTCAATTCCCCCAAATCTCTATACTCTAAAGGTAAGATTTTACTAATGAAAGGCTACTGTTACGAAACTAACCCATTCTGTCCTGGTTTAAACGGAAGTAATATGAATGTCTTGGTAGCTCACGTTAAGCTGCTAGCTAGCAATAGTTAGCTTCTTCTCTGCTGTTAGCCTGCCCAGCTAGCTTAGTTAGTTAGCTGCATTTGCATTGGCTACTACCTGACTGGTTAGCTGTCCGTGTCACACGCGTGGAGGAGCATGATACGCTAGGCTGTTCGTCTTAATTGTAACAATGATACGTGAGATCACATTGACGTGATTGGATCTGTTGTTAGTTTTTTGGTGGACTGGTGGGTAGCATTGTGTTAAGTACATACTATTAGCTAGCCACAGCTACGTGAGGTCGCTCTCCAGCCACCACATTGTTCAGCGGTATAACGTACTTAAGTCTTGGTCGGATCTTGCAGAGGTGTGTGTATGTGCGTGCGTGTATGTATGTGCATGCATGCGCCTATCGCGAGAGAAGGGTCTAAAAGTTGTACATGCGTGTTGTTTTGTGTATTCTCCTTGTTTAGTTTTGTTTGGTGACAGTCCCTCTGTTGTTTAGGACTATGGCTGGAAGTGAGCCAGAGTTATCCTCCTCACATTCTCTGGTTTCACAGAAAGAATGCAGTTATTGGCATCACAAAGCGCAAGGCTCAGTCTCCCTGTCAGGATAAGGGGGTGCAGCCACTGGGGCCGCCAGTGCCAAAATGTATCCTATCTGTAACAGGCTTCGGACACGTGTCAGCCAACTGTAATGTTATTATTAGGTGGGTGTTGCTGCATCATGTAGGAACTAGACCGTTAACTCTTGCTGTGGTAAGCTGGGTTAGTGGGTATTGTTGTGGCTCTCAACAGCACTTTAAGTTAATTTCATCTGTGTTAACAATCATATCAACTTTAATGTGTAAAGAAACTGTGTCTAAATCTTCCAGTCAACACTGTCAGCCAACATGCTATTGCTTATTCATGAGCAAGCCTTGTATGTTGTGTGTTATCGTGCACTGCTCTGTGGTAATGTAACCTGAGACGCGTGGATTTATGCATTTTGCATTTTGACAGGACACTGGTAGACGACAGAGCTTCCTCTGCTGCCTGTTTTACCGCCGGGTCTATATTTTGATTGCTAATGGTTAACAAATACGTTGGCAATAATACCTAATACAGCCTTTACCTGCCTGCTGTCTGGCCTGCTGGTTCCACATCTGTCTGGCTGTTATGTATAGGGTGCTCATGAGCCAGCAGAAAGCATTACTCTGTGACCCTGAAATGCTCAGTTGAGCCTGCCATATGGTCACACTGTATCACATGATGGCTGTTTATTTATAACTCAGTAATTGGGTGTGTGTTCGCGCTGGGGTCAAGGTAGGAGACTTGCTCATCAAAGATCTAGTCAGGGACCTCATGTATATCAGGCTGTAAGTGAGAGAGGGGACAGCTGGCCAAGTTGCATTTTGGCCTGCCCGAATACACTGCACCATTTAGTTGGTCATGTTTTTTTAGTTCAAAATGAGGCAAATATGAAACCCCAAAAGTGAACTACTGAACCCTGATGTTAATTAAAGTAGGGATGCAACAATACCACTTTTTTTTCAAACCGATACGATACCGATACTTGGATCTGAGTACTTGCCGATACCGAGTACCGATACGAGTGCTTATTAATGCCATTACACTTTGTACATTTACTTGAAAACGTGTTTTATTTTCATCAGATATTGTTTCATTCTCTGGCTGTAAGAAATTGCTGTGACTGACATTTGAACATTCCATTATATATGGCACTGCCACACATTTTACTCAAATAGAAGTACTGTTATTGACATTTTAGCATTCAACTGCATCTTTTTTTAACAAACAGAATATCTTCAAGGCAGGAGTAGGCTAAGGTGTAATGTTTAAAATGTCCAACTATTTTCCGTCCGACTGCCACAGCATCAGCCACGCTCCTCTGTGCTAAAAGCCCCTCATTAACAGCCAGCTGGAGGGTGTGTGCGACACACGGCAGGCTCCGGGAGTCCAGCATCACTCATGGCTTTGATCATATTTTTCGCATTATAACGTAGCACAACATGAACAGAACTTTTAGGTACCCCCCCCATGTCTGAAGCATGTCATCAAACACACCTGTGATGGCTTGGCTGGTGTGCGAACCCCTAAATTGTTTTGCATGCAGGACGACTTTTCGCGGAGTAAAATCCTCGTCAATCTGCTGTGCAGTTAAACTGATGAGGGACACCGGGCTAACGCTGCTCGTCCAAATATTAGTGGTGAAGCTGAGGGCCGAAATGTCTTGCAACAGGCTGCGGATGTGCCTCTTCACAAAGTCATGTAGCTTTGGCAACACTGTGTCAGTGATGTGGTGTCGGCTAGGGGTCTCATACCTCAGCTCCAGTACGCTGAGAAGACGTCTAAATCCCATATTATCAACAACCGACAATGGCTGGTCATCAAGAGCAATGTACTGGGTAAGAGCCTCTGTTATTTTCACTGCGCGCGGGTTGTCTCTTAACATCTTCTCCCTCTTCTCCAGAGTTTGCTGCAAAGTTGGTTGTTGCTGTTTGCCATTATTAGCAAACTCTTTGAACTCTGCGTCGTGTTGGTTTTTTAGATGTTTTATCAGATTGCTTGTGTTGAAAGTACTCGCTTTCATCCCTCTTCTTGACAGCTTTGCAGAGCATAATTTGCAGTCCGCTTTACTTTAGTCAACACCATCCACTTTGAAATACCTCCACACCGCTGACATTGCTCCTCCTTGCTCTCAATTAGCACCTGACCGCCCAAGTGAACGTCATGCTGCCTTAAAGTGGTATTGGGCTGTGGTATCGGAACACTTTTACGAGTACGAGTACAGGAACAGGGTATCGGACCCGATACTGATATCGGTATCGGTGCATCCCTAAATTAAAGTGGAAAATAAATATTTGTCTTTTAACAGATGCATGAGACCCCATTTGCCCAGTCTGGCTCTAGGAAGCACCACATTTCAATGTAAATGACAAGGGGCCCTGAGTACAAACTTGTCAAACAACATATATATTGTAGTGTATACATGGAAAAAAATTCAAACCGCTCATTAATTACACAAATACCACTCATAACAGGTCTCCTTTATGGTATGGTGCTTGAAGTATACATCAGGAAAATACCTGTACAATTACTGATTGGTAAAATTGGAGCCTCATGGCTAACTTTAAGTTTTAATCCAGGATATCAGATTTTCATTACAAAAATATTCCTCCCATCAAATTCTGGATTGTTTTTATTAACATGACGATTCATGAAAACCAGCAAAATATGCCAACTTGTAAGTTTACATGTGAGAGAGAATAAGCTCAACTGCCAAAAAAAAGGACAATATGTGTTTGTTTATATGGACACTTTGCATGATGCACAACCTGACCTTTTTTAAAAAAAAAAAACTGTCATTTCTTTAATGGAAAGTAGTTCCAAATCTGTTCAGTGTGTGGACTATGCCTCCATAGTGTTGGGCTGGCAGCAGAACAAGCCATTTGTTTTCTGACATTCATTCTTGTACATTGTGAAAACAACCGTGGGAAGACTAGAAATCATCATGGTAAATATGAAATCTTAGTTTCATTTTTTTCTGTTCTATTTTTATTTCATTGTTCCAGACCTGAGTGTATTCATATCAGTGCATGCGTCCATTAGGCTCCATTTACTGTCAGTCACCTGACCCATATGAGAAGAAATGAAAGTCCTCCCTGGAAACAATCATTTAAAAGCATGCTGCCCTCTAACTTTAATTTACACACGTCTTTTTGAGTTTGTTAATTCACAGCTTAAACAGTGGTTAAATTCAGGCCAGGTTAACTATGCACTATTTTGTTAAAATCCTGTATCTTTAGGAGAAATGTAAACTAGATGTGTGTTTTACACACACACACACAGAGTTACATCTGTAGTTATAACCATGTACCATTGCTCTGGTTTATTCATCTGATCTAAACACAGTATCCAGCTATTCCTTGACATTACATTTAAGTTTCAAGGTAAACAGAGATGGTGCAAATAGCCAAAAATGGCATTCTCTGTGGTTTGAGTGCAGTGAGTAGCTCTTTTGTCAGTACTCTGGCTTGAGCATATCGTTATGTGTTCAAGAGTGTAATTAAAGCAGCCATTGTTGGGCACTGAGATACATTCTTGGTCTGCATATTTTTTCATTTGCAACAAAAACATAGCCCTCATGAATTGTCTATTCATCTGTCATCCCCCGTCTTAGCTCTAAGCCAGCTGCGAAGAATAAAAATGGAGTGGTGGCCTTGCCATTTGGCAAAACCTTTAAGGCATGTGTAATGTGAGCAGTGCATAACTATGATATGAGGTAATTTAATTGTTCTAAGTGTAGGTTAAAGTCGGTCCTCCCCCTGGCTGGCTAGTGTGTTACAGCTTATTTTTTCGGGCATACTCTGGCAGGCTTGTAGATCTGTGCACATAAACTTGTACAGATGTCATCTGACTTCTATAAAAGCAAACTGAGACCAACACCAAAATCCATCCCACAACATTATCAGTGTCCAGTATTCTTTTGGGAACAGAGGGAATTTAAACTTTTTCCTTGTCAACTGAAGTTTATCTGAGTTGAGATAAGTCTAATATTTTGTCTTGTGAAGTAACTCTTTGTGAAGTTTCCCTCCATTAATCACAGAGTTAGGGGAAACGTTTGATTAAATGTTTATATTGTTCATTCTAAGGCCATTTCTACGATAAGTAAAGACTTATGTGACGTGTTTGACGATTATTGGTCACTGGAAGCATGTGTGGTAGCCTATAGGAAGCACCTTATTCTGTCCACAGAGTAAGAGAAGAGAAGTAAAGGGACTGCAGTAATGGCTTGATGAATAGAGCTTGTATCAACAGTTTTGAATGTTAACTGACAGCAGAATGGAATAAAACCCATCAAATACCAAATATGGTCAACAAACAGTTCACTTAGATGCATCCTGTGTACTTTGTCTTTTGACAATTTTATGTACAGCTGTTTGACAACAACAAACACACAATTTTGGCCTTTTCCTTTGGCTGAAAAGTTTTTATTTTTGTATAAACATCTCTTTATACTTAAAGTGTGTCGCCAACAGTTTGTACACTCACTAAGCTTCATTAGAGACACCTGTGCACCTGCTGATGTGGCAGTGCAACATGTTGGAAAAATGTAGCCTGGTCTGATGAATTTTGATTTCTGCTCAGGCATGCAGATTGTAGGGCGTCAAAAGCAGGAATCCGTGAACCCGATCTGCCTTGTGTCAACAGTTCAGGCTGATGATGAGGGTGTAATGGTGAGGGAAATGTTTTCTTGGCAAACTTTGGGCCCTTAACACCAGCCAGTCGTCATTTGGATGCCACAGTCACGTCAACATGAACCAGAATCTCAAAGAAATGCTTCAAACATCTTGTGAAATCCATGCTATGAACTGAGGCTGTTTTGAGAGCAAAGCAACCTGCCCGGTATTCCTAATAAGTGTTCTATGAGTGTACAAACATTGTTTTGCATACTGCTCAGTCCCCAGGTAGTCTGGCATGTGAGTAAATTCAAAACACTGAATGAAATCCAGACAACACATTTACATACCCAAACTCAGTGAAATGACTTGTGTGAAATGATTTGTGCTTACACTGATTATGAGCCTTATGTGTTTAAGATATTTAGACTAAACATTGTATATAATACTAAGGATATTAGTATATATTAACAAATAAAGTGAATGTCTGGCAGGCAAACACAGTCATCTTTTATTGACTGTTACAGCTGATAAACTCCATGTTTTATTTTGACACTATAAAACGCCTCTGAGTTTATAACATTCATTTGGGTAGGTTTCTCATTAATGGGTATTGATGAGGTTGAGATCTTTTTAAAACAAACTCAAACTATGAAGTAATCAATATTTGGAACAAATCCTGTATATAATGTTGACTCATTTTGATCTTATCAATACATGCCATCCTAGCTGGCTTTGTGACCCTCCTTCTAACCTGGTCATAGGATGCTCAACCCAATACAGAGAAATTTCCATTATATTAGCTATATAATGTACTTCTTTTGTTTGGCAGGAATATGTGTCTAATAGCCTACTGTCACAGTGTGAGCCTGAACAGTGACAACGCTTGTTCATATGTGAATACTTGAATGGGTTCCAGGCAGGTTGAACACACATTCAGACTCTCATCATACACACATCTCCTGTGTGACAGGGGTATTAGTCAAGCCTGAGGTCATGTCGGGTTGCGAGTCAATCCGTAATACATCCATGCACAAAGACTCCCTCTCTTCACACCATGAACAAAGCACAACAGACTCAGATGGAGGGTTATCCCTCTGGACGGTTTTCTGTCATTTTGAGGGAACTATTCCTGCAAAACAGATGAGCTTTGGATAAGCAGTAGAGCATGGACTGGGCCTCCATCTCAAAGCCTCAAGTTTTGCCTGTGTGTGTTTCTGAATTAGTATACTGTGTAATTCTCTGTGTGAACTGTGGTGACTTTGTCTTGTCACTCCCTCAGCGTCGTTGACATCACAGAGGTGCCAGATCATGTGTCTTGTCAGTTTCACCATTCTGCTGGTGCTAAGTCATAGCTGTGTATCAGATGACTACTACACATTCTGGGTGCTGCTGATGCACAGCTGAAATATCCATGTCAGGGTGTTAATAGGTCCCTGTTTCTTAGCAACCAGACTACCTAATCATGTGTTCATCTGCCATCAAATGTGGTTTGTGCCAGTGTAATTGCAGTGGTTGGTTATAGTCTACTAAGAATCATCATTGAATATCAAGAAAAGTCTCTGCGGGTTTTATTACACTGAACCCCATGGGAGGCTAAATTGGTTCATCACAAGATACCCTGTGTTGTGTCAGTGTTGACTGCAGAATTTTTTGTAGATGCAAGAGAAATTTTGATCATGAGACCCAGGTCTGCTTCCAGTCCCATTCCAGAATTGCTTCCACTTATTTTTGAAAAGAGGACAAGGAAACAACAACCCACCTGCAGGAGGAACAGTAGTTGTTTTGTTATTGCCAAGATTGCATTAGCAGAAGTGAAATTAAGTGGTGACGCAATTACATCTTGGGAAGAAAAAATGTATTGACTGTATTTAAAAAGGAGTTGTGTCTTTGAATTTATCTAAGTGCAATCTGAAAAATGTTTGGAGCCAGCATCTAGCAATCATTAGTGATAGTGCATCCTAAGGCTCTTCTGCATTAGCTTCAGTCTCCAGGCCAAGATAATGGATGGCTAGTATGGAACTGTTGATGTCCTGTGCTTGACATGGGAAGTTATGTACACAATACTGTATGCTTGGCGTTAAACTTATGTGAACACCAATTTGGGTTAACTAACAGCAAAAGCAGATGTTGTTTTATTTATTTTTTTTAATCTGGGAGCAATTTTACCCCAAAGGTTGCACAATTTCCACATTTTTTCTAGTTGTTAGAGTAATAAACCATGATCTGATTTATGTTTTTCAGAACCTAATTTATCTTCTCCTGCTCATCCTTTATGGCAGAGTCGGTATATGACCTCCTCCCCAAAGAGCTTCAGCTCCAGCCATCGTCCACCCAGACCGACCCACCCACCATGAGCCAGAAGAGCGGGGGAGAGGCGGGACCTCCTCCCTCTGCAGCCTTGGCCTCAGGTGAGCTACCTGCTCAGCCAATGAAAACCATGATCTGGGATCAGTTTCCCCATGCCAAACTATTTCCCAAGGGTGAAGAAACTAATGTGATCTTATATCATTTGTCTGGGGGCAACTTCACCCTTTCACCAGTTTCTGAGACAATTAATATTCGGGACTGAATGAGATTATATAGGCTAGCGTAGTATTTAAGGTAAGGTATTTAATACTGCTGGCATGACAATGCATTATCATTAGGTTTCATTTGGATGTATTGGGGGTTTCCCTGGTTCCACCAAGCAATAAGAGGTAGCACCTGGAGGATGGGGACAGAGTGTTAAAGCCAAATTTTAAAGTTGACTCAAGCTGTGTTTAAATATATTTTAGGAATGTTAATGGTTCCAATACTGTACAGTATTAAAGAAACAACCAAGTAGTGAAGATCTGTTGTTGTCGTTTTGATTAGTCCTGAGACCTATACTACGAAGAGAGGTTACTGGCTTCAGGAGTAACTTCCCAGTTAACCCGTACTACGAAAGGTGGATAGGTTTTACCCGGGGTCTGCAGCCATGATAATTTATGCTGCATCTCTAAACTGCTCGGAGCAGTTTATGTTCGTGGTTAACTCTGTGTTACCGGTGTTACTTCTACCTAAGCTCCGCCCCACAGGTGAACGAACCAATCGATATTGACACAACAACTGAGAGAGGCTGACTCCGTAGGACGGGGGTTGTCTAAAAACCGTCATACTGAACATAACAGCATTACAATCATACATATACAGCCTGAGTGCTCCAGGCAGAACATCATTAACATTGATTAACAGGTAATTTTCAGAAATGTGACCCACGTGTTGACTATAATCCAAGTATCAGAGAAATTATCACATATTTTATGTGTCCTTACATCTCATATAACAGATTAAGAATCCAGAGAACATGTGACAAGTCTCCCTGTCTTTGTTGGCAGCCACGGTTTTACATTGTGTCGTTAGAGTCTCTTTAAATTCCTTGTAAACACTTCATCTGAGAGATGCACACTTGTTTTATGCACACGCACAAACTCGGATTAAGTTAACACTGACTCAACTTACCGACATCTTAACCACCGTTGTAGTACCGTTTAACACAGATCGAGGCAGTCAGGGTTTGTCAACCCCCGACTTTCCTTGATAACCCCGAGTTAAATCAGAGTAGGTTAAACTCCCTTCGTAGTATAGGCCTCTAGTTGTTAGGGGACCCTGTTAGGTATTTTAGATGTTTATGTGATTAGCATGTTACAGTCCTGGCAGCAGCAGCATGTATGTTTGTGTGTTGGGACTTTGATATTTACCCAAAGTGCAACTACAATAAGTGCCTGCAGCTCCTCACTGAGCCAGTTTACTTTATAAAACTGATATAAAACTGCTGAATATAGTTTTAGAGTTTCTACACTCAATTAATATGTAACTATCCTATGCTAGTGGCAGCGGCTATACTTTAAAAATCTCAGTGGTTTCTTTGTAGTAAAAGTAATGCAGTATTTTTTTTTTCCTGGAAAGCTTTACTCTGAATAACTGCTCAAAAAAATGTTGAGTTTGCATTAACAGCATGCTAACATAGCTTGTTCTGTCTCATTTCACTCATTTTATTCAGCAGCACTTTTCCCTGTGATGCTTGTGCTAAATGTTTTTTTTCTGTCACTTGGCTTTTTAGGCAGTTTAAAAATATATTTTGGTGGTCCAGCTTCAGAGACAGTGAAACCCAGTACTGCTGATCCACATACTGTGCTTTTGCTTTAATGGTCATCTCTGTCATTGCTCATGTTATGACAAAATATTGTGGTCTGTGCATTAGCACTTTTGAATCACTGCATCAGTGTGACAGTGTTAGTGTAATTAGGTTTCAATTTTAAATGCCTTAAAAAGTGCCGATAAGAAAAAACAGCCTGTGCACATTTATACATACTCTTAAAAACACTAAACTAGATACAATAGTAGCAGCTAAATGTAGCTACTCCCATGTTTGAAAGCAGCTGACATTTTCAGTAATTATAAAGGTTCTGTCTCTTTATGAAACAGTGAAGTTGCCCCTGGCAGTCGATGGACTGTCTCTTTAAATTTCATTTAGCAGAGCAGAGGAATATGGTCTGATCTTGGATCATGGTTCAGGGCAGTCAACATCAGCTGTAACTGTGAAGGTTTCTAGTCTTCAGTTTCATCTTAAGAGCAAACTAACTGGTCCACGTGTTGGAGAGAGCGCTTTTGTTAACGCTACCTTATCACTATCCTGTCTGACCCAGCTGGCCCTAAGCAGTGCTGATCAAAAGCATGACTACTGTAATGTCCTTAAGATCATCATTAACCAAATACACATGCTTCAAAGTGTCTATAAATGATCAACTTCAAAAGTTACTCCTTCGTTCAGTATATTAACTCATCCAATTTACTGATTGACAGAAGTTGAGTCTTGAATGATCAGCTCTCTTGTTGCTCATTGGCTGTCTCGTTTTTATTGCAGGAAGTTCCCTCTGAGGCAGGGAGTGTCTGCATATAAAATGGTCTGCAGTTCACTGCTCCATAGGTCAGAGGCTTGTTTATTCTGTCTCCATGGCTACGCTCAGTCCCAACCAAATCTTCCAATTGGCATGCGCAAACTACTGTTTACTACTGAATGCACATTGCACAAACTGTACTGTAACCCTGGCAACCTTGGCAAATTTAATTTTGCGCCACATTACCAGCTTGCAAATTTAGCTGTAAAAGAAAGTTTGACCAGATTTTGTTATGTTTTTTTCTGGCAATGTGTATGTAACAATTTGTAGCTTGCTTTTGTTTTTGTAAACAAAGCATGTCAGTTTTGTCACATTGATTTTAATTGAGAAAGGTTTTGTAGGAATCAAAACATTGTGGGACCTATAGTACCCTTCTCAACTTTAACTTCAGAATATTTGATCAATGCTTGACAGCTCTCGCATGCACAGTGAGAGCATATAACCCACATCAGTCTATTGAAATTAGAGTTGGGAAGAGGGGAAATCAATACAAATTATGCACAAATTCAGCTGCTTGAATGGGACTGCTAGCCTGCTCTGTGCGGAACATCTGTACTAACTTATTTATCTGTATATACTACTGCAGATGCCACCTCTTCCACCTCCAGCCCCTCTGCCTCTTCCTCCCTGGCCATGGGAGTCCCATCCACTGGCCCCTCTACCTCATCCTCAGACCATCTAAAGGTCCCCCAGCATCTCCACTCCACTGGAGGGGATGGAGCTGGAGCTTCAGAGATGCAAGGTATGGAGGGTGCTGTGTCTGCCACCAGCAGAGGCAACAGCGGAGCAAATACTACAGCAGGAGACGTAGGGTCAGGAGTGTTGTCAGGGCTAGGAGTCCAGCAGCCTCAGAACACCCCATCAAAACGGAGGCCCGTGTTGAGCATATCCCCACCACCTGAGGACCTTTTTGATGACAGTCAGATGTCTTGCCAAGAGGAACCGGCCATATCTGGTCCACCAGGTCCAGACTCGGAGCATAGCAGCAGCATGTGGGCTGACGACTCTGTCTCCAACTTCAGCTTGATCAGCTCCATCTCCTACAACGACAACACAGAGGTCCCACGCAAATCTAGAAAACGCACCCCTCGCCAGCGGCCTGGCCCCAAGCCTGCTCCCCCGGAGGACAGCATGGATGTGTTTGATGCTGACAGCGCCAAGGCCCCTCACTTTGTCCTATCCCAGCTGGGCACAGACAAGACCAGTGCCATGGCCAGGTGGGGTGACCCTTGTCCAATGCACATTCTGTCAGCATTTTAACTCAGACAACCTCTGTCCCTCTGCAGGAATACAGTAAAGGTCATTTAATTTAGTTTTGTCTGGGGTAATTTAATTTCTGGAAGTCATATTAATTCCATCATGTGATTTTTTTTCTTATTGCCCCGCAGCTCTCTTGAGTCAGGGACTGCAGTGAAGGGTGGGTCACTCTCTACTCAGTTCCCCCAGAGGAGTGACGGGAAGGAGCTAAAGATCCTGGTGCAACCGGAGACCCAGCACAGAGCTCGCTATCTGACCGAGGGCAGCAGAGGTTCTGTTAAAGATCGCACACAGCAGGGATTCCCCACTGTCAAGGTTTGACAAAGAAGGCCACCGGCTACTTCTTGACACAAGAAAAATATTAACACCTAAGTTGGAAATGACTGAATAAGGCCAAAGATACACAGGACACGGAGCGTGGAGTACTGTGCGCCACAAGAGAATGCCAGTAGAGACACATCAGGAGCATTCACTCTAACCACTACCCATGAGCACATGTTTGTTTTCAGCTACTTCAAAAGCTTGATTTTACAATGGCTAACCTCCCGCATTCTGTATTCAACAACAGACCCAGATTTCAGTGGGAAAGAAATTGAAAACCAGATCATCATATAGAAACTCTGCCTGCTACTGAAAAATCTTGGCAGGGAAGCAAAGGAATAGCCCTTCATTCACTAAAAAGGCACTTAACCCTCCACTGCTCCACTGAGGCTGTTAAGTGCCCAACAGACAAAACTTAACGTGTGTTGAGCACCTCCCAGTTGTCATTTTGTGTAAATTATGAAACACTCAACAAAGTGACCCTGAAATTCATCAGTACACATGTACTGTATGAGAACAACAGTAAAGATAGTAGAAGGTTCATCTTTGAACAAATTCATTTATATTTCTGTGTGAACCACACACGGTTCTCTGACAGCCCTTGCAAGCATCCACACACACGCACTTCTCAGCATGCATGTTTTATGTGTGCATTATTGTTGCTTAACATGGATGTTTTTAATAAGGAAGCATCACTCTGTTCGCATTTTGCTTTTACTCCACAATAGGGGTTGTTTTGAGCTTAAAACATCTTTATTATTTAGTAGTATTATGTTTTCTGTTATTAGTAAAGGTCAAGTCATTTACACAATTTTTCTCTCCCCCCCCCCAGTTGGAGGGCGTGAATGACCCAGTTGTGCTGCAGGTGTTCGTAGCAAATGATGCAGGCAGAGTGAAGCCGCATGGTTTCTACCAGGCTTGCAGAGTGACGGGACGCAACACTACTGCCTGCAAGGAGGTGGACATAGAGGGCACCACTGTCATTGAGATCCCTCTGGAGCCTAGCAATGACATGACACTTGCGTAAGGGGTTATTTTTTGTCCATAATTTTGGATTAGTTAATACTTATGCAGTGCTGATATTTAAGATGTACCTTATGTGGTGGTTATATATTTGCCATCTTGTGCTGCTTCTACAGGGTGGACTGTGTAGGAATTTTGAAGCTGCGCAATGCAGATGTGGAGGCCCGTATTGGCGTAGCAGGATCCAAGAAGAAAAGCACCCGTGCCAGGCTGGCTTTCAGAGTCAGCATACCCCAGTCTGATGGATCCGTCCTCACTCTACAGGTCCCTTCGTCACCCATCCTCTGCAGTGAGTAGTTCACGCACAATTTGAACCACAAAAAAAGACAGTCCAAAGCTACAAAGGCAGCAGCTACCACCAGGTTTCATGAGGTTAAATGCAGATGGTGTGTTTCCTGTGATATGTTGTTTTTGGCTTTTGTCACACACAGCATTTATTGTGATAGCCACAGAACTCTGTTTTGGTCAGATGAGGCCACAGAACGCTCTTTCCTTTTGTTTCAGTCTTGCCCAGGCAAACACAAACTCAGATGTCATGTGAGTTTTGATTCTTTCACTCTTCTGTCATTCTCCAGCCCAGCCAGCAGGGGTGCCAGAGATCCTGAAGAAGAGTCTTCACAGCTGCTCAGTGAGAGGAGGAGAAGAAGTTTTTATTATTGGAAAGAACTTCCTCAAAGGAACCAAAGTTATTTTTCAGGAGAACATTGCAGGTGCTGTAGTCAACTTAGTGTTGTCAGTGTTGTATTCATGTGGATATGGGTTTCTGCATGAAAACCTGGTGGATGGAAGAATTAAAAAAATATTTGTTTTATTTGTAGATGATAATTCCTGGCAAGCTGAAGCAAAGATTGACATGGACCTTTTTCATCAGGTTTTTGAGTATTTTTCTTTGTCTTTTAAATAATAGAAACTGCTGTATTAAAACTGCTTGTTTTTGGTGTCCGTACTTAAGAATTCTACTAAAGATGCAATTGCCCTTTTGGATCTCTAATGTTTTCCAGAACCATTTGATAGTGACAGTCCCTCCGTTCCACAACCAGTCAATCACTTCTCCCATCTCTGTGGGAATCTTTGTGATGACCAATGCTGGTAGATCACATGATGCCCAACCCTTCACTTACACTCCAGACTCAGGTACAGCCACCAGCTCAAGCACAGAGGTTGTCTTGTTGATCATTTTCAGACCACGTGGGGATAATCTCTTTGGATTTAGAGGCATCTTGAAGGTTATTTCATACAGGTGTAGATAGGGCTCTATGATTATGGCTCACATGCTCATCCCATTTCTTGAGATACTGTAACCACTATTATAGTAGAATAATTGCCACCTGCATTGGCTGCATAAATCAGCATCTTGTTTATTTTCAGTTACAGCAGATGCATTTCAATGAAAGGTTTCGGGATTGCTGAAATGTCAGAATTCGCTGTAACTTGTCACTGAAACTTATAGGTTAATAAATTGTGAAGCTCAAGGAATATAGCTCAAGTAAGTGCATAGTGTTCTCACAGACACAAGGTTAATCCATGTTTTCACTTTTACCCTCAGCTGATAACTCAAATGTCCGGACAGTAAAAACAGAGGGACCCTCCCTGGTCAAGACATGTATATTTGATGGCCAGATGAAATCCATGTCGTCTGAGCGAACCGACTGCTCTGGTCAGCCTTCCAAAAGGCAAGAGGACACACCAATGGAGGTGTCTAGCAATCCACCGCCCACAGATGTCTTTAAGGTAAGATACAATTCATTCTCAAGAAAGAAGAATTAAAATATCTACTTCAGAAGTACAATTGGTAACATTTATGTTTCCTCTTTTTTTTCTCAGCCATCCCCTGACCCTCTTGTCTCAGTGCAGCAGACCCTGGAGCTCAGCTCTAGTCCTCATCCAGGAGGAGAGACCTTTCAGAGCCCAATGCCCCTACAACCTGAAGATGTGGAGCTTCCCCAAGCTCCCCCTGTCTTCCCCAGCCTGGAGTCTCTCAGCACCATACAAAAGCAAGACATCACCCCCACGACCTCTTTCCCAGTGTCAGGAGACACCACAATCCCTCCCGTGACACCAGAAGTCCCTCAGCAATTCCTCAGAGACCCTCAGGATAGCCTGCCTCCTGAGAGTTCCAGCAGTAGTGGGGGGGTCGTGGTTGTGGCCATGCCCCAGATAACAACTCCCTCTCAGCCCCAGCAACAACAGTCACAGGTTCCCTTGTTCCCCCAGGAAGGGGTGGCCCAGCTTGAGAGGGCAGTAAGGGAGCTACAGGCTGGAGGTAACACCACACTCCAGCAGGTGCTGGAGGCAGCTGTAGCCCAGCAGCAACTAAACTCGGTGCTTTACAGCCCGACTCCCTCTGCAGACTCTCTTCAGCAGCACGTCCAGGAGAACATGAACAGCCTTAGACTGGGGACCACAGATAATCCACTGTCTACACAGCAACAGCTACAGATACAGCAACAACAACAACAAATGCAACAACAGCAGCAACAACAACAAATACAGCAACAGTTTCAACAGCATCAACAACTGCAACAACAACAGCAAATCCTTGGCAACCTTCAGCATCAACAACAGCAGCAACATCTACAGCAGCAACAGCAGCAAGTCCTTGGCAACATGCAGATCCAACAGCAACTAATACTACAGCCACAAGACCAACAGCAACTGCAGCAGCAGCAACTCATGGAGAATATTCAACAGCAGCAACAGTTGCAACAAACTCAACAACAACAAGTCCTTAACAACATCCAACTTCAGGATCAGCAACAACAAAATCAAATACTCAGCAATTTACAACAACATCAGCTACAACAACAGCAACAACAACAGCAGCAAAATCAAGCATTGAGCAACCTACAACAGCAACAACAACTGCAAGAACAGCAGGTCTTGGAGAATTTGCAGCAGCAACTTCAGGCTGAGTTGCTCCAGCCCCAGATCCACTCCACCCCACAAGTACAGCAGCCAGTATCCCTCCTTCAACAGGCCGGAGAGCTGCTCACCATTCAGACCAGCTTCCCAACACAGCCTCCATCCCACACATCTCCCCCACAACAGCTCTTCCAATCACCCAGGCCCCTTGCTGAGACCCAGGGCTCCCAACAGCAGGTCCAGGCTGCCCTGCTCCAGAATACACTTACTGTTCTGACTAGTGGCAGTCTCAGCTCAGAGCAGCAGTCCACTGGGTCAACACTTTACCTGTCCCCAAACCCTCAGCCCCAACAACAGCAGCAGCAGCAGCAGCTGGCATTCATCTCCTCCATGGAGACATCTACCAGCCAGCCCCAGTCTGTTGCAATGTTTCAGAACCAACCCCAAGCTCAGCTTTCCCAAATGCAGCAGCAAAGCACCCCCATGGAGCAGCAGCAGTCTGCACAGCAGAACCAACAACAGCCACCACAACTTCCAATGGCCCAGCAGGGTTCCTTATTCCAAAGTATCCCAAACCACTCACAGGCTAACCCTGTCCCCCAGAGCCAACTCTCCCAGCCCCAGCAGACGGGTCTGCTCCTCTGTGCAACAGATCTTAACCCACAGGCTATTCCCCCAACTATTCTCTTCAGCACCCAGACCCAAGGCCCTTCCCCTATGGGGAGCATTAGCGTTGGAATCCCTCAGCCAGAGCCAGCAGAGCCCATGTCCTTCCAAGACCAGAGCTCCTCAGGGAGCAACTCGACATCCACCGAAAACCAACAGCAGAGCTTGTTCCAGGAACAGCAGCCAATGCAAGTGGTCCCAAGCTCCAGCAGCGTCCCAAACAGTCAACCTGTGGAGCTGTTCCTGCCACAGACATCTCTGTCTAGCCTGCAGAGCACTATTGGCTCACAGGAGCTGAACAACCAGGCTCCAGCCCCTGGCACAACCATCTTTGTGGTTCAAGGTGGTGTGGGTGTGGTAGCCAGCCCAGGCCAGCAGCCCCCAGAGCAGCTTTTCCAGACAACTGTGGGTGGGAATGTGGCTCCACAAGGACAAGCCAACCTGTTTGTGTTTGGCATCCAGAATGGTAAGATCATTTTGGGCCTCTCCACCTCTAAGTAAATCAGAGTTAAGTAACTGTTGAATTCTTGTTTTGCCACCAAGTTGTTCCAGTGCCACAATCACATGCTCTACCTGCTGTCTGATTATAGTCATTATTACCATTTCCTTTTCCTCCCAGACTCACCCCAGCTGCTGAATTCCTCCACCCTGCCAGCCCAGAGCCAGCCCCAGACCTCCAATCACATGCAGCCCCTGCTGGACCAGCCCATGGCCCAAGCTGCCACCTCAATGCCGGCTGCCATGCACAGCAGCTTGCAGAACACCCTCCAGGCACAAATGCAGTCCAGCTTAGAGAATGCCATGCAGACCAGCCTACAAAATGCAATGCAGACAAACACACAAACAGCTCTGCAGTCCAGTTTACAGGCAACCATAGAAACAAGTCTACCAACTCCAATGCAGACCAATCTACAGACACAGATACAGAGCAGCTTACAGAATCAGTTGCAGGCATCAATATCTGCATCGTCAAACATGGATAAAATTGAGGACCTACTGGAGAGCCTACAGAAGTAGTCATAAATATTTGGACAATGTGGGCACAAAGGGGAATGAGTGATATGTAGCTGAGAGTTATAAATGCTTAACATCAACAGAGTGGTGGTGCATGGGTTTTTTGTGCCAATGCCACAAATCCTAGAAAATTTTAAATATTTAAGAATTAAATGCCCCTTTTATCTAAAATTCAAACTATGAGCTCATGTAACTCCTTGTTTTTATGAAATATTTATCATTAATTACAGCCTTCGTACATCCATTGTCCTTGAATTGATGAATCCGCCTTTGTTATTACCCCTCTTGCAGGATCAGAGAGGCCTGTAATAACTGCTTTATCCATCAGTCTCAGAAATGCAGTGTTTTGTTGTCAGAGTGTTTTAATAATGTGAGCCTAAGAGATGATTATGAAAAAAACTGTTAGGTTTGATGGAAAAACTGGAAAGGGATAAAGAATGTGAATGACAGGGAAACAGGAGGAATAGCAATGTGATAGAAACGAGGCTGGAAGAGCAGGCAGAGAAGAAAAAAACAGCCAGCCATGGAGCAAATATCAGATTGCACATAAGTGTCCAATGTAGGCTGAATCTCATTTTGCGAGTGCGTAAACTCACTTCAGTCAGAGAGACAGAGTCGGTGAGGAGAGTTTTTGTCAGTCCATCGTGTGGAGCCACAGTGAAAATAGGTGGAGAGTATGTGGTATAAAAATGAGTTAAATAATGTCACCGCAACTTAATTTTAACTTCTTTTATCATGGAGAACATACGATCTTTTGCAAATACTTAAACCCTTGAGTTTGCACGTCAACACTTTGACTAAATTATACTCTACGAGTAAAGACTATTAAGTTACGTACATTTGTAGAATGTTTTGCATCATCTATCATATTTGCGGACACGGCTGGAGTCTGCACCTGAGCAGACTCTGTTAGAGGGAGGACAGTTAAATGTTGATATCAACTTCGCTCCACAAAAACAAAATCAACTCGCTCACCACAATGGGGTATCAATACATTCTGGTATTGCAGGGGATTCCCCCATGTGCAGGAAGGGAGAGAAAATTAAACACTCAAAAAATGAGATTCAACCTGGTGAATAATGTGACTTGGCCTTTTCCTTTAGGCACCTCCCAGTGTTTTCATTATGTTTAGGCCTCATCACTGGGTTTGCAGAAGCTTTCTTGGTGAAAATTTTACAAAGCATTGTAGTGTGTGTATCTTTTTGTTTTTGAAGTTGGTAACCTTTACCAATCTAACGTGGATAGACAGAAACTTTCCACTAGTGAAAATGGAGTGTTGTGTGGTTTTATAAACATTTTATCTCAAGCACTTTATAACCTCTTTTTGTGTAACCAGCTAATCCTTATATCCGTCCACAGCTCTCTACTGACCCAGCTGAATTTGTACTCGGAAACGTCCAGTTAAAAAACAAGAAAAAAAAAAAACAGAAAGCAGTTGTCTTTGTAAAGGTAAATACATCTTAACTAAGCATTTTTACATTTTCTCATGTCAGAATATTTTTGAGGTCTAGGACAACTTTGTATAGAATGTCTGCTCACTGTTGAATCCCTCTTTGTATTCAGTCTCAGTGGTCCAGTCAAGTCTGTCAAAAAAAAACAGCCATTCCCACAAAAGCATTGTCATTTTTCAGTGTTGGAGTGGTAAGTAGGCCTTTGTGTTTTACACACTGACAAAACACCTAAAATACCGATTCATTTAGATTGTGCATTGAAATGAAGGATTTTCATTATTCTGCTATTTGTACTATTTACTGTTCAATCTGTCACTTGAGACTGTTTTTCCTTGTGTTGTGTTAGATATTTAAGTTTTTTGTCTCAGTGTTGGTACCGCGCGCAGGCTGGCACCATGTGAAGTTGGCACCCAGTACCCCTCCCTTGTGTTGTGAACAGGGGCTCACTGGTAAATGAAATATCTGTTACATAGAGGCCGCCATTTTGATTCTATCTATGGTGCTATGTACAGGAGTGATGGGCACTTCTGACGTGATGTTAGTACATAACAGTTTATACTTAAAATCAATAGCACTGACATTAATCATTTAGTTTTGAAGCAGAGTTGAGTTTAGAGAGCTGGCTGTTGTTGTGGGGTCAGACTGGAGTGTGCACCCAGGCATACCAAAGCTCCTGACGTGAATCCTCGTCATCTTGTCTCATACTTGTCCTTTTAAATGCCCTCATTATGTTTACTCACTTTTACTGACTCGTTTAAATTATGCAGCTCTTACATGGATAGCAATTCAGCATGTTGTTTTGTTTTAAGTACAACATTTATAAAAGATATGTAAAGGTACTTTGTTTCATGGATCATTTTAACCTCTCATCTACATTTCCACCAGTTTTTACATTTCTCAATACATTTACTCTATTTTTTGATGCAAAGTAACACTGCTGTACTTTCCATATCTATGACAGTAGCCAATTTGGCGTTTATCAAAAAGCCAATTTTTGAGAATAATTCAAATGTTAGAGTAGCATTGCTCACATATGCATCTGTTTACATTTTCATAGTCATACTATTTTGTCCTGCAGCTGTTAGTGATCCATTTTAAAGTAACTTATCTTTTTTAGAATTTTGTATCCATGTATCAAAATGTAGAGTATTTTTGTAAAACTAAAAGTTTTTGGTTTATGCTCATAGCACAGAATATCATTGCTGGTATGTTTTCCTGAAATGAAGCGCAGGTTTATTGTGAAGCGTATGACTGAAATTAGAAATGTAACTAAGTGGACATCAAGCAAATATGTTAGAACATAATTCTACAGTTTTAACATTGACTCAATTTGTATAATGTAATACATGGGCTAGGTTTCTTGTGTGTGTGTGTAAATTTTTTTTTTTTTTTTTAACTTTTTTTTTATGTCATGCATCTCAAATGGCACTTTGACTCATCCATTAACTGTAGATCAGGTTAGAGCGCAGTAGTGATGTTTCCAAGCATTCCATTCCTCTTGGGTTAGGGGAGTTAAAGAGCACATGATGTTGCAGAGGAAGTGCGGAACAGTAATGCCTCTTAAAGCCATACCAACACAGAAAGCCAACCTGTGACTTCAGTTTCATGAATGTAAATTTTACCTCATGGTGTGGACATAGAGCTTGCTCTACATCGAACATCGGACCAATTACAGTTTTAGAGAACATATATTTTGAGGCAGAGGGGATGGGCAGGGTGGCACCAACTGTCATTTGTGTCACTGCACATCTGTCAGATTGTTTTGTCTTGGATTGTGGTGTAATTTCATGTTTTTCACATCCAGTCGTTTCTTTCTGAGCAATCCAGGATGCTCAGTCTGACTCTTCGAATAGCCACTTCCACCTGAAAAAACCATGTGAAACATTGATTTAATGGTGGCAAAGATAGCACACAAATCTTTACACGATATCGGTTTTGTCCTTCAGTCATGTAAATGAATATCCATGTATATTTAAATGTGAAATATACTGCAGGGGTATCTTGAATTTCAATTGCGATGCTTTTAACAGAACTTTGTGTGCCTTGATAACTTAACCGTTACTCTGCTGTGTTCACTGGTGTCCCTTTTGTGTCACTGCTATTTGGCTCCTTGTCCTTTTTATTCTCGAGGACTATTTAACATCAGGACACTTTTTCAGTGATTTAAGTTATATTTCTACTACACAAGCGTAACCATAGCCCATACAAATATATTTTAGTGTTAACATTTTATCTTTGGAAATCCATCACAAGATATCAGAGTGAGTACTCTCAACGTAATATTGTGCAGCTTCACCAGTGAATTGTCAACTTGTTTATTATTTTCTGTTGAAAATGTTTTTTCCATGCCTCATGAGATTTGTACATGTGAGGTAAAAGGGACGAGACAGTGGAGATTGTTTTATGGAGAGCTTTCTCGTGTTGATGTGCTTGTCAACATTACTATTGTTGCTGTGAAATGCTTGATCAAATGGAGCAACCATGATAACTGTTAATTGCCAATAGTGTGAGCTGTATCTTGTGTGTAATCAGTTTGCTCACTTTTCCTAGTTCGCTTTCTATTTCACATTCTCCAACAGTTCTGTTGTATCCGTTCTGTGTAGCTTGAGCTTTAGTATCTAGCCTTAAGACCCTGCAGTAGGGATAAAGGTCAACCCCAGTGTGTTCTCATACATCTGAACTATTATTAACATGTACTTTGCCTTGGTCTGGACATTTGTATACTCTTCTGTTTATATCTGTAATCCTGCTGCTACATTAAATGAATTAATAAAAATCTGAACGTCTCGATTTGGTTCCTTTCTCCCCTCCTCAAGGTTATACATGCACTGACTATAAAAAAGCCTGTAAAGGCTAAATAGTAAAAAAAAAAGTGTGTAAATCAATATTTATATTAATCATCATCTTCAAACAAATATTACATATAAGTTAAGTTTCACATTGCATATATATCCCCACAATTAATGCAGCAAATTAGTACACTGCTGTTATATAACAAATATAGACTTCAGGTGTTTTGTGTTGGCACAAATGCATTACTAAAATTGGGAATAGACCTGGTCATAATTTACTAAGTCTTCTATGTAGAATCTGTTGGAAGAAGGAAAATGGATCCTCAGAGTCAAAACCCACATCAAACTCAGGTTTTTTCCTCAGAGCAAGGGCAGCCACGAGTATGGCCAACACAGCAGTCAGGCCCCATATGTGATACTGGCTTCCTGAATCAGGGTCCACAAAATAAAATGAGTGCAACGGCCCCACCATCCCAGCAGCACCGTGAGCAGCAAAGTGGTCCTTCTTGCTGGTGAAGAAGTCCAGAGGGACTGTGAATACAGTACTGACCTCAGCTGGGTTTGGGCAGGGACAAAATGACTCCTCTATGAATCCAACCACTGGGGTCACCAACAGACCACTCTGTGAGAAGATGTGAGGCAGAAACATGAGGGAAAATAAGACAGATCCAAAGCACCTGATGCTCTAACAGGGAGTCATTTTTAATGTCCTACCTTATTAATGATAGGGAACAGTCTACAGACCACCTGAACAGCATCAGGTGTTAGACCTATCTCCTCCTCTGCCTCTCTCAGAGCTGTGTCCACATCATCTCTGTCACTGGGATCTCTCTTTCCACCGGGGAAACACACCTCACCGGCACTGGTCCTCAGCTAAAGACAGACAAAATTCAGTCTACGGTTGAGTTACACAACAAATACTGTGTTAATCCCTCATCCGACAAACATCTATGCAGGTCACCTCCTTTGAACGCAGGGTCATTAAGGTGTACAGCTCTCCATTCTTCACAAACAGCGGGATCAGCACAGAGGCTTTGGGCAGCACCGGTAGATTAGAGAACTTGTTTCCTATGTCAAACCGCTTTAAAATGGCTGTCGTCTCCTCTTTAATATCCATGGTAGCTGCTCGTTTTCAAAGCAGAAACAGAAAAGTGGAGAGCAACGACAAAAACCACGCGATACACAGGAGTCCAGAGCAAAAATAAACTGGTCGCCGACAAATGTCATATAAGTAAAAGATACAAAGATACGTTTCGTAAGCAAAAAAGATTCATGCACAGCTTCAAACAGTGGGTTTTCGAGTTTTAAATAGCTAGTTCATGTCTGTTGACACTAGACATGTTAAAGCAGGGTTGTACCCTCCTCAGTTTACTGTCTACAAGACAATTATGGAATAGAAAGCAGCTGTGGCTGTCCTATGGATTTTACGTCACAAGATGAAACGATAAGCTAACGTTAGCACAAAAGCTAACCTTCATGTTAATGTAAGCAATAGCTTTCATGGTAACTGAGGTAACAAACCTGCCGCTCACGCTCCTGCGGCCAAGCTTAAACGTGTCAGAAGGTACTCTTATGTTTACCGGCGTTATTCACCCGGCAATTAATTAAAATGTTCACGTTACACGAAAACAAAACGCCCACAACGAAAGTATGTCGTCACACTATGCGACGAGCGTTAGTCACAATAAGCCGGTTGTCCTTAATGGTGCTGTGGTTACGAGTTTGATGCAAATTACACATTGTACGTGTAACTATTGTGCTCTTTAGAAATAAGAGGGAATACATCACACATGGGGAATACACAAAGAAATCGCTTGAACTGACGTGAACTTGAAGAAATAGTAGCTACATTATCTGTAATCCTGCAACATTCTTGACGTTACTCCCTCTTCTGGGAAAACTAGCAAAGTGCACCAGAAAAAAAACAGGATTCATGGTTTCAACGGGATTTGTATTGCTGTAAACAGGTCTTCCATGAAAACATCAGATATGAAATAAAACGTACAGTACATTCCAAGTCAGTCATTTTATGGCATAATGAGAGGATATATCAGCAGTAGAAACAAAAACATGTACAAACTGAAGGCTGCTAACATCTGACAGCTCACTGAACACAAAGCAGTAGCCTGAGACCTGGGATTTAATGAGCCAGAGCAAATGAATGACTTTTTTCTATCTCCAAGATAAAACTGCAACTTACAGGCAGAGTCTATACACAGAAGTGAATAAATAAATTAAAATTTAACAACCAAAATTTTCTTAATATACATAACTGATCCCACTCATTCAATAGGGCAAAAGAAATGTTCTTCTTTAAGTTATTTACAAACCCACAAGTCACATTTTGTGGATTCTTATGTAGAAAAATAAATAAGATTCAAACACAGCAAAGCTAGGGGGGGGTCATCACAGTGGTCCTAGTCTTCATTGATTCAGTCGTCGCCTCTGCAGCACTTCATCTGCTCACACTTTGTACTTCTCCTTGGCTTGGTCATTCAATATGCAGATGTGCTGAAATACAAGCAAACCAGAAGACAGTGAGTTCATGTTTAGTTCATTTCTGTTGTCCAGGAATTAGATTTTTCCCACAGTGGAAAAACCCAGCTGAGGTTATGTTCTTGGTTAAGTTTCTGGAAATGTGACACATTTTTTTGAGTCATGTTTTAGACTTTTTTTTGGACTTATGACTTAAGGATTCACAAAATACTGGAATGCAGCCCTGCCTCTTTCCTGTCAGAAACTTTTTTTGAGCCAATTTGTAAACACCCACAGAGATCCAAATTTTCTGTAGAAAGTAGCAATGTCCAAATTCCTTACTACACACTCATTTTAAGCAGGTTTTTAAGTATTAAGTGTATTTACACTGGAAAACTGAGAAGGTCAAGTATGCTCAAAGTCAGTATGCATACAAAAAAGATTTTGAATGTGCTGTGTGATGTACACTATTTACCCATAATGCAATGCTAAAAACTAATCAGTGAGCTGCAAGTAGCTGCAAAACACTGGAATAATTCCAGATGAGGGGGAAAAAAAAAAAAAAACTGTGGTGAATTGAAAAAGTAAATAAATCTTTGGAAAACATTTTGCTTTCTCTTGGTAAAATTAAGTTGGCAGTGGTGGCAGTTTGATATACAGTATGTTGTGCATTTACTGCATGATTACCTGTTAGTGCAAAACATTAAGGTACATTGATATTTAGTATGACACCTGCAAAACCAGTACACTGTGAGAATCAGTATAGTGTGCATACAGGAATAAAACTGGAACACAGCTATTGGACATCTGTCTTCATTGTTCATCTGGAGGAATCAACTGCAGCAAACTTACACTGAGATCTCTGAAGTACTCATTGTAGTCCAAAGCGTATCCCACCAGAAAGGCATCTGGTACCTCAAAGCCAATGTCTAAAATAAATACACAGACATCACCAATATGAGTCATACAAAAAAGACACAAAAAAAAGAAAAAGAAAACACACACACACACACACACACACACACACACACACACACACAACTTCCATTTTAAGTGCAGTAGAAGTAAAACTCTTTGGCTGATCTGAAATAAGATCCGGAACCATTTAGCCAAGAAGAGGCTCTGTAGTAAACTAATAGACGTTGCTCTTCTACTGTCTGTGTGAGGTTGTACTTAAGCTGTCAGTGCTGTATAGTGGAAAGTCAAAACGCTTACAGTAACAGCTGTCCTTGAGGGACAATCTTAAAGAGATTATCCAACTCAAACCCTAAAAGCATTACATAATCAGAGACAGTGTGAGCAGGGGGTTATCAGCCATGCGTTGGTGCCTAAGTGCCCAGCTCGGCTACATTTGGAGTAGATTTTCCTGAAGCGAATGTTAATCCTGCATGGAAAATACAGCTTTATTAAATAACACTTCACCAGGCCTTCAAAAAAAACAGACACACACGAGTGATAGGCATGAAATGAGCTCTACCACCTCTACACTTACTACAGTGGGTACAGACAACATGTTGTAGTGTAGCCTGAGTACAGAGGTACTCACAGTCTGGTCTGTACCCTGAACTCCTTGGGGTCCTCTTCACCAGAAGGCTGGAGAGACAAATGAGGAAAATACAAGATATATGAAACAGGAGCCCTTTAAGAGAAATTAACATATCAAAGAGGAAGAAGTGTTGTCACCGCAACCTTTTCATTGCAGGTTCTAATCCTGACAGATGGCACTGAATGTCTTGGTACACCTGCGCAACACCTTGGACAAACAGATGCCCATTCACGGTTCAAGATCAGCCTTTGTGTGGAGCTTATTTTACATGCATGGATGCAGTGTTAGAACCAGAGTACAGGCTAAGTGGTGACCAGTGAATAGAGCTCCCCAGCCTTAAAGCTTAATTCACTGAAAAAAAGGAATTTATCAAGGTGTGAGATTATTCTTAATACTAATATCATTGGAAACTTATTTAAAAAAAGGGTCTGTTAAGTTCTGTTATATTGAAGTGGCAGCAGAACAGTACAAAAACCTCCACAGGAACAGGAACTATCTGCATTTCTTGATACCAGAATGGCTAAGTGTGCCCGGCTGTTTAAGTCAGAATCCTCTTAAAATAGATAGATTAGTTAGGAGTTGTTATTCATAGTTGACAGCCTGGCGAGAGACATACTGGTGATACATTACTACATGGCTGACATCAAAATGAAAAAAATGACCCTAACCAGTAGGCCTAACCCAAACCAAACCGCTATCTCTTAATGCAAGCACCAGAGGAAACCAAAATTGCTCCAACACATTTCCTGCTTCAACCAGCTATCAGGAATACATCAGAGACATGGCCCCTGCTGTCCACGCTGCAGTTAATAGTACGGCAGATTAACTCTTAAGCTGCTCCGTCACATTACATCTCTAATACAGCCCTAAAGGAGAGTTGTCCATTAGCTAAAAGCACTCTCTCCAAAGACATACCCAGCCAGTTACAGTGCAGGTCTATAATTCATTTCATAATTACTGGACTATAAATGGTATGTGATGGTGCCTACCTTACAACCTTAACCATCTTGGGATTACATTCACTCAGCAGAGAAAGTAGCGTCTGCATCGTCCTTCCTGTCTCCACAATATCCTTTAGCAGTGCAGCAGACAGGAAGTGGTCACAATAGAGTGGAGGCATAAACAAAAGAAACAGTACTAAGAAATATGGCATTAATGCAACACTTGCGCAACAGACCTTTGTGTCTTATATCCCAATCGTTTTACATTATGCAGTATTCAAATATGAATCAATACTGACTAACCAAAAACATTCTCTCCTCTCGTCACATCAATAAACAGTTTCTTTCTAGTATCCTTCATAGTGTTATGATGTCCAGTATATAGATACTGCAACGAAAAACTACAATCACAGATTTAATCCATATGGCAATAAAATAATAAAAATGCCTTACCTCTACGATCAAAACATTCTGTAGAGAAAAACAACAGAATGGTTGATGAAGTATTCATCTATACAAGTCTGTACAGTTCAAGTATTTCTTCCTAACAAACATCAGAAGACTAACCTTGCCTGAGAGACTGGACAGTTCATCACCTCCTATGACTTTAACACTGTTTGTTGACTTGTCATTCTAGTGGACACAAAGAAGAGACGACATTATCATCATATATAGTATCGTTGTTAGTTTGGTTTCAGTTGCAGTTCGTCCTACGTATTCTAGAAAAAATCTTCACCTCAGATCTACATTAAATTTTCTAAATGTCTCTGCACTGCATCCAGAGCCTCCACACAGTGAAACACTGCAGTGGCCCATTTCTGATTAAGGGAAAAAAAAAAGTATTCTCCTTTGTACTTTGCCAAGCCCATATCACACACCTCACGTCAGCACAAGTGGTTCCTGGAAATGAAATGAGAAAAGGCAGCTTACACAGTAGCTCTTCACCCTAATGAAATCCACTGTCAGCGGGACTGATTTATCACTGTTCTGATTCAGTGCCTTGATGTAGTCCAGAAGGTCTGCGAAGAACTTGTAGCCCCCTTTTAGCACGCACAGAGCTACGATGTGGTGTTCCCCCATGTCCCGGATTATGTCTCGGGCCAGACGCTCTGTCCTGGACCAGAGAGAGTAAAGACACAAAGGAAACTGATGCATCATAAATTACAGTGCAGTATAGTTCTTATGGATGGGGACATGACATTGCACTTAAACATAATTGCTATCAGTGCATTTTAGCACACTGCACTGTACATCAAACCCCTCCCTTCCAAATTCAAATGCACCTCAGGATGTGGGTTACAGTGATTTGTCAAGCAAATACAGCACAGATCACTGTTGTAATCCTGGCATTAACCACAAATGTGTGTGTCAGTGAAACAGAAAGAACCTGAGAGTGAACGTGTCAGATGACTTGAAAGAAACAGGAGAGAAATTTCCAGTGTTTTGGCGCTGGTGGTGAGGCTGCTGTTGATTGGTTCACCTGTCCATGATGAGGCCATGGGGGATGATCACCTTGTCCAAATCGTTCTCATAATGTCTGGGGACGCAGAAAAGGTCCAGATCGTGGCCTTTCTCATCGTCAGCGATCTGGAAGAAGAGGAAGGAGAGGCCATCTCTTCAACTCTGCGCAAACACGGTTGGCACTGACAGATAACGTGCGCCAAAATACGCGTGTTATCAAAGTGAAAACCATGCTTGTGCTCTGAGCCCCCCTGGCAACACCAAGCCTCTCAACCACCTGTTTGTCCCCGCACACACACACACACACACACACACACACACGACCGGGGAGGGCAAACGGACATCAAACGCTGATGTGGCACAGCACGACTGATATCACTGGACTGAAAAGCTCGTGGCACCTGCTGTCTATCAAAATAGGCCCGCAGCACGCGCAGCACAACCACACCCCGACAAGTGAGCAAGTTGCCAGAATGCCAAACAAATCCTGGGACGAACAGCACGCAGCTGTTTTTACAGCCTCACCTGCAGATACGAAGCCATGTCACCGGCGGCCGTGGGTTTCCGTTCAGTCGCAGTGAAACGTCTGAGGAGTCATGCTCAGGTCCAGGGGGGAAAGAGAGAGAAAGAGAGAGAGGGTGGGGGTTTGTTGTTGACTGGAGGTTGCACGGGCTGCTCTGCTCTCACAGGCTGCTGCTGACCGCGAGCGAGACCGAGCAGCACATGCGATGCTCCTCTGCCAGGGGGTGGGGTGAGGGGGGGGGAGGGTGTGTGTGTGTGTGTGTGTGTGTGTGTGGGGTGATAAGCCTTTTACGTCAGAATCCAGTTTACCTTCCCAATAATCTGATTTGCCCGACACAACCTGAGCTTAAAATGCGTTATACTGGTTACTACTACAACTGCAATGGTTCGTTAACTGTGATGAAGCGCGAGCGTTTGGAAGAAGAAGCTGCAGATGACGCAGTTTTAAAAATAAAACAGATGACAGTTCCGCCTCTGCTCTCTAAAAGCACCACACTGCTCCCTGTGTGTGGTTACACTGCATCTGTACTGAGTATCTAACTCAACTAATGGATGTTTTAAATATGTAACTGTAATGTCCCGAGATTCCTGCTCACCACGACAGTTAATTATTGAACTACATCTCAGCTCATGCTATTTAAATTTCTTTTAACTTATTGGATTTTCCGTTAATACACTATATTATGTAATCTGTTTGTTGCTTATTATTATTCTTATCTTTTTTGTAAATATTGCACTTTTTTTTGACTAAATGTCACCTCAAAGTCAATTTGTAAACCTGGAGCTTTTAGTCATGTCACATGATCCTCATCAGCAGGTGGAGTTCAAAGACATGTAGGAATTCAAATTTCCATTTTCTGGGAGCACATTAAGGATTTGTTTAAGAGATTTGTCTGTGTGTGTTGGCTTAAATCAAAGTCATGTTTTGGAAATACTGTATGGCCATGCCAATTAAGAAATTTGATTTTAACTTAATTCTCAACCACTGCTAAATGTGGTATTGTCTTATTTTATAATATTCCACATGGAAGTTAGTTTTCTGGTGTTTGTGTGGTAACAACTTAGCGTGTAATTCTGTTAATGTTACAGTTATATCACTTCTAACAGGGTCTGTCCAAAGGAGCTTCTTAGCAACATAACTTGTCCTCATTTTCATTTCAGGCTATAATTTGACAATCACTGAGTTCATACTGTCCTGTGGGGAATATTCACACACACTCAGTTTGTCTTCAGTTCTCTGTCTCCATTACTCCATGTTACTCAATGTCAAAACATCAGTACATATGCCTACAGGCGTGTCTGATGTACAACAATTTATCAACTGTTTTTAAATTTAAAAAGAACAGGAAAAGTGAAAAACAATAGCATTAATATAATCCCAATTTAATGTGTGATACAGAAACAAAAAAATTTTCCCCCATCTTACAAAAAAAGCAATACCAGGTGTTGTACAACACCAGGAGCAATGGGCAGCTACAAAAACAGAATAAACATGTTCTCATAGTTCTGAACACCAAAGAAGCAAACATCATCATCTCTGAACGATAATAACAGTCTTTATGAGTGCCACTTGTGACCATGAGGCCAAATCTCAAATGACACCAATCCCCATATAGAGCCCTACTTTTAGCCTGAGACCCACATACAAAGCTGCGCCTGTGGGCAGAAAGTAGAGCACCATCCAGATGAAGACGGCATGATCTGAGAGAGGACCTTAAAGGAAGAACACTCATTTTTTCTTCTTCTCATCTTTCTTGGCACCATCTGCTTTCTCCTTCTCCTTGTCTTTGTCCTTCTCATCTTTTTTCTCTTTGTCGTCTTTCTTCTCTTTCTTGCCTTCCTCCTTTTCCTGTCCTTCCTTCTTCTCTGCGTCTCGGTTGGAAATCTTGTTGTTGATCAGGTTATGCAGGGCCACCACAGAACGTATGAGTGAGGCCAGGTAGACCACCAACATCTGGTCGTTGGTCTTAAGGTAGAAGGCTTTTGTGAACTCCTGCAAAGACAAAACCGACAAAATTCAGCAACACATTACACAACTCACAGTACATGATATCAAACAAATGATTTGGTAGCTAAATAATGAATATTGTGGACAGCAAAATGTGATAGAATTTTATACAGTGGTACTGAAATATTTTCAACAAAAAGTTAAGGACAAACAGAAACCACAGGTAATGGGCCAAAGACCAATCACAGAACTATATTTTAACTTTCTATAGATATGACGAGAGATGGATATAGATAGGTATGTCTCAAAGGCCTTTTATGTGTTTCACAGAACTGCAACCAACTTATTTTTGTGGTTGAGAGTACTGAAATTACTGTAAAATATAAATTTTTATTAATTATTATAAATTTAGGATAATTATAAATTTTGATTTGACAGCATCATTAAAGCAAATAACAGTTTCAACCCAAATAAAACTGCCATTAGTTGATTAATTTCTTTGTTAAGAGCTACAACAGTGCAGGTCATAAGAGCAACATCTGAGCACAAACATACAGTAACTATATTTGTCTCACTAAACCTGACTCAGTTTGCCCTCCAGTGGATAAAACAAGAAGCTGCTGCTCAGTGACAGCTGTAGGCTAAAAGAGAGAATTCGCATTTTCAGCTCACGTTTTTTGTTTTACTGCGTATTCATTTATTTTGTACGTCCAGTTCCTACCCTTTTTATTGTTATTATTATATTTCCACTGTTAAGCAACTTAAATAGGATTTTCCCATCCTGTTATTACAGCAAAATAATAATGCAGTGGAATTCACAAGGATAAGTAAATCAAACTACAGACAAAATGTTTGGCAAGTAAATGTCACTTAAAATCAAGCTAAATCTGCTTCAGTGCGATCCAACACACCCACTTCCCTACAATTACTTATAGATGTAAAAGCATAGACGTTCTGCAAACACCAACGACTTACCAACAGATTAACGTCTGGCAGCAGGTTGAAGACATCCTGCAGCTGGTAGATGATCTGGTGGTTGATGGGAAGTTTGCCTGCTACCACTCTCTCCAGGTAAGAGCGGATGTCCAGCAGCTTTGAGTTGAGTCCCTTTAAGCCATGAACCTGGTTTGTGATTCGTTGAGACAGAGTGCCCACTGTGGTATCTTTGATATCTCTGTAAACAGGATATAACAGATGAGAGGAGAAGGGGCAAGAGTTTGTACATGTTTACATTTTTGGTTCACTCAAGGGAGACAGGGAGTTGTCATTTGTTAATTATTTTTCCCCATTTCTGTTTGCGCTTTAGTGATTAGTAGTACCAGAGTTGCATCATTTATGCTCCGTCCTGTTATCACAATTATTTACTGTAGTGACTAAAAGTGTTATAATGTGATTAACGGCTTGGTTGTAATGTGCGTGATTCAAAAGTCTGTTCAGTACCTGAGCAGGTGCTCCACTCCCACCTCCTCTGCTTCCTCGGCTCCAATCTCACTGGTGACGTGTTCAAATGTCTTGGATGTTGGAGTGCCATCCTAGAAACAGTGAATTATCAATATAAACAAAAAATCCAACAACTATCTACAGTACAGTTTGTTTTAGGTAACAGACACCTTTCAAAAGACAATTCCTCTCTTGAAATAATCAGTGCAGTGTGTTTGGATTAAGATAAAGAGATAAGATAAAATAATAATAATAATAATAATAATAATAATAATATTTTTCCAGTAGCCCAGGAATGCCTTCATGCATGATCACAGAACTCATGCAAATGAAGACGTATTGATTCTTCATTCATTCATTTCTAGATCAATGGGAGGCAAGCAGAAGAAATTCTATCCAAAAATAGTTTCCAAACACCGTTGGAAAAACTGGTATTTTATCTGCTTTGATTCAATCCATGATTCACTCACGTCATGTATTTCCTCCACAGAAATGTACGCTTCTGTGGGTAGACCAAGATCTTTGGGCTTCACATCTATAATGACTAACACCTGGTGGGATGAAAGAGAAATACATGAGTAAGTTATTCAACATTAGAATGAATATGAGTAGAACAAGGTGTTGTCCAGATACATGCACATTAAGCATAAGGAGGAAGCAAAGCAGTTACATACCGAATTAGTACAGTACTGCTTGATGAGCTCATTGATGGCAATGTCATTCTTATGTAATTTGGGTCCTGTGTGGTACCATCCGACTATTCTTTCTCTGGCTGAAAACCAAGGGAGATAGTTATTAACACATCAGGGTAACACAATAATGCAAGACACACATGAAATGCATAAATGGAGGCAGTGCCTTACCATTAACTTTCTTGAACATGCCATACATGTTCTCCAAGTAGTCATGGTCCAGGAACCACACAGAGTCATCCCTGTCGTCCTCATCGAATGGCACTAGAAGGAAACACAGACAATGGTTTCAATAACTGACCAAATGTCTGTGCAGACTGCATTTTCTGGCCTTCTTAATAATGTCGCTTCATATTGTAATGTAGCAGTTATGAGTCTACAATAAAATGCTGACTAATTTGTGTTAAAAGATCTTAAAGGGAACCTCTACTGATTTTATGCATAAGCAGCCAAATATTTGCTGAAGATTACAAATTTATAACAGAGAGCCTGCATTACAAACTGGGGTGTGAGAAGTCAGAAAGACATGGATGCTTCCATTTTCAGACTTCTCCCACCCTAGTTTTCCATACCAAGGACTACCTCAGCATATCTCTGCCTCTTGTACTTCTATTTTCTTTTCTTTTTTTTACTGGTCTTAATTGAATGTGATCTATTTAAATCCCCCAAATGTCAGCATGATACTCACCTGCAAAACTATTTGAGACGTCAAGAACTTTTTTCTGCCATGACCCCAGAAGGACACCAACCACTCGTTTCTGATTACCAACTTTTCCTATCCTATAAGTTGAACAGTCACATTAACAGAGCAAATTAACTTATTAGATCACCATAAGTCATAAACATAGACTAAGCAGTTAGCTTGGTTGCTGCTGTAAGCTAAGCTAATACTCAACTCTTGATGTTAGCTGTCGCTAATGAAATGAATGACAACATAATGTCATTAAAATACATGCATTTTATATTGTGTATAACTGACATAAATAATAGGTTAATACATACTGTTTGCTAAGATTGGCTAGGAACGGGGTAAAGCTAACTAGCCTGGTCATGTCCACATTCACTATCAATGGGGCTCTGACTCAGCAGAGCTAACACTAGCTTAGCTTAGCAGCGGCGTTACGCTTCTGGACATTTTAACTATAAAAACCGGTAAAGGCTGATCACGACTGTTGAATTTACTGACCTGTTGAAATGATCAACCACGCTGAGCAACACCAGGGGATGGACGACCACGTTTTCCACCGCTAACTCCGGCATTTTCGCACTGAAGATAAACAGCACACAACCTACCACCACACAATGACGGCTATGCTACACATCCGCTTGCGTCTGACGTCTCTTCCGTTTCTCTAGGCAACAGAAAGACGCACCGAGGAGACAGAGAAATTGTCGCAAAATGGTAGGAACTGAGCACATAAATTCCTTATTTTCATGCATTTATATTCCATTATGTCACTTAATGGTAAACTTCTTAATGTTTTTTATTAACATTAGACAATCGGAACAGCATAAATTCTATTATTTATAACATGTAACTTGGCTTACTGGCACTAAACTTGTTAACCGTTAACTTGACTGAAATCAAATCAACTATCCTTAAAGTTGCGGTTTGTTACTATGTTATTAGCAGACTTTGCAATATATATATATCATAAGTGGGTGTTTTATTACGTGTTTTATTAACTTTGCCCTGCAGGCTGAAGTTGAGGAAACACTGAAGAGGATCGAAGCCCATAAAGGTGTAATTGGAACAATAGTTGTCAATGCAGAAGGTAAGCCAAAAATCCTAGTTTCCTCTGAGTAAAAATATTTACAATATAAAGTCTGACTGCAAAGGTTGCTGTTTTATTTTTGAAGGTATTCCTATCAGAACAAACTTAGATAACTCCACAGCAGTTCAGTATGCGGGACTTCTTCGCCACCTGACGATGTTGGCCAGGAGCACAGTAAGAGATATCGACCCTCAGAATGACCTCATCGTCCTCCGCATCCGCACCAAGAAATATGAGATCATGGTCACACCTGGTGAGTGTGTAGTAGTTACACTGGTATTATTGGCTTAATGATGACCACTGAAACAAACATTTCATTTCATCTCAGCCATTAATTGTAGGTTAGAAGAGGAACGCCTTGGCTTCTGCTGTTTTCACTACATTTTTGTCTTTTTTTATGTGTCTGCAGAGAATGGCTTTCTTCTGATAGTCATCCAGAACCCATGTGAATAGCTGCCGGACATTTCCACAAGAGTCACCCTTTGGTTAGTCACATGGTGGTGCTTTACCCAAACAAAAGATCTTTTTCCCCACTGTGTTATTTTGCTCCATGTACTGTATAATCCTTCCTTTTCAGTGTAAAACTTAAGTATTTTGAATGTTTGTGAAGCTAAGCTGCTGATCATTGTAAAGTAGTTCAACCCTGTTCATTCTGTTAGTGTACAGATGAGTGACAAATTCAATGAAAAACCTGAATAGAGGAAAAATAGGTGTCACACAGTTGTCCTTTTTTATACAATAAGTAATTAATTATCGTATAAAATGTATAAAATAAGATAAGATAATCCTTTGTTAGTCCCACAATGGAGAAATTTACATTGTTGCAGCAGCATAAGTGATTGAAAAGATGAAAAAAGACATAAATATGAGTAAAGGCAAGATAAAAACAAGATAAGGCTATAAAAAATATACACAACAGTATAAACATGAGAATGTAATAAAAAAAAAATATTAACAGAAGAGCAATAATCACAGGACTTTTACATACAGACAGAAAATGAACAAAATACAGATATTGCACATTTGAAATGGAATTGCACATAATGATATGACTGATAGCAGCTGTTTTGTATTAATTAAAGTGCAGAAACCTAGTGGTCCATGTGAGTATGTGGTGTACTAGGAGCAGTGCTGGTTGTAGAGTCTGACAGCAGCAGGATATATTAAGAAAATATTTATCAAAATACAAAGGTTAGCCTTGGTTAGGGGTAGACCAAGATGGGAAAAGACAAGATCTAAGTTACTTTAAAGGAGGGATCAGCAGCTTGGGTCACAGACTACTCTTTGTGACTCAAACAGGAACAGTGCTTAAAGTGGAATCTCCATTCAACTCCATGGAATCAGTACAAGCCTGTGTGCTTTACCCAGTGATGTGGTCCAATGGCTCTATGCTATTGGATAGATCTTCTTGCAGTGGCTTGCATCCACTTGTCCCCTTACAGAAAAGGGTCCCTGGAAACCAATATAAAGTTAATGTAAGTGATCACTTTCATACAGTGGCAGAAGCTTTACCCTTAGCAGGAGTAGTAATGTCACAGTGTAAAATAAAACTTTGTTAAAAGTAAAAACCCAGCATTTAAAATATTCCATCCATCCATTCTCTATACCACTTTTCCTGGAGCCAATCCCAGCTGACATTGGCACACTCAAAATATTATTTCAGTAAAAGTACTTAGGTATTATTTATTATTCAGTTATCTCAAGAAAATACAAATTATTCAGAATGGACCCTATCAGTGTATCAGTATAATCATATATCATTGATTTGTTACTACTATGCATTTCAGTATAAGCTGCATTTTAATGCTGTAGCTAGTCATGGTGGAGCTAATGCTAACTAGGTATTACTATTTGGTCATTTAATCAACAGCAATGTGTTATATTTTGTAAAGGTATCATATGTAAACTCTTAAAGGCACTGCACACACACATTTTCACTTATGCTTCTTAATGCGTGCTTTGCTTCACTGACATCTCCCTCACCCGTCTGTTGATTTTGTTGTGCCTGCCAGGGCTGGGCGACTAACTCAGTATCATTCTTAGTGCATAGTTTGGTGAAATCATGTAATTCCCAGCAGGGAACCTTGAAATTGTTCTTAAGCTCAGTACTTGAGTAAATGGTTAGAGAAAATGGTTGGTGATTACTGAAGAGCAAATGCATCAGAAGACTCAGCCGTAAATATTTGTGAGTTTGGCTGCACACAATGTGCAACTGTTTAATATTTACTAGAAGTGAAAATTCTATCTCTCCGAGAAATGTGACAATCACAGATAAAAGACATTTTACAAATATTTTAATGTAAATTTCCATCAGAATGTACAGCAATATATGTTAATAAATAATTCATTGCAATTATACAGCCCAAATAATACATTACATAACAACTGATAGAAACAAATATGCAGGATTTCACAGCAAGTTTGTAGAGGAGGTGATGCAAGGAGGTCAGGTGATTTGGGGAGATTGCTATTGTAGTTTGTGCTTGTAGGATTTCCAAAACTCAGAGGCAAAGAGGCAGAAATTATGAATTGGTGACACTGTTTTGTCTGGCTTTGAACAAAAATAGATCTCATCCAGAAACTACAGAAGGTGTGGTTTGTTGTCCAGAGAAGGATTATGTCTATTGATGTTTATGTTACCCATAAACAATTATACAACTGCTTCAAGTACTCTAAAAGTATCAAGTGAAAAGACACTGTTAATTAGTTCTGACATAGTCCTGAAATGGAACTGAATAAAAATTTGGCTTTTTCATTTTCTTAAGTTTAAAAGAAATCATCATCAGGGAGGCGAAAATGTTTGTAAGGTTGGACAGCATGTCTAAGTACTATCATCTCACTCAGTTGATGCCAATTATCTAACAACGTGTATAAATTTTGCAAAAGGCCTTCAGATCAGTGAAATCAAGTTTTGTCAACATTTATAGGCGTGTGAAGGGCTTCGGACCACAGAGGGAGAAACTGATGACGTTCTGAGACAAAGACTGACATTTGCCGCATTGTCTTCCACCCCCGTTTCATCGTTGTCCGTCCCCAAACAATGTGACATTTTTCAAATACAGCTGTCCTAACACATTTTTATTCTGACCGGCAGCAGTTCAAACAAAACATATGGCTTCCCACAAGAAATGGTCAAAACAATAAAACATACAAAATTCTTTGTCTATCACAAGTGACATTACCCATGGAAAATTTATTAAACCTCAAAAAGAACTTCACTGATACCATTTGCCATTATATAGATATTATCTTTTAGATGTTTCCTATCCTCTGTTGAACCATTACCAGCACAAAAAAACTGCTTCATCTGTCAGATACAGTACTCAGTAGACACTACAACATTATACCACACAGAGGACCGGTCAAGTATTTCCTCAAATTCCATTTCAAGTGCATCCTATCAAGTTTAAGGCCTGAGGTGTGCTTTGATTCCTTGACTCAATTTTCATTCTCTGAGTTTTAACCAAGTGACCACTGCACACTTACGTCTCTTCTCATTGCTGTCCAGAGAGGCTACAGATTTGTGCCGAGTGATACATCTCATTAGTGTGGATCAACACAGTTTATACAGAAAGTGATATGAGTTAAATGGTGGAAAGTCCTTAAAGCCAACTCAGGGACTAGTGGGAGTAGTCTGCGTTACAGAGACACTGTTTCACCTACACAGTGTTGTTACAGGGGCAGATGAGAGAGAGAGTGGAATGCCCAGACCATATGGTCACGATGGATTGCTGTTACCATCAACTGAATCTGGAACCAGTCAGGTAACATAACTGATTGGCGAGAAAGGTAACTAGACAAGGATTGGCTCCTTCAAGTACTTCCAAGTGCAGATAGTGGTCTGGCTCCAGTCCATCTTGGTCTTGTTACCGTTCCTTCGCTGGCAGAGGCGTGTCGGTCAGAGAATCGGGTGTCAGAGGTCACCTCGGCGTGTGCCCGTTGACTTGCCCCCTGCCCCAGTGAATGTTGGGTAGTGTCAAACACCTCCTGAAGTGCTCAAGCTGGGCCTGCAGTCTCTCTCTCTCCTCTCTCACTTTCTGCCTCTGAGTCACCAACTCCTGACAAATGAAGGACGGACACCAAGACAGAACCAAGATTTTGTGAGCTAAGCTGCATCACTTAACAGACAGGAGTACAAACAGAAAACTGACACGGAAAGGTGAAAGTACACAAATCTCCAGGAAAGGACAGAGGCAGGTGTGCAGTTATGATCTCAGATACTTACCCCCATAGTGAGAGAGAGTTGCTCTGCAGTTCTGGTCAGATTATAGTTCTGTGCTTCGAGTCTTTTACACTGACTATGAAGAACCTGCCTCTCTATACTCCATTCTGTAAAGAAAGAAGAACACAAGAGTTATGAACAAGGGAAAACTGTACAGTATGCTTTTTAACTTCTCTTTCACCTAAATGACCCGAGAGTGTAATATAGTCCCCCTGAGCCTCTCTCACTGTAATGTAAGTGATATAAAATAGATTTTCACAAGATTCATCTTTGTCTCTTAAAAGGACAGTGACAGACAGGTCATTTAGAAATAGTGACGACATGACGCAGTTTGCCTTCTTGAGAGCACTTGAATATTTATTTTTCAACTGTAAATTGATATTTCATCATCAAAGAAGTGCATATCTTCTTTGATAACCGAATACAAGGGTTCTTTAACAGAAATGTTTATGTTATGCATTTATGCAAAAAAGTGAATATTAACATATTTGTGTTAATAAGATCCAGTAAAGTAAAGCCTTATTTTCAGTAATAACACATTAATATCTTTCTCACATCATACAAAAACAAACAATGAGGTATTTCCTGTCTAAGTATTTCCAAAGGTTTTTTCTCTTTGAGGAAATATTTCGATTATCTACTTTCCGCTCCCCTATTTAACACCCTGGTTGACTTATGAGGAAACAGTCACTCAGACAAACCTTTGAGCCCTCTGAGACAAACATGCAGTTTTGGGCTACATAGATAAAACTGACTTGAAATTGACTTACCATCTACATACTCCTGGTAGGCCTCAAAAATAGCTTCAATACCCTGCCACTTTCTCGGAGCTTCTTCCGCCGCCTCCTCCTCCTCCTCCTCCTCCTCCTCCTGGCCAGATTCTTCCTCATCTTCATCAGACAGGCTTTCCCGCGGTGCTGCAGCAGCGCCCCGACTGGCTACAGGAGAATGGAAGTGATGGCCGTTGATGTGTGTGTGCTGAGGGGCATGGTTAAAACTTGAATGCTTCAGCTGAGAGACGTTGTGAGAAGACGAGTGCTCAGCCTTCATGCTAGCTTCAGGGACACAATTTGAGACTCCTTAGAAGAAGAGTGAGAAAAAAGGGCGGCGTCAGTCTTTGTAGCACTTCACAAGAAGCCAACATACTCTATGTACAGTATACCAGCAGACATTTTAGGGTAGCTCATATTAAGACCACTAGATGGCACACCAGACTCATTTTATAATTCACAATCACGTCTAATGGCCATGCACCCATGGGAGTGAGTGGCTAACCTTTGTTCTGCAGTGTGTGGTGTGTGGACTGCAGCACAGCCTGGTGGAAGTGCTGAGCAAAAGCCTCAGGCGTGAATCTCTCCCAGGGCCGATTCCTTCCATTCTGCAGCGGACTGGGCTCCTTTTTCTGAGGAGAGGCAACAACACCGTTCTGGAGGCCCTGCAGCTTCCTGTTTGGCTGAGCCTCCGCAAAGTCAACTTTTTCATGATGGGGGGCCAAAGGTGGAGGGTTGCGGGCCACCTGGCAGTCCATGGAGGGTTTGAATGCGTCACTGTGGAGGTGCTTAGGTTTTTGTAAGTAAGGCGGGGACGGGCTGGGAGAGTCCGGGTACAGATGTCCGTTTGATTGACACGGCAGAGGGGCTGAGGAAGAGTCACCTAAAAACAAATGCGCACACATACATCAGAAAGAGTTTTTTTGCAGCTTTAAACAAATGTATAATTGTGTGTGTGTGTTTGAGTGTGTAGTTGCTGTGTGTGTCTCACCAGTTGAGGGAGCAGGAGGACTGCTACACGGAGGTAAAGGATTATATCTGAGAGTGTCTAGCGTCACAGTCTTCCTCTGAATGGCCCTCAGCAGCTCCTCTGTCCTCTCCTTATCTACAGAGAAAAAGACAGAATGAGAACAGCTGTCATTCATACTTGAAAATAGGAGGACTTAAAGAATTGGCTGCCACCAGGAGCTGACAGAAAAAGGTCTGAGGTAATGTCCACTGCAACACCATCACAGACAGACTACAGCCGTAAAATTAAAGTTTGTTTTGTTTAAAGTTTCAGTTTGTACCAGTTTTCACTTAAAATCTATGAAGATTTTTTCAGAAGAGCAGATCGGTTTATACAGAGTTTAACCCAGATTTTAAGTCCCCTGTTTATCCAAGAAGCTGATTACCACAGTTAACTAGGTTCTCTTGCAATGTTGACTCATCTGAATGTCCCCATTATCAACTAAACATTTAAACAACAGAAAATCTTCACTGTTAACTGTATTTTAAAATCAGATCTTCACCTGGATTTTTGTATTGTTATTCTTTTTATCAGCTTTTTGTGTTATTTAATAGAAGGATAAGAAAACCACAATAAATGCAACCAAATCCATGGCTTTAAGTAATGTAATTAGTAATTAAGTAATGGAAACTAATGAGCCCTGAGTCTATTCAACAATGCAAACAGTCTTTACAGAAATGACAAGTCTACAAAAGTAGTATTTGTTGCAAAGTTACTGCATTAGTGACATATATATCACAAAACCTCTCCTTCATACTGTATATATGCATATGCTTTGAAATTATTATATATTATTATTATTTTTAAAATGTGGACATCTAAATCTTTACATCAAAAATGCATGTATTAACCTTTTTTAAAGGAATTTATACATTCTTAACTTAGACTATATTTTGTCAGGCTGTAGAGTTACCCTTGCTGGAGAGAGTAGAAAACCCTGCTACAAGCTCCTCTCCAGATTTCTCCTAACTTTATTTTCTTCTCACCCCTCCTACATCCTTGGTAAATAGCAAAACTGAGAGAAACTGAATGTTGTGATTTTCCACAGGGAATCACCGGAACAACTGTGCAGAGAGCAGAGTAGCACGTAGGATGTGTGTGGATACTAAACAGGTTGTTACCTCTCCTCTGCTGTGGGCTGACATGGGAGAGGTTGAACATAAGGAGGAAGTCTTTTTTCTCCTCCAGTTCGGGGGTGCTGTCCATCTGCTCGGCAGAATACGGGGTACTTAAGGGAGTTGTAGGTGTTGAAGGTGAAGAGGCCTTTCTCTTGCCCTGCACGGCCGGCGGAGAGAGGCTGCGCTCTCTCATCATCCTCCTCCTTTTTCTCCTCTTCTGTGCCAGGAGCTCATCACGGTGGGCCAGCGTGGTCAGACCACACACATGCAGAAACTCCACTTTCTTTGGAGAGAGGAATATGAGCTGGTGAATATCACTCAAACAAAAATTGTCAAACTTCAAATGTACGATGAACGCATATGTGAGCCTCGGTTAATGCACCTCAGAAGATGTGTCCAGTTTGAGTGGGGGCTGTTCTGTCACTCTCCTCAAATGGGCTTTCACCTCCTCCTCATCGCTCTCATCATATGACTCATCCAGGTCATAGTAATAACCTGGTAAGAGCAGAGCAAGATAGAAATTACCTTTGATCGTAAAAAAATTGCAGGCCTAAGGCTAGTTTTCGATGGCGCAAGCACTCATTCCCTGCAGTCATCTGTTCTGCCTACCCCCTCGCCTTTATTCTCCTCCATCATGTTGCTCACCTCCCTCTCTGGCCTCCCTCCTCCTCCTCTCCTCCAGGTCGAGCTTGCTGAGCAGCCGGCGGTGCTGCTGGAGAACCTCGTCGTACACCAGCGTGCTGTCGGGTGCCTGACTCTGTCGCTCCCTTGCTGGAGATGGAGAGGCTTCCTGGCATCGCCCCCCCAGGTCAGCGCTGGGAATAGACAGGGGCACACAGGACCTCTGGTGGAGGTTGTTGATGTGGTGCCGGTGGTAGAGACTCTGGATGGCTCTGTCCTGTTCAGCCCTGTTCCAGGACTCCTGTAAACTAGCTCCCCTCAGTGAGGGGTACCTCTCTAGACCTTCTGCCCTCCTCCTGCCTCCTTCTTCCAGCTTGTCACCCCAGCTTAGCGGGGGCCTCTCTGCTCTCGTCAGTCCTGGAGGCGGTCGACTCGGCGGTGTGGGAGGGTTGAGTTTTCTGCGCGAGTCTGCAGGTGTGTCCACAAGGGAAGCTGGGTTCCACAGTGTAGTCGGAGGGGCAGGAGGATGATGTGGACCTTTAGGGGAGATAAGAGGAGGTGGAGCACCAAGGCAAGGGGGTACATCTTTGCTGCCTGGGTTGTGATGGACTGAATTGGGTCTGTTTAGAAAAATAGAAAGCAAAAAAACAATTCAGCCTACATTCAAAGTCCACCTACACTGTGTGACACCGCAGAAGGAGTACAAATCATTTCCTGATGCTACTTTATTTGGCATTCTCACCTATGGATGTCTCTTCGTGGATCCACCCCTTTCCCTGGTGACCTGAGGCCCAGCTCCAGTGGGCCCTCCCTCTCCTGCCCTTGCCCTCGATGCCGTGTTAACCAGGCCTCCTCGCTGGCCCTCTGAGTCATCATGGCGGCTGCCAGAGCTCCATGGATCCCCCCAGAGGAAGCAGCAGCATGATGCTTCCCCAGGTGAGAAGGCACCAGGCTGGGCACTGGGTGTGGGATAGAGCCCCTGGAGGAGTGAAGGCCACCCTGCAGGGGAAGAGGTTTCAGTGCTGGGAAACCTGGATGCTCTGAATCCTTGGGTTTATCTGGAGAAACAGAGGAGACCATAAATTAGTTCTTGAACGTGTTACATCAACACTAATATATCTGTGTAGACATTTGGATGAACAGCAAAAAATGTCTACGATTTATTTAGATTTATTTATCATTCCACATCTTACACTGCAGTTTTGACAAAGGTGGACAAGATAATGAATCACCAAATAATGTTTTTTAAAGTGCATGCTGTGCTTTCATTTGTTCAAATTTCTATACATATACTTTGTATATTTATTTGTGCTATATGTGAGGTGTAAACACAGAGAGAAGTGAAACATCACACATAAAGTTTCAATGTACCACTTTGTAGAAAGCAGTAACAGCTGCAAAAGAAGCACATTTACTGCTTCTACATGACCAACTGCTGTGCTATGAACAGTGTGTCTTCTCTTTATTCATTTACATCCAAAACAAAGCAAAGCAAAGGTATATTATCCAATATTCAAAATCAACTATCCCATATGCAGTATTCTTCATACACTTATCTACTACAGTAAAGGTCATGAGGTCATTGTAACCAAAAGTGCGCAACATCTAAGAAACATCAGTGTTTTGCAAATTTCCACAAACACTCTGCATTAGATTAGATTATAAGATATGTGTGCAGAACTGACATTAAGACCTGAGGGCTGCAGCTCAACTAAAACTCAAAGAGAGAATACAATTCAAAGGGTTCATCCTCTGGTGAGCTTGCACATGCTAATTTTAAAGAATCTTCCTATTATATTTTGATATTTATTGTATACAGATGGAAAACTTGGCATGGTGGCTGCACTAGAGAAGAGGTCAGGGGGGTGGGTCAATAAAATCATTGTCCTTCTGGGACTATAAATATCCATACCAAATTTCATGGCAATCTGCCCAGTGCATGTCAGGATATTTGACTCTGGACCAAACTGCTGGACACATCTGATCTGAACTGCCTTCACTGTAGTCCACAGTAGCGAGACAAATAGGTTATGATTTACTGAAGATCAAAACTTGGCATTCTGAGTTTCTGAGTGTCATTTCTCCTTCAATTTTCAAACGAGTATTGACCTAACTCTTTTCTGTACTCACAATACCTTATTTACGTAACCAGGTACTTTGTTAACATACAGAATTACAAGCAGTTTCTTCAACTCTGAGTATCTGGTTGTGTGTGTGCCTGCATGTGTGCACACATACAGGAGTGTGTGTGTGTGTGTGTGTGTGTGTGTGTGTGTGTGTGTGTGTGTGTGGCCTGTGTGCATGTCCGTGTGTAGGTACCCAGTCTGTTTGGGGTCAGCCTCTCCCCTGGCCTGCCCCTGTCCTCCGGTGGTGCCCTCCGAGCCTGCAGCTCAGCCAGGTAGTGGCTCTCCGCAGCTCTGACCATCTGCTGCTGTCTCTCCCTCTGCCTCTCCTTCTGTCTGTCCAGCTCTCTCTCCCGTTCTCTCTCCCTCTCCTCCTCCCTCTCTCGCTCCCTCTCCCTCTCCCGGTCTCGTTCCAGCCCTGCCTCGCGCTCCCTTTCTTTCTCTCGTTCGCGCTCTTGCTCTCTCTCTCGCTGGCGGAGCTCATTCTCCATCTGTAGCCTGTGGGGGAGGTTGTCAAGTATGCACACATACACAACGCACACACACACACAAACACGCAGGGGGAGAAGGTGAGAGACGCAACACCCAACATGAGGCAGATATTAACCACACACTGGTGAACCTCACACAAAGATTTCTGCTCAAACATACACACACTCACGCAGAAACACACACAAATATGCTCACACGCTCTCCACTTACCATGAGGAAAATAATCCATACACAGCATGTCTGAGCAAGAGCAGATGAACACTTAATAGGTATCCACAGGAAAAGGACACACACGTGCATACACACACAAAGCAGAACACATTCACCAGCAATCAATAGCACACAAACAAACCTACAAGATATGCAGGAGCCATTACAGAACCAGACGATAAATACCATCCATTTGAAACACAAACATTTCCCTGTGCATTATGCCACAGGGAAACAATGAGAATTGTGAAACTGAGGAAGGAACTCAAAGAAAATGAAGAGACAGAGAGAGGGGGTAAAAAAGACTTCCTCATGTGCATATGTGACAGTTTTTATGTATGCACTGGCTTGCATATGCATGTGTATAGTTGTGCAGAGTGTGTGTGTGTGCGTGAAGGGCAGTGCACGTGATGAGTGTATAGGAGGCACTGTGGGGTGTGTGCTAAAAATATCACACACTCAGCAACCAGTGCCTACCCTACAGAGAGAGATTACACAGCCCTGCAGATGAAGGGAGAGGCGAGGGCGACAGAGACAGAGAGAGAGAGAGAGAAAGAACGAACATATGTGTGTGTGTGTGTGTTTTTGTTTTTTGTCTGTGTGTATGTGTGTGCATTACCTCTCAGCCAGTGCTGTGTGGTTTATTTCTCCGGGGTAGCGGCCTCCAGGCAGGTGCAAGTGGAGGGCAGAGGGGTGGAGGGGAGGGAAGGCTCCCCCTGCGGGCACAGAGTAGAACTGTGACCGCAGCGCAGAAAGACACAGAGACTCCTCCATCCTGTGACAGGCGGGACCAAAACAAACCGATCAGACTATACCGGCTACAGGCAGGGTGTGGAAGTGGAGATTATCTGATACATAAGGTAACATCACAGCAGTGACGGTGAGAGGGTGATATTGTTAATGTTTGAAGGTACTGTAGGGCTATTACAGAGTAATAGACAGATACTGAGGTTTGAGAAACTGAAATAAAAGGGGCTATTTACAGGATTTTTAGAAGCATGACATCAACATACCAATTAATCCCACATAGACTTATGGTATGATGAACTTTCAGCACATACTGTATGGGTAGTGTGACCTTGAATACATATGTATCAAAATTTTGAATATTAGAGTGCTAAACCCTTAATTATAAACAATCACCATACATTGCATTCTTTCACCTTTTATTGCAGTTGTGCCTCTGTATGTCCTCCTTACTGTCTTATCAGAACACTTTGTATTGCCCTGTGTATGAACTGCACTATTCAAATAATGTGTCCTTGCCTTACTCTTTTCTGTGTAACTGTGTGCTACTACTACGACTAAGTAATCTTCCTAAAACTTGATGTATACAGGCAGGCTGCTTGGGAGTATCTGTAAAGCGACGGATTAATTAGCAACTTATATTGTGCCCTTGTGTTTAGTTATGGAAAAAAGAATGGTGTGTTTAGCATAGGTGGTGTCTGTGGAAAATCCATAGAGCAGTGTAGCTTAGCATTTGTTCCATGACATTTCTGAAATTTTCCCCTAAAAACTGTGTTGAATAAATATATACATAGTTCCATCCTGTTTAACAACATAGCATATGACCTTAAGTAATGTTCTCATTGCTCATAACACACTTTACGGCTACACCTTTCAACTAAATGAAAATGTCTTAATATCTACGTCTCGATAAGAATTTGAACTAAACTTGTGTGTGATGACTATATAACACGAGTTTGTTTCAGACCCGATGGGACTGAAGAGTTTATAGGTGGTACTATTACCTTGGTAAGGACAGAGGTGGTGCAGGTAGGCAGAGACTCAATAAAAGCAGCAGCAGCTGCAGCATGAACAGCAACAGGGTCCGGGAACTCAAGTGGGGTCAATCGAGGTCATCTGAGGGTGGCGAGGGCAGGTGCTCTCAGGTATTCCTCTGGGACAGCACCTGAGGGAACCACGGGTGCATCTATGAGCAAACTGCAGAAACATAACATTATATGTCGTGGCTCTAATAAACACTATTTACTACAATGCTTCATGTAGCTTCAACAGTGTTCTGGATGAAGGGTTTGAGGGTTTATGATAAATAAATGTTACTTTGCTCTCGTACAAATATGGTCCAACTCACAGTGTGTGTTACACTTACTAAGGCTCTGGCATTTCTGGGGTCTTGCATGATGGTGCTGGGGGGTGAGGCCAAAGGCGTGAGCCAGTGGGTGAGGTGAAGGGATGGGTGGAGTCCTCTGTCCTGCTGTGGCTGTGTTCTCCAGCGCCACCTCCCGGCTGAGTCTAAACACCAGGCTCAACCCTGGCAGGGAGACAGACAGCGTGAGAGCAGACATTACTATGTATATCATTAGGGTTTGAGTGTGTGTTGGATTGAAACTGGCCGAGAAAAAAAAAGTTCAAGAAAAGAGGAAGGAAATAAGACTGGAAAAACCACCCGGAGCTGCACCCAGAGGCTCAAGCCCAGATGAAGAGTGGGTCTGATATGTCATAATAGGTCAAGATCAAAGTGGAAAGATGATCCTAATATATCTGGCCAACTGCTCTCTCATGTTGCTCCTCTCTAGCTAGAGCTTCCCACTCAGAGGATTTGAGTCGCCACAACTTGTTGCCTTTGATCCACTTGATTGTATAGTAAAATTCCAACCCTCAAATCACTGCCAAGGCAAAGGCAGTGATGAAAAACTAAAAACCAAAATTACAAAAGACGTTTCCCAAACTTGCATATTAATATACAGTATCCACTTGACATACAGTTGGCAAGGACTCATACATTCTTATTAATGTCACATGGTTAGTTCTCTCCAAGTTTGTAATATATGTCATGTGTATTATTCTATCTGTCCCCAAACATTTTGACTAAAGAGGCAAAACTCCAGAAGTTAATATTAAGTGAAATTAAGGTCTACAACCATGCTACATGCTAAAATAGCTCTGTGAGGCTATATGCACAATGGTGCCCCAGGCTACAATGCTAATGTGAAATTCCCAAATGACAATGTTAACATGCTGATGTTCAGCATGTGTGATGTTCCTGTTCATCATCTTACTTAGTGTGTTCACATGCTAAAACTGACTAATTATTACTAGGCATCAAGTAGCAGCTGAGGCTAATGGGAATGTCAATAGTTAGTGCAGGTATTTAAATCATAAGCAAATCACTGGATAATGACATTTTTAGAACTCCTTATAGTCAAAAACGCTTCAATCTCTGGACACCATAGATGTCTGTTCAAATTTAATGACAATTCTTCTTGAAGATTTCAGTCTGAATTGATCGATCCTCACCCTGACCAACACACTGGCCTTACCTTACATCACAGAGCCACACTGCAAGCATGGAATAAATTCATTGTTCATTGACTATAATTGTAACCTGGGACAAGAGCACACAGTGGAAAATCTGTTTCTTCAGGTTAAAAGCCTTTGATTACAGCATGTAATGAGCGAAGACAATACATTTATGCTCACTTATGTTTCAAATGTTGTTGCTACCAGTAACAGGCGACAATACAGGTCGAATACAAACAAACCACAAACAATGACCTCTCCCAGCAACACCCTATCTGCTACCTTAGCTTTTGTACAACACTTGACTTGCAGTGAAATATCTTTGCTTTGAATATATTTGAATAGTTTGAGTAAGTCAGAATGGAAAGCAGATTCAAACCAGTGAGCCATACCTCTCTCTCTCTCTATCACTTTCGACAATCTACACTGGTTTACCAGAATGAGAGGAGGTAACACACAAAGGGGGTCTGGAGGCAGCCATCACATTCCTTGACCTCTGACCCCAGCAGACAGTCAACAGCCTTCAGAGATGCGTCAATGAACACACACAAACACTCTGTTTCTTTCGCTTAAATTGTCCTGTGGTCTGTCTTTCTCTGTTCTAGGACAAGCTGGGTACAGAAAGGACAAATAGTGAATTTACACAAACCTTTAGAGCCCTCACCCCTCTCTCTGTCACTCTCCTGCTCATTCTTACTTACCCTCCCCTCCTTTCTTAACATCCTATTCTCTATTTTCCTGCCTCCCTCCCTCCTTCTTTCTCTCTGAATGTCTGAATGGGAGCCCCAGGCAGGCGAGCCACAGAGTGAATGCTGGCGAAGGGGGAGAAAGGCAGCTCTGATCCAGGGGGAAGTGGCTACTGTGGGGGCTAACCCCTGCATTGTGTGAGGGGCCTGGTTCCTCACCCCAGCATGAATTCACCCACACACACACACAAGCAAACACATCCATAGACGCACATACACACACGCACAGGTCCCTCTTCACATCCTAAGCCTTTTGTGGTGAAGGGTCAAGTACACACACACACACACATATATGCGCACACACACACACACTGCAGGAAGCTGGTCACAATAGGTGCCAGTCTCAGCAGCCTCCAATGTTTCTTTGCAAACCCCTCATGTGTTGCTGGAAAAGACATGGACTGATTAGCGAGAGGAAGAGGCAGCGAGGAAGAGGAAGGGGTGGCTTGGTAAGAAATGAGACAAGACAGAGAGGGGGGGGCACAGGGGTGGCTGGTTTTGACAGTTTGATGTTGACAAGCACTGGGACCATTTCTTAAATGGAGGGAGCAGCAGCAGGACGGATAAGGGAGACAGAAAGAGACGGACGACTCATCTGTGCCGAGGGGGGGAGAGAGAGATGAGAGAAACACAAACCAGCAAGACAGGGGAACAGGAAGTACAGATACGCCGAGAGAGAACAGCAGATGTCTTGTCTCTAGCTTGTCTGGAACACCAGCAGGTGTGACGCTTTGATAAACGTCATCGCTTACCTGCCGTCCGTCGGCCCTCCACAGGCCGTTGCTGGTCTTGGTGGGGGCAATGGTGACCACCGGAGGAGTGCTGGGCACACCGTGGCCCCTGGTCTGGCCCAGGAGGGGCCCTAATGAGCCCCGCTTCGGGGTGGTGACTGGCTGTGACTGGTGGCGGGGAAGAGACTGGAGATGACTCACCGCTGAGGGCAGAACCTGAGGAAAGGAGGGAGGGGTGAATGACAGCGGCAGTAAGAGTCAGGAATAAACCGCAGCTATCAGACGGCTGATCAGATTAAAAAAGATTCCAGGATCAAACAATCCCCCTGTGACATGATACAGATGGTACAAGAAAAAGAAAAATCAACTTTTTTTGTCAGTGTGCTGGCCTGTGAAGAGGTAAACAGTGATTCAATCATTTTGATGAAACGCCTGCTGGTGAAATGTGACAGAAATAAAGGAAAGTGTAAAAAGATAGAGGAAGTACAAGAGATGAGGAAAAGGGTACAAGATGAAAGTGTGTGACAATTATACGGGTGTGCACATTGATGAAAAGGGGGAAAAAACAGATATGTAGAGAACAAACAAGGGATGTCATAAATGAAAGTGTTAAAAAAAATGGCTGGGGTGTGACATGGGCGAAGGGGGAGGTGTTAAATGTGATAAAGAGAGAAGACGTGTGTGTTGTTCTTAACATCCACTCCACCATTACTCTATTACTGTAACACTCACTAATCTGTATACACGTGCAGAAACACAAACACATTCGGGGGACAGTAAGAAGGAGGAAATAATGAGATGGAGAGAAGGTGGGAGAAGAGAAAGAGCTGCAGGAGGAGAGCAAGAGAGGGAAAACAAGATGGTGATAAGTAGAACTGAAGAGAAGCTGTTTATAATTGGCTGTAATGAGATTCTCATTATTAGGAGATGAATGGAAATGGATGAAGGAAGAGACAGAGAGGGAGAGGTCAGAATAGGTCAGCTCTTATCCAACACCTTCATTAGGACACCAACGAGCTGAGCGAGGACACAGACACCCACACACACACACACTCAACCACAGAGCTACCAGGCACTTAAAGATTTCACATTAATCCACAAAACAACGCGGTCATGAAATGATCTACTTACTGAGTGCAGCACTGTGCTGCAGTATCAATTTTCAATTATTTAATACCTTGTTCCATCTTAAAGGAATAGTCCAACATTTGGTAGCGTTATCATTTGCTTTCTGGAGGTTTTAGATGAGAAGATTGATACCCTCTCATGCACAATAAATATGAGTTTACACCAGAAACTGGTAACAGCATAAGAAATGTAAACAGGAGGAGCTACTAGCCACAACCAACAAGTTATATCTTGTTTGTTTCAACACACAAAAACCAAAGTGTGAAAATGATTAGATGTAGTTTTATGGATGCACGAGCTGATTCTCTTTTATCAGCATTAGAAGGGAATAAGTGTATTTCCTAAAACGTTGGACTTCAGTTTCTTGGTTTAGAGGTGACAGAAACTAGAAGAAATCAGCAGACACATTAAAGGATACCTGGCAGCAGGAGCAGAGGTGGGGTTTTTTTTTACTTTGGGTGTGACCAACAAAGAACAGTCTGCTGTTCATGTGTGTGTGTGTGTGTGTTCAGGACTAATGTTAGCCCTCCAGGGCCTGGAGACATGGGCTCTGGGTTTTGGAGGGATTTGAATTACTGCTCACCTCTGGGATCCTCAGCCTGTTTAGCCAGTTTCATGAAACAGCAGCGAATCCGGAGTTTGCAGATTGGGCAACTGCGTTCCCATTGGTTAGTGGGCTGAGGGGACTGACAGTGGCCGTGGTGCGAGTTGCCGTGGAGATCATTCCTAATGATGATGATTTATTGGACTCATGGTTCATACCTGAGGAAGAGAGTGGGAAAAGAGGTGTGAGGACATATTATTTGATATCTCTAAATAAAACAGGGACAGTTTTGTTTGCCAAGGTGTGTGAGGCCTTTGTAAACTAACAAACTTGATTACCTCCTGTTTTGAAAAATTATGTTTGTGTTTTTGTAAGAAAAGGCATCAGTTTTTGAACACAGCTGGCCTCTCATTTATCTTGAATGAATGAAACTTGTCAAACAAATGTGCTCAAAGAGAATGGACAAGTGTGTGTGTGTGTGTGTGTGTGTGTGTGTGTGTGTGTGTGTGTGTGTGTGTGTGTGTGTGTGAGTGTGTCTTCCTGCCTTTGTGTCTGGACATCATAGTGAGTGTGTACGCGTGGGTCAGCTCTACTAGAGACAGAGTGGAGGGAGTAGAGCTGTGTCAAATAGATCGGTGACCCTAATAGCAAATCACACACATGAGAGCACCACGTGTCCATTTCCTCAAGGAGTCCAGTCAACACATCTTAGACCCTGGGGTGTCTACACGCAAACATTGATGGGTATGCTGCATTTTCACACACAGATGCAGGCGTGTACACACACAAATAAGGCATACGGCCCCAGGCTGTAATAACACCTATTAGTCCACTGAGCAGTGGAGGCACTCTGAGCAAGCGTGGTTGGAGTAACCTTTGTCTTCACCCTCTACCCTCTTGCCTGACCCACTAATGTTAATTACAGCTGGGTGTGTAGCCCCCTGCCTGCACAGCTATGACCTCATTACCACCCGGCAGCACAAACACACACACACACTACCACCTTTCAAGCATACACACAAACACACATGCAAAGGAGAACAAACAAACAGCCAAGCGTTGGACACACTCATAGAAAAATTCGCGTGCACATTGAACACCATTATTGAAACGTTCTGCTCATCACCTGGATGATTCTGAAAGTGAAAGAATAAAGGCAAATCAGACCTCAAGTTTGTTAACTGAAAGCATGTCGTCTGTGTTTACAGATGTCAGGTTGGTATCTACTTTCATACATGAGCATAAACATGCAGAAGAAGAGGTCTATGAGTGGGAGGCGAGAAGGGGAAAAATGAAAGAAAGCCAAATCTTAAAGTAAAGTGAATGTAAAGCAGAGATTGACAGCAGTTTCTATATATAATCATCAAACCATCAGGAAAATGTTTTGCAACTGCCTACACAACTTCCTGCATGTCAAAATATAAAACCAACCATTAGCTAAATATTATTAAAAGTTTGAAAAAGCCATTCTAGGTTTTATGACCCTTTAAAATTCCTTTCTTCAGTTTATTCCCAACAACCATAAAGGCAACATAGGCGAGGATAACAAATAATCTGTGACTGGATGACATATATAACAGTGCACTGTAAACAATTAGCTATGCATACAGCTTCTCACATATTTGTATTTATACATCAGAAAGATGTTCCTTTCTTATTTGGCTTGTTTCTCTTCTGTTATAATTTCTTTCTTTCTTTACTCTCTGTTTGCCTTTGTCCTTCTCTTAAACGTTTACATGTCTTGTCAATAAAGCAAATTGAAACTGAAGCTGACAGACAGAAAGGGAAGGAGAGATGAAAATAGTAAGCTCAGATCCCTGACAGGCTGTGTGTGAGTGTGTGTCTATATCTCTGTCTCTCTGAGCCCAGCAGTCAAGGGAGAGATGATAAGACAGTTTCTATAAACTCTTTCTCTCCCTCCTCCTCTCTCTCTCCTCTTTCCTTCGTCTCTCTCTCTCTCTCACTCTCTCTCTCTCTCCCTCTTTCTCTTGTTTATCTCAACATCTTCAGAATTGTTAACAAAAAACCAACAGCATAATCTCCTCTCTGTTTCTTGCTTTCTTTCTTTATACTTTCTGCATACTTTGGGCTATTTCTCTGATATTTATCCCTGTCTATTCACCTGATCACACACTAAAGGCAAACACACATGCACTAACATATGCATGTACATAATTCCTTACATGCAAACAGACACTCCCCTCGCTCACTGTTCTCCTGCTCATTCAATCTTTCTGCTCCTCTGTGAGACTCTTTCTCTCTCTCCCTCTCAATACTTGCAACTGCTACACGTGGTCACGTGACCTCTTTTCTATCACCCCCCACCCCTTCTCCTCCTCTCCATCCACCGCCCCTCCCTCCCCCTCCTCCTCCTCCCTTCCCTCCCTCTCTATCTACCACCCTCTCCATCTACCTCCCTCTTCTTCTCACCATCACTCTTTTTTACATCTTTCTGTTTTCTCTCCTTAGCTGTCCATCGCTCTCGCTCTCTGCCTCTCTCTCTGTCTCCAAACTGTGCTCTCTGTCGTTTTCTTTTCTCTCTTCATTCTTCATCTTTCCTCCTTTTAGGCTCTCACTCCTGGGAGGGTGGCGGTGGTGGTTGGGAGGTGGGGAGGTTTGAGTAGAAAAGGAGGGTGTTTAGGGATGACAGGAGGGGTGGGTGTGGCTTGAGTGCTGTGTGTGTGTGTGTGTGGCAGAGGCTGGTGTTAACCACCATCCCATCACTCTGTCTCTGCTGATCAGCTCTGTCTGCTTTGTGGACAGGGGTGAGTTCATTAAGGAAGGGGTGGGGTTGGAGTAGAGGCCAGGGGTTACAGCCTTTCACCTTTCACCTAAATACAAATTAAGACATTTAACTCCCTTTGAATCTTTTTTAGCGATGACTGAATGGGTGAAAAACCTTACGACTAAAGGCCCGCATGTGGTAACCTTGTGAGCTGTAATGCCGGACACCGAAAACTGATGTATGGAGGAAAAATGGAGAACAACACACTATTTATAATACTGGGGCAAAAAGTATATAAAATAGTTTCATTTTGGGACATTCCAAACGGTTTAGATTTTTTAACTACTGGGCTTATCTGTGCTTTCAACTGAATACTAATGTTAGCATGCTGACATGCTGACAATGCTACAAAGCATGCGTTTAGTATGTTAGCATTAATGTGAGCTACTAGCAATGTGGAAACTACGGCCATCTCTGCATTCAGATTTGAGCATTAATGAGAATTTTAGAGGCAGCACAAGAAAAAAAACATGAGAAATGAGCAGACAGCAAGAATTGGACTCGTGATTAGATACAAGAGGAAAAATGACAGAAAGAACTGCAGTTCCTTATTAGTTTTGAGACCAATCTGAGCTGTCAAACAAACACACGCACCTAAACTTTTTACTCACACGCTATCTTGTGTAATTTGCTAACTAGCTAACAGTTACAGCTAATGACGGTTAGTACATTGGTCAACGAGGTGGAATAACACTAAACACAAAACACTTGAATATCCAATATTTACGAATGACATACAATATTAACATGAAATGAACTTCATGCTCAACTCTCCTTTCTCAGACTATCTGTCTCGGTCAGCCTCAGCGTATTTGGGCTCAGGTGTGAGTTAAATGCTGACGTATAATGCTATCACGAAGATGGCATGTATTGATATGCATGTTAGCATCAACCTTCATACAGTATATTACAAATGTGCTAACATGTAACAAGCTATACATACTGACATTCAGCATTAGTAATTGAGGTCCCTTGTTTTTAGACATTATTTTTTGTTTTGTCAGGTCATCCCAACTGGGTGTGGGACAATGTAAACTTTGACCTGACCAGAGTCATTACGATTGATCCTCTGGGGCACACTGCGCTCAAACATGAAGACTCACTGACCATTGATCCATCGACTGTTCTGCCTACAACCCCTGGTACCATGGTTAAAAAATAAATACTACATCACAAACAATTAAAAAAAACTACCCCACCTTTGCCAAAATGGAAATTTCATCTGGGTGTGACCCATTCATACAAACACAAACACACACACACACACCTACATAACACAATCACACTCGGCTCAGCATGAAGTAAGTGACATAGGGCATGTTGAGGCCTGTATCTTTGACACCTTCTTTTATGTCTCTCTCTCTTTCACTTTCACTCTGTGTCTCCTACACACGCAAAAGCAGACAAACACCCACTACAGGGGCACTGTGAGGACAGCAGGGGGGACCTGTTGCTGCCCTATCAGCTCATTAAAAAAAGCACAATGTCAGTGTGTGTGTGTCTGTGTGTGTGTGTGTGTGTGTGTGTCATTACATTGGCATGTAAGAGTGTGTGTGTTCCTGTCGGCAACTATTGTATGTTAACACTTAGACATTAAATTGACTATCATCCCATTTGTGTTTACGAACAGTTACCTCACATTAGACCATTAATGAGTCTGCACACAAACACACAAACACGCACACACTCAAAGTCTTCACACAAAAATATGCTCTATTTGAGTTTTAAGACACTATTACTTTGGCTCCTACAGTTGATACTAATCGCTACAACAGCTACTGTTGCTGTTACAATATTCAACGAAGACTTTTCAATTCCTCTGACAAGCACACACAGAGACAGAGAGAGAGAGAGAGAGGGAGGGAGGAAAATAGCCAAATGTTTACAGCCTCTTAAACTTGTCTGTAATAGTCAGAGTGGCGTCAACACAGCAGTCTCAGGGTTACTCCAGGGGCACAAGTAACTTTACCAGCTCCAGTCACTCCTTGCAGCTCCTTTTGAAACATAACACTTCCTCCACAATCCGCAAACAACGAACTGGTCTCCCACTCAATCTCACTCCACGAACACAGGAATAGGCACAGAAATTATACACGTCAGAAAAGTGACATAAGACAGGACAAAGATATAGGCGAAAACACTCCTTGTGAGCTGCCTGCGTGACATGCTGAATGGCACATACACAATTAGCTGACTCGGACGGGTACGTGCATCACAAAAAAAACATATGCATGTGACTCCCCAGGGACCAAGCAGCCAGCATGCATTTATGATCCTGGGATAAATGGAGCAGAAAATCACATACTGTAATAACCAACACCTCCAGCAACAAACAGGAAGCACATCCAAAGACACACGGAGCAGAGAATTGGAGCACTTGGCGGGAAAAGAAACAATGCAGAAAGCATGGGAAGTGCTTGAGTCATTACTCGGTTTTATATTAAACAGGTGCGTCTGCCAGAGCAGAGCCATGTTTACTGTGCAATCATAACAGAGTCCGAGATGTTGGTGAAAGGTCTATAAATTATCACTGCTACAGCTTAGAGCAGAAATGTGGCCTGTCAGCAGAGACAAGACGCTACATCGAAGGCTTCCACCTCTCTTCTCTTCTCTTCTCTTCTCTTCTCTTCTACCTCTTCTCCCCTGAACCAGGCCTTCACTTCCCTCTTTCCATGGGCCTCTTCCTCTTTCTGATGACCCCTTCTCAGTTTCTTTAATCAAGCGTGCTTGTCACAAACATCTTGTCCACTGTCTGTCAGATACAAGCTTAGTTATAAATAGCAGCTGTTTTGGGACCTTCCGCTTTTCTCTATTTGTCCGCGTTATCATTTCTTTTGCCTTGTCATCTCCTCCTCCATATCTCTTTTCAGTCTACCACTCCTCGACAGCCTCTCCGTCACGTCGGCCATTTCTGTCCTTTCCCTCTGTAGTCATGATCTCTTCTGCAGCGTGTAAGCAGTCTAGCTGCCTCCCTCTGATACGGAGATGATGCAAAAGATAAAAAACAATCAGACAGCCAATCTTACTCTGTCTCCAGTTTGTTTTAGCTGTGCATCCTAGCTGCGTCTGACTCCCTGCCCATGAGTTTATTCGGTGTGTGTGTGTGTGTGTTCGGGCGCTAGTGGAGAGTATTGTATACAGAGGGTCATGTCAGACGGTTGACAGCCACAGTTCCTCTCCTCCTCCTCCTCCTCCTCCTCTGGCTGAGGCCGACTCTGCTCACCAGGTGCAGGCTTCCGCGGTGGCTAGACCTCAACCATCTGAACAAACATGAGGGAGGGCCTTTAGACACACTCTCATTGCACAAGGTGGCCAGCAAAGACACACAGACTGGCCTGTCAGGCGGGTGTTGGATAAGTATAAAGTGCAGGGTGTAATCGAGGTGTGTGCTACCTAGTAAACAATGATGTTAATGTGGAATGAGACAGTTAAAGAGTGCAGTCTGGGTCCTTGAGCACAGACAGAGCTGAAGCTAATTGTCTCTGAAAAATTAAGTTCACAAATTCTATGGGTTCTAGAAGTATATTATCACTGTTTGATTAGTCCGAGCTTAATAAAACAGTCTTGGTTGACGATTTATTCTGTCATCACCCTGTGTCCTGTGTGTGGCATTTAGTTCTTGTGACTGGGGCATTGAGTCTGTACAGCTGTAGCTGAATGTTTCACTGATACCTCTGTGTTGAAATTTCATCTGACTCTTCTTTCTTATGTTTTTCAATATGAGGGAAAGATGCAGACTGATGATGTTTAGATAATTCTATAGCATATGTCTCTTAAGTAGGGCTGCAGCTAATGATAATGTTCATTGCTCCGGTTAATCTACTGATCCTTATCTCTATTTATCATTTTTCTGCTGGCGTCTTCAGATGTCTTGTTCTGGCTGACAGCTAACAGTCAAAACCCAAAGATATATATTTGACCAGAAAACAAGAAAACAAGCAGGTTTTTTCATATCTGGACGAAAGAACAGGAAGCTATGGTTATGATAATTATTTTTTATGGACCTAAATGGTTCTTTTGGGTGGAGACAGTTTCCTCAACTGTTGTTTCCCAGGTTGAGCTGAACTTTAAACCTCTAACATTCATGATACAGACAAGAACTCCTTAAAATGAACATCTGCAGTTGCATGATAACATGAAGCGCTCATCTGCTGATGAAGACGTAACATGATCCAAAGCTTAGAGCAACTACTAAATGGAGCTTGTGGTGAGAGTGTTTTTCTACTGTGGTTTTCCAAGGCCAAGGCGAACTGTTTGCTGATTAATGGTCGTTTGGACTGTAACATCCTCAAAGTATATCTTGTCAAACAATTGTCCCAAAATTCAGGATTCATATGTTATATTAAATAATAATTTAAATAAATATATTTAGAAAGTTTAACCAATCATTGGATCAGATTCAAAAGCACACTACCAGACCCTGCAATTTTCCTACAGTTTAACAACTCTGACCAAAAAATACACTTTACTTTTAAAATATATAATTTACAGTCTCTAGGGTGAATCTGAAGCTAGAGAGAGTATGAACTGATTGCAACCCTGGGTTTAGTATCTATATGAGAGGGAGGTAATTAAAGAGATTGGAGGTTTACTCAGTAACCCCTGCTGAGCAACTGGTCTGCAGCAGGTTAAAGGGTAACCCTTGGCGCATGGGCATTGATGACAGTAATGACGTGTGTGTAATGACCATGTGTGTGTGTGTGTGTGTGAACTCCACCTGCAGGCAGCACACACACAAGCGGCTGTCGATCCGCTTGACTGCTGTAGCCGCCCAGCGGCATCTATCTCAGCCAAAACAGCCGCTATTGGGTCCCGGGTTGAGCGACTCTTCTAGCACTCCCATAGGCGCTGCTGCTGTGACAAGCCAATCTAGAAACTGGGTGACACGCCACAGGTTTCAAGTGCTGTCACTCGGCCGTTTAGGGTTTACCGTCACCAAACAGGAACGCTGTTTAATCACCGAACAAGTTTAACAAGAAGAATAACATAACGAACCACCAGGAGCACCACAAACTCACCTTCTGCTTAAGTGGACACACTTTGTTGGCGAGAAAAGAAACAGGAAGTTGGGAGCCTCTTTAAAATAAGAGCGCAATGGTGCCTACACGAGGGATACATTATTTTATTCTCATTTCCATTAGTCACTGGCTTTGCATGTACTTGAACTTTCCTTGCAATACCATCTTTTGGTCATTGTGAGTTGCATGACACGTGTTAACCGTTTTACATTTTGAAAGAACCAGAAACTGTTCTCATATCCTGCCGTCAGGCTCATAGTTGTCTGATTCCATTACCATTGATTCAATACACAGCACACTTTAAATGTTTTTAGTCTACGGCAGTTTATCAAGCGCTCGACTGAAGACACAATTTTGCCTCCTGACTTCCCTGAAATCACCGTACGTTTGACTAAAAGACAAAATGTAGGCTACAAAATGAGGATGTAACTGCCCACAAATGTAAGAGCGCAACTATGCATTATAAAACAGATGAATAGTATATCAGTGAGTCATGATACAGACAATGTAAACTCTCACAGAAAGAATATATTGTGAGTTTTTTAAAATGGAAGCCATAAGACCATTGGATAAGTCAGCACTCCAACACCTGAACGATAATTCGGTGATAATAAACCCCATGTGCTTTAAAAGCGGTGGGTAAATGAAGAGCTTCATAAAATTTTCTAACTTGACAAACCCTGAGACATTTTTGACACTAAAACAACAGAAAACAGACAAGCATACTCCACCAAAAAGTCGCGGTTTTTGCATATCACCGTGTAGATAAAATTATAGCGGTGTGTGTGTATATGGAGCCACAGTCACACACCGACAGCAGTACTACTACCACAACAACACACAGGAGATATGAAAGAGGGAGAAGACAACATTAACTGTATAAGGAGAGAAAGAGAGAGAGAACATCAGAGGAGGAGGGAGGAGGAGGAGGAGGAGGAGGACGCGCTTGCTGCAGTGCTCTGGAGGGCCGGAGGATGGAGGAAGATGTGGCCCCAGACTGCTGATACCTCAGCCTGGACATCTTCCTGGAACTGTCGGGTCCTGTTCAAGCATCCTCTGCTGCTACACTGTACTGGGAAATGCTCCACGGTTGACCCATAATAATCAGAATAATAATGTTATAATTCCCACTGGTGCTGCTGATATACTACATCTATACTACTACTACCAATGTAGCAACAGCTAATAAGTGAATTGTTGGTGGATTTTTATAAATTTAAATAAACATATGAAAATACTGCAGCAAAAACCTCAGTGCAACTAATCTAATTACAATTTTTACATCTAATAATAATATAACATCTGATGTTGGCAGCAGGTAATATATTAGAAAGTAGCAACACTAGTGCTAACGCCAACCTCAAACATATCTTTGACACTGCAGTTCTTGTTCATATTGGGCAACATATTTATGTCAAGAAATATCTGTGATATACTTTTAGCAGCCAGTCTGACGGACTGCAGATTTATCAGTTAAGGCTCTATTTTCCTTACTCCGATTTTTCATTATCCCAGGGAACTGGTTGACATAGTAGAGAGTCGGACTTTAATCTTCGAAAAACAATCAGATAAATGTGGTGGAGAAAATCAAGTCCTAATTGCCTTGCCAAACAGGCAACATAACTGAGGACATAACTCTTGACATGGTATTATTAAAAGAAAACAATTCTGTTCACTGACTATCTTTACATCTGTTTGCTGTGTGGTGCTGGGCAGGTATTGGTAAAACAAGAGCTTAAAGGTACACAAGCCATGGAGCTGAGAGAGCTGCAAGTCGGAGGTGATAATTCTCTGTCAGTTTATTCACTAAGATGGTTTCTGATGCTTCAGTTCATTAATAATTCAACAAGAAAACAAGTTCTTATTATGTTTTCAGCTATTATTCTTTTTAAATTAATTTATCATTGCTCTGTACAATCTCTCAAATAATTCTCTCATAAACATATAAGTGTATACTGTAGAAAATATCAAGTTACAAACATGTTTGACTTAATATTTCATCACGTCATCATGTATAAAACAACAAGTCTTCATTTGATCTAATATCCTCACATATCTCACCATTCTCTCTCTCTCTCTCTCTCTCTTTCTCTCTTTCTCTCTTCCTCCTATCCCATCTTTCCCTGTCTGTCTGTTTCTTGATCGTTCATCCTTCATCTCCCCATCCCTCTCCCGTCTTAAACATGCTCACTTTGCAGCTGTTTATAGCCTGTTTTGCGTGATTTAACTTCAGGTAGTTCTACCTTGTCCATCCTCTTCATCTTTTCTGCCCTTCCTTCCTCTCTCTCCTTCCTCTTCCTCTTTTGGATGCCAGACACCTCTTACCCTTTGTATGATCGCTTTCTCAGTCAGCTGTCTCCTTCAAGTCTCTCTGAGATCCATTCAGTGATGACACACACCAGCATGCATAACTTTAAACTCTGATGCGCATGCTATATTTTGCACATTCATGCATGCACACACACACACATGCTCGCAGATTAGCGGCCCCCTACTTCCCTACTTTTCTCTCTATGGAGACATCAAGTACTGAAGGAAGCAACGAAAGAGAAAAGAAAAAAGTGAGGCTCCCTACAGTCCCAAATCCTCTGCTCAGGCACACAAGAGAAGAGAGGGAGTGGGTGTGTGTTGACAATGACTAATGTGTGTCTGCAGAGACTAGTGTAGCCTGACATGATTTATGGTTTGGCTGTGCACTGCAGGCATACACTCTCAGTTTTCTCTGAGGTGGGTGTCTCACCTCCATCCTTTGTGACCTATACAGGTTGTATAGTGTGTGTGCGTGTGTGTGTGTGTGTGTGTGTGTGTGTGTGTGTGTGTGAGGGGAAAGAATAAACTGTAAAATGAACACATGAGCTGATGTGTGTACATCTGCAGGTGCATGAAGAATGATCATCTCAGAGTCAGACGATAAGCTTCTCTGTGTGTTTTGTGTGTGTGCATGTGTTTGTTAGCGGTGTGTATTCTCCGGGTGGGTTATACTTGGCAGTGGACTGTAGGATCCCCCATGAAGTAGCGTGTAAAAGAGGCCAAGCACAGAGGCCATTATGAACTCCGGCAGTAATAGCTCCAGGAATCTTACTGCCTCTGGAGACCTGGTCATTAGCCTATTCCTCTCTCATAAAGCCCTCCTCCATCACACACATAAGCATACACACATTTGCATGCACAAACACACACAAGCACATGCACTGTGTTTATCTCCGTCTCCTGCTCTCTTTCTATTCATCTCCAGTGAAGAGGAGCACAGAGCTGGGGATACTGCTACGAGAACAATCCACCAAGACATCCACAGATGTCTTTGAAAACAGATGCACTTGCTCGCACATAAACACACAGCGCACACACACGCAGATGCTCATTTAAGAAAGCAGTGAGGCATAATATCAGCCATGAACCCAAACCCCTGATTATTTAAATGTATTCCTCCTTCCCCATCCAGTGAAAGTGAGACGCTGTAGCAGCCTGTTAGCTCTGGTCAGTAGGAGATTACAAACAGAAACACTGTCATATACAATGGAGGTACGTGGCTGGACAAGCTTTATGATGGCAACTAAACCATCTTCTGAGCATTCACACACACACACACACACATACGTACATGTGCATAGGCATACACACACTCTGTGGCAAGGTTTATTGGCAATTGTGACAGTGAAGACAAACTGCAGAGGCAACAAGGAGGTGAGTACACTCTTTATCCTCAGGCAGCTGCACACACACACACACACACACAAACACACACACACTGTACAGTTGTGTGCTCACAATCACCATGCAAAACAGTGTGCAGATACACACACGTGCACACAAAGCAGAACAGATTCACTATTGTATCACTAAAGACACACAGTATGTACATGTATTTACTCTCACTTGTACACACACACACACACACACACACATAGTTCACACCCTCAAAATTACAGACTTTGTAGGTAACTATATAGGTGTGTGCATGAATATACACACACACACACCACAAGTACATTTGTGTACCAGCAACACACACAAAGCAGAGGGGTAGAGAGAGGAGATACCTGGGATGAGACACATTATGCAGGTAATGGAGTCAGTCACTCTGTCCTCAGAGCAAAACACACACACACACACACACACACTACACTACTGCGCACACACACACTATGCGCACACACAGTGCCGTAAAGATAAGCACTAATCCTGTTGATGACCTCCTCCCTCTCTGCACTCTCCCTCTCTTTTTCATTTTATCTCTCTCTCATTTTCCATCTCTCTCTCTCCCCTCTTCTCTTATTTTTCCTGTCTCTCCTCCTCAAGCCTATTTCAGCAGCGTTCTCTCTCTCACACACACACACACGGACACACATTTCATGCACACAAACACAAGCGCTCCATTGTCAGTTTACTCCTGTGTTTGTTGGCCTGGGGCTGAGACGAGGAAACAGGGAGGGGAGTGTTGATGTGTGCTGCTCTTTTCCAGCTCCAGCTCTGTTCACGTCCTGCAGAGAGAATTACCTTCCCTTTGTCTCTGTGAAGGGGCTGCTGCCCTTACCATCTGTGCAGCGGATACAGTGGCGAGCGTGTGCGTGTACTTGTGTCTGTGTGTGTGTGTGTGTGAGTGTGTGTGTGCGTGTGTGCATTTCTGTACCGCTTTACTCCCATAATCTTCCGAAATAAATGAAGACATTTCAGAGGATCTGATGTCTTTAAAGGGGTCATTTTGGGAGTTAAGACTCAAGGTTTAAGGTTATAAGAGGGGTGAGTTTGAGGTTAAGTTTTGGGCATAAAGAATAGATGTTGTCAGTTTGAGGTCCTCACAATTCTAGTAATGCAAATATTAATGCAGACCAGACAATATCATGTCAAGGGCCGTTTAGTGGCTGTTCTGTTTTCAATCATCATGTGAGTCTGATCATTTGTCATTAAATTTAAGAGGCTTATTCATCTTGGAAACAACCTTTGACAAAACAATCTATGAACTCAAGAAGTCCATTCAGTAGCTCTACAGGAGCTTTTAATCATATCACATGATCTTCATCAGCAGATAGAAGTGTGCTCAGTTTATGAATTTACAGTAAAAGGTTTTGAAATATAAACCATTTTTGATAACATGTAATCTCTCTTCTATGTAGGTGTTACTTTATTTAATTTTTCTTTCTGGTCTTATTTGGATCATATGTGTGGTTTTTAAGATGAGATGTATTGTAATTTTTCTCATTTCCATATTATTTTATAGCAGCTTCCTGATTGTTTCCTCTGATTACATGTGTATTTGTTTTTTCTTCTTGATACTGTGTGTATGTGATCCTGTTTTTCTAACCACAAGGAATATATCTCAAGCTTCTTAATCCTACGACTTGACTCCTCTCTGTCACACCTGTAATCCTGTTTTCCTAATTGAGGCAGGCCTGATGAAACCCTTTTAAATTTGTTTCCACTTGCAGAAATGTTTGGATAAATAATGTTGTTTAAAGACAAAAGTTTGAATGTTTGACTAAGGTTTGGATAAAGTTTAAAAGCAACAAGGTTTTGACTACAGAGGCCATGCCTGTTTTAAGGATCAGTTTATTGTTGGTTTTTTGGACTTCCAGTTGAAATGTAGAATATCACCAGACCCTGGCCTTCAAGTTTGTCTTATTAAGCATGTTTGGCTTTTTCTCATCTTCGGGACAAACTTAAAAAGGAAACTAAATCAAGCATTACATTAAAACGGAAGATCAGGAACATTAGAACTCTTCAACAGATTAAACATGCAGACAATCACACATTGCTCTCTTTCATCCTTTTGTTCGTTACATTTCCTCTTTCTTCTAATTCTCGTCCTCCTCATCCTCTCGTATCACTCCCACCGTATGCTCTTTCCTCCACCTTCCTCTCCAGCTGTCTCATTCCTTCATCCCTCTGTCCCTCCTTTCTTTCTCACTCTCACCTCCTTTCTCCTCCTCTCTCTCTCTCTCTCGAGATGGGTGGCAGAGGCAACAGCTGCTGTGGTCAGGCCAGTGTTCCCTTAAATTCATGATCCCGCCAACCATGATCCTTACCTGTTGGGCAATTAAAGCCAACACATCATTATACCAGATTATGCAAATACAGTCAGAAAGCGAACAAGGTGGCGAGAGATCACACACATGAGCAAACCGTGCCCTGTAGCGGGTGTGTGTGTGTGTGGGTAGAGAGGTATGTATGTATGCAACAAAGATAATGGGACATACTTGACATTTTCTGTTAATCTTCTTTTGCTGTCCACATATGTACCTTGGTAGGTCAGGTTAATTCATCTGAATTAAGGGTCATCGTGGTTACTATGGATACTAAGAACTCACTTCAGTGGTTTTCATTAAAGTCTTTGTCTTTGAACACCCCACAAAAGTAGAATTGGGCTTATCGAGTAAGCAGTATCAGAAGTCTTGTTTTAAGTATTTGATACTTGCATCAATAGGATCAATACCAAAAAGAAGGATCTCACATTTGTGTTTGGCTTATCATTTGGTGGTCATGAAATGATTCAGAGTCAGTCAATCACTAATGTTACTTTTCCTATATGATTTTACATTGGTATCAGTATTATTGTAACCTCACTGTCACTGTAATTGGGACGACAGAGGAGAATCTCAGGGTGAAAATCTCCAAAACTCAGCAGACAATGGAGGTTGTCTGCAATGGAGGTTAGTAAGTTGGGTTTGTTTTGTTTTAGATTTAGGCAGACTGACCCTTTAAAATTACATAGAATTTGTGGTGCCTGCTTATTTTAAGAAAAAGATCCACTGGCTACTGCTGAGACAGAGCTAGATGCACAGAGGGGTTAATGAGTTGGAGAGGAGTGGGCAGCAGTCACCCTGTTTGCATATTTTTGTGTGTGTGTGTGTGTGTGTGTGTGTGTGTGTGCATAGTCATATGTGAGAACCTGCTAACATGGTGCGGCCAGGTGGCAGACAGAGCTATGCCCATGGGTAATCAACAGGCTCTTCAGTGAAGCGACATCACTGAGTGTGTGTGTCTCTCTGTGTGTGTGTGTGTACATGAGAAGGCCATATCCCTCCAGGCTGGTGCGCTGTGGCACCTCACAGGCAACACATCATGTGCAAACACACATCTGCATTAAGAAGCCTACAGGCCCTGTCTGACGGCAACTGCCATCCAACTGCTGTTACCCAGCTCTCTGTAGAGTAGAGGCCCCTCCCACACACACATAAATTCACTGCATACGCACACACACACACACACACACATACACACACACACACACACATATACACACTGACACATTCAATCAATTATGTTTTGACATGGTTCATGAACATGCAGATGGTGCAGGACCAGCGGGGGCAGAGGACTGAGTATTTGACTACTCTTCCTCTCTTTCTCTCTCTCTCTGTTTCACTCAGTCCAGTGTATGTGTGTGCGTGTGTTTGCCTGTGTGTGTTTGTGTGCGTGTCTGCGTGTGTGTTAAGGAGTTCACCTCCCCGTAAAAGATATTAATGTCGGCAAATTTTAGCTGCTGTATTTTCATTTGGCTAATCCTCCTGCCATCTGCTCGTTATCATACACCGAGCTGCTTATTACAGTTTTACTCTGCGTGTTGGTGTATGTGTGCACTTTGAGCATGTGCATGTTATGTCTGTGTGTGTGAGTGTATGTGTGTGTGTGTGTGTTTGTGTTTGTGTGTGAATGAGCTACCAGGAGTTGTCGTTATCACCTCAGGTCAAAATCTGTTGGCATTTATCCCAATCTCCTCAGCTCAGTGAGCAGGCAGGCTGCACGTACATGTCTGCATGTGTGTGTGTGTGTGTGTGTGTGTGTGTCTGCTTGTGTGTGTGCGTGTTTGCATGTGTGCATTCTTTGCATGTTTGTATGCTTGCATGTTAGATCTCACATCATAGCTTTCTGCTAAGTGAAAGTAAACATCACAGAGGAGGCATGTTTGCCTGTCTGATCGAGCGTGTGTGTGTCTGCATGTGCTTTAAGTGAGTCCTCTGTTAATTAAGAGCTCATTAGTGACACCAGCTCTTTGACCAATTAGGATGGCTCGCTCACTTGCTCACTTGCTCACTTGTTTGTTTTCTGGTTGAGACATTACCAAACACGTTGTTTTATTCATCCCTTTTCTTTTACACCCTTTCTTCGGGTTTATTTTCACCGTCTCTGGAGGATAGAAAACATAAAAAATAGATTATGGTTGTTTTTGCACTTTTATTCTTGTCCCCCCTTTTCCTTCTTTCTTGGCAGGAGAAAGTCGCCCAGCTCCCATATGATGTTTGTGTGTATGTGCATGTGTGTGGTTTTTTTTATCTCCTCTGTGTTATCAAGCTGTTGTCATGGTCTTTTATTCATCTCATTAATAACAGTGCCCTTGAGGTGGAGCTCCACGACCCTGTTTTGATCAGCACACGCTAGTGAGCACACACACACACACACAGTTGAGCATAAAGATAGAGGCACGCACGCACGCACACACATACACACACATATGCATACGCACACAATTAACAGCAAAGGAGAGTCTGACAGCAGCTTCCTTTGAGGCAGCACCCATCTCAGCCTCCTACATGAATACACAAAGACTCTCCACACACATACAGAATGGAAATATGGCCAAATGCACTTACATGTGTGCGTGCCAGCAGCTTCTCCACCCACTAAAACATAAACATATGTATATGTTTTAGTTTCACTCAACATCTCGTGTCCTACTTAAATATAATAAAGGACTGAAAAGCAGAGGTTGGATTCTGGCTTCGCTTACACAGCACAGAGCCCACCTAGCATCTTAACCAAGGTAAAAATGAAAAACAGGAAGGTAAGAAATGAGTGGGAAGCAGGAAAATAATAATAATTGGGAGGCAAGAGAGTGAAATCAAGTGACACTGATCCTCAACCAGAGCATCCTCTATCTGTCATGATTATCAGGACTAGTTTAGTCTGTCAGTGCCACAAAACAACACTGGACATCATCAACATTTTAAACAGCTTGAAATAAGTTTACACTGAACTTGAGCTGTGTTTTGATTTTGATTTTTTCTGCAGTTATTCCTCCCTTTTGCACCCTGGACACTCTCTCTCGCTACCACAACACTCACAAACATTACTTTTTATTTGTGTATGTAGAACTGCTGCTGCTGCCGATATTTAGAGTGAAGTTATCAAATGCCACGCTGACAGTTCAAGAGCCTGAGGCTGAGTGAGAAGTGTGTGTGTGTGTGTGTGTTGTATGATGTGCATGTGTGTGTGTGAGTGTGTGTATGTCCATGTGACATCTGCCATAAATCAAAAGCCACAGTGTCCTTGTAGCTCTGACAAGTATCATGGAAATCAATGCAGAGGTCAAGTCAAACAGAGCTGCCCAGCCCCCGAAAATACCACAGCAGCCAATAAATATAGCAGGCCACTCAACAGCCTAGCTTTCTCACCTATCATTTCCTTGCAGTTAATGTGCGCTCGTGTGCATGTGGTGAGATGCATACATGGACAAGCTACAAATGTCACAGTGCAGGGCCATTCTTCCTTTGGAGACATTTGAGCGTGCTTGACCTGGTGATGCCAGAACTGGAGATGAATTATCTCAGCCTGCTGGGGAGCTTCTGCAAATAATATTAAAGTATAATCCTGTAAATATTTTCTTGTTGTCAACAATCACATGGCGAAAAAGACCAAAACTAACAATGAACTGATTCTACTCCACAAGTATTGTCTGTTGCTTGAAGCCTGATGTAGCTTATTCCTCTGTGTAAGCTCCATTGTTGGCCAAACACTATTAAAAACACATCCAGTGAGCCACGCTGTTGTGCTAGAAAACACATTCCTTCATATGTGACCATGGACACTGTAATTTATTGAGTGAATCAAATCCTTACAAGTAATCTCACTGGAGGACCAAATAAGTATTAATCCACAGCTCAAAATAGTCCCCAAAATATATTACTTTCTCCTCATGCTCCTCCACATAGTTTTGAGATTTACATTTCCCAGGTGTAATACATGGGTTTAAGCCTACCAGCGATATGAAAGAAACAGACTAACGCGCACTGTTTCAAAGGTTGTTGACAAGAGGAATATAGTATCGCCAGCCTTATCCAACTAAATATTGTAAGCTTGGGTTTGTTTACTCCATGATTTCAAACTCCCAGCAACACTGATGCTCCCTCTCCTGGAATACATTTTGATTTCAGAAAGCCTACAATTTCTGAAAAGACATTTGGATAAGTGATCAACTGACAAGTCACTGAGGAAACAGTAAACTGCTGTAATGTGTGTAGTTACGCTATATCTTAAGGGGTCCTGAACAGAGTGGGAAGTGGCAAATGCCACTTTCTTTCATATGATACCATGTTAAAATTCATGGTATGCTCTGGAAGTATTTCAACGCGTGAATGTAACGAACAAACACATCCTCTCTCTATCTCTCTGTCATGTCTTCATCTCACACTTTTTCTTTTCCTGTTGATGGATGGTTTAACAATTTTTATGTAGATAATATGTATCGTTGACCTGATTTTCTATTGTTGCCTCTAATCTCAATTCCTCTCTCATCCTTACTCTGCTCTACTCCTTCTACCCTGACTAATCACACAGTAATCGCTCCATGTTGCACACACACACACACACACACACACATCCTTTACCCCTCACCCCCTATATTGTCAAATGATCATTGAGGAGTGAGCGTGTGGCTGACACTGTCTCCACAGCAACGGCAGTTAGGACCAGGAGGGGGGCTGGGGCATCTTCCAGTGTGTGAATGATGAGAACACACACACACACACACACACGCACACGAAAACATGTGCACATAAACACTCACAGCAGACAGGTGCACACAAGATCACACACACACACACACACACACATAAAGGTGCCAGCTATGACAAAAACCCATTTACACACATGCACGATAACACAATCAAGTTTGCGCGCGACACACACACACACGCGTGCAGACATTCAAGTACACACACACTACACAGACATACCAATAGAGACCTTGGGAAACTGAAAAAAGAGGATGAAAGCAAAGTGGAGAGAGAGGGAGGGATGAGGAGAGGCGGGTGGGGTGGGGGAGTGGAGGGCGTTGGGTTCTTGCTTCCTGAAGAGATTTTCTTCTTCTTCCTCCTCTCGAGTTCTTGCCACACATACACACACACATACACACAAACGCAGAGATATCCAAACAATGACAAAGCACCACATAATCACTCTGATTCAATCATTTATGAAAGCAGATGTATAATTCAAAAACCAGCATGAGAAAGATTCACAGGCAAAGAGCATTGTTTAATCTGCTTATAAGCCCTCTAATTTCCCCCTCCATCCCTCCTCCTGTTCTCGCCTGTTTCCTCTCTCTCTCTCTCCCTCTTGTCAACCCCCTCACTCTCCAGCTTTCACCTTGTGCCTGGCAGGGATTTTAATCATTGACCACAGTCTGGCTGGGCAACTAAGGTCAGAGATCAGGGTTAGGGTCCAGGGGAAGACATGGTCTGTCTTCAAAGAGCAGTGTTCTGTTCAGACATTACCATCTATACATTTCCTTCCCTAGTGAAATGAACATTTACACACCTTTCCCTCCTCGTCGTTGCTCTCCTCCTCACACTGCCTTTTCGCTCATCACCCACCCCCATTCTTAACTCTTCCTGGTATCTTCTGTCATCCTGCCATCAGGCATGTTTAAGCACCTTTCTCAGGTAACCTCACCTGTCTTCACACTGACACTGGCCACTCTCACATATCACACAACTACAGACAATAGACATTCCATGCTGCTGGGTGAATGAGGAAGACAGAAAAAAAAAAACTGACGTATTTAGATACTTTATTAGGATCAACCAACAGCCAAAAATACAAAAAACATATAAATAAAACCAAGAAAATATGAAATAAAATATTCAATGATAGTTTTGCATTTACTTAAAATATAAATAATAAATTGATGATCAAAAATAAATTTTCAGTTGAGCAACCAAATCCTTTTCAGTTCTATTTATTTTATTTTGTTTGTCATTTTGTCCACTACTACATGCTTTCCATTTAAAATTAACCAGCATTTAACGTTTGTTTTGCTGAAAACTAGTAAAACATTTGAAATTCAGGTGCACACAGACACTGTGGTCTACATTACAGCAAATATCCAAACTGCAGATACAACCTTACCAATACCGGTAAAAATACATAACTAAAGGCATGTGGTATAGATTTGAACAACACAATCAGCAGATATTATTAAGAATGAAAAACTACTAATGTTCCTTCGAGAAATAATAAAAGACAACAGTTCCTGAAATCTTGGCAGATAGCCTCTGTTTTAAAAATGATCAAATCAATGGATAACAAAAGATTATTCACCACAGTGGCTGCCAGTTTTCCATGACCATTGCAAGCACAAGGTAACTCTCCTTACCTGGCAAGAACAGTAAATCAATGTGACATCACTCAAGCTATTAATTATGCCTTGAAAAGAATGATTGAATGAAAATTCACTCTCCCCAGCCATGTGACCAACGCCACAGTTTGATACAGTCTGACAGAGCAGGAATACCAGCACAGAGCTGTCCACAGAAAATATAAAATGCTGAATAAAAATAAGATCCTACCTGGGAGGGTACAGAAGTGTGGAGTCTTTAATCCAAACATGGTCTGGATCACTCCTCCACTGACTCAAGAAGAAGAGTCTGGGCTACAGGAGGCAGGGGAGGGGGCAGGCAGGGGATCAGGCTGCAGTCAGCCGGTTAAGGAGCTCGTTGGTGTAGGAGTATGAACGGCTCCCCTGTCAACTCTCTCCTCGCTCCCTCTCTCTCTCTCTCTCTGGGCCCCACTTGGTGCAAGGAAAGGAGGGAGGGGAGGTCGGCTTCTCTGTCTAGCTCTCCCTCTTCTCCACCTCTGGGACTGAACCCTGTGTAGAAGAGTAAGGACAGGTGGGGTTGGGGGTGGGGGTGGGAATTGGCCAAGAATGGAGTGGGATCAGAGGAAAGCAGACAAGAGGAAGAGAAAGAGAGACAGAAAGAGAGTGACAACAAGGAGAAAATACTCCACAGGCTGAGGATGGGTGACAGTGTACTCATGCCATCTTTACTGAGAGATCGTCAGGAAGGAGAGCCTCTGAGAGAGTTGGGAGGGTGACAGGAAGGATGGGGGGGGGGAGCGAGAGAGAGAGAGAGAGAGGTAGAGAGTCTTCAGCCGGCGTCCTCTCCTTTTTTTAGTCCTGTGCTTTGTAATCCCTTCCTTGTTATTCATTCAGCAGCCTCTTGCTCGTTTGCTGTATAATGATCTGTTTTTCTCTGCCTCTGTTCTCTTTTCTGTCTCTATTCTTGCTTTATCCTCCCTCCTTTGCCTCAGTCCCTCCACTGACTGCTCAGCTCAGCGTGCACAGAGGAGGAGGAGGAGGAGGAGGAGGAGGGGTGGGAGAGGGACAAGGGAGGGAGGGAACGAGGAGAAAGAGGAGGTAGAGGGAGGAAGGAAAAAAAGAGGGGAGGAGAATCATAAGACGGATGAGTGAGGGAGAGATGGATGAGTTTATGTGAGTGTGGCGCGCACACGTGTCTGTGCATGAAATATGAAGAGAGGAGGAAAGGACGGTGTGTGTGTGAGTAAAAAGAGATTGAGAGAAAGAGAAAGAGGGAGGAAGAGAGGCGAGAGGGTGTTGATGCAGTTCTCATTATCAGTAGATTGGACTGGTGCCTGAGTGACAGCTGATTCATCATGGGAGAGAGAGGAAGGGAGAGTGAAGGGGAGGAAAAAGTGTGTGTGTGTGTGTGTGTGTGTTTAGAGCAGGGAGGGAGGGAGGGTTAAAACCTGCCCTTAAGCATCTGCTTCATTCAGATCTCCTTTTCTTCTCCTCTCTTTCCTCCTCTCCTCTTTTTCAGCCTCCAGTCCTGACCAAAAAAAAAAAAAAAAACAGTCTGCTGCTTTGGATCACAGACACGGTGGTGCATACCATGATGTGACCAGCATAACTGTATCATCCACACACACATATAGCCCCAAAACCGGTCGCATGCTCCCATTGATTAGACAGGCCTCATATGTCTGACACATCACGTTAGCCGAGCTTTCCATCAATTACTGTCCACTCTTGGCGAGCTAACGTCCTATCTGCTGTCACTGAGATATCAGCCACATTATAGACCAGAAACCTGCCCACACACACACACACACACATATACACACACAGCATCAAACCAAGCTGCATCACAGGGGAATGATCTGCCATTAGGAGCAATTATTTGAGGTGGTTCTGTGGTGTTCTGCTTGTTGGTGGTATAATGTCAACGGTGCCGTTTTGGGGCGTCTCTTTGTCGCTCGTGGTTTCAGTCTCTGTGTCCATGGCAGCCCGGAGGAACCTGGCCTCTATCACTGTCCATCTCCACACAGTAGCCTTCGTTTCTCTCTGTCACTTCCTCTCTTACACACATATGGTGCATGCAGCCACATAGCCACACAGCGCCTGCTGCATTGCGCACACACACACACACAAGCATAAGAATGTAGGTGGACACAGGCATGTTATTCAAATTTAATGCCATATTTTCCTGTCTCAGTTATTTCACCCCTCTCTTCCTGTTTCCTCTCTATTTCTATTTTCCTTCTCTCCCTCATTTTTTTAAAATCTCCCTTCTCTGCCTTTCTTCTCTTTTTTTCTGTACCTCTCTCCTCTTCTCTGTGAGTTGTGAGGAGGAAGTTTGGTGGTGATAAGATTGATCGCAAGGGTCTCAAAGAGCTATCTCTAACCCCGTCTGTCACCGCTGAATCGATGAAGAGAGACTGCTGTAGGACACACTGTATACAATACAAGCACATACACACACACACACGCTTACAAATGGACCTAGACACTCCACAAACACAACAAACACACAGAAGATGCACATTAGGCGTGCAAATCAACATGCAAACCTGCACTCATGCACACACACAAATAAAACACACATGCATACAAACAGACACACACACATACACACACACTGATCAACAGCTGTGAGAGCAGTTGTGAAACATCAGCCAACCACAAACTGACAGTGGGGGCAGACTGGGGAGAAGAGATAAAGAATACAAGGAAACAGCAAGAGAGGTGGTTGTGTGGGGGCTGGGGAAGAGGGAGGAGTGGGGGTGTGTGTGTACGTGTATGCGTGTGTGATGGGAGAGTATGGTTGTCAAGATGTTTTTAATGTTGTTGTTTTTCATTTTTGTCATTTTTTGTCATTTTGCCATTCATTTTTTCATTCGTTTTTTTTTTCATTTTCTTTTGCAGCTGGTTCAGAAACTGATCACACTCTCATTTGTCTGCTTTTCCTGTACGATCAGCCCAAGTACACACACTAACACGTCCGCAAACACTCTGTAAACACCCCTGACCTCCAGGTCGAGACAGTCGAGACCCTTTGGCCCCTCGGGGTCACGCTCTGCTGCACGGAGCAGGGTCAGAGAGGTCGAGAGAGGAAGGGGAGGAGGAGGAGGAGGGCCAACAAACACACAGCACGATCTGTGATGATTACAGACAACAGCCAATAACGAGCGCCCACCTCTGACCTCATCGCCGTGGAAACGTGAGGGAATGCCTGTCACCGAGGGAGCAGTATAACTCAATCTATCACAAGGAGGGGTGAGAGGACGGACGGGAGGGAAGCAGAGAAATAAAAAAGAGAGGATGTGAAGAAGAGGAGGGAGAGAGTTTAGAGATGTGGTCAGCGAAATAACAGCCTCACCCTTCCCACAGTACCTCCTTTCTCCTTAGTGGAGCTCTTCTTCTGTATCCAAAACAGACACAAGAATCCCCCCCACCCCCCCAAAACCCTCACACTCAAACCCCCCTCCTCTTGGCTCTCTCTCTATCATTTGCCTGTCAGATGCATGCTGTGGCAGAATAAGAGCTGACACCCCGGTCCCAGCAGCAACCAGGGTCTGCCATTAGCACTTAAACATTTTCTCTCTGCCCCCCCCACCCAGTCCATGTAGCTCTCTCACTGCTGACGAGGAATACAGAGACGATGACAAATCAAGGGAGAGAAATGATGGGGGGGAGGGAGGGGAAGGGGGAGAACCCTCTTCCATCTTGCTGTTATTTCTTTGCTTCATGTCTTTGATCTCAGCCCCGGTGGGGTCACTGACCCCGAGTGAGTGAGCCTCATTACCCAGTCACTCTGTATCCACTCACAAAGTATGTATGGGGGGAGGGGGGAGGTTTCTATCTGTGTGTCTACATGAATGCGTGTTGACGAGAGGAATCGTAAGTATATTTGTCATTCCTCAAGTCGGCTTCAGAAAAGACGTTTCAAGAGACGACAGGGAGGAACGAAGATTAAAAGGCGGCGAGTCAGGGATGGGGAGAGAGGAAGGATGAGGTGGTGGGGGAATGACGGGGTGGGTGGCGAGAGGTGGAGGTTGGGTTTTAGTAAAGTTAATTGTCAAGCGGAAGTCGTATGCACTATTGTACAGAGAAACCGGTAACTTCTTTCAACCTTATCCACCTAAAATGTTTCTCCTCCTCCCCTCTTCATCGACTCCTCAAGCGTCTTCCCATCAGGGATTTAATTGGACTTGCTGATGGGTTTCCTGTGAACCTCGAGAGAGAGAGAGAGAGAGAGAGAGAGAGAGAGAGAGAGAGAGAGAGAGAGAGAGAGAGAGTAAGTTAAGGTGCTGGGACATGAAATAGTATCCATACTTTACCGTCAGCATTAGTCTGTTATAGAAACACTTACAAATGATCAGAAGGCAGCAAAATCACAGGACTGTCCCCACCTCTCCTCAAACTTATGACACAGCCTCAGACGTTCAGTAATAACACCCTAAACTGCTAGCTTATTGAGGTTTGGGAGATTTAGACTGGTTTGGTCTGTGTGTCTTTGTCTGTGTGGTGCACACGCTGGCATACGTGTGATGCTCTTGGTCTCCGTATGTGTGCAGGCAAATGAGGATGAAAAGGGTGGTAAGTGCCCCCGCCCCCAAAATCAAAAAAACCCTTATTTTAGCCCCCAAGCTAAACTCTGGACTCAGGCTGTCTGGTGCCTGTCTGGCCACGAAGCTATCCTAAACACGCCATTCATGCATGCTCACATAGACATGTATTATCAGAGTGTGGCCTGCTGAAGCCCTGAATCAGCACACACACACACACACACACACACATACACACACAGACTAGGCTGACGTTGTCCCACCACAGCATGCAGAACGGCATAAATCACGACTGTTAATGGGCCTGAGCCACAGGGCTTCACTGTACTTCTCCACCTCCAAACTCTCTCTCTCTCTCTCTTTCTCTCTCTCTCTCTCTCTCCCTCCTCTGTCCATCTGTCCGTTTGCAAGTATGAGCAGAGCAAAGCGACACACATACTGAGTGGGAAATTAGCCTGCTGCTGTGACATTCGCTCTTGTGACTGTCTGCGTTTCTGTTGATGTTTATGTACATGTACACTCACTATACATCTGAGTCTATATATTTATGTATGTTTTTCTGTTTTTCTTCAGAGGAGAAAATTAACATATGTCCTCTAGATTGTACAACTGAATGTTTTTAAATGATCTGATTCTTAATAAGGTCATTTTTGAAATTCAGATATCTATCTATCTATCTATCTATCTATCTATCTATCTATCTATCTATCTAGTCCATCTGTCCATTTGCAAGTCTAACAGCACACTGAGACACACACACTGAGTGGGAAATTAGCCTGCTGCTGTGACATTGGCCCTCAGTGTGTGTGTGTGTGTCGTTGTGACAGATATGTGTTGCAGTGCGTGCCTTTGTTTGGCCCTGCTCTGTCCACCCAGATGGTGATATCTAGTGATTATCTCTGTATGTATCTCCTCCTCCATCCTGCAGCCCCTTCTGGGTTGGTCAGGTCCCACCCTTGTTGTGCCACCCTCTGCAGTGCCACATTGATTACGTTCCCCTCAGGGGGCACACACACACTCATACCCGCCCACAGCCAGGATCACATCGGGGCAGAGCTCCCCAGGAGAGTTTTGAACTACTCTCAGCACATTTCCTTGCCCTGGCCTAAACCACCGAGTTGATCTCTGACCTCTGACCTTGCTCTGTGGCCTCTAAACCTGCTTCTGTCCCTTCTGATGCTTTCTGACCTCAAAGGATCATAAATCACTACCTCAGACACAGACTGACCCTTCTCTCTGATTTCTTGTACACAAAATGAGACCGTCAATACATCTTTCACTCACGTCTAATCCTTTTGAGGAGCATCTGCAGAAAGTGAGGAGGACAAAGAGGCTTAGAAGAAAAGAGATGGGAATGGGTGATACGATGTCTTGTTGCTAAACATACAGTATTTGTCTTTGATAAATTTCATGTTTGTCACTTTAGTAATGTGAATATCAAGTTATGAATCATAACTAGCAGAAAAATAAAAGAGAGGAACATGTGTTGCATTACTCATGAAGATATTTGAGTTCAAATAGGATTTCATTGCGAGGAATCAGACACTATTATTGTTACATAACTCACAGAAAAACTTTCCAGAGGTTTCAACTTTGTCCTAAGGCCTTCTTCACCAAATAATAGTACAGAACTTCAGTCATATAATTACTAGAGCTGAAGCAATGAGTTGCCATCCATATTATTGATCTACTGAAAATTAAAATAAATATGAATAAATAAAAATAAGCAACTGTTTTGATAACCCAGATAATTCTTGAGTCATTTTCCATGACTCTGACTCTGTCTCAGTTTCCCAGCAATTGTCTCCACTTCCTTTCCAGCACTTTATCCATTTTGACCCAGTAATGTGAGAGAGAGATGAGATTAAAGAAAGCTTGACCTCAGGAACACACAACAATTGTTTTCATATTGTTTTAAATATAGTTTATCCATTGTGGCTGCGTAACCTACATTAATATTATATTTTACAGAAAAAGTATGTGACCAGCCAGAAGATGCACTGATTATGGATAACAACAAATGTGCTGTATGTTTTTTTTTTTAATTATCACTGTGATTTGTCTATCTCCAGTGTTTACAGTGGTCATTTTGTAATAATTCATAATAAATTCTTCTGTTTATCATTGTATATCTTGTGTACTGTACATATCAGACAGATGAAGAGTGATGCATACCAGTAGTTATATTGTATCATGATTTCCTGCAAATCACAGCTGTGCCTCCTGGGATATCTGGCATACTGGTGTGTGCCACTGGTGTTGTCACTTGTCAGTCAGCTGTCACTTAACATCTTACACTGCTGAATTAAAACACAGAGGAAAGACGTAGGAGTTTTCTGGTGAGGCAAAGCAGTTTTTAAACATTTTATCAAGATAACAGATATTCAAATTTTTCATATTGCGAGGCTCTTGAGGGAAATCCTGGCAGTCTGCACTAACTAACCAGATCAAGGTTTATTGTATCTCTGCTGCCAGCACACACACACACACACACACACACACGCTCACACACCTTCACACATATCCGTGCACACACATGCACATTACATGGGGGGTCTGAGCTCCCCCTCTACAGGCCTTCACCCCACATGCTCATCTCAATTAATCACCCAACAAAACAGATGTCAGGAACAAAGAAATGATCTCTAGGCCTGTGGGGTAGGGAAGGAGGAGGAGGAGGAGGAGGAGGTATTAGCAGAAAGGAGGAGGGAGGAAGGGAGGGAAAGAAAGCAAGGAGGAGGAAGGATGGCAGGAGAAATAGGAAGCGGGAGAGGAGGCCACCAGTGTATGCTGAGCTGGGCGTTGTTTTTGTTTTTTTATGAGGCAGGTGATTGGAGGTTTGAGGGGCAGTTAGAGTGGGATGTGTTGGCTGTTCATGTTCTTCGAGCCCAATGCTCCTGTTACTGTACAATACAAAATGAAACTGTAAAAGAGTAGGGAGGGAAAAAAAAGAGAGAAGAAGTCACGATGTAAGAGGGGGAGAGAGGGGCTGACAGAGAGGTGAAAACAACAAAAAACCCTGAGGTGAAAGACAGTCTACAAAACAATGGATACAAAATAATGCTCTGCGGCGGTGTGCAGGAAATAGAGCAAAGATTGAAAACAAGATAAAGACAAACCCGCTTTTTACGAACTGTCACTTCACCTCGATACTGTCAGAAAACAAATGGCAATCTTGACAGGTTTCAGCTGCTTTGAAAGAGACAGAATCATATTTTATTCACAAATGCATATTTTATGGCTTTTATAGCAAAGATCGTAACCTGTTGTTAAGCACTGAATTCTTAAATCCTGCGCTAAATTATTGACATCTACATAATGTACAGATGGAGAGAGGGGAGAGCGGGACAGGGGAGGGGGTGAAAGCAGGGGAAATAGGAAGGAAAGAGGAGGGAGGGTGGAAGAAAAAGAAAGGGGAGAGCTGCAGGGTGGGGGGAAATGGTAAAATCTGTGCATTTTTATAACGTGCACATTGTTGTTTTTACATGACTCCTCAAAAAACTCACACAGTCTGAAGTCTGAACATTACAGGGAAAGCTATCAGTCTGCTGGTAACCCTCCTCTGTTTCTTTTCTTCCATCCACCCATCCTTCTAAACAGCAACCCTGCGTCCCTCTTTTCCATCTGCCTGTGGGTATGGACAGTGAGTTATATGGCTGCGCATCAATAACAGGCAGACGCGGCCCAGTCTTCATTCTTCAAGCACAGCCTTAAATCCATCAGCCCTGGAGAAAGCAAGCGAAGAGGAGGAGAGAAGGGAGGAGAGGGAGGAGAAAAGGATCCAGAACGTATAAAGCACACAGAGACAACAGCAACAACGCTGGGTTGGTGAAATACACACTCAAGGAGAGAATTGGGGGTGGGGCAAGTGGAACACATCCCAATTTTATGCAGCATAAAAACAAGGCTCGGGTGTTGTAACTGAGGTTCACAAGCTGAGCAACACACTGAGGAGGAGAAGAGGAGACATGATGACTATGTGTGTGTTTTATTTACATATAATATACATGTCTTCAAGCCCATTTTCTGTGTGTGTGTGTGTGTGTGTGTGTGTGTGTGTGTGTGTACACTACATGAAAAAGTGTTTAATGACGGCGGCTCCATCTCACTGGCACACACACTAGTCCAGGGCACACTGGGATACACTGATCCTAGGTATTGAGCTAACACACACACACACACACACACACACACACAGGGATGTTTACACAGGATACGTGAGGTTTATTCAACCTGGATCTTATTTTCCTATCCTTTGGCTGGTGGTGATATGGCTAAAAATAGTCTGATAAACTCCCAGGTTAGCCCGACCAGAACAAAAAGGTTGAAGGATACTGTATTCATTTATCTGGCGATTTTTCAATGTGTTGTTTTCTCAGCAGGAAATCCATCTCTGTCTTGTTCTTCTTTTTAATTGTTTTCTTCCCTTTCTTCTCCTCAGCCCCTTTCTCTGTATACAGTATTACCCTCTAAAAATTAATTTTCCTCCCAGCTCTGGAGCTCTATATATTATTCTTTCTTTATGTCATTGGTCAAGTAACTGTACTGTTCTTTGTCATTTTCACTGTTCAAATATCTCACTATGTTTCCTTTATAGAATATGACTCAGCCCTAATGTTATTAGAGTACATGTCAGATCTACTTTTTCCATTCACCTGCTCTTCTTTTCTTCCCCTCTTCTCTCTTCCTGGTTAAACTGCTAGCTTGTTTACAAGATGTCTGACCATTTATCTGCTCATTTCTTGCCCCATTGGTCTTAGTTGTAGCAATGTCACAATGCCTCTGGATCTCAGCCGTTACTTCAGTGAGCACAATGTTCTCATAGCTGACGGAAAAGATGGCCGGATCTGTAAAAATGAGACCCAAGCTGTAGAAGAAGAAAAGGAAAACAGAATACTTTGAGTCAAAACCTTCATCTTACGGCTCAGGATTTGACTGATCGCAGTCCCCTTTCCTTCACTCCTCTGCATATTGACTTAATTCATTCCTCCTCTATCCTTCCATCCTTTGTTGCTCCATCTTTATCTTCCCTCTCTCCTTTTTTTATTGTCACTAATACACACACACACACATCAACGCCTCTACACCTCAACCCACATCTCGCTCATCGCTCCTCATTTGTCACGTTTGTCTCGTCCCAACTATCTCCCTCCTCCTCCCTCCCTCCTCTCTCTCTCTCTCTCTCTCTCTCTCCCTCTCTCTCTCGCTCTTGCTCTCTTGACATAATGGCTCGGTGACACTTGTCTTTTCACTTCAGTGTCATGCTGACAGGAGTACTACACACACACACATACACAGGAGAGAGTTGGAGGGATCGTACAGAGTAATGGGATGTCTAGTTTAATCCACACTCTACAGTAAACAGTGTGTGTGACATCCTCTGAGCTGAGGTCAGAGGTCAGGCAGTGCTACGACTCCCTCTGTGTCCTCTGTGCTGCCAGGGTCACACACCCTTCTAAGACAACTGCTGTCCATACCTTTGATGCTCCTGATATGGATCAGAACAGCTAAAGAGATTTAAAGGGATTACTCCACTCTGTTCAAACACACACACACACACACACACACACACACACACACACACACACAGTTTTTCTCACAAACGTGAGATACAGCGTGTACGTGCACACTTCAAAGACAAAGAAAGGTCTATGGACTGCCATGTTACTGCATTACCAGAAGGTTTATTTTGCCTCAGTGTTCGATAATGTCATCGTGTCCCAGTCACGTAGTAGCTGACCTCCTGACCTTTGCCCTGTGTTCAGCACCTGCCGACCCTGTTTACAGACAAGGTCAGAGGTCGCCGAGGGGACCGCCCAGGCACCTCCCAAGGTGGAGCCGCTTTGCTTAGCAGACAACACCTGTTAAACAGACACACACACACACACACAGACTGAGCAGCATCACATATTCTCCTCACAGTGGCAAATTCTAAGAAGTATCTGCGTCCTGTGAGTGACAATTATAGTGACACACACAGCTCTGCAGAGACCTAACTTTTTCGCTCTGTTTGACATGTCATGTGAGTTCAGTCATTCAGAGAATGTGCACTGTATGAATGATGACCGGTCACACCTCACTAACTCTGAACACAATGACAGGAGGTCACAGTCACATAGTAGTAACTGTCTCCGGTCTTTGTGTGTGTGTGTGTGTGTGAGAGATTTGTGTGTCTCTGAAAAAGTGTGTGAAACAGCGCATATGTTAACCACAATGACAATATGTGACTCAACAGTTTCTATTATTCTGCAGCTGTTTCAAACAAATATCTCTATATCCAGAAATGGTAGAAACACAAAGACATTTTGATGAAGAGTATTCAAAATAAAATAAAATAAAATGTTAACATTTAAATTACACTGATCATATCACACGTGAGTTTAGGTGTTCCTGTTTTAAATAAGAGATGGAACAGGTGTTGCTCTCTCATACAATACTTTCCAACAAAATCTAAGATAAACAAATGTAAACGGCTGGAGGGTTACTTTTCGTTTGTCTCTTGTGTGTGTGTGTGTGTGTGTGTGTGTGTGTGTGTGTGTGTGTGTGGTGAGCTGTCAGAGGAGATCTGGTGAGAGTGGGCTAATTGGAGTTAATTCACCATCTGTCTGTGTGAGCCAGCAGACAGGGTCATTAGCAGAGACAAGTCCAGCCACAGGGGAGGCCGAGAGGGGAATCACCATCCCTCACTTTCTCTCCCTCTGTCTTTAGTTTTCCTTTCCTCCCTGTCTACCAAACCCTCTCTCGTTTCTGTCTCCCTATCCCTATGTCTGTTTGACCCCACCTTCCATCCAATGTCTCAGATCCTGTTGTCTAAATTTCTTTCCTATGCACAAAACAGACTTTGAAATATAGATTTAATTCTTTGTTAGACATTCTGATTCTGTTAGGTGCCAGAGAGCGTTGGAAATGGTAATAATCTGTGTGCAGAGGGTTCTTTTTGATTTTACCTATTGTTTTGTCAGATCAGCACTGCCCTCTGCTGGCCAGATGTGGGTCTGAGACCTGTGCAGAGATAAAAGAGAAAGAACAAAATGACTAGTTATTTTCCTGTCCACCACTGAGAGAACAGAGCATCTGCCAGTTGTCAAAAATCTGATGAATCTACCCCAGTTGAGGTAGATTAACGGAGCCATGATACTCTGCAGAGGAAAGTCACTTCCTCTTCCCTAAGTCTGCTTTTCTTTTCAGATTTGAAAGAGACATTTTGGTGTCACATGCACCACAGGAAAGAGCAGCTTGTTAAATGTCAAACATGAAATAAAAAGATCTTGATCTAAACGATCTCTCAAAAATTAAAGACAAATTGGGAAAATGTAAAATAACAATAACTATTTCTAAGCATGTAAAACATGTAAAAACTGGGTCCCATGGGCCCCTAGTTTGAGAACCCTGCTTTACACCCACAGAAAGCTCAAAAATATACATATATTATAATACAGTAAAATTATATACTAAGCTCATGTCCCACGACTGTCAAAACTGGAGTAAACCAGGAGTTCCTCTGTGATCATTAACTGCATCATGGATTCAGAGCCTTTGTTCACTTCTCTTTTCCTCTCTATACTTCCTGTATTCCTCCATTGCTGAGTGTCCAAAAATAAAAAATATTTTACATTTACCAATGGGGAGTCTGAGTGGGAAAGTGTGAGTGATAACTAAATGTTGTACTCCCCCCAAAGGTTCTTGTAAAATAACACCGGATTCTGAACCCAAACCATTAAAGCACTGTGTGTCCTCAGAGACAAGACAGATTGAGTTTTGAGGCCCACCTCAGGCCCGGACAGACCACCCACACAGTTTTGACTGATCTGTCTCCTGGAGATGTACTGTCTAGAGGCTCAATGTCAGCTAGAGCTGCTGCACAGAAAACAATAAAGAGGAGAGGGCAGGAAATTTCAAGTTTGACAGAGAAATAGTTTTTTAATCTGAGGATTCACTTGGCCCTTCTTATATAGAGGTAATAAGTTCACATTTGCCCTCAGTTCTCCCAGAGCAGGCAGTAACTATCGAGTGCAGACCAGTTTAGTTCTTGTTCTCCACCTCCATGTGTTTTTGTTCACCATACTTTCCTTTGACAATCATAACTACTCATTAACCACACTGTATACACACCAAGAAAAGACAAAACTAAAGAAAAGTAAGAATCAAACCATTTTCTTTGATCTTCTTGGTGGTTAATTTTTAACAGTGTTTGTCATATATTTTTGCCTTTTGTGAATTTTAAACATTTTCATCTAAAAAAACAGATCACTCCGTTTCCATCTCTGCCAACTTCAAAGTGAATTACAGTCAAGTATTGCCATGCTTACTGATGGAACTCAAAAACAGATCTTCAGAAACACAACAGGCTGCAGCTGTACAACTATTATCTTGTACTCAACACCTCCACTGTAGTTTTGATGGGGTTTGGTGCTTTGCTCTAAGACAGAAGTTAATAATGGTAGAAAGAGGGCTCATTTACTTCAGTGGCAGAGATTAAGTAAATGATGCCTGACACAACATCATTATACAAACTGTATGTGGTATTCACAGTGGAACAAATGCAGTAATGAATACTTATTACATGTTTGACCATTAAAATATAAAATATACGGTCTAAATTGTCAAATCTGCCAGTGCACAATACATGATAATTATTTACTCTCTTGCTGATGTCCTCCTCTTCCTCATTTGAATACAGGAGAATGTTCTGCATTTATATTCGGTTTATTATCCCTATCATAAATCTGGATGGTTTCTGGCTTTGTAGTTTCTTCTGTCATTGATCAGTTTCTGTCTGTTTGAGTACTTGGAAAAGCTCTACAATGAAAAGCTGAGATGAGACCTATGAGGTGTAGTACATCTGGTGAAGTGTTGTGTGAGCTCTGTGGTGGAGAATGATTCAGGGGCCCAGAGCTACACAGGAGCCCTGAAACATGTCAGGAATAGCAGATACTTATTGCATCATTGCCTGGAGTGAGCTGTTGTCAGGGGGCCCAGGATTTCTAGCAATGGCCCTGAAGTCAACTACATTAACTTCTCATTGCCTCTTGTGCCGCAAGACACATGTCATGAAAGTTTTAACACCCATATAAACAGTCTCTCAGCAACAACATAATTACAAGCTTCACAGAAGTAATATTCATTTCAAAGGACGATATATTATTTCACAGCTGACATTTAGCATTTTATGGTGTTTACATTCTGTTTATCTCTCATTACTATTAGTGTGTTACCAGTCTAATGCGAGCTCTCAGGACCCAGTGCCGCTCTGCCTCTCTTGTCTCATCCACATTGAACCACTAACAATCACTGTAAAGCACACGCTGTGTATCCTCCCAGCAGCCAGAGGTGACAAGGTCAGTGAACGCCTCACTGCCGTAACTCTGGGCCTCCTGCCAGGTCAAAGACATTTACACCAAATAGTGCTCGACACTAAGGCAGGTGACACAGCAGAGTCCTCTGAACAAAGGCAAATCTCTTTGGGTTGATAGTGGAGTGTGTGTGTGTGTGTGTGTGTGTGTTAGTATTTTTAGTCTAAGGATTCAAATAGACTGTTTCCAGCTGCATCTGGAGGATGAGGCAGCCTCTCTGGTCCATGAAAAGCTTCCAACAATAAATATGGTTACATGATTCCTGTTCTCAATCTTCTCCACAGGGCAAAACACTGAGAACACAATTTCTTCCAGAGACATTACTGCACTAAAAATATTTATGTTGCTTATCTTTTGCATGATGCAATATATTCTAGAGGATTTTTTGTCATGCCAAGATGATAACCGTGTTACATCAGGGGTCAATCAATGAAGTATTAGTTGCAACATTAAATACATATGGTCATCATATAATTTAATCAAGCAAAACATTTTGTTTTAATATTCTCAACACATGGGAATATTTACCTGTCACCTGAACCTCTCACAGTGTAGGAGTGCGGAAAATCACACAAATGATGTGGGTGGATGTCCTTTGGGATTTTCATCCCAAATTAGAATGAATATATCAAATGAATTTGTAAGCTGAAAAACAATAACAAAAACAAATAGCTGAAAATTATTTTCCATATGTTCACTTTTATATGTCATTCTGATTGTCATTTGTTAGCAGTCACTTTTTCTGTTCATTTTCTTTAAAAACAAACAAAAAACTAAAAGATCAAGTAATGTGGAACTAAAGACTTTTAAAAGTATTTTAAACGGGTTGGTTTTGAAATAAGTTGCCATAAGGGATAAGAATATTTAGAGAGGCATCTCTTTGAGCGTCTTTTTCAAGAGCCCCCAAAAGTGAGCAAACACTAGCTCTAATACGAACAGGCCACAGCCCTTCGCTCAGCTTCATAAGTAGGTTAGAAAGTAAACTGAAAGTCCTATATTGTGATTTTAAAAGTTTGATAAAGCAGTGGTCTGAGAACATTTTGTCCACTGAACTGAGTAAATGCTGATTATGTTCTGAAATTAAATGAATGTTCATTAACTGGTGGTGTTTTCGGTTCTAGGAAATCACATAAGGAACTACTATCTCTTAAATACCTTGGTCCTATGTAGTAACTTAATGTACCTAACACACAGTATATACAGTATGATCAATATTAATATTTGACCTGTATACAGACACTTGGTTTGTTTGTTTGCATTTTATATTCACTTGCTTTGCACACAAAAGCTGTATAACTATGTTTATTCTTGTCTATCTTTGTTTAGCTGTGAGTCTGTGAATTTCTTTTCTGTAGGTTTGTTCTTGGCTAAATCAATTGTTAAGTAAATGTTAGGTGAAACTACTGAGCCAGAGTACATTAATTATGCCTTTTTTCTTTTTTTGTGCCTAATGCCTAACCTACAGTATTGCAAACAACCAAAACATGAATCGAACATACAGTATTATTCAAATGTTTACCTAATTAATTATCTATTTTTAAAGCAGCCAAACGTTGTTCTTGACGTTTTTCATTGAAATTATGTCATGGAGGCAGTAACAACAGTAACGATACTTCTTACCTCCAGTAGGAGCCGCTGGTCAGTGTCTGAACCGGCTTTGAGCTGCCAGCGTCGGTTTATTCATCAGTGGAGATCCGGGATGCTCCGACGCTGCTGGAAATGCCTCAGAAGGTAAAGGAGCCTGGCAGTCGCCTTTGTACGAGCAAACAGCTCTGTAGATGAAAGTTTCTACAAACAAAAAGTTCCTGGATACGCTCTGCGATGAGGTGGAGTGAAGAATAAGTTGTTTCGGACAGCTTGGACGAGGAGGTTTTTCGTCTTTGAAGCTCCCAAGTTTAGACATCTAATGCTAACGCTACGCCGACGTTTGCTAATAGCGTTAGCCTAGCTCGCTAGGTAAATAGACTGCCTCTCGGAGTTTCCTGCATCTGCGTCCACGTTGTCAACCCAAGAACTGTACTGTTCGTAGTCATTTGTATCATCATTTTATTAAGTTTAATAGTAAGCCTCGCTCCTGCGACATGGGTGGATTTTTGTTACATTTCACACAAAGCTAACTGGCTATAATTAGCCTGTTCGTATGCTAGCTGACGCTAGCTAACGTTGCCGAACTAGCCAGCAACTTCTGCAGGAGAGTTTCGGCGAGCTAACCACGGCAGTTTTGTCGCCCACAAGCAACCTCTGCTTTTAAAAGCAGTCAGCCTGCAGCCATGTTTGAAATGGAGACACATATATCGTGCCTTTTCCCGGAGATCCTGGCCATTATTTTCAGTTATCTGGACGTTAAAGACAAAGGGAGAGTAGCCCAAGTGTGCGCGGCCTGGAGAGACGCGTCCTACCACAAGTCGGTGTGGAGGGGGGTGGAAGCCAAGCTCCATCTGCGGCGAGCTAACCCGTCTCTGTTCCCCAGCCTTCAGACCAGAGGCATCAAAAAAGTTCAGATTCTCAGCCTCAGGCGAAGTCTGAGCTACGTGATTCAGGGGATGCCGCACATCGAAAGCCTTAACCTGTGTGGGTGCTTCAACCTCACAGACAACGGACTCGGACATGCCTTTGTGCAGGACATCCCATCACTGCGGGTGCTGAACCTCAGCCTTTGTAAACAGATCACTGACTCCAGCCTGGGCAGGATTGCCCAGTACCTCAAAAACCTGGAGGTGCTTGAACTCGGGGGATGCAGCAATATTACCAACACAGGCCTGTTGCTCATTGCCTGGGGCTTGCACAGACTCAAGAGCCTTAACCTGCGCAGCTGCAGGCATGTGTCCGATGTGGGCATCGGTCACCTGTCTGGCATGACCCGCAGTGCTGCGGAGGGCTGTCTGTCTCTGGAGAAGTTAACCTTGCAGGACTGCCAGAAGCTGACTGATCTTTCTCTCAAGCATGTCTCAAAGGGCCTAAACAAGCTCAAAGTGCTGAACCTCAGTTTCTGCGGAGGGATATCCGATGCAGGGATGATCCACCTGTCACATATGACCCACCTGTGCAGCCTCAACCTGCGGTCCTGTGATAACATCAGTGACACCGGGATAATGCATCTGGCCATGGGCTCCCTCCGGCTGTCTGGACTTGATGTCTCCTTCTGTGATAAGATCGGGGACCAGAGCCTGGCGTACATCGCCCAGGGCTTGTATCAGCTCAAGTCCCTCTCTCTTTGCTCCTGCCACATCAGTGATGATGGCATTAACAGGATGGTACGCCAGATGCACGAACTAAAGACGCTCAACATTGGACAGTGTGTGAGAATCACGGACAAAGGGTTGGAGTTGATAGCTGACCACCTGACCCAGCTGACAGGGATTGATCTGTACGGTTGTACGAAGATCACCAAGAGGGGTCTGGAGAGGATAACACAGCTCCCGTGCCTTAAAGTGTTGAACCTGGGACTGTGGCAGATGACTGAGAGTGAGAGAGTGAGGTGAAAGCTCTCCTGTTTAGTATACATGTGTTTCATTGTGTATAGTGCTCAGTTTCTTAATTTTACCTTCTATACTGTGACTAAAAACAAGGAGAGGGACTCAGCATTGATCACTGGAATATTGTTCACCTCCGCTGCAATATATCCACTCTTACTCTGACTTTAGTTTTATGCTCTCTTTTGAGGTGCATTGTCTAATCTCAGCCAGTGTACAGTTCTTACTATCTAGCTACCTCACCCATCAAACACAGGAGTGCCTACTGTCGCTGAATACTAAACTACATTGCATATTTTTGTGACTCAAATACCAGTGGAGATTTTGATATTGAAGAAAAATCTCATTGCAGAATAATAGGTAGGCATTTAACTCTTAACACAAAGGCTGGAGAACCTTGGATTGAAGTTTTGATAGATTTTTTTTTTTCTTGGTTGATGATTTTTTTTACTTGTGTAACCAATATTTTTTGTATTGAATGACTGTTGTTGACAAAATTGTACTTCAAATTGAAGTGGGCGGATCACTCCTGTCTTGTGTTTGTTTACCTATGTATAGTTGGCTATGTTTCATATTCCTGAGGAAATAAGTATGTATCAGATGTGCTACTCTGTCAACGGTTCATCAACACGACTACAGTAAGGCGTAGTAATTAACAGCTGCCAAGGCTTTATGCAATACCTTAAACTGTTCATCAGTGGTTTTTCTCCTGAGGAGCTTCCAACGATAGTGTCAGAGTATTTGTTTAAAAAAAGCAGTAATTTAAGATTGTTTTATATTCATACAGTAGTGATATTTATGAATAAAGATGGCAAATATGTTTCAATCTTGTTTGGGTTTTTTGTATTATTTGTAACCATTTACAAACCTATTTTATTTTTGACAATAACCTTATGTCTGTTAGGGTTTTGCAGTGCACTATTTTGAAATATCTAAGTTTTAACAGCCAGGTTTTTAATGCGTGTGCTGCACAAGATTATCAGGAGAGTGTCTTTAGATTTATTACATTAAGTATCTCAGAAAGCTGCCACTAAATGAAATCTAGAGTGAATTATGTATTTAAGACTGAGATTATCATCTTAATGAGTTCACAGGTAATACCAATTATTAATAGCTCATATTTTACCAGCTTGTAAAGCTGAAACCAATAGTTAAACATTAGATCATGTTAGAGTCATTGTGATGAATGAAAAATGTATTTATACATGGAAAGTACCTATTGAATCCCACAGGTATTAGTAAAGACTTCAATACACTGCTGTGTCCCAGCACCTGGATCCAAAGCCACATTTGGCAAGTTTGTACTCTCTGTCTTTTCTTACACACTCAGACTATAACACGTTGTCAATAGGTTTGTGTGGACTCGGGGCTCTGACTATCGCACTGATGAATGCTCTGAGGTCTCTGCTGCAGACATTTTGTGCCTTGTAGGCACACTTTTCTGAGGTCTGTGTGTTCATGTTCCATTTTCCAAAATTGAAATTGATTGAAAGTTTGTATTCCTGACAGCTGAAAACACATTTATGCCAACCTGTTCTGGAGCTTTCAACTGGCATCAAAGGGCTCTGAAAAAAACAAACAAATTAATGCAACTACATAAATATGTGACAGTGATTTTGTATTCTTCATATAGTATTTGCCCTCACATTTACACTGAATACAGGTAAAATCAATGTCTGTAAGGCTATGAGCTCCAGGAGTGTAGCTGACCCTGGCCTCTGACCGGGTGAGCAAAATATATCTCTTTGAGGAGTTTAATGATAAATTAACATAGCAAATGTGCAAGCCTGTGGCCAACTCATGAGTGTAGAATTTCAATTACACAGTTACTTCTAGTCTTCCTGGACGAGCACAAGATGAACATGGGTTTAAAAACTGTATTTTGACACCAACACTAAGTTTTTTTTTTTTTAAAAAACCTATAAATCAAATACATAACAGCTGCAAATATCATAAAACAACACCAGTGTTTGTCTTGACTGGTTGAAGAACAAATCAAGCATTCACACATTTGGATGGAGCTTGTACAACAAATGATGTCTTTCTTTTGGAAAAAAAAAGCTCAACAAAAAACAAGGCTTATAATTTATTTATTTACATACATACAAAATCCAAATAACTCACAAACATGTCTGTTTTGCTTTCTTTTTACAATTTGATTCTTAACACGAACAGACAGAAGGCAGTACATTTCTTATACAAATGCAAAAGAAAAGAAACAAATACCATGAACTTGACAGAAGCCCCTTAATCAGCTCTGTGTTCCTCAATAAGGAGTCGAGAAAAAGAGATGACGAGACGTTAAGGCAAGGGCAGGGACACACAGGCCAAAGTAAGGGAAATAAAACACTTAAAAATGCCTTCTTTATTCTCTGAACCCAGTGGTGAAAAGTAAAGGGGTTAGGAGAAATCTGACAAGAAGTACAAAAACAAGCATCCAACTAAAATCCTCCAAAACCAGGGGTGTATTTTGCTTTCAGTACGGCACACTGTCAGTCCAATTTGAAAATCCACCCACCTAAATTTATCTGTAAAATCAACCACACATAGGAAGTTTGTTAGAAAACTTCATCTATTTTTAGACGTATACTGACGCAGTGTTTCACTGTTTTGTTCTGTAACATTGTGTTCCTCTTGTAACAGCAGGAGGGCCATGATGGTTGGAGACTCTTTTTTTTTTTTTAAATCCATCAGGCACAAACTGCCCTTGACATCAACCATGACAGAACAGGTAAGAAGAAAAGAAACAAAAGACAACAACACTGGAATCTCAGGATAATACATTTACATCACCATGTGGTGAAAATATATTTTTAAAAATGACAATTAGAAATAAATGCAAGAAAAGTACTCTTCCATCACACAGTCACGGTTTGAAAACATTTGTAGTTCACACATTATTTTGACACAAAAGTTGTTGGGTTTTTTTTTTTTTGACACTTCTCTCCTCAGTTTCAGCTGAGGACACTAACTCGACGGTCTTTTTGTTCAGAGCAGCTCACTCTTCAAGATTCTGTGCAAACATTCAATGCATATCCATACAGTAAACATTTTTATATATATGTATTATATTTATATATATATCTCTATAGAACATGACTTTCCGCAAGTTATGGCAGTACTGTCACACACACACATTTTGTCCTGATGACAAAATTAGACACAAAGGACAACTGCACTGCTTTTAACTTTTCAGATTTTTTAAAAGAATGCACAACACCTTCCACTTAATTACCTTTATTCAGTCACTGTACGTGTTAAATATCACGTTATTTACAAACTGATCTAAAAAGTCAAAATCTGCTGAAAAGTGACTTTCATTTCCTGTAAATGTAGATGCACTTAGTAATTAAAAACCTCAGCCCTGAAGATTTCAAAAAATACAATAAAAGGAGGCGTCACTTGTATTTGTAAGTGATCTGAAAAACACAGGAAAAAAAGGGGGCGTCGCTTGTATTCTTCAGTCGGCAAAATAAAGATCAGGTGGGCTTTAAGTAACATCTATAGAAACTTTGGATGAGACTGAATGATCAGTGGATCAGATCGGAAATTCTTACATCATGCCTTAGCACCAATATTACAGAGGAATAAATATCCCTGCGTTAGGTCCAGTACTGATCTCTGTGCATGCTCCAAGGCCACTAGAACGTTCTCAAAAGAAACATTGCATACCTCATAAACAAGTGGACGTTGTGTGCAAAACCATCTAAAAATGAATAAGTCATCAAGAATAAAAGCTTTTTTTTTTCTCTCCTCTCTCTCATCTGTTGAAAACTACAACTAAAATCTGATCTTTGATCTGTGTCAAAGGTCAGGCCTTGGTCCCCCCTCTAATGCCGAAGACCCCGCCACAGACGACGCAGTAAAACGTACCTACGAGCTAATCCTGGCTACATGGACCGATCTGCAGCTCCGAGCTGGGAGAGGAAACATTTGGAGAACGCGCTGCAGTTATTTGGTTAAAAAGTGATGATCGGCTACCAGCAGCTGTATTTCTAACCAGTGACTGGGCTCCAACCCAGTACTTAGGAAACACTGACTGAAATACAAAACAAGAACCTACATGGCTCCGTGATTTTACCCACTGGACTCAGCTCCTCTCTGCTCCCCTCTAGATGTAGCAGCTCCCCAGTCCTCCAAGACAAAAAGTGCTTTCCTGCCCCATGTGAGGAATAAATTTACCCCTTTAAACTTTAAAGATCTGCGAGAGGAATCTAAGGGGTAAAAAAAAAAACTGAGATAGCAGTGGGTGAGGTAACTGTGCTTGATCTGGCAATTCCTGCTGTGAATGACGCCGCCTGGGGAGAGGAAGGTTGGCAGTATACTCCAAGACTTTGTGCGGAAGTTTGCTTCTTTCATCTGAAATTCTTTTCTCTCCCAACGCACCTGTCCCAGACTTACAGGTGTGCAATGATATTTTTACAAGTATCCTACAAGCAAAAATCTAATTGGGTGTGTTCACAGAGGCAAAAGGGTGAACTTTTGACTTTTAACTTTTGACTAACCTCCAGGATGCTGTTGCCCGCCTGACATATGTTTGGATGCGACTCTGCCATCTGCCATGGCCATCTATAAATGAGCAGACCTCGGTTTACAGTGAGTAATCTGATATTTGCTCAAAGTGGCATATTTAACAGCACTTTGATGGACTTTGTGAACATCCCTAATTTGATTTTTGCAGGCCTGGCGCTAGAGAGACACATGAGACAGGAAAGCACTCAGGGGTCATGAAAGTTTGTTCCAGGGCAGACGAGGGGAACAAAGAATTAGAGCTCAGTGGGTTGATATAATGCCCCTCATTCCTTCCTTCCTTCCTTCCTGGAGCCTCAGTGGGTGGAGGTAGGGACACCTGGGCTCAGCTACAGGTTAATGTGAAGCCCAAGGTCTCAGTCAGTTTGTGTTTGAGGTCAGAGACGTCAGCATGACTCCTCCAGGGCATTGACAACCTGCTCCAGGATATCAGGGCAGTAGTCTGCGATCTGCTGGAGGACAGAGTTGGCGTACTCCTGCAGCTCCCCGCTCTCCTTCTCACACACCTCCAGCTCCTGCTCCAACTGATTGGAAGAATTAATTTCTTTTTGAATACATTTTAATCCAACCAATGACAAAATTCTGCATCGTTTCAAAAAATAAAAACATATTTTGAAGCTGTTAACATCAGTTTCTTTGAAAGCTTCTTGAAAATAGCACATAGCTACACTGGAAAACACAAAAATCATTTATTAAGAGTTCCTCCACTGACCTGTTCGACACTCATCTTCTGGAGCTCCTCCTCCCAGTCTTCGGGGTCGCTGTGGTGGTAGTGAGAGGGTGGCGTGAGCTGGCTGAGGATGCTGGGGTCCCGGTCGTGGCAGAGGTCTGTCAGGTGGGCGATGTAGAGCTTGAGTTTACTGCGGTTCTGGGACAGGGCTAGAAGAGGGGGTATCATCTGCAGGGTGGGGAGAGAGGGTGAGGCAGAAAAGAAAGAAGGGTGAGGGATATACACAAGCAGAGTTAAAGGGGGAGAAAATTTTCCTCAGACTGCACACGAACAAATGAGGAGTTATGCTCCTGTTTCAGTGGTTGAACACAATGGCAGACCCAAGCACAAGACACCATTTGCGAGAGAAAACAGAACGTCATCATCTGCATGCACATTAGAGCCAATCTTTGCGGGTACATTACTAGCATATGTATGTTTGTTATTTATATATAAGCAGCTAAAGAAAGTGTCTTACAAAGGAACTTACTTTACCACTGATTATGTCAAGATTAAAACCATTACCCAACACAACACCTGTTTGCGTGAGTCAAAATGTGAGCAGCCGTTCATTAGTGTCAGAGCAGTGACATGCAAAGCTAAGATGCTTTAGTTTGAGGCAATGAGGCTGAGCCAGGATCAAAATCATCTCATCCTCTTAGCTTGTGCATGCAAACACACACAAACACACACCACTGATCCCTGTCCCATAAGCCACTAAAAAGCAATAAATGAACGTTAGCACGGGATGTGTGATGAGAACTGCTCTCACAGAAAGACCAAGCAATGATGACAATGACCATCAACATCAAGAGGAGAGGAATGACATCATGTGACGAAAAGAAAACCACAAATGAATGGAAGACAAGTGAACATGCCGCAGAGCAACAATGAAGAAAGGTGCGACAGGTGGGGCTTTTCGCACAAGCTCACCCTTCTGAACAAAATGGCTGAGAGAGAGAGGGGGAGGGCAAAAGGTTGGCTATGCCCAAATACCCTCCTCATCATCCTGTTAGCAACAAGGTAAGCCAATCGCAGCATTAGAAAGGAACATTTGGTTAGTGTGTTTACAGACCAAAAAATAAAAAATAGATTCAAAAAATTAAGTTCACGAGATATCACTTCAGACATTACGTTGTTAACCAATCAACTGCAGAAATTTTAGAGAAGCTGTTAAGAATGAAATACAGACAGGAGCCAGCCAACTGGGGGTTAGATAATCTACCTGATCTGGAGAGGGTTTGTGATTTGTCTGGTCAGGGGCAGTCTTCAGATGGTCGTCTTCATAGTTGTCGGCCATCAGCTTCATCCTGTTCTGAGTCTGTGAATTAAAGGCAGTAAAGATTAAGAAAAAAAAAAAACACTTCTCTGACATGAAGAAGTGAGGGAAGAAAGAGCAGGAGAGTGATGTGATAACAAAGGACATCTAAAGCTTGGATAGAAAATGTATACTTCTTTTAATGTAGCTTATTTTTGTAGTTTTGACCATCATTTTGATCAATGCTAACAACATTTCACCCTTTTCTGAAATCTGGGGGCGTGGTGATATCTAAGAATAGTGTCCAGCAATACAAGAAGTCATTCATTATACTGACAAATACATTTCATTTGCATGCAATAAACAATTATGTAAACCTATTTTGTAGACAGATTCTGGTACTGTGTAATTAACAGTTTCATTTCATTTATATGTAGTTTTATCTATTATATAATCAACCTAATTTATGAACAATAATGATATCTTTCAACAAAAACTACAGTATTGAGGAGAAAAAGACTGTATAAGTTTAAAACTTTTGTGTGGAGCCAGTGTACAGAGAGCCTGTTTGATATGAAGCCACTGTTATACTTTTCTTTTACTGGCTCCTGGTTAGGGAGATAATGGTCAGCAGGGACAGAGAAAAACTGCCTACATCCAGGGACTTCAAATATTGTTGGTAGAAAAAGTTCCCACTGGGATAGGTAATACTCGAGGATTTTATGCCAAATAAAGATTTTACTGGTATCTGGTCTGTAATTTTGTAGTGTGCCTGGTGGTTACCCAAACTATTCTAGGTTAAACAGGCAGCCAGTATCTGTTCTTCATAAAATTTCCCCTAGCAGGACACTCTCTGTACTCTGTCCCCTACTGGTGAATACAGTTTGTGTGAGACATGTGAGGCAGAAACAAAATGAATGTGTTTGATCATGGTAAGGTTTGAACTACTGTGATGTCTTAGTCATGTATTCCCCTTGGTGTACAGCAGAGGACTCCCACCACCTGCTGTTTGAGCTGTTGCACCAGTCTGTCCTTCTCCCGCTTCAGCAGAGCCACCTCATCCTGGGTCTTCTTCTTCTTAGAGGAGGACAACTCCAGAAGGGCGATGTTAGCGTCCTTTTCGCTGATGTCAGCCAACAGCGCCTCCTGCCTGTTAGGTGGGGATGAAACAACAACACTTGGCATTTAACATGAGTAAATAAGCTCAATTATCATTTTCAATTCATTACTGAAATCATCCTGCCAGCTGGGGTGGGCCAGAATTGGATGACATTTTACATGATAAAGGTAGCGATCAATAATCCAGAGACTACCCCAACCGTTTGTGTTTATGCGTTTGTGCACAAATGTCTTACTTCATCTCCAGCACCTCCTCCAGGTGTTTCCTGCGCTCAGCTCGCAGGGTTGTGAGGTGTGCCTCCTTCTCACACAGAGACTGCTGGGTAGAGGCCAGCTTGGCCCTCATGGACTCCAGCTCCTGCTTCACCTTCTCCATGGCTCCCAGCAGCTCCTCCATCTGGGAACACACACACACACACACACACACACACACAAACAGTATTCAGTCATGAATAGCGTAAGAGCAGATCATCTTAATCCATCAGTGAAAGCAAAAGGTTTTTTTTTTTTCAAGAGGACTTTTTTTCAATAACTTGCCAGTATGAACTGATCTAATAAGAGGCAGGGGGAGAATTCATGTGGGCTTTTGGGAAGGACTAGAAGTTAACTATAACACAGGTACCATTAAAATACAGCACTAAATTTCATTTACCTGTTATTTACCTAAAAGGGCACAAGAGGTCCCCTGTTTTATATCAACACATGCTTTAATCACAGTTGACTGAATGAGAGTGAATAATCCATCCGTAAATGATCAATTTTATTGGCCATTTGATGTATGAACGAACCAATTAATGAGCACATTTTATAAGCAAACAACAGGTAAACAAAAGAACATGAAAATTACATGGGCTGGAACCAACAGCAACACTTTGCAAAGACATGCAGTTCGACAACAACCAAACCCCAAAAATCAATCAAACATCACAAACATGTTTATGGCAGGGCTGTGGCATGGGGTTGCATGAATTGCAGAGGCGTTGCCGTGTTGTCTACCCCATGTAAGCGTTGTTGTTCACTGATGGAGGTTACACGTACTGGGCTCATACCTTAGACCACTACTAAAGTGGGCGAGGGTGGACTCATGCATTGGTTTGAGTGAGTGCTTCTGAGAGGCAGTGTGTAGCAGAGAGAAAACGAGAGAAAACGACAAGCAAAGATAAAAAGAACTGAAGAGGAGGAGGCCAGAGGAGGGAGGGAGGTGAAGAAGGGACGAGAAACACCACAATGGCAGCAAAAAGTGAGGGAGAAAGAATCTCAGTATATGAAGATGTTTGTTTTAGATGCGTTTAGGTATGCATGTACTGAAATGATCCCTTGACTTGTTAATATTCTTCTATCACGATTGTGCGTGTTTAAAGTTTGTGTACCTGTTTCTCCTGCAGTGACAGCAGCCTCCTCCTGTGCAAGCACCATTTCCGCTCAGCAATCTGAGCGCTCTCTCCAGGGCCTCCTCCAGCTCCTCTCGCTCTGTCTTCTGGCTGTGATGTCCTACAAGTGGGAGGAGCAGAAAGAGATCAAATTATGGTTTTGTCGGTGACAGAGAATGAACTTCTCTACAGTCCGATGATCCATACACAAAGGCGCTACCTTCACCTGCCAGGAGTCTCAGACAGATTGTCCTCCCCTCTTTCTAGCTTCCTCCATGGCCAGGCATTCCTGCTTTTCTCCACCTGCTCCTTGTGCTAGGGCGCCACCTTCTTTGTCGGTCCTTCATCTGCCTAAAAGGGACATCATAGGATACAAGGGTAGAGTTATGTACATATACAAAGTCAGTCTGGTGCCGGTAAATAAAAGCCACATTTATCATTCCAACTTAATGTGAGGAAGAAGTGCAAATAAATAATGTTTTCAAGAGGCGTGATTCCGCAAGCTAGCCTTTTTAGACACACTGAAATGACAGTGACAAACGTAAATCTTACAGGCACTTTAGCAAGTCTTCGACAACCCTGCAAAGAAGTCAGTCTCAGATTTATTTCGATGAAAAACAAAACAATAAGAAGGTGAAAGGAAGGAAAGGAAAAATGGGCATGAGAACCGTAAAACAAAGACAAAAGAGTTCAATATGTCAGGACAAGGCAATTGCTTGCGGTACCACATACTATGGGAGGCAAGAGGTGAAGAAACAAAGGGAGAGAAATGTGAGGAGAAGACAAAAAGGTAAAAAAAGATGTCAGGGAGAGGAAAAGAGCAAATACTAACCTGGAGGCCAGACTGGTGGAGTGAGAGATTTCATTGAAAAGATAAAGAAAGCAGTAAAGAGAAAAACAGGCTCAGACCAGGAAGAAAGAGGCAGAGGAGACCTCATATATCAGCTATATTTTGGCATCTTTGGCTCTAATGTCACAAGATCACAATTCACCGCGTACAAAGAACAGACAGCAGTGTGGACACACTACATGAAAAGACAGCTTGCCTGTACCTGCCAATTACTGTAGCTATGCGTACCGCCATTAAAAAACAAGACTGCTAATAATATTCACCACATCAGCTTTCAAAGCAGTACGCTAAAAGCATGTAAAATGAGTGGCCAGATTACACTAAAATCCACCATTAAATGTACCAGGGCAACAGTCTCAGGGTGACATGAAGTCATTTAAAGGAAAATTTGCATCAATTAAGAGAAACGGTGGTCACAAATTCCAGAAAGCTAACGCGGGGATGAAACTGATAGCAGAGAGTTCGGTGCGACAATACAAAAAACACAGCACATAAAAGGGGTCAATCACTGATAACTTCTGACACTGGCTCAACAAAATCTATACATAAATATTGAAGACCTTATTTATTTCAGGGTAACGTCAGAAACCCCCAGCACATAAAACTGTGTGTTCATTAAGCTACTGAACGACAATAGCAAAGACACATGTTGCAGAATCAATGTCGATGTAGATGTTCCACCCACCTCTCAGTTCACTGATCTTTTATCTTTGTCATTCTTCTCATTCTCCATTTCCGAAGGATCTCCAATAGTGATCGACCTCTGCCTGGGCCTTCCAGAGAATCCTCTTTGTGGTGGGCCACTTCCTGCTCGAGGTTCTTAATCGCTCAGCCAGCTCGGTGCTGCCTGAGCTTCCAGGGCACATTCTGAGCCTGACGGAGACAAGATAATTGGTTAGAAATCCAGCTGTAGCCCCTTTCAGGGTTGGTGGGCGAGAGATCAGCAAAATGTGGCACTAAATTGGGTCATGTTGTGTTGAGCCTGTCACATCTAGAAGATTGCTCAAGGTGATATCTTACTCTCTTAAGCTGGTTCTCCAGTTTTAGGCCTCCTCCTTCTTCTGCTCCAAAGACAATTTCCAGACTCTTAAGTTTTGAGTCGCCTTGGCCCTAGGGAGGCCAGAGTGACATGCTCCTTCAGGTCCAACAGTGAGGTCTGCACATACACACACCCACACACACAGCACAGTATGAAGTATGAAAGAACCTGTTCCAACATCAAACTACCCAGAGCATGGGACTGAGGAGACGAAAATACATTAGATCTAATATTTGGCATCCATGACTCATCGTAAAAGTGAGACTAATGGGAAAAACTGTTGACATGAAGTTTGCCTGCTTTAGTGCGAGCTTGCGTTCTGAATTGTTTCTCACCTCTCTGTCCCAGCAGGTCTCCACCTGCAATAAACTCAGTAGCTCAGCTCTTTCAGTTCCTTCTTGGTACAGTCCGAGCTCCTCTGTCTTCTCGGTGGGTACCGGTCCACCATGCTCGCTGGGCGGCTCAATGATGCGCTCTAGGTGGAGAGTAGGAGAAACAAACACACCTGCCTTCACAAACATAACCAACCGACATACACACTGTTACAACTGAATGCAAATATCAACTCAATTTACCAGTCACTGGTTTGTGCAGACATAAAGTCACCCTTTTCTGCAAGAGACTCCTCCAGGTGTGGTGAGGCCCGGTGTCAGTGTTGGAAGTGTCTGCCTGCAAAGACTTTACTCTCTCCCGCTGAGCTGCTCATCTGCTTCTCTTGTCCTAAGCTGCTCCTGAAGGTTTCTCAATCTGGAAACCAAAACACAAAAGCATCCATCAGTCAACATAAACATCCGTCACAGGACATGTACTATGACATGATGGATGCATCTTTCACACAAACTCAACACAAGATCTTTTGAACCGCTCTTAGTCCACATCACCTTCTTCTGTAGCACATTAACTTTGCGCTCCTTAACCTCCAGCATGTCCTTGAGGTCGTGGATTTCTCCATTGAGTGTGCCCTTCTCTTCTGACAATTCCTGTATCTGCTTGCTCTTCTTATTCAGAGTTGCCTCTTTCTCTTCCAAAGCGCAGGCGCAAGGCATCAACCTGGCCGGGAAAAGGCAGACAGTTTACAACAGCCGCAATCCATAACTGTGTCCTGCTCACATGTTTAAAACCAAAAGAGCAAAGAAAACTGGAAAACTCTCTTCACATATGATAAGTTGTGTGCTTTTGTTTGTAGTCAAAGGGACGAGGAACAAGTCTCTCCCCTCACTGCACACAGTATGTACCCTTTAAGATTTGTATCCACTGTACCTCTGTCTGTAAGATGGCAGCCCGCTGCTCCTTGGCAGTGAGAGACTCCTTGAGGACTTCAATGTGTTGCTTGCTGTCTGAGAACTGGTTGGTGAGCGTCTCCAGCTTGGTCTGTAAACCAAGCAGCTCTGTGTCCTTTCTGGAGAGGTCCTGCTTCACCTGCTCCATCTGAAGAAAAGGCAGAGGGGGAGACAAGGAAGAGGGAGAGACTGAGATGTATGGATCTACATGTATACAGATTTATATGTGAGGTAATGCAGAATTACAGCAGTTCGGTTAACCGTAATGTCATGATGTGTCTGACCTTGTTCTTCATGAACTTGGTGTGGCTGCGGTAAACCTCCATCTGCTTCATCTCCTCCTGACGCTCCTCACAGCTCAGAAGTCCATTGGATTTCAGCATTAGTAGCTCCTCCTCCATGTCCCTCAGGCTGCGCTCCATAGAGTTGATTTTTGCATCCTGGGGTTGATGAGGAGAGGTTAACACATGTAGCGTGTACAGGTGTGACACACCACATACATCATCACACACAGCTCTCTATTCAAATCCTCACCTTCATGTCGATGACAGTCTGTAGAGCCTTCGTTTTGGTGGATTCAGGGGTTCCCTCGTACCGGCGGTGAAGCTCCTGCTGGGTCAAAAGAAGTCGTATGTTGTTTGTATAGCGAAATTTCAGATCAGACAATAAACGGTTAAAAAACATAACCAGAGACTGTTACATCTTCCATGGTTGTCCTGGACATTACCTCTCTTAGTGCAGTAATCTCTCTGTCCCTCTGGTCCAGTAAACTCTCAAGGTGATGCCTGTGCATCTCTGCATCAGCCAGTCTCCTGGTCCGCTCCTGGTCCTCCTCTGATGCCTTGGCAGATGGCCCTGACACAGCGAACATAACAACCCAGTTACCATGACGACGCAGGTTAAAAAAAAGGCATTTATGTAGTCGAAAGTTAAAATCTTTATACCAGCCAACTTGAGCATCATAAGCCATGTGGTTTACTCGCAGAGGCTAAAAAAGGACCTGAGACCAAATAATCAAATAGCTAACAGAACACAGAACTTGATGCATTTGCCAGTGTATTTTTTATTGTATTTATTAAAGGCATCTTCTGAGATTTTAATGAGTTTTTGTTCGTCAAATGTGACATTTTGAGTATTTTGTGCCCCTAAATTATTCTGAGAAACCTATGCAAAAGGTATTTCAATGAAGCTCTTGAATGTTTGTAGCCTCAGAAGCATGCTTGGGTTTTTAAAGAATGCACTGTGGTCAGTTTATGGAGAAAAGAAACCCATATTTGGCCAGTGGGGGAAACTGCTTGGGTTGAGATGAGGGGGAACAAGTAAGCAGCAACCACAGCTGCTTAAAGGGATATCCTGAGACCCAAAATGTTTGTGGAAGAAACCTGTGATATACAGTCAACAAGAAAACCAGCAAGTGTTTTAAATACAGTTTTTTAAAGAATCAGAATCTATTGGCCAATAGTGCTTTGCTACTCTCCCGAGGATAAAACCACCTTTGCTCTGCAGCATCTCCAGAAGTTTCTTAATGGATTCATCTCTGGCTCCCAGGGTTTGCTTCTGCGTGTCAATCCTCAGCTCCATCTCCTCCAGGGTCTTTCTTAGGAGGAAGAGCTCTTTGGCCTGCCTCTCGTGCTCGGCCTGTAGCCGCCGGTAGTTCTCCTCTGTAGGTTCAGATGACAGGGCCAGGTCCCGGCCTTGGCTCGCCGGATCTTGCTGAAGCAGCTGGTTCAGGTCCCTTTGGATCCTCAGCTCATCCTGAAGAGCCTGAACCGTCATCTGGAGGTGCTGGAGACAAACACGAGACACATACATCCATCTGTTCTCCTCTCTGTTTGCTAGCCTTCTGTACAAAATGATTTACACAGGGGTAGATGAGGTGAAGAAATATATTGATTATTTGAATGATACAGGAGCTACATTTGCCCCACTTTATAAGATGGATCCTGGCATAATATTGTGTTACAGCCTGTTAAAAAAATCAGCCTCTAATCATGACTGAAAATTCAGCAATGCCCTGACAGATGCACCCCCAGCAGCCAGGCTTTGTGGACAGTGTTACATTTCATGCCCAGGCAAATACAAGTGGTGAAACACAATCAGCCCAGTATAGTATTGCATTGTTTGTGGCATCTGACGCCACGGACACTTGGCAGGGGCTGCCGTGAGACAGTAACACAAGGCTGTGTTACACTCTGGTCTGAACCAGCTGTGAGCGTTTTCAGACGACAGAACAAAGAGAGAAGTCAGTGTCTGCCTTCGTTTCTCTCTGTCCCTCCACCCCCCACCCCCACTCCCTCCCTTTCCTTCCTTTGTCATCCTCTCCTCCTCCCTCCACCAGCACACAACATTCTCCTCCTCACACACACTATTCATCTACCTTGCCTGCTCTCACCCTATCTCTTTCCTCCAATACTCTCACCTCTCCTCTTGCTAACCCTCCTCCCTTTCCATCACCCTCTCCACCCCGTGACTAAGGCTGACTCACTGCTGTGACTGCACCGAACCACCCTCCAACACACACACACGGACAGATGCATGCACGGACATGCACAGAAACCCACAAACACGCACATATACACACACACACACCCCTTCTCCTTTCCCCTCCCATATTCTCACTCTCTCTGCCTGAAGAGAGATAACACTCAGGCGTTTGAGAGAGCACAAAACATAGGAGATGTGATGCACTAACTGAACTGATCCAAACAGTAAGTCACAGCTCATAATAACACACAAAACACAAAACCAAACCTCTGCATTCACACCACTGGACAAACTGTGTAAAAGTTAAAATGCAAAAGATGCTCAGTGTGTGATACATACTTCCCTTTTCCTTATTCACCCCATCTTATCTTTAAAATCTTATGTCTGCTGCACTAACATCACTGCCACTGTGCGTCAGCTGATAAAACATTATTAGAATTTTACAATGACAAATGTGATTTTTTATCATGTGGCAGAGAGCATTTAGCAAGAAATAACTGATGATTATTAGGTGAGTGTCTGACCTTTTTAAATGGGAAAAGGAAGATGACAGCCATTTCACACTATTACACACTACCTAATAGCAGCCACTTATCACAGACGATGGTTGAGAGAAATGTCTTGTAGTTGGGATTTGGAAAAACTGTGGCCAGTGCACACATCAGCATAGCTAGCACAGAAATGCAATCAAAGCTACACATACACATAAAACATGAACATACAACTGCAGATGTATCCACAGTCAGTTGGACCTATGTTCAGTGAGAGCATACAGTTTAACTGGAGCTGTAATTAACCAAATGCCTTTGAGTGTGAGTGTGTGTGTGTGTGTGTGTGTGTGTGTGTGTGTGTGTGTGTGTGTGTGTGTGTGTGTGTGTGTGTGTGTGTGTGTGTGTCCATGTTTTCCGCTGCATGTGTGCCAGCGTGGGAAGCGGAGGCTGACATATGAAAGCAGACATCTTTAAATTACAGCACCCACTAATTTGCCCTGCGCTAGTCGGGCATTACTGGGAATTAGTCCACTGTATGATTCTGTGACTCAGCAGGAGTGAAAACAGCAAATTATACAGGTCAGCCATTCCATTAAGAATCACAGTGAAACAAAGACTATTTCTCTTCATTACCAAAACTTAATTTGCACAACATATTCCCACAACATACTGTAAGTTTTAAAAATAGATCTTGGGACTATATCTATTTACTTTTTGTTATTAAATATTTGTTGTATTTAATAACAAATTATTTGTTACATGGGCACATATAGTATCTATACGTGACACAGACTGACAAGCAAGGAAGTGGTCTAAAATTTTGCTAAGCCTGTGTCTTCACACTAAAGATCCTGAGCCAAGGAAGATAAAAACTGACACATAAGAAATTATAGGAAAAGCAAGGCATTTGAAAATGCTGGGTTGCTGCACCTGACATCAGAGATGACGAAGCCAATTAGATGAATGGCAACACGTATTCAACTCTGCAATAACAAGTCCTGTAGACTGTTGAATACTTCATTTCAACAGGTAATAGAGGCGACAATGTCACTAGCATTATCACAAAAAAAAAAGCTTGAATGAAAGAGGAACTTGATAAAATCTCTTAATCTCATAAAGACAATCACACACATACAGAACACACAGACACCATCACTCTCTTAAGAGCATTTTCTTCTGTCTAAACAGAGTCTAGTCTCAGCACTTGTGTTTATAGAATTAGATTATTTTCAGTCCATGAGAATATATGATATGAAAGTGAATTCTGTAGTTCTGATATGGATTTCTGCTGAAAAACAAATGTATAACATATATTCATCTGATTTGTAGTCATTTCACCTCAAGGTATGGTACAAAACCTGCATCCAACATAGGATAAACCAAAAGAAAGCTTTAATTTCAATATTCTTGAAAGGCATATAAGTAATACACTGAATGAAAAGTGCTATTCACAAGTGGTCTTTATTACCACTACCCATTGCTGAAATACATTCTCAAGATCAGTCTTATTTTTTTCAGTGGTTAAACTACTGCACATGTGCCTAGTTTTAGATTTGCACTTTGTCCACATTTTTTATCCTCTTCGCCACATCCAGCAATTTCTGAAACATACAGAGATGCCAATGCAGCCATTACTTACGGCCTCTTTCATCTATTAAGCATGAGCATATAGCTGCGTATAAGAGGATTAACTAGATGTTCAAAAACCGCCTCTAACCTATGCAGCTGGAGAAAAAAGAGAGAGAGAGAGAAACACACTAGTACTAAAGCTAACACACAGTGTGAAATGCATTTCTCCAGTCAAACATGTTTGACCCTGGCAGATTGATGACGCTGTCCAAATTGAGAAAAATTAGTTGATGAAATCAGAAACCGGAATTTACCTGTGCTTCATCTTGAATCACACGGTACTGTTCCTTCCAGACAGCAATCTTAGAGACCTCATCTTTCCTGAGAGCTCGCTCCTTCTTTAACTCTGGGCTCCAGAAGGTCTTGATAGAATTCATGGAGGAACTTAGCTTGCTCTCCTTAACCTCCACTTCCCTCCGCAGCATCTCATTCTCACGCAGAACCTGAGAAAGCAGGATAAAGGAGTGGCAAATAAATACTAAGTAAATTTCCACATCGTTGATAAAGAAAATCTGCAAACTGGGAGAAAAATTTGAAAAATACCTCTTTAAGTTGGGCCTGCAGGTCAAGTATCGTGTTGTCTCTGGCCTGCCTCAGAGAATGAGGCACGGTGGAGGCCATGTGGTGGTCCCCAAAAGCTAGAGCATCACCTGCCATCATTCCTGCTGGCAACACAGCATTGGCAGGCACTGAGGTGGAGATGTTGGGAGTGCTAGCAGCCACCACTCCGCTGCTGCTGCCCCTTGACCCATATGTCACCCTTTGCCTCCCCATGGTCGTCACAGTCCCTCCGCTTTTGGGAAGGTGGTCCCCTGCCATGGCGACCTCATTGTCACTCAGGTACATTGGTCCTGAGGTGGCATACGCGGCGTTGAGGGACTGGATGTTCTCCATGGAAAGCGTCTTGCCTCCCGCTCCTCCAGGTCCCCCTCCACTGCCTCCAGTGCTGTTGGTGCGACGGTGTCCCATCCGAGGAGAACGGGGAAGGCGAGGAGAACGGCCAGATCCCTGATTACCAGTACCACCTCCATCTCTTCCTCCACTATGGTTGGCATCCCCTCTGCCAACAGAGCGGGCACTACCGTACATCTTCTGCTAAATAGAAGAATGGACCTGACTGCAAAACTTAATTCTGACCTCTAGTGTCTGTTATATTCTCGCTGATTTTGTGGCTGTGACTTTCAGCAATTGCGTGAAAATGCGGTGTTGACACTGCTTCAACTGGAGAAGGTCGGCACAATGTTCATGATAAAAACGACTTGCCTCTTCCAACAGGAGCTATCCAGTGTTACAAATTATGACACCAGTCTGCAAAGAGAAAACAGTTGTTCCCTATAAATTGTACAGCAATAGCATACATAACCCAGCTGTTAGAAATTAATAAGACAATTGAATGAATGTAAAATTGAAGGGGTCTCTAGCCATTTTCAGCAAATGAGCAATAGTACGTTTCTTTTTTGGGGGGGGGGTCAGTTTTTAGCATTTAGCACTTAGCACAATGAGAATGAGTAGGGATACATACTTTGTCTTTAACTGGACCCCTTTCTGCAGTACAGACAGTTATGTAACTGTGTAAAGGCATGTCTAAGAACAATAATTATTCTCAGATGTGGTCCCTTAGTGCAAAGTCCTTCCTAATCGACCTATTACATATCTACTTGAGGACACAGATGTGGAAAAGTTTTGGAGGCATTGATTAGTTTATCCTCATCAAAGGTTAAGTTGAACACTGCAACGTTGTAACTGTGGTTAAGTCGAGTTTGAGTCAAAATTTTGATAATAAACTAACATGAGACTTCACGTAGCTTTCGTGTACGGACATGTATCTGACTATCTTGGACTGTGCTCTGTTTTCTGTATTGTTTTTAAGTGAATTTCCACCACAGCCCTTTAAGGCAGTCTGCGTGGCCTTGCTAGCAGCTAACGTTACGTTAACATACCGGCGGCTAACAGTCAAGGCTGACATTTAATCTACTTTTAACTACGTGTTATCCCTACCTTGTTGTCTTTGTTTGCTTGAGAGGTGTGTAAACACATTTTGTCTGAGGTCAAAATGTTGAATCTCTCAATCATTTTTCCAATGTGCTGACGCTATGGATTAAAACTAGCTATGGAAGCAAAGGAGATTGTCCATGGTGGACATTGTAAGGAAAAAAAACTCCCAGCTTTTAAAATGAGTACAAAATGGAAATTACAGCCTCTCGGATAAAAAGCTAGATATCTGATGCGATAAGTTCAATAAATGTGATGTCAAACTGTGACTCATTAAACCACAACTGAAGCATTTTTCACAATCCTAACGACAGCGTACAGGGTCTGCTCTGGAGACACCCATATCAAACCATATCCATTTTCCCCCTCCTCTTCTGGACGGATTTTCATTTTAAGCTACGGTTTTCTTCATTCAGAGCTTCAAATACCTAACTGTGAGTCCACTGAATATCAAGGAGAGAGCTAAAATACCAAATGCACATAACGTTTAGCGTTAGCTCGCCGTGACATACGGTGGCTAGTCCATCCAATTTATGTGGTCAAGCAGAACCTCTATTTTTTCTCGCCAACACAATAGCGAGTAGTGAAAACCTCTCCAAACAAACTACCTTTCTCGTTGCCTGGTGGAGCTCAAACCGGTGCCAGTGCTGAATTCTCTGTCAAGTGGGTGGAAATCGGCTGCGAAAACGGTCATTTTATGTTAATCGCTCGATAGATGTCTATCTGATTTTCCCATCTTTTCACCAGCAGTACCAGCGGCTCAGGAGAGCCAGGGCGCCTCAGTGACGTCAAGCCTCCTGTGCGCGTTCACGACAGCCTTCCTCGCCACGCTTGAATTTTGCATGCGCGGCCACGAGCTTGTGGTGCGAAGATGTAGGCAGACAGCAGAGAGCAGACCTGCCAACATTTTGAGAAAAATACACATGAATAAACATGATGGGAAGAGTAAAACGTTTTTGTTTAAAACTCTGGAGTGTTTCATAATTAAATCCAGTAAGCAGGCACCAATGGAAAGGTAGTTTGTTACTATTCAGTATCTTCCCCATCTGAAATTAGCAATAAAATATTAATTAGACATTGTAAATATGTATGCTGTCTTCAGCAGTGAACATTTAATTTTGAGTGAAATACTATAAAAGGAGATACACATGTCATGATTAGTCAATATATACCAGCAGGGGGCAGTGCTTACCCATAAGAAAATTGTAACTGCGAAAAAATGGTTGCTGCAAAAATATTAATAGTCTTTCTGATTGTTTTCTTTTTATTAGTAAACGAAATAATAATAAACTGAGTCGTATCTCTCTACACCAGAATGCCGAGCTCTTGTATTATATACTTGTTGTGACAGATTATAATGCTCTGTATTTTTTCTGGTCGAAACTTGAAGAACTTCAGACCTCCACACGCACAAACTATTCTACTCTTGTGTTTTAATGATGGGGCCATGTCTTATGATTTGTTAACAGGTTTTCATCTAATAATGCTGTGATCAAATTAATATGTTTAGTCAAAAACGTGTTTTGTCTTTATTCATTAAAATAAGTTTCCATTTTCCAGACATGTTAAACAGTATAAATGGTGGCTGTCATTTTGCCAAATCTTAAAAAATTGCATTTAAAAAAATGGAATGCAATTTAATGCATTAAATGCAATTTATTTAATTGTATTCATATTGTTGGTAATTTTAGGGGGTGTATCAACTATGTTAAGTCTTGTATGAAGCAAACTTTAAACTTTTTAAACTTTATTTAAAAAACTCGTTACATCTTTCAGTCTGTTTTTGACACTGTAGCGTTAACTGTAGTTTACTATGTTGAAAATTACACTTAACACTGTAACCAAAAACTAAGAAACATAAAAGAGTTAAGTTCACTTCTGTTAAAAGACACTGACACCAGCATTAGTGAACAATGAAACTAAAACATAAGGGGATCAATCCTTTTGGGGGGGGGGGGTTACAGAATGTTTATGGTGATCTTTGCTTTATATAGTTATTGTAGCATTTAGGGGACCACCTATAATTAATTTGTGGTTTGAATTAAAGCGTCTTTTGACTGTAAGTATACTTATCCACTGGCAGGATAAAATTAGATAAAGTGATATAATGAAGGAGCTCTAAATTCATGTGTGAGTGAGTGTGTGTTATGGTTATGGTTATGAGGTCATTCTTCACTGGCGCAGGCGCCTTCGGAAAAACCCATTTCATCGTCAATATGTAGCAACTGCTCCGCTTGTTTGATAACGAGCTCACAAATCTCATATTCGATACTCACTAACCGCCTCACACTTAAAAGGATAATGTACATGTGTTCTCTTTTATATATGCGAGAACGGATTAAGGCTGTGTGGACAATTTCAACACCGACGACCGTCAGCTGTGTTGTGGATACGATACTGAGGTAGGTAGCTGCCTGCCACCCGGCACCGTTCTACGCTAGCTAGGTCGTGAGGGGCTACAGCGCTAAAACTGTTGGCAAAACCAGACTCGGTAACGAACATCAGCTGAAAATGTAACGTTATCAGTCAGAAACAAATGTTGTATTGATGGTGTACCCGTCGGCTAGGAGCAGTCTTCGCAAACCCGTTAGTCAAATACATTTTACACTGCGTAATAACAACAAACGAAGCGCCAGTATCATTAACCCTTCAGATAACGTCAAATTGAATGGGGGCAGTTAGGAGGTGGGTCTAGGTTTGTAGGCCATCAACAAGACCCGCCTAGCTAACGCTAGCTAGCCCTGGCGCTATTTGTCACTGCCTGGTAGCTTTCCAACCGGCGTCACACCGGGCGAACGTATCCGGTGTGCTAGCACGGCTTGTAACGTTAGCCACTCAGGGATGGAAGCTGGACCTGGATACGGTAAAGTTGTCAATTCAATATTTAATAAACGCCAATTGCTAACGGTTACAGAGACGTTAAAATGACAACACTACGTACTGTGTGGAATAACTGTAAACTGAATTTCTAACATCAGAGGGGAATATATTTTTAAAAAGACGTGACGTGGGATTCATTCATCATTGGTTAACGTTTCACTGGTTAAGGATTAGCTAATGCCAGCTAACTAGCTCAGTGCTAGCTTTGCTCGTTAGCAGGCTAACAAAGAGCCGTTGCTCCTCCTTGCTTTGTATGTTCGATGTTACCGTTTCAAATGGCTCTGGTGACACTTATAAGGCGGCGAAGAAGTAGGTAGGTAAAGCGAGGTCTACTTTAATTAAAATGCTAATTTAATTAATTTTCGCTGTCGCCTGTTTATTAAAGAGATGTTACTGCTGCTATCATTGCCAGGTTTGGTCTTGACATTGTGGTTGCTTACGCTGGTAATGGCTGCAACCACTGAAGAGAATAGATGACTAATAAGTAATAAGGTTGTCATTGCAAGCCTGTCAACAATAACACTAAGTCGCAAAAATGGATCTTTTGCTCAGCTACCGTAGAAATGTTGGTGGGTTTATAGCTTTATGCAGCCTTAACGTTAAGTGTACAGAAGCTGTTTTAATAATGATTTAATCTTAGTTATTCAGACTGGATGTTAACTAATCATATAATTAACTGTGTAAATTACATTATAATTCTTTATAGTGGAGACTGAGAAAAAATCAGCTGTCAACTGTGCTCAATTAGTTACTTCTGCTCCTTAACAGATGTAAGGCATTGAGAGGTTAGTGTGTCACTCCTAAGGGCTGTGGAATGCATATGGGATTTGTCTCACATTACTTACTTAAATGCTTATTTATATTATACACTTAATAAATATTATTATTATATTATTAAATATTTAATGCTTACTGAACAAATCAGTTGAATGGCTTATTGATTGGGTATGGCTGATAAATACAGCAACATTGTTTAGTACCAGCAGTGAGGCACCTGTGAAGACAAACATATGCACTACTGTCCATGACTTGGACACCAAATCTTATCAAAGAGGGGAAACCTAAAGACCGATTTCTTCTTCATTTATTAGAATCACAAAATTATGGTGGTGAAATTAGTGCAGCACATGAAAACTACATGTGCAGACAAGAATTTGATATGTGGTGTGTGTCAGCTGTGCTTGTGTGTAAAGTTATTAAACTGTATACTGTAAATTCTACTTGTGAACACTTACGCTGGTCTTTTGCAAATCTTGTTGACATTTGACATAATGTTGGTTACTTTTGGAAACATGTAAGGCAGCTTCTGTTTCCTTTATTCTCTTGCAGTGAAGCTGGACTGGAGCATATCTGGAGTGTCTGACCGTCCTGTCTTTGCCTACAGTAGGAAGTTTGGTGCCTGTTGTAGGCTGTGTGCATTTGTTCCTCGCCAGTGATTCCTTATGCTTGATAGAAGCTGCACCCTGTGTCTTACAGGATGGATGGTGTGGACCTAAAGAGACTTGTTTATCAACATCAGCACTCTGTGTTCTGCTGTGGTGTTCAATCTTTTTCCATTTACAAGAGAACACCTCCCATCTTACATCTCCAGTCTCTGCACTATATATATAAAGACTGTCTTTGAGCAATATAAAAGATATCCAGAGATAGAAGTCATAAGGCTCTCTATCTTTTTTCTTTTGAAAGCACAAATAGATACTGCTTATATAAGCCTGTGTTACGGACATGGAAATATCCTTATTTTAATTTTTCAGTTGTTGTACCCCCTTACTCTTAGTGTGGGTGGTGGGATGTCGGAAAAGCCAGACGACAAAATGGTGAAGTTCCTAGCTCCCCCTCAGAAGAGTGGAAACGGTCCCAGTTCTGGTTCAGATTCAATGGTGAGTGAGTGCCGGCCAACAGAAGTGAGACGCCGGCATCACACCATGGAGCGTGATCGATGTAACCCTGAACACCGTTTCTTGCGCCGCAGTGTCATCAGCGATTCCAATGCTACTGCATTGGCCCTCCCTTTACCCAGCAAGATCCCCATCCCTGCACCTCAGCGGGTTCAGCTACGGCAAGCCGCCCCCCAGCGGCAACAGGCTGCTGCTGCTGCTCATTTGCCACGGACTGAAACAAGTTTAGCTCAGAATGAGGAGTCTGCTGATGGTGGAAGAGAAGGAGAAGAAGGAAAAGATATAGAAATAGCCAAGGTGGATGTAGTGCCTTCAGACCAGGAGCCTGCCAGTGTTCAAGATATCTGTGATGGCGAGGTGGTGGTAGCAGCGCACTCCACACCAGGCTTAGGAAGTGAATTATCAAGTCAAACAGAACCTGAAAGCACCACTGAGGTGAAGGTACATCATGGGGAAGAGGGGGAGGAAGAGGATAAGGACTCGGCCAAGGCACGAGCAGAGGCAGAGCAGAGAGAGGCTGAGAAGAAAGAGCTGGATGACATCGAAGAGGCAGAGACCAAAGCAGTAGGAACATCACCGGATGGGCGCTTCCTAAAGTTTGATATAGAAATTGGACGTGGCTCCTTCAAGACCGTCTACAAGGGCTTGGACACCGAGACCACAGTGGAGGTGGCTTGGTGTGAGCTGCAGGTAATAAATTGGGGCAACCATCATTCTCATTACTTATCTTCTCTTATTGCTATTGCTGTTCTTTCAATACCCTTTTCACTTTAATCCTGTGTACTGATTCAACACATTAGCATTTAAGATGTCATTAGTTGCTCATGTTCTTTAATTGAGTCACCTTTAGTGTTGCATTTTCTTGCAAGTGTTTTCATCTTCTTTTGTTTAGATCTTCTTTTACCAGGCTTAAGCAAGGTGGAGTAGAGCCAAACCAATTTCCTTCCACACTGTTACCTGAGCTACAGCTTCTGTCATTTCCCCTCTGAGAGACGTGTAGCATTTCCCCTTTGATTGTTTCACAGCAGATGTCAGCAAAACATGGCGAGAAACTCTAAATTTTGCTTTTTCAGTCCATACTTGTTGGCGTGATTTCACTAAAGACTGATTGTCTTGAGTAAAAAATGTCTACATAACAATAAGACACTGGCAAATTATCAGAAGCTATAAAGGCAGGTTGTATAATGAGTGTTTATAACTATGACTAAGGAATACCTAATACTTTAGACACAGGAAATTACCCTGAACCAGATTTCAAGGCTTTTTTTCATTGCACTGGTAGTGTGCAGAATTGATGTAGTCATGATAATGATTTCCTGTATTCAGTTTTCATAGTAGCACGGGACATTGTATACCATTTTAAAAACAAATTAGGATAGCTGTCGTCCAGACATGAGGAATTATTCTAGTAATACATTACAATATATATCTGACCAATATATATCGTTGGCAAAAGGAGAGATTAATTATTCTGGTTATTGATACAACTTTTGAAAAAGTAGCGCATCTAAAATGCAGTAAAGGTCAGTAAAACTCTAAAATGTCAGAGTGATGAGTTAGCAGTTTCCAGGGCTGAATGTGGCAACAGAAGTGATAATTGATCTGCACTTACTTACTTAAAAACCAGGATCCTCCTTAAATATGATTTTTGACAAAGTTCTATTCATGTCTTCAAACAATTTCTTTATTGACCCTGTTTCATTGTTATTATATCTTAATATAGTGTTTCTGTATTAAAAATGCCATAATTTTTTGCTTTGACTGCTTCAGACCAGAAATTGGTATTTTTCTTAAAAATGTTTGTGAAAAAATTGTAGCTGTGCTGACTATTCAGTTAAAGCAGCTACATGGCCCATAGCAAAGTTTGACCTCATTCACCACATGACTGTTTGCTTTTACTGTCACGCTTTCACCGTGTCATGAGAGGCATAGGCCTCACACAGCAGCACACACAGCCATAGCTACACATGCACCCTGGTTTCAGAACAATGTGAAGATTGGAGGCACGTGCCCCTCCCCCCTCGCACAGAACGAATCATGGCGCATGCTCAGTGCGTTTCTGCTCAGAACGCTCTTGTGAATGTAAAATGGGTCACATTCCTGACAGAGGAATCTCCTGTGTGAAGCTCAGCAGGCCGGCTTGCCTGCCAAGGCCTGTTTCCTAACTATCTGTCCACCTCCCACTTTTCTATTATACTTGACTCTTTATTTCAAGCGTCTACTACCTCCATTGGTTAATATCAAACTATGAGGTTGTATACTTTATTATTCTTATCTAAATTCACCCTACAGTCTTTTTTCCCTTCTTTAACCTCTAAAGAACTCACTTATTGGCCAACCGCTGAAGCACACATACAAAGCTATGTGAAATTAGATTTTTTTTGTACACTGTGATTGCTCCCATTGATCTACTTTGTTAGTATACATTTGATTTCATCTATGGCAGGATGTTGTATTATGATATATAAGGTAGATGTGAGGTTAATGCTTCTATTAATTGATTAGTTTTAGGGCTGCAGTCACTGATCAGTGGACAACAGAAGTTACCAGAGCCAATTGACTATTAAGTGAATTTTAGTGAATTTCTTGTTTCTTGAGTAAATATTTGATTAATTGAATGAGGATTGGGGCATTAATCAGTATGCTATCAGATAGAAGAAGATCCTTGTCTGACTTGCTGTTGACCAGTGTTGAGAAGGCAGGCGAAAATCAAAACTAAAATGTGCCCTGTCTATTTGTTCACTTAGTCTGTAGGATATAATTCCCCTTGGTGTAGTATGTAGCTGGGTCTTTGTCAGCTCCTACTTATAATCCAGTGGACAGAGGGGATTTATTGAAATTCTTGCAGTTGAATAAGAACCAGCTTTGTATAATGCTTGTGGTCTGTTCTGAAATATGAACAGGTAACCTGACACTCTCATTCCCTTTCGTTCCTCTGTCAACTCAAGAGTTTCAGTACCAGAAACGGTTCAGCTGCACAGAAGTGGAAATCCCCTCACACATGGTTGTTAAAGCTGTCTCATGATCACTCAAGTGTTTGTATTACATTCACCATTCATCCTGAGAGCATATTTCTGTTATTTTTTTGAATATAGTGTTAACATTCTTTTTTTTCATTAATTTTAAGTTTAGTTTCAGTTGTTCAATGTCTTTTCAAACAAACTTGTTATTACAGACATTTCCTCTTAGATGCTTTTGACAGAAATAAAAGTATACCTGCCATTTTCTACTTTACTTTAAAAATACAAATATGTTCCAAAAAAGTAAACAAATTCTGAACAGATTGTAAGATTCCCCTGTTTAATAAAGGAGTAGGGGCTCATGCTGTTAATACACTTATTGTTTTGTTTCCTGTTGATGTTAGAATCAGTGATGCAGAACCTAATCAGCCTTGCCACTTGTTGTTCACTGAGAATTTGGTGTCAGCTGGAAGCAACAGCAGAACCTGTGCTTGTATGCTAATGAAACCAGTCTGACAGGTTTTCCCTCCTAAAATCCTTTAATCTTACTTAAACATGGCAAAAATGCCAGACGTACAGTAGCAGTCCTATGAGGCTGTAACGTTCATCACATACCAAAAGAACCTATTCTCAGATCCCTACCACTGGTGGGACAAAAAAAATTACTTAGAGGTGTTCAAACAAAACATGTTTTTTTTCTTTACTGCTTAATTTTTCAATTTATTTGTCTTGGACTGTGTACAGAAAGCATTAATCCCAAAGTGCTGTACAAATTGAATTTGTACCAAAAGTTCTTCAGTAGTTAGAGATATTTCACCCTGGACCAAAGTGTTTGACTGATGGGCCAACCAGTCCACTATGCCTTCCCTCAAGCTACGCCACAATCATGGCTGAAAACGTTAGTGTGTAAAATTTAAATGAAATGGCCCTGGCTTGGTCAGCGTGAGAGGCCATCTGTCCACAATCGTCTAAGAATTTCAAGGCGTCCACCCTTTTTCACCCACCCATGAACCCACACATTTGTTTCGGATCTCACATTGCAGGCATGTCTGAACAATAAGTAGGTCAGCACAGAGAGGAAGTTGAGGAAAAAAAATAGGAATACATTTAGGAACCTCCCCTTTCTTGCTCACTCATCCATCTTCAACCATGTCATCTTCCACTCGTTGCCTCCCCACCTCCTTCCTCTCCAGTACGTGCTGAAGCCAAACTTTGAGAGATGAGGGAGAGAACTCCAGTTATCCTTCAGAAGTTGTAGAAACTGCCTGTCCAGCTGGCTAATGGCATCTGCTGGGAGTTACATGCTATATCCAAGTAGCTCGTCTGTAATTACTCCTCATGATTGGTAGTCTTTGGGTTTGCCATAAGGTTTTGATTTTTAATTGCTTATCTCTGTTAGGCACGGCAAAATTGGGGAAAAAATGTCACATTCAGTGCAGTAAAATTCCTAAATGTATTGTCAGCGTTCCTTAGTGAAACTGGGCTAGACCTCTTTATGACAACATATTGGACCATTACTTTTAACGTTTTATGAAGTACACAATCACAAGAAACCTAAGCGTTAAGGTCTTTCATTATTGTTTCTGTTGTTTAGTTTACCTTAAGGTATTATCTATTGGTTGAATTAACTTCAGCCAAATCACACTCAGCAAAAGCTGAACATTGAGTGGTTGTCATCAGCAATGCATTTTCAAGCAATGTGCTTTTATGTTGGTTTTACCTGTGCCTTTTTGGATCCTATTTTTTTTTACAGTAGATTTTCTGTTCTACACACTTAAAAACAGAAGAATAGATGTGGCAGATGTGAAATGGCCTGGATCTGTCATCTTGTCTTTTGCTGACAGTTTGACTGACAGTTACGTTGACCTCATCACCGTGTGTCACAGTGTTTTGGTAACACCAATGAATTCTTCCCCGAGAGACATGCCGCACTTAATGCAACAACCCAGTAACATTTAACTGTTAAATATGGCTTCCTGGCTCTCAGACATTACCCAGATCTTAACCAATGTTACCCAGAGGGCTCCATGTAGCCCTCAGTGTCAACCTCAGAGCAGGGACCTGACAGAGCCAGCCCTTGGCATGATCACGGGCTTTTTTCACTCACTCTATTTATAGTGTTGCTGGGTTATTTATGATGGCCTTTGCCTAGAAGCAGCATTTTCTCTTCTGCTTCGGTGATACTGTAGTGAACTGGCATTGGATGTAAATCGCATGTATACTTCAGATTATGGTTGAAATTAATCTAACAATATTAATAGCTGTATTTTTTTTTTGATGGCATTGCAGATGTATGCAAAATCTACCAATCTAAAATAATCAGGTTGATTTTCAATGCAATGAACCATGTTCTACCATTAGGCATTACCTCAGAGAAAACTTAATACAGGTAAAACCTCAGTAATTTCATTTTGTTAATTATAACTAAAATGATCTTGATAATTTAGATGATGTTAAGATCATCACAGTACAATTTTAGTGAAAATTGATGAAAGATTAGATTAAATTACGCTGTCGTATTTTGTAATATCCTCTTCTGTATTATTGGGCCATAACTAGGACTGTGCAATAAATCAGCTTTGATTTATTGCTTAGTGCTATTTGTGGCTTTCACTTCAGTTGCATGCATTGGCTTGTTGAGGGGTGTGCCACTGACCTGGAGCAATGAGATTGTGATTTTAGATGAGTATTGTGCTGACTCTGCACAAAAAGTGTTCAGTAGTCTGACGTGGAAGTTATTACTCTTAAGACTTCAAAGTGAAACAGTCATAAGTGTTTAAGTGTTTAGAATTAATTTCTGCATCATTCTCACAGTCACTTGACTTTGTGTGCGTGTAACTTTACACACACATTTTCATGACTGTATTTTTTCCATGCACTCTTATTACATTCAGAGAGGGCAGTATTTTACAGATGAGAGATGCGATGTTGCAGAGGCAGTGGTGGCAACACAGCTCTTTAGTGAACTGACTCATGCCCACTTTGTCAGATAGAGCTGCTGTGGTTCAACTGCAGCTGCTGTTGCCCTCTGAGTGCCTGCCAGGTTAGGTTTCCTCATTCATTGATGTTTAAAGCCTCTCCTGTAAAAATGCAGAATTTGACAACACCATTGTCTGAAGAAAAATATGGACACAGGATCTATGAAAGCACATAAACATTTTGAGGTAATGTTTTAAAGCCTAATGTTTTATTAATTGTGACCATATAATTTAAATGGGGGAGCCTAAGTGGAGTTGCGGTGCCATAAGCACACCTGTGACACCTGTCAGTCAAAGCAAACATGCCCAAAACATTACATTTGCCTTTTGCCTCCACTAAATAGCTGATAGTCATGACCCACATTAAACATGGGAAGAAAGAGGGGGGCATAATATGAAACAAAGGTCCCTGGCCAATCTTGTCAAACTGCTGGACACCCATACATATCTAAAAATTTCAATATCTTGTATTTAATACAACATTAATTGTCAAATTTGTTCCTAAAATGCATGTTAAGACGTGATGTTGAATATTGTGACATAATCTTTTCCACCATCTTCTAAAGTTTTCTGCGGTCATTGGCATTTGGTCAGCTCATGACTAAATGACTGTCCCTGCTTTTCCTCATCTCCTCAGCCATTAATTTAGGAGATTGGAAGACTTAGAAGATTTTTTAAATTGATAGTTCAGAGTGTCTCCTCATAATCTAAATCCCTGAGAGAGAACAAAAAATTAATGGCAATAGTCTGACTTTGATAGGTAACCCTTAATAATGAGAGAAAGTGTTTCTGTTTATCTCCCTTCCATTGTTATGGAGGATATTTGGTGTCTCTTCACTGGATTTGTGAAGGTACCAGAGGCTGCCAGGCACTGTGACCAGTGACAGAGCAGGATATGGCACAGGCCAAAGAACTCCTTCAAGTGACAAAGGGAGTGTGATGTGTGTCTTATGATTGCAAGATTGTAAATTCCTCGAGGGTTTTCACAGGCCCTGGGGCTTACATACTCTTAAGTAGCCTGCAGCCTGCATCTGTTAAGTAGATTCCCCAAAAAGTGCTTTGTTAGGTCATGGCAGTGAGCTAGCATGTGTCTTCACAAATTAACACTCCTGGTTGCTTTGGCGTTTTCTTTGCAGAAGTTGTAGTAGTTGTCAGTCAAGCAGGTGAAGGAATGCAGTTTTAACTGGTTTGGACCTGTAAAGGGAAGACATTTGTTTTAAATGAGTTATCAGTATGGTAGTATGCCTGCAATGGAAACGCTGTCATTGATACAGTAGTTTGGTATGTGAGGGGGTTGGGGTGCTACACACCCTAGGCTAGGAACTCTGAGGCTGTGACTGCTGCCGGGGATATTTTGCATGACTGTTTTCACATGGTGTGCAGAAAGACAAAGGGGAGCCACTGCCCCACTAGATAAATGCTCTGGAAAGTAGGTCACTTGGTCCAAGTGCATGGTGGAGCCTCCATTACTTGCCCATCTTCCCTTATCCCCTATTTCTTGACATTGTTCCCTGGTTTAGTACTCTCTCCTGCTCTTAATTGTTTACAGTTTTCCCTTTAACTTCTCATTTTGTCTGCCCTGTGTTGGCCCAGACATTGCAAACATTTGACCTCAAACCTCCAAAATACCCCCAGCATGTTCTGTTTTTCTCCATGTGATGTCAGTCACTGGAAAGTTTTCTATCTCGTGCAGACACACACAGGCATAGTCAAACACTTACTCTCCATGGGGCTCCACTGGGCTGAATTTCCTGGACAGCCTGGCCTTTGGCCAGGTCTCTGGGGGTTTCAAGGGAGGTCTTTGGCTGTGAGGTTTCACTGGGCTTGTCTAACTGGTATGGGTTAGCTGCTCTATGGTCATGCATGCTATAAATGTAGGTCACACCAGGAATTACTCAGGAAACTTGAGAGGGGTGGTTAAGCACATTTCAGATTTTTTGTTAATGCACTGACCCCACAAAAGCTGATTCTTATTTATGTACCAGTCAGTTTATGGAATGTTAAATCCCACTGGGCAGAGTGCTATCAGGTCCATATACATTTGATTCATTGACAAACCCATCAGCTGCCAGACATTTGTCTACTGGTATCGTCCATATCTTTGTTTAGAAAACAAGCTTTGGTAAGTGTAATGTTAGCTTCATACCAAAAACAGTTGGTTTATGAATGGCTGGACAATATATCTACTACTACTACTACTACTACTACTACTACTACTAATAATAATAATAATACATTTTATTTATAAGCACCTTTCTGGTCACTCAAGGACACTGTACAATAAGCAATAATTATCATAATCATATAGTGAATAATGCCACACAGGATAAAACCAAGCCAGAATCATACTCCTAATGAATTATCCATTTGCATACATTACAGTTTTGTGATTAACATTTGTTTTGAAACACAGGTGGTTTTCCACATGACATGATGCAGTGTGTGTTTATATTGTCTTCAGGTTGTGGTGCTTATTTATATAATGTTTGTTTTTCCCACATCGCCTAAACCTAATTCAGAGTGGTTTATGTCCGTCTTTTTGTCTGCTCCGTACTGATCTTCTGTAATCTTCAGTCACGCTGTGGCTCTTTTCTCATTTTGGTTCGCTTGGAATCTAGGACAAAGCTCGACACGTTCCTTTTGGTCACAGTCATCTGCCAGAGAAAACAGGGCCACATCCATGTGCCCCAAACAGTATATGTACTTGTGTCAGAGAATATGAGCAATTTTGGGTGTAGGGAAGGAACTGTGTTTTTGGTTAACCTTTCAAAGACATTCTTTGAAACCTTTAGGTTGCCAGACCTGGAAGTTCAAGTTGACTGTAGATTCAAAAAATATTTTCTTCTTATAGATGGATGCAGATGCATTCAGATGCTGCATAAGGAAAATGAACTTTACATGGCTATTAATATTGATAACGTTCTCATTCCAGATAGTTGCACATAACCTTATCATTAATTATTCTCTAGACATCTATTCATAGTGCTAACCTGTGTTATGTGAAATTTCTAAATATTTCCTTTTTGTTCCCTATAGGATCGTAAACTGTCAAAGGCAGAGCGACAACGCTTTAAGGAGGAAGCAGGGATGTTAAAGGGACTACAGCATCCCAACATTGTCCGCTTTTATGACTCCTGGGAGGGACCCTCCAAAGGCAGGAAGTGCATTGTACTGGTCACTGAACTCATGACTTCTGGCACGCTCAAAACGTGAGTCTCAAATTTGTTAGTTTGTGAGTTAACAAATGCATTAATACAGAATTCATACTGTATATACAGAATAAACTGGGGCTGTGCCATTTTGGCACAAAGTGTCAATTACATGATTGAGTATGAAAATTAAATATCATGATCAATATTTGTCTCAGGTTTTACAAAAACCAAACATATGTTATATAAATAAACTGATAATGTAATACTACTAAATGTGCAACTTTTAAGTTGCTTTTAATCTAAGGTGTACTAGAAACACTACATTTTCTGGCTTTATTTTTATATCTTTAATATTTTTGAAAATGTAGTACAGAAGATATATGATAATTCTAATCGTTTCTCTCTCTCTATTTTTAAAGATATCTGAAGCGTTTCAAAGTAATGAAAATTAAAGTGCTGCGGAGCTGGTGTAGACAAATCCTCAAGGGGCTTCACTTCCTTCATACTCGGGCTCCCCCCATCATCCACAGGGACCTCAAGTGTGACAACATCTTCATCACAGGCCCAACAGGATCTGTCAAGATTGGAGACCTGGGACTGGCTACACTCAAGCGTGCATCCTTTGCCAAGAGTGTTATAGGTACGACTCCAAAGTCATTTCTACTTCCTGGTCATTGTCCTGCTGTAGGGCAGTACCTTTTCTGAGGTCATGATATTCTGTGTGTATTGAAAATGTTGGTGTTTAAAGAAGGTATTTTGCTTTGACTTGTTTTTCTGACGATGTGGTTCAAAAACAGACCACAGCGTTTCAGCTGTCTCTCAAACCACAGCTCAAATGGAGGCCAAATACTGTGGTAATCTTAGGCAGATAACCACAAGGCTTTCGCTTTTTGCACTCACACAGTATTTCTATCAAGTTTGGTCATTGTACAGAATATTTCTGTTCTATGTTTCTCCAAAAAAAGAGAGGGTTTTTTTTCCAGGCACCTACTGAATGTAAGTAGCGCCTAACGTTTCTCCTACTGTTAAACATTAATAATATAATAGTTGTCATGCCTTCTTGCAGGCTAACCTGGCCATGGCTAAAGGTATGGCCTTTGCTTCTGTCTTAGACTGGTCTTTGTTCTGTGGTTTGGAAATATGTGGTCTGTTTGCCAGTTACATTTATAATGTTTAACATCTCTTTCTATGGGTTTGCCTCAACAGGTTTTTTTTCCCTAGTGTTTGTCTCTTACTGTCTTTTAAAATATTGCAGGACCGCAGAATCTTTTTGCTCCATCTTTGTGTCCAGGGAACTCCCCCCACTTTCTCTCTGTCAGCCTTTTGCATTTTTTTTTGTTTGTTTGCTTTATTTTTATTTTATTTTATCCTTTTTTTTTTACTTTCACATTCTTGGGTATGTTTTTAAAATGTAGGCTCTAGCCTCAGCTGTGCCCCATTCTGCTGTTTGGAATGAATAGGGTACTGCTGGTCATTGAGTAAGTATAAACTTTGATGGGCCTGGTAAGTCTGACAGTGTGCTGTAACACACATCAATATCAAAAACAATTACATTCAAATAACCAAATCAGTTTTTCTGTGTAAGACCTGAGATTGAATGTAAAATGATCAATTAACAGAACAAGGCTGATGTGCAGAGACACACTGCTCAGCACAGTAACTAGCTATGGGATCTGCTTCTCTCAGCCTTGACCGTAACATTTTCCACCCACAGGTCAAGAGGAGAAGGTAAGTCAGACTTCAAAAGGTGAGTCTACTATAAAAGGAAATGTTAATGTGGTTGTAAGGTAAGGTCTTGACCTAAGTTATTTCCATAGCTAGTCATATTTCTCTCACAGAGATCATTGGCATCCTTTTGAACAAATTACACCGTATTCTGGCCTGGGTATTATTCTGTGCCTTATTTTAAAGCTTGAAGCTTGAACATTAACATTGATTTTGGCTAACAAGTGTGTTCTGCACATTGGTTACATCAGTCGCATTCTTATACTGCAACATGTGAAGGTCTTACACAGACAAACACGTGCCTTTTTCTCTGCAGTCTAACTGAGCCCAGCTTCTCCCTCCTTTTTTGTTTTCTGTCTCTTTTTTTGCTTTCCTTCCCCTTTTCTTTTTTTCTCTCTCCTCCAACTTTCACCTCACAGGTTCTACTCCAGGAGATGTCAACAGGCTGGTCACTCTTCTCATCCTCCTCTTCCTCAACCCCTCAAGGGTTAGAGGAGCAGAGGGGCAATGGGTTGTGAGAACCCCACTCAATCAGTAAGGGAGTTCGAGAGTTCTGAATAGTTGTTTTGATTTAAGGTACCCCTGAGTTCATGGCGCCTGAGATGTATGAGGAGAAGTACGACGAGTCAGTGGATGTGTATGCCTTTGGAATGTGCATGCTGGAGATGGCCACCTCAGAGTACCCTTACTCAGAGTGCCAGAATGCTGCACAGATCTACCGCAGAGTTACCAGCGTAAGTCTTCTTTTCAACCATCCATGTCACCCCTCTGCCCTGCCTTCACCTCTTCCTATGTGCCAAGAAGGCTAGTGTCCCATTCTGGAATAATTTTATATTCCTGCTGACACCTCTTTATCAAGCTTATAATACATTTCTGTCTTCAAGTATTGTATTTCACCTCTTTACTTGAATGTGTCCCAGATTATTTCCCATTGCCCTGTTTGAAGAACCCACAAACTTAGAAAACCTCCAAGAGAAAATGTTATTTACACCAACAAGCCTCTTTGCCTCACCTCATACTGTTTTTCTTTCCCTCTGGATTATGGTTTATGTTGGTTACTCATGTAGACCTGAGGCGTGGATGATTGATAAGACATTGAACAAGCGCAGTCGTGCTGTTTTCCTAAGGCTCATGGTTCAGTCTTGTGATGATGCCAGAAGGGCAGTAACTGTCACAGAAAAAAACACATATTTTTAGTCTTATTCATAGGGTTCATGCTGGCTTACCTTTGAAATACATAGTCGCTGATATGATTCATCCACATGATTCATGCAATTACAAGTCTCATAGATTGCAAAGGTTGAACTGTTCTTAGACTGTTATCTAAAAAGTGTGATTTGAAATCTATAGCAATACCCTCAGTTTATCATTAACTGCAAAGCACAGATACTAAAGTCTTTGCCATGTGATTCAACAGAGCATTTTTTTGAGTGTGAAGTATTGAGTTCTTTACCTCTCTTAATGAGCTACACATAGCTCCTACTGCACAACACAGAACTTGTCATAGTTGAGAGACAAAGGGCTATTGTGTTGTTGAGTCTACATTTAGGTAGTGTGACATCCTCTGGTTTTACAGTAATATTCCTTGGGGAGAGAGAGAGAGAGAGAGGCTGTTTTTCTTCCTATTAATGATTCCTCCTATTCTGTCATGTCAGCTCAGCTGTTCAGCTCTCATTCATTCATTGTCATCCATTTTTATGTACCAGCAGGCAGTTTCCTGTTCCTATTGGCTCACTTCATTACCCCTCATCAGCTGTTTTCTGCCGACTTATGCCCTCTTTTTCTCACCATTTGACATATTACAATCTTTAAATGCCACCAGGCAGAACACATACCATTCTTTAAACATTATTTGAATGGATTTGAGTGGAGGTTATTTTTCTTAGAGGCAGCTCCCTCCACTTCATACTGTGACTTTTGACTTACATTCCAAAACAAGATTGAAAGACATAGTTAAGGCTGCAATAATTTCAGTCATCTAGGGTATGACAGATATTTCTGTGGTGCTAATGTAGAATCTCTTAGCTGGACAAGACAACAAGATAAGGGGCAGTATCCAAAATAAGAAAAGGTCAGATGAGAAGGAGAACCATTCTCATTCGGGGTTCTGTGTTTCCCATAGGGAGTGAAGCCGGGCAGCTTCGACAAGGTGGCCATTCCTGAAGTGAAGGAGATCATTGAGGGATGTATTCGCCAGAACAAGGATGAGAGGTCTAACTTAACGAGCACATTTCACACATTGAGAGTCTCCAAGGTTTCCAGGAAAACTCATTTGCTCACTGCTTGTCTCCACTGTTTAGGTACTCAATCAAGGACCTTCTGAACCATGCCTTCTTCCAGGAGGACACAGGGGTGCGTGTGGAGTTGGCTGAAGAGGATGATGGGGAGATGGAGGCTATTAAGCTGTGGCTGAGAATTGAGGATATAAAGAAACTCAAGGGGAAGTACAAAGACAACGAAGCTATTGAGTTTTCTTTTGACCTCTGCAAAGACGTCCCAGAGGATGTGGCTCAGGAAATGGTGAATGGAACTTTTAATGTCTTTAAAAACAATCAGCATTTCATTATTACTGTCACTCATAAAGACTGCATGGCAGATGGAAAGAGATACAATTTATTATTTTTAGCATTTTCATCTTTATCTTTGTTCATTGCTGAATTCTATATTATGTCTTTGTGCTGTAGGTTGAGTCTGGTTATGTGTGCGAAGGTGATCACAAGACCATTGCAAAGGCCATAAAGGACAGGGTGTCTCTAATTAGCCGCAAGAGAGCACAGCGGCAGCAGGTATGTCTGTACTGACCATGGTACACCTTTACTAACTGCTTAAGTGCTTTGCTTGAATTCTTTTCTCAGTCATAAGATATAAGATGAAATTGTGCTGTGATGTTCACACGTTGCTCATTAATGGTCTCTGGAGAGATTTTTAATTCATTTGGTGCTGACTGTCTCAAAGGTCCGAGAAGATCAAGAGAAGAGAAAGATAGAAGAGGAGCTGCAGAGTCAGTTACTGCCTGCACAGCAACCAGGCCAACAGTCTAGCACGGAGATGCCACAACCTGCTTCTTATGTCCCTCCACAACCAAACCAACACAGCACACAAATGTCTGCCCATCCTGCATCTCAGCAGAGCCTGCAGACCTCCAACTACAACACTCCTCAAGCAACCCAACTGACTGGCATAGCACAGGTGGTCCCTTATGTCCCACAGTCAACAGGGCAAGTCCCAGTTCCAGTTCAGGGTCAAAGTGTGGCCATCATCCAGCTAGAGTCAGAGGAGCCTGAGACTGACCAACACCAACAGCTACAACACACTGGAGGAGGTGTGTATCAAAGATGATTTATAGTCACCTACAGCCCATTATATAATAGTTAAATCGTTTGATTTTTAATGTATTTATTTATTTTTAGTGCAGGCAGAGTCTTTCATGAGTTAACCTTCGTGCCCCCCTCTTACAGCCATGGGAGACAGACTGCCTGGTTCCTCCATCCTTGCCGAGGCCCAGCCTCCTCAGCCTGGAATATCCTACAGCTCCGCTCCCAGTCAGCACCATCAGCCCCAGGTGTCGTGCCCACAGACACAGAATGACCAGTTGCAACAGCAGCAGTTGTCAGGGGTGAGTTATGTTGAAAATAGGGCATAATCATTTGTGTTGTAGAGAGTGAGATGCTTTCTCTGTGGTGAGTCCTCCTTAAGCTCCTTAAGAATGCATTTAAAACAAATTTTCAAACATACAGACTAGATATCTGTATATTAGTTTTTGCAGATTGGGGCCCATTTTTCCTCAGTTTGGAACACCCACTTTCACAGCAGTTTGTGCCATTGTTAAATCCACTGTTGACCAGGGAACAGTGTGTGCCGGTACCCCTAACCAATTACTAGAAGCAATTGCCTGTGATATGTCAAACATGGCTCGTTATGTTCAGGAAATGAACCTGGCTGGGAACTTTACCTCTCTAACATGTGCCTCTTGAACTCTGTGTCTTTGCTCATAGAGGTTCATTCTCTATCAGCCTACATTATTCTTTGCCTTATTTTAACCACACGTGCTGTTGTTTTCTGTCTGTGGTGCGTAAGGTTCAACCCCAGATGCAAGGTGTCCCGCCTGAAGTTGTTCCTGTTGCACCCATAAGCCAGTCTGTTCCAGTGGCACCTCCACAGGTATATGTTGTACTGGATGTCTTAATGGCCTTTAAAGAGAAACTTAACACCAACTGAAAAGTGTTGTCTCACTGACCTCTTAAAGATTTCAAACCAGTTGCACCTAACAACACAGCTGGTAGTAATATCAAAATGTACTGAACACACCCTGAGTACACTTCTATATCACTATTGCAAATGTGAACTTCAACCACTCTAGGTCAGCAAAAACATGATTTTCAGTGGGTGTTAAGTTAACCTTTAAATCCTATATTCTCTGCAGCTGCAAGTAGCAGAGTGCTCCAAATCCCTGAGTTCTTCCCCAGTTTTCTTTTCTTTTTCTTTTCAAGTTTCCTACTCTTACCCTGTGTTATGTTTTGTTTCTTATAGTACGGAGTTTACTACCAGCCATCGCTCCCCCCTCAGGTAGATAAAATGTCCCATTTTCCTGTTACCACTTTTAAATACACCCACAGCCTTTTGGATAACATGTACTGGGAAACAAAATAAACTTAATGACTCTGTTGGTCTGCATGGCAGACTCAGCCTTTGTGGTCAGTTTGCACAGTACATGTCTCTAAATGCAGCGAGTTGACATTAAATATTCATCATATGACACCCCACACTGTCACCGTAAATAAATGTTTGATTTATGTAGCTATGTTATCTAACAGGTAGTACATGTGGCTCTTGAATAGAGCCAAAGTAAAAGAAAAGATTTTGACCAGAAGAAACCAGATTTTCAGGAAGTACCAACGCCACAGTGTGCCAATTTTATCTCAACATCTATCTCTCAGGATTTTTATTCTTGTTTCCCGCCACTACATCTTTTATCCTTTCTATTCTTATAGATTCCCAGCAAGTGATGATACTCCCCCACCTCTCAGTCATCTGTCCCCAGTGCAGCAGCAGCCAGAGAGTGCTCCACCTGCAGAGCTCCACCCACCAGGCACAGACCTGAGCTCAGCAGCTACAGGCAGACCTCCCTGCCTAAGTACAAAATGTACTTTTCGTTTTGCTTTGAGACACCAACTGACATATTATATACATTGTGTTTAACTCATTGATTCCAATTGCCTTTGTCTATACTACAGTGTGAATTTCATGCTGGTCCATTTTTATTTTGTTTTTCCTAAACTGTTGTTCTATTTTCTTACCACAACTCATTACTGCGACTGTCCCCTTTTCTTGCACTCTTGCCCCTCTGCATGTTGCTTTTTTTCTGTATGACTTCCCCAGTCTTGGGCCAATGATCCAAGTACCCTGTCCTGTCTCTCCACTCAGCCAGCAGAGAGTAATTCATACTTCCTCTATCAGGCCTCATGTCTCTGTTGTGCAGGTACCTACAGAGCTACAAACCAATTTGTGTGTGTGGTGCAGGGTCAGGTGTGAAGCACATTGTTCATGATCTGCCTTTTTCTCTCTCTCCTGAAGTATGTGTACGCAATCTCAAAAAAAATAATATTTTTTAGGGTGCACATTTTATATTTTTGATATATTTACAAATAGAAACACATAACGTTATGTAAATTCTATTGTAGAGCTGGCAATGTGTGAGTGTTATATAGGTGCATAAGCTGTCACCACATTTATACCACCACACCAAAATATCTACTAAAATGTGAGAGCATAGAACAGTATTTGTTTTCATAATCGTTACATTTTGTCCAAATGCAGCGATACAATTACACATCCTTCTGGGTTCGCCTGAAAACCACAGCTCAAGGGTTTTACTTTGGAGCTTCAATTCCTCCTTGAAACAGTACCCCAGTGGGATACGCTGTGTGCATATATCAAATAAAACACAGTTTTCATAGTTACAAAAAATCATAGATTATATTGTTCAACAGGCTGAACTGAGATTGATGAACAGCAATAACCTGTAAACATACCCACTTTTCAAATATGCACAGTAGAGGAAATGGCCACACTGAAGGAAATGAAATGAAAACTCCATTGTAATTTTGCACATTACACCTGCCTGAGAGCTATAATGGCGTCTCAGTTCCCAGTTGCAGCACCACCAGGTTAAACAGCTCCTTCTGCTGGATGGTCTGGTTCAAATCATTACATTTGCTGTAAATATATGAAATTACCACAATAAATTGAATGAAGGAATGATATACAACAAATTATTGGTTTATCAGGGAAATCTTCAAACAAACAAAAGTACTTTTTTATTCATTTGATTTTATGTTGACGCTGACTTTCTTTATTTGTTTCAGGCTCTGTGAGTGTTCCTCAACAACACCAGTGGAACAGTTCGTGGGATCTTCTGCTTTGGCTCCACCATCTGCAGAAAGGTGAGAAGGTATTTCAATTTTTAAGGTTTCACCAGCACCACATAGTTCTGGTGGTCTTCTCATGAGCCTTATCTTTGCATGCCTGTCAGGATGCAGCTTCAGGTCTCAGTGACGGCAATGATGGAAGTTCTACATCAGGAGGTTGCCATGAGGGCGCCACTGAAAGCCAATTCGAGGCGATTCAAAAGCAGTCAAGCCCCGCCATGAGAAGACTGCAGCGCTGGCTAAATGTCCTGCATGCATCTGAACTGATGAGTTCATTCATTTTTTTTTCTTTAGCTCTGTAAGACAGTTTTAACCAAACGTATCGTTTTACAGATCCCAAATATGGAGACAGAGAAGTAGAGTGCCAGTTGAAACACACAACAGGAAGATGGTGACCTTCAGATTTGACCTTTGATGAGATAATCCGAGAGGAGATTGCACATCATGGTAGAGTGGTTCACTAGTTTTTGGCACTAAACATTTGCCACTGAACATTATGTGTTCAATGGATGTTTGTTGCAGCAGCCTTCATAATCTCTGTACACATAATACACGCCATATTCATAGTGTATATACTTTGCTTGACGTATCTACAAAATCGTATTGAAAGGACAACTGACAATGACAGTCCACTGTAATCTGCTAAAAACAAGAGCAAACGCTCTAGCCTTTAATATCTGCTGTTCTCAACCAATGATGGGGACCATCATATGAAGACATTGAGGAACAATCTCACATGTTTGTTTTCTGTTTCAGGTTGAGAGTGAGTTCATCTTAGAGAGTGAGCGGAGTCCTTCATCGAGCAGGTCCGTGAGGCTTCTCAGAAATGCTTGATGAGAAGAAAGAGGGATATAAGTTTTCCTCAGGTATTTATTCAGTAATAATAATTATCCTTATTAGATTCACTAGCATGACAATTTTGATCCACACCTGCTGAACCCGAAGAATACGTACATTTTTTATCCATAAGGTTTATCTCTTTGCAGATGGCGACCTTCAACAACAGCCAGAGCTGTTCGTTCCCATGGTGCCAGGTGAACAAACTCATTGTACAGAGTTTCACGTCCAGTTACGATTTTTTTAATTAAGTCCAACCAGGACCTTTTCTTTTTCATTTTCTTTTCTCAGGTATTTCAGTACAACAGCCCAGTGGTGCATTCAGCAGGATTTGGTTCATTATTGCCCAGTGCCAGAGTCTCGCCTTAAAGAGTGAAGCTCCTGAAATTCTCTGTTAACACGCCTGGAGATGGAACCTTCCTGGTGAGAAAAAAAAATGTTTTATTCCTTGGAAATAATTTTAATAAGACACTGTATTTATTTTTATTTGAAAGCTCTCAGATTAAATATGTTCAATTTTATTGCTAGTCAGAGTGACTTATGGATTAATATTTCTAGCACAACTTACCATTTATTATAATATTTTTCTAAAATAGTGCCACAAAACAGTATTAGTAGTATTAGTATAGTAAATGACTCCACAAAACTGTTCACGTAAGCTGTTTTCTTTTCATATAATTATTTACTCTTTTTACTTTTTCAGCTCCCCTCTACAACTTTGGGCTCTTTTCTGTCCGCCTCCATCTGGGACCCTCCAGGCTTTCAGTAAGATGAAGCAGGCTCGTGTCGAGAGAGGCAACACCTTTGATCCTCCCACACTGAGAGCAAGAACTGGGTCTGCCCTTGCCCACCTGGTGGCTGGACTCGCCCAAACTCCGCAATATCCTCTGGCTCCACCAGAAGCTTCCACCATTAGCACTTTCTTTCCCTGCAGGGTCTCTCCCACCTGTTGCAACATCCTCACCTCTCAACTGAGGGTTTCACCTCCTCATATCCACCTAGTCCCAACTCCCCGCCTCCCATAATGGGGTGACCCCAGTCCACTTCCCCTCAGTCTTCCTGGTGAAACATCATAGCTTCCCGCCAGCTGCCGCTGCCCCTCCCTCGCTCACCATTTCTCTCCATCAGTGCAGACCTCTGCCTCCGCAGTACCTGGGCTCAGCTACAGTAGTCTCTGTTGTTCTGCCCTTCTGTTGGCCAAGCTGGTGTTAAGCCCGGTAGTTCTGGTACTGTCCCTGCTTCAGAGCAGCAGCCTTTTAGTAGTGCTGTTACATCCTCTCAGCCTATGAATTCATCCATTCATGCACCACAGCACACAACCTCTCAGTGTCAGCCTGTTCCTATTTCTGCTCAGCCCCCACCTCCCACCTCATCAACCAGTCAGAGTCAGGTCCAACCACAGCCATTAGAGTCGGAGGGAGCTGAGCTCCAGACTAAGACTGCAGAGACACATCCAAGCTCTAGATAAGAAGCTACGGTCCCTCTTAGGCGATCACCCAGAGCCTGCCTCTCAGCTAGTGGGATCCCAGTCAGAACACAGGGACCCTCTCTCCCCCCTCGCTGGGACTTCATCCCTCCACCTGGAGCAGTCCTGGTGCCCCCATCTAACCTTCCCCTCACTTATGGCGTACAAGGTGTCCTGGGCCCCACAACCACCCCAGGACAGGGTATTACCCCAGCAGGACATGCCCATACCCCTCCAACTAAGCCCAGGGCACAGGTTAGTGAAAACTACAGCATCTAATAATAAATCCAAAGTGCAGTTTATTGTAGTAATTGATGTTTTGACTTCCTTCTCTGTTTTACCCTTTAGACTTTACCCACTGGTTTTGATTAAGCTGCTACACCTCCCTCTGACCTTGTACCCCCATTTCCTGGACCAAATCAGGTGAGGTCTACATTGTCCCTGCAATACTACCTGCCCCATTACTTCTGTAGGTTTTAAGAGCAATGTTCTAAGTGTACTAATTAGATTGTTCCTTACATCCTGTTTGTGTTTCTCTGCAGTCACAACAACCCTTGCGTAATTTGGATGCACAGTTGAGGAGAGCTCTGAGCCCAGAGACTGTTCAGGGAGGTAACAGAGTCCAGCCTCCAGCAGCAGGTTTCACTCTGGGACGTTTCCAAGTAAGTTTTAGACACAACTTAAAAATATCGTGGTTAATTCAGTCTAAAATGGGCTCAGTTCATTAAAATGACCTCCTTCCTCTTTCTCAGGTATCTGTTGCCACTGATGGTGTGCCGAGCAGCGTTCCAGATCCTTCCAGCATTGTCTCCTCTTCCTCCCTCACGCCGTCCTCTACCACATCCTCCTCCTCTTCTTCTTCCTCTTCTTCCTCCCCCTCAAGTCCAGAAAATACCCTCCATCGGCCATCGCTCTGGCCAAAGGAGTTTGTGAACCCGACACTGTAAATGGAGCTTCATCTCTCTGCTGACCCGTCAGTCAGCCCACCACTATCGGTCGCCCAGGTGTCCACCAGCAGCAACGCTTACATTCAACCCACCACTGGTTCTAAAGTGGGACGACGGTCACAGGTGCCAAGGTTCACAGCAAATTCATAAACGCCTAGCAACAGAGACTAGCTTGATAAATGAGTAAAAAGCTCTCCCCACAGTGCACTAACGGTGAATACAGGGTCCTTCTGTAGAGCATTACTAAAGCACCATACAAAACTGGATGTTTAAAGAGTATTATCTTTCCAGTTAATTACTGCTATAACTGCAGCTGAACTCGGCTAAAATGTAGCATAATGAGTGTCTTAAAATGGATGACCATTTTATCACAGCCATCCTTTTCTGTCCTTTTGATAAGTGGCCATGGTATAAGCAGGTTAATGCACTCTGAGGTGCCCTTATGTGGAAGTCAATAATTTGAGGAAGCATCTTCACCTCTTCCTCATTCATTATCTTAAATGTATTTTCTTGGCAGAGGCTGCAGTGGGAATTATTAATGAGAGCTTGATAGCATTTGCAACCAGCAGAATTATCCAGCCACTGAGCCTTCTCAAAATCTATTTTGTTTTACCATAACAGAAGATAATTGATGCATTTGGTCAGTAAGGCTGCATGAAACAAAAATTTGTTCATCCCAGTACAGATACATTTCATGGGTACATTTTAAAATCATGTGAGATCCTCCGTAACCCACGAGCATTGCAGCACGTGGTCTCATGTGTCATTTCCCTCAGTGACCCCAGCTCCTTTTCGTGAGGCTCCAGTCCATCACACATGGTTCCAGTTTTGCAGACCGGCCCTCATCCTCAACCTCTGACCAAGACAATGCACATGCCCATTACAGTAGTGACAATGACGACGACTCAGAGACTGAGGATGAGGCTTTGCAGAAAGAAATCAAATATTCTGAGAAAAGTATGTTATTTGTAATCCCATTTACACTCACTAATATTTAGTAATAGTAGTAGTTTATTTAGAGGAAGTATTTTTAACATGACTGTGTTTTTCCTTTCTTCCCACTCACAGACACATGAAGGGAGATTCAGGCTTGCCAAGACTCCGCCAGAAAGAGAGATAGAGGTTTGGTTCATGCGCATGGGGAAAAAATCCCTCCTCCGCCATCTCTCCTGCTGCTGCTAAGGGCTGGGGGCCCACGTGAGGGCCAGTGCTAAAGGCCACAAATCTGCTCGCAGTAGTGGACAGCCTAGTCCCATACACTCAGGTGAGGACACTGAACTGGCTCTCAAGACAAATTTAATATCAACTTTGAGGTCAATATCAGTCGTTTCATGTATATGTTTTGCCAAGAGCTAACCTGTTGAAATCAGATGTTCATGTGTAAATATAAAAGTCACTCTTGTGCTGTGGTCATGTGTTCAGGATCCCCAGCCCTCAGTTCAGAGCCATGGTTCAGAATCCTCCAAAGCAAAATTCACCCTCTGCACTGCAGAGGCCCCAGGAAACCGCAACAGTCACAAGTGCGTGGCACGTCCGGGTGACCAACAAGAGTCTGATCCCCTCTCCATCCATGCCCAGCTCTCAGCAGTTGCCCACCAGCTGCGTAAGCATCTATCTTTATCACAGTAATGTTCGAAACCTGATTTGCTAAATCACCTCATTCGTTATCTCACCTCCCTTCTTGTTTCCCAGGATCAAGGGAACCAGTTCTGCCAAACGTCTCCCAGCCACTGCCAGAACCATTCTATTCCCTGACCCAGGCGGCCTGGAGCCAGCCTCCTGCCTCTCACACACCCAAAAGCGTGCGCACCTTCACTGACCCACCTGCACCAACTGGTGGATAACTGGGCCAGAGACGCCACTGGCCTCCAGTGCAAGAGAGGTCCCAAACTGAGCACAGGCAGCACTGTACGTTAAGCAAGCGTTGCACTTTCTTTAATAAAACCAGCTTGTCATTGGAAGTATGTTATGACTGTATCACATCTGATGCTATGTTAACCATCATGTTCGTGATAAAGCTGCATAATCAGTGATAAGATTTACTTTATCTCTGTAACAGATAATCCCTCCAGCCAACATGGGTCGAATTTTCAGCTCCGCCACCTCCTCTGTCCGACACTTCCCACGCCTTCCAACGCCACATCCACCACCGCCACCATCTTCCCCAACCCAGCTAACTTTCTGTCCTTTGGGCCTTAGGGGCGATCTCTGCCCAGTCAGCCAGGGGTCTTGACACGCCGCCCCTCAGCGCTTTCTCAGTGGGCAGGACCCACTGCGCGAGCGCGCCAGTCAGCATGCCAAACCCCGCACAGCCACTCCAACACAGTGATCACCAGCCGCCATTGTACGCCACAGTGTCCATTCCACCAAGGCTACCATGGGAACCACTGACCCCCAGAAATCCTTTCAGTCGTCAGGCCCCGAGGGTCCAACCTGAGGCCCACACGTGAGCCCAGTCAGAGTTCTGTTCCAGGCTGAGACCGCAGGGGCCACATAGGGCAGAGAGGGCAGATAGCGTCATGATCGAAACCATTTGCCTCTTTTGTGTTTGCTGGTTAACTGGCTGGGTATTGTGCTTTATTTTTATTTCAACTTTTTATCATTGGCGTGTTAAGGTGAGTTGACCTGTGTCCTCTTAGGCAGAAACTAAATCTGTCTTGCAATTGGAGTGGGAGAGTACACATCCAGGCACAAGAGTCTCACACTTAGCCTGCCATTAGCTGTGGAATCGAAGCCAGACAAGGGGTTGTGTCTGGCGATGTTTTAAAGAGACCCAAAGGCAGAAATAACAGAAAGAGCCAAAGATGTGTTTTGAAGAGGCACGCGGTAATGTCGTGTTCCTTTAAAGAAGATGGCGGAGACTCGGTTTACGTTCTTATTGGTCCTGACTTAAAGCCAAAACCTGCAATCAAGACATTCAACCATTACACCATAACAGACATGTGGCAGCCACAAGACACACACACACACACACACACACACACACACACCTGACTAAACATTAACCTGGTGGAGTGACATGGGATGGTAGGTTGCGTTGTATCAGAGATCGAGGGTAGAATGTGAGCGTGCAGAAAGTGGAAGATAAGAACGGGACAGTCAGTTTGTCCTAGTTGGAGCAGTAAAGTGTGACTGGTAGAGCGAGAAGAAGAAAGACATAGCAAGTTAGCCTCGAGTGTAAAATGGATAGGATTGGAATATGAAAACATCCCAGTGGTTCCCTATAAAGTAAAATGCAATAACGGCAAAGAGTAGATAAACTGTCCCTTGTAACTGTGGCCTTAATCCCAAAACACATCTAAACATTCACTTTGTACATAGATATTTCTTCACTGGGTTATGATTCCATGTTTAGCATATTTATGTCTCTGTGTGAGTCTGGTGTCATTGTGATTTGAGTCGTCTCTGTCATACAGATTTATTATCATACTGATTTATACTTCACGTCTGGCATGTAAGCCAGGGGATCTGCCACATAAAAAAGCATTGTCCTGGTGTTGACCACCATTTGGAGTTTAAAACTGAAGAGGTGATGCTGCTGTAGATCAGTCTGTGTAGAGGGTGTTTGCAGGGTGATAAATTATTTTTCTTTTTTTTTTTTGTAAACGCAAGAATGAAATCTTAAGAATCCTAAGTTGACACATGAAACCATTTCACTTAGTGCTTAGCTGTGAGACGTGAGCAGTTCAAAGTCTGCTCATCATATCATACAAAATGAAATAGTTTTGATTTATTAGGACAGTGTTTGTGGAAGGTTTCGGACTCTGAGGGGACGCAGCCTCCACACTTCCTCCCAGTTGTTTACACAGATAACAAACAGGTTGTTAGTGAAGTCATGTCACATTAGATCCCTCTCCTCCTAACATTTAGCTGCCGCCTCTCAAATCACAAGTGTCCGGGGTTCTCTTTCTGTGGTCTGTTTTTGTATGCGTATATTTAATAAAACAAACAAATGTTCTTTATGGACCTGTATTCAGCCATCAGATTTTGATGTTGTTTCACTGTAATTATTATTAAAGGTTGTTAAACAACATGTAGTTAAAGGAATATAAAAAGTGCAATTGCAGGGTTGTTGTTATTGGTATCCTACTCACCACGCAGGAGTAATCCTGTGGTTTATTAAGCTCTTCTATGACTGCCCTGCCCCCCTTTTCTATTTTATTGTATATATGTTAATGTGAGGTAAATGCTTTCACCTAACGCTCAGTCACTAGAGTATGCTTGTGGTGACCCACTCTACATGCACACGCACTCTAACCTGTGAACATGAGGAACACTTTAGTGCCTTGCATCCTCACTAATGACAAGTTCCAGATTCATTTAGTCCTGTGGCTGTGACTGTACTGCAGAAAACCAGTTAACTTAACCTGTACACAAAAACGCAAACGCAACCTGACACGGCCAACTCAGAGGACATAACACTCTGAAAATGTTGGACCAGACACCACACACGCAGGACTGCAGAACAAAGAGCACACTGAGTAATGTTTCTTTTCTCTCTACAGTTACATGTGTTGGTTGTGTAATCAGCTGTGTATTTATATTTGGCTCATGCGTACATGGTTTTGGCTGACATTTGTTTTTGTGGATTTATCATTAAACCGTTTAATAGAAGCACTTGTTCAGGCAGTGGGTGAGCTGTATAAAGGTTTAAAAATTGTCATGCCATCACGCTGGCTCAACTTTTTGTCTCACCACCTCACGAGTGCCACGCCGTCATTGTGACTCTTTCGCCTGCTCATAGATTGGATGAATAGTTAAACTTCTCTAGAGAAAAAATAAGTTACTGCAATGCAGAATATGCAATGTTAAAAGTTTTATAAGGACTGAGGGGTAATGGAAACATTTGCATGCTGATGAGGGTTGTTACTGACTTCAATGTTTTTGATATTGGAATATTAGTGATCTTTTTTTATTATTATTGTTATTATTTGCCTTGCTGAGAGTCATCACAAAGTGTTGGATCTGTTTCATTACCATTCACCAATATCACAGGCACAACTTCAATATCAGACTTCTGCATGCTGGCTTCATTGGTGTTTAATCTTACAAATGACAACTGGCCACTGTACAGCACAAGCTCACACAAAGCTTAAGCTCCATGTGCTACTATGGTTATTATCAGTAATTATCACACACATACATACAGTACTGTCTGAGGCTACTGACACGCAGTAATATCTGTTGAACTCTTAATTTCTGATCCCTCCTTACAGACTTCCTGTGATTCAGTGTCTGTTTTGTGTATGTTTTTCACATTGTACAAAATGTAAAAACAAATAAAAAATAATATCAATTAAAGCACTTGTCATACTTGTTGGTGTAAATTAAAAAGTGTTATGACCAGACTGATATTTTTATTATACTAGTTTGTTAACCAACACTTGTTAAGGATGAACTGGTGGTTTTATTCTCTGTCACCCCATTCTGTTAATAGTTGTTCCTTTTTTTTGAGGAGAACAACCAAAAAGGTTTTTTTCACCACTTAAAACAAAAAATTATTGGTAATTTGGTTCTTTTATTTGTTTTTTGTTTTTTTCCAAATATCAGGCAATTCATTGCAAAGTAAAAAACAATAAATGCGTGTACTAAAATAAATATAAACACAAAGATAAAATCATGAGGTTGGATTCTATAAAGTTTTGAGGGCATAAAATCTCACGTGTCCAGTCTGCGTTTCTTCATGTACTGTCCCTGTCTGTACGGGCTGAAGGATTCACCTGTAAGATTGAAAAAGTAGAAATAAATTCAGGCCACAAAATTCAGTCAACAGCTCAGTAACAACTGAGTGAGTGTTCATGAAACTTCACCTGGTCTCGTCTGATACTGGTCCTGGTGTTGAGGTCTGTACTGGGTCCTGTCCTGTCCTCTGCTGTATGACGGACCCTGGTCTGGAGGTCTGCTCGGGGGTCTCTGGGGGGTCTTGCTGCGTGTCTGCATCTGATGGTTCCCGGGCGTGCTGGGCCTGAACCCTCTGGACGGCACTCCGTCTGTAGGGACATCCAGCTCCTCGATCCCGTCCAGAGTGAAATCCCATATCTCAGGATCGTCTGCAGAGGAGGACAAACCAGAGCTGAGCGAGGTCTACCGGTAAAATCTGAAGGGAGGCAGGTTTCCTCAATACAGTGTCTCAGTGTGTTGAGCCCCCTGGTGGTGGCTTACAGCACCTGCTAAATACACGTCCCTGTTGCTGGGTTGCCTGTTTCCAGCCGCAGTGCTGTCGCTCAATGCAGGTAAACCTTCATGACCTGAGGAACAGAAACATCCTCATTAAAACACCAACATCACAGAAAAAATCATGTATATGCTCAGAAATACTGAGACTCTTTAAACCACAGACCCCAAGATGTTTGAAATGCAGTGTTGGGTCTGGTTGCAAATTAAATTTAATACCTTTATTCACCTTATGTAAAATGTGCTAATTACACCCATCAGTAAGTTGGCTCTCTGATTTACTGTCACCAAAATGTCTCTTTCTAAACCTAAAACAGCTGAGGTTTAGAAACTGGAGGAAAGACAGTTTCAAGTAGGCATGAGCCCATTACCAGTTTCATGGTATACTGTGGTTAGAAAAAGTCAAGGTTTCAAAACTACTGATATTTTCCATCATACAGTTCGTACGGTATAAGATGTTAAATTGACTTGTCAAAGACAAAAAGAGAGTTCTTTTTGGTCTGTTTGTTTCTTTTGTTTTTTTTAAACAGAATTCAGGCATTTATGTTCTGAGCTTGTTGAACTGCAGCTTTAGGCTCACTTAAAGGATTTTATGTTATTTTATCATTTTAACTTAACACACACTTTTACTAATGTTCCAAACAAAAACAAAAAAAAGTTTTTGCTTAAGGTTATCATACTGTCAGAATCTCATACTGGAGTTAAATGTGTCGTATTTCTCTAACGTCTACAGGTAGAAACCCACCGGGTCCAGGTACACAAGCTCAAACAGTTTGAGTGAAGGTACGAGGGAGAGACTCATTGTCTCTGCTTTAAACAGAATGAAGTCACTCTGAATTATTTTACACATGAAACCTGTACCTCCACCGGATCCTGATCCAATAGCGACATCTGTGTCCTCAGACTTCTGTTTCTGCTGCAGCTTCTTGGCCTCCATCTCTCTCCTGAACTTCTGCTGCAGCTGCTGCTGTCTGAGCTTTCTCAGCTGTTTGGGGTCCGTGTGCGCATTGGACCCGGCGACGTCCACAGAGTCCGCGGCAGGTCTGAGCAGAGGATACAGAGAGATCTGAGATCAGAGCTGATACACAGTTGCAAAAGAGATGAGGAGGTGGGAAGCTGCACGTTTACCTGAAGTCAATGTTCTCGCTCTTCCTGTCGGGAGCAGGAACAGTATTCGGAGTGTGAACTTCCGAACAGCTCTGGTTCTGGTTGAGGACTCGGGGCTCCAGCGGCATCCTGGCAGGACCCACTACAGATGCAAGCTTTTCCTCTAGGACCAGACTGGAGAGTCGCGCCTTCTCCACCGAGGGTTCCCCCTCAGTGCGCTTGGTCTGGGCCGGGTTGAGAGGAGGAGGAGGCTTTGTGTGGAGGAGAAGTGACAACATTCAGCATCCACAGAAAAATAAAAGCACTAAATGTTAAAACTTTATTTATTGTATCTGACCTGTCTGGGAATCTTGTTTATGGCTAGGAGGTATTCTTTATCCAGAATGCAGTTTCCAAGGGCATTACCGAAGCATCTCAACAAGAAAACACAAATACATTTTATAAAAACTGTTTGTTCTACATGAATTTTTCTTCATATAATAAGATAAGAATCATCAAAATGCAAATTCCAGTACTTGAGCGCTCTCTTCATGCCATCTGTGACAGCTTCCTTTCTCGCCTTTTCCAGTGACAGAGCTTTAGACTTGAGTCCCTCACTGACTCCATAGCCCACATCCTCATGAAACGAGCCATCCTTGAGGAAAAGTATGTTACACACAACTTCAAGAGCAGCAGAGGGCGATAAGAGGTAAGGATATAGAAGATTTCTGGTGAAATCTTGCTGGAATCACAATCAAGAAGGAAATCTAACCTTCAGCTGCACTTTGACGAACGCACTGACTCCGACGTAAAACTTCCCGTTGATGAGGTCTACAAAGTCTGTGAAACACAAACACAGAGCCCGTCAGTCCTGCTGTTTGCCGTTAGAACAGGATCCTCTGGCGACAAGAAGCTCCGTGAGTCGTACCAACGTTCTGCTGAGAGATGGAGTGAGACCATCCGTTGTATCCAAACATCTCATTAGCCAGGCTGATGACGCGATGCCCTTCAACATAGCACACCTGTTGAAACCACAGAGACAGTGGTGCCAGCTGATTTACAGCCAAGCTGATTTCATGCAACTTTTGATTTTACTCCATATTGCAACAACAAAGTTTTTATTCCTGCCTGATTTTTCTTGCGTTCTCATTATTCACATTAACCCATCTGTTGTCTTTAACAACTTTACAATTCACTTAAAAATTGTAAATCTGCTTCACAGCGGGAGAGAAACACAAAGAGACCGGCGAAGAGAAAAACAAAGACTCGCCTTCTGCCCTCCTCCCGCCATTCTGGTACTAATGTACTCTGGTCCCAGCCTCTGCCGCAGAGCATTGTGCACCGCCTGGTACTCCTCAGCAGTGTAGGTACACTGTCAACACAGTGCAGTTACAGTTAGGAACAACAACAACAAAAAAATCCCAACACACACACACACTAAAGAAAGAAGGAAAATTCTTGAATTGGAAACATATTTATTTTTTTTCTTTATATATTTCTGTTTATTCTTTGTTACAATCAGAGTTCTATGTTTTCAAATTCTGAAGCACTGGGATTTTTTAAAATTGTAATTATAATTCTTTGAAGCTGCAAGAAGCTGTGTGTAGAATGTATCATAATAAGGAGGGGTGATTTTTCAGTGATTCTTCATTCATTTCTAATTAAACCCCAATTCATCCTGCCTTGCTCCATCTGCTTTAACAAGATGAAGATTTCAGAGTCCATTTTCATTCATGCACCTGTTATAAACCTGCTGAGCCATGTCTTTTTCTTTAATCCTTTATCTCAGTCCACTTATTGTCTTGTTTGGATTGGGTAGCAGAAGTCAAGACTGAGGACACAAAGCGACACACACTTTCCTGACTGATGAAGCCCAGCCTAACTTTAACACAGGCAGGATGTAAACACACACGGTGAGGCAGGAGCAGCTTTACCTTTCTAATGAATTAACTCTGCACCTGAGTCTCATTTGAATGAGCGAGTCTGTGACAGGAATTTTTGAATTAACCTTTAAAGGAGACAGCAGGGTGACGTTTCCCTGCACACCTGTGGTCCACCTACCTGTCCGAAGCACCTGTACGCAGAGGTGCTCCTCTCCTCGCTGTTGTCACTGGACATGGTTGCAGTTGCTCTGCTGTGGTCTCTGAAACAAACTGGCAATAGCAATAGTTAATGTAGCTAAACAACTACTACTACCACCTAAACGCATAACTGTAACGTGTTCATTAAAAGCTAAAATGAAGAGGAGCTAACTTCAAAGTCTGAACGTGAGCAGGTCAAAACTAACCAGTTAATACTGGCCTCAGTTAGCTTGTTAGCTATGACTCAATGTCGCTGTAAGGTGGCTCATAGAGCTATAAATACAAACTCACCGGTTATAATTCTTCAGAAGTAAATTCCGTGGTGAATAAAGCAGCCACAGCGGCGATTTATTTGCTACATTTCAGCTAAAAACGATCATCTGAACTTCCCGCTCGTACTACTGGAGGAGGAGTTTGTGCTGCCTTCACGGCCTGTCGGAAAATTGGGGTGTGTACGTAACTATGTTTTTGTGTTCATTTTCCCATAGCGGATTTCATTATTGGTCAATCAAAACGTTTTTAGAGACAGAAGACTTTGATTGTATGATATTAACAGGCGTAAGAGACTTCGTGAATATTTTCATTATAAATCGGTTCGTCTGGTTCAGTTATGTTGATATGACTTTTATCCCTCACTTCCTCGAGATCAAACTCAGTCTTCAGCACCATCAGATTTTGCTGTTACCATAGAAACGTTACTCTATTATTGGTCCAGGCCAATGTAGCAAATGTGTTCATATTGTCACTATTTTATTTTGATCTATTTTATTACATTCAAATTAATTGGATTTTTTAAATGAATCAGTTAAAATACATTATGTGCATTTTCTCTCCTAGAAACAGCTTTATAGAGAGTGGCAGTGAAGGTTATTTTAGTTCTGACTGAGCTAGAAATGGGATTTATGGACAATAGAAAGATCCATTTCTCTTACTTGAGAGTGGCTGTAAATACTAGATATACTGTCGACTGTTAATTTAGTTGTCACATTAATTTTGAGGAATATATGTAGTAAGATGGACAGTTCATGTTTCTTCACTTGTTTATTTTTTTGTATCTGTATCTACCTCCGTAGTATTTTCACATATTTTTTCCATTCTGAATAAACTATGCAATTAATTATCTGAACTGAAAAATAGATAATAGACTAAATAGACTAAAAGAAATTCTTATTGTTTATTTTGGCTATACGATGTGTTAATAAGAGCGTTTTACTGCATGAACAGATTAACTGTCACAAGATATATGTGTGTGTGTGTGTGTGTGTGTATCATTATTCATTGTTTGCCATGTGTCCCATCAGTGTAACAGTTAAAAAAGCACATTCATATATTTTAAGGGTAAACATAAAATTGCATGCTCGAGTTGTTTCAAATAATGGCTTTATTATTATTATTATTATTATTATTATTATTATTATTATTATATTATTATTATTATTATTATTATTATTTTACTGCGTTGCTCACGAGACTCAGTTATTTACATCACGAACCGTAGTAACAGAGGATTATCTGCAAAATGCCCGCGCCCGCACTGACAGATGGTGAGACACCCAGTGTGTTAAACTGCATAGATTGGGGTCAGCGCTGGATACTATGCGTTCACTGCCTCCTAGTCTGATTATAAAGACCACATTAGCCAAAGCAACATGGCACACGCAGGCCTCAGCACCAGTGTCTGCACACCTGCGCGTACAGCTGTGCTATGGTGCAAATATACACCACAGCTATCGGCTTTGTTTGTTTTGGAAGGTGTTTGCGTGCTGCATGTTAACAGCCAATATGTGTCTCTGTCTTAATGTCTCCAACATGAGTCCGCGTTTTAATGTCTGAGGAATAAACTGAAAAATAGTCCGGACATGTCCAAAGTACGAGCACCTCGCGCTTTATGTTTTTTTTCTCCCTTGAATCTCAGTGATCCTCTTCTTTCTGCATATACGGCTAGTGACCACGGTGCGCGTCCACGTGCCGATCGCGGCCGCGTCCATGCGTCCAGGTTTAGCTTTGCATCTCGTCAAAACAAAGCGGGGGCGAGCCAGAGAGCGAGGGAGCGAGCGAGAAAGAGAGAGAGAGAGAGAGAGAGAGAGGGAGAGAGAGAGAGAGAGCGGCGGTGCATGCCTCATGAATGAGTCCCCCTCCACCGCGCCGCAGGTCGGACCCTTCATCCGCCTGCACCCTGATGCCCGTGTGGGTGCGCAGACTGGCGGGGAGCAGTCCAGCTGATGAGCCCGGACGGTAAACACTTCCCGTCAGTACTGAGCTTACATGACCGTCTCATCCCATCAGGAACAACGCGACAGGATAAGCAACGGTGAGTGCAGGCTACAGTGGGCGGGCAGAGGCGCATGACATACGGCAACTTTGTAGCCATTATGATCCAGTTTTTATCCATAGGTGGAACCTAATGATCCGTCTGCGCCAGTCTGTGTGTGTTCATAACACATCCACGTTGTTTACAGTGACACCTCGCCTCATCCTCTCGTCCACACAGGTGAAAAAAAAAACAGAAAAACGTCCACGTACGCACGACTGGCTGTACATTCCTCCCTGTAGGATAAACGTGGACTGTTGCTGATTGCGTGTCTGGTCGATTGATTGGCTCTAATGTCGAATAAACATGTCTGGGGGCAGAGCAGTGGGGTATCCGCGTGGGCCAGAAAAGCAATAGAGACTGATAGAAATTAAAAGTGACATCGATATGACTGTAGTCGCCCCTAAAAGACAAGGAGGAGGGGTGAACAAAAGCAGAAATGCCCAGACTGGCGTCGCACTGCATGTCGGATACGGAGTGTGTAGTCTGTCTTTGTGTGTGTGTGTGTGTGTGTGTCCCTGACTGAGATGTGATCTTACTCAAATGAAACTGCAGGTCAGTCCCTGAGAAAACACACCAGTCACCTGTTTACCCACTGGCAGGCAGAGGGTTGGCAGGGAGGGAGGTTTGTGTTGTGTCTTTTGTCTGAAGAGTGACAGCCCAGACTGTTGTTCTCCCCTCTGACCAGGGGATGGTGCTTCACTATGTACAGTATGTTTCTATGGGGAGACACCCAAATAGATTACAATACTGTAATGTCATACTCCAAAGAGAGAGAGAGAGAGAGAGAGGAGTGTGGCTACGTGGCTCTTTACAGGAATTATGCACACACTCATACTGTACATGCACACACATGCATTTCCCTTTTTTTTCTCCCTGATGTAATGTGTGTGTGATTGTGGTAAGGTAGGAGCGTAGGTTGAGCCCTGATTGCAAAACACTCCTTCCATGGTGTTGAAATAACAGTCACTGACAGAATAAGGAAACAGAGAGCTGCCTGCTGATTTTACACTGTAACTCCTTTAAGGAGATCGCAAATGTGTGGCTTGATTTTCTCCTGTGCCCTTGTGACTGTAAGTTTAACTTATAATTACTTAATTATTATGTTTGTTGTTTTAGTGCTTTAACGTTTCTCATTTCAGTCAGAGTAAAGGCTAGCAGGAGGATCATGGCCGTGTCACGGCCTCAGACATTTTTCTCTGATGCCTCACGCATCCTTGAAATTTGTGATCTCTCCCGTACGCTCTTGTTTACCTCTGCTGACATTTCTGCCTTTACACAAACCTCAACAACCAAATCTCCATCCTCTCCCCCTCTAGATGCTTGACGGACTCCGGCGGAGGCATGCCTCCCGGCCATCCCCCCGACCCCTGTCCCTCAACTTCAGCACCTTCTCCGCCCCTCCCCCGAGCCCGGACATGGACAGCAGCAGCGAGCATCCAATCAGGAGGTGAGGCTAGGTTCCTGGGATTAACATTTCACAACATACAACATCCTGGAAAATGCATGAACTATTCATTAGCGTTCATAAAAACCCCACCATCTCCTGTCCCGGAGGATTTCATTAACCAGCAGAGCTTTGCCTGCAACACATGTTGACCTAATGGTAATGATCTCCTGGTGGGATGTTTGATTGACTCATTTCCATATGTGTGCACATCTCATCAGTCTGTACACTTGCTTTCCATGTTTTTTTTGTGTGTAACGTGGGTGTGGAGGGAGGGAGGGTCTGTCGTTCACTGCCGTGCTGTCAGCAGAGACTTTCTGGACTGCGTGGGTTTGAACTCATCATCCTTATTTTTCTTCAGTGTTAGTTTTCACCAGTCCCTCCTGAAAATAGAGAACAGAGTTTTTCTTTTACACTCATTTCAATTCAGGACATTTTCTTTTTTTATGAATGTATGAAAGTATTGACTGAAACAAGCTGATCACACCTGGGATCTTGAGGTGAAGTAGGATTTAAGAGAATCACGTGTGTTACAGGAGAGGATGTCTCATATAGAGCTGGACCAAGGGATAAAGTGAAGGGCCCCATATATCAGCAATGTTCGCTTATTGCAGATGTTTTGTGTCAGTATATATGTTGGCCGATAAGTAGGGAGAAACATCTGTACAGAAATGCAATGTAAGAATATATTGATATCAGATTTTGCAAAGGAATAGTAAAGGAAATTTGCTTTCTTGTCAAGATTTAGATGAGAAGATCAGTACCATGTCTGTATCCTAATGTGAAGCGAGAGTCAGCAGTTGATTAGCTTAGCTTAGCATAAAGACTGGAAACAGGGGGAAGCATTTAGCCTGGCTCTGTCTAAAGGTGACAAAAACCACTGAAGCTCACTAAATAACATGCAACATCTCACTTGTTTACTTTGTACAAAGTAAAAAAACATCCTGTTGTAGTTTTATGGGGGTTATGTGCCAAACTATTTCTTAGCTGGGTGCAGTGACTTCCTATCAGCTGGTTTACTGGCAACCTCACAGTGTCGACAAGAACTAGTTTTTGCATGGATTAAACAAACAAGGTAATTAGTCCGTTTTAGAGGCTTTGGTGGGTGGATTTTGTTAACTTTGGACAGAGCCAGGCTAAATGTTTCCCTGTTTCCAGTGTTTATGCTAAGCTAAGCTAACCAAAAGCTAGCTTTAGCTTCTTATTTATCATACAGAGAGTGTGGTATCAATCTTCTCATCTAACACAGTCAAACTTTGTTCAAATCCACTTTACACGGGTCTAAAAACATACACTAGTCATGCAGAATATTTCCCTTTGATGGAATGATGCTGCCATAAAAACTTGTATTTATGTGCTTGAATATTTTATTCAGTGTGAACGTGAAACATTCTGCTCATACACAATATATATGATAGAAGATACTGTCAGACAGGATAGAGATGGTTTTTCCAACCTTAAAGCTGATTCAGAGGAGAAACTGGATATTATAGATATCATTATCTGTGTCAAAAGTCCAGTACCAGTTGGGCTCCAGCCTCATGTTTTGTACTACTTTGTACTCCTCTTGTCCTGCACCAGCTGTGTTGAAAATAGGAGAGCAGGAAAACCTTCTTTACTGTATTGAGTCACTGCTTCCTATCCCTGTTTTTGTTGTTGTTAATAAGCCGGACGACTTCCTCCTCCACCTCCCCTCTGTACAGTGACAAAGACCCAACTGCTTCGGTCTGCTTACCCCGCAGTTCCTCTGGCATCTGTGCTCTGCATAAATATTTGTTTGCATCAATGGTCGTATTGTACTGACAGAGAGGGAGGAAGAGTATGCCCCCATCGGTGCATGTGCTATTGTTTTCTTCCCTTCAGAGACCTCAGGCAGTGCAGTGACACTGTGGCCCACCTCTCGGCTTGGCTCCACCCATCCTGCTCTTAACGTGCTGCCCCTCTCTCACCATGCATCATCCTGTCCTACTTCTCTCCTCCTCTTGACGCCGGCCGCTCTTTGTATTGTCATTGTGCTTTTTTTTTTCTTCCCTCCTCTGCGTACTCTTGTCTCTTTCTCAGACTCAGGCCGCTTATGTTCTCCACTCCCCTCCGGGCCATCTCCTCCTCGCGTTCCTCCTCGGCATCTCTGCGTGGCAGCTCATTCCCTGACCTTCTTTCTCTCCCGTCCAGCAGCACTTAGCGCATACTCTCATTTCTCTCCGCTTCTTTTATATCTCCCTCATGAGGACTCTGCACCGGCTGAAGTTGATGAGCTCCCCCAGCCTCAGCGAGCTCGGGAAGAGTGAGAAAAGTTCACCAGAGGACAGAGGGGAGAAGCAGAAGAGAGCAGGAGCCAACGCCACCTGGAACAGGTATCACCAAAATACAGCACAAAAAAAAGCAGTGTTTAAATGCATTTGGGACGGCGGCATTGACCAGATTTATGTGTGTGTCTTATGTTGCAGCATCCACAACGCTGTCATAGCAGTCTTCCAGAAGAAAGGTTTGGCAGACAACGAACTCTACACCCTCAATGAAGGTGTCCGGTAAGTTCAGTCACAGAAACAGCCACACAAAAACCTACCATATTTTAGTTAGCTGATGTCATTTTGTGCTATAATTGGTATAATTACTGTCTGTCCTGTGCACGCTGACTGAACGTTTTCTCGTGAATGAGGTTGTTTGTATGTGTGCATGTACTGTATGTGGGCCTGGGGAGTCATGTGGTCCTGCCAGATATCTCATTATCTTTCCCAACCAGACCCATCCCTCCTATCACATCAGCCTCCATTATAGCTCAGTAAACACATTTCCATGTAGAGAAAAGCCACAGAGAGGTTCACACACATGTCTTTAACTACACAGGAAACTCTGGATTATAATGCAGGAAAACAGTGTGTTTGTTTACTAGATTGGTTTTCATTCTGTGGTTCCGTGTAGTCGAGTAATAAATTGCAGGTTATAAACACATTTAGTTATTGATAATGATTGAATGCTGTCCACTATATATTTGTTCATGTTCATTTTGACTTTTGAAGTGAAGTGAATGTTTGTTTTCTCAGACATCTGTTGAAGACTGAGCTGGGGTCCTTCTTCACCGAATACCTCCAGGTAACATCTTTGATTTTAAATGAAAACGTGAAACTTACAGATCAAGTCAGACAGGAATATTTATTGTAGATTGGTTTCTCAGATGTTCATAAGTATTTTCTTGTTTCCACAGAACCAGTTGTTGACAAAAGGCATGGTCATCCTTCGGGACAAGATAAGGTTCTACGAAGGTAAAACGGTGATACGTAGTCAGAAAATATGTTATGGTGGATGGTGTCAGTGAATTCAGCTTTAGTCTTCTTGGCTTGTTCTCGTGTGATCGATGCAGGTCAGAAGTTACTCGACTCTCTGGCAGAGACGTGGGACTTCTTCTTCTGTGATGTTCTCTCGATGCTGCAGGCCATCTTTCATCCGGTTCAGGTACATGATCTTTCCTGAAGATTCAGCTTGTTTTTTTTATTTTTGTGTTTGCTGTCCAAAGGATAATTTCCATGTCCTTCCTGTGCACAGGGTAAGGAGCCCTCTGTCCGACAGCTAGCTCTGCTTCACTTCAGGAACACCATAGTCCTGAGTGTGAAGTTAGAGGACGCCCTGTCTCGACCTCGGGCCCGTGTGCCCCCCTCAGTCACACAGATGCTGCTTATTCTACAGGTAGGCCTGCAGGCACCGAGGTAAACTTTACTGCTCGTTGCCTTCATCGGCGTTTGGTTATTTTTTGCTCTTAATAAGGCAAATCAGCACCTAAATCATGTTTTTGAGCTTTGCACATGTTAATATGAGACTCCTTCCAAGTACAGAAGGATAAGTCGCCATCACAGATGATAAACACCTGCTGTTTTCCATCTTCAGTCCAGCTCGAATGTACTATCTTGTATCTCGACACGAATATACACAAATTAGACTGAATAGCATAAAAATACCCACAAATATTAATCAAAAATATTTGTTTCTGTGTATCAAAGTGCAAAAGAAATGTATAAAGTCAATGAAAGAAATAAAACTTAATTGTGAGAACTTGGAAAAGCAGGTTAATTGTAACTGAGTATAATGAATACTAGGCCTACATCTAATGTCCGTTTTCATTATCAGTTGATATATTGATTTTTTTTAAATGATCTATCATTTAGTTAGTATCATGTTAAAGGTAAAGGACTCATTTCCATTTCAAGTTACCACAAATTTCTTAGACACAAGTTTCTGATTGTGATTCCGATTCATAGCCCACAGTGTTATTTTGTTATTGTTTATTCCCATTCTTTTGTTGCTTTATTATTGTTTATTATTGGTTAGTGTCTGATTCACAGTCATAAAAACAAAAGAGATAGGGAAATGCACCACTGTGTCTCATTTCAGAAGCTGCAACCATAAATATTTGGTATTTTTATTTTATAAACATAAAAATTGTCATTGGTCTTTTTTTCTCATGGACTTGAGCACTAAGGAGCAGCTTTAGTTCACTCTTACATGCCTGTCTGTGTTTTTGTTTATAGGGGGTCCATGAGTCACGTGGTGTGAATGAGGACTACCTGAGGCTGGAGTCTCTGGTTCAGAAGGTGGTCTCACCATACCTGGGCACCCACGGGCTTTACTCTGGAGACGGCGCAGAGGCCCACTGCTGTGTCCTGGGTGAGACAGTGTGAACACAACATAGAGAGTAGAGTACTAATGGTATTTGCGTCTGAGGAGGAACATTCCTTAACCCTCCCCTTCTTTGCCTCTCGTCTCTCAGAGAAGCGTCTACCGTGGGGCTGGCCCAAGCCTGCAGATCAACCGTCTAAGAACCCTGTGGTACGATCGAAGAGCTACAATATCCCTCTCCTGCTGACCCCGGTGGCTGAGTATGACCCAGATGCCAGCTCTGTGGGCAGTGGAGGAATTAGACGCCACTCAGCCTGTGAGATTATATCATGCTTGGAGGAACAAGGACTGGCCTATGCTGACCTGGCCCCAGGATCTGAACTGTCTGGCCCCTCCTCCAACAGGCTTTGTGTGGGCTCTCAGTTCAATGGTATGACAAAACAACAGGATGCCTGTATCCATTATTATGGTAGTTATTGTGAAAAAAACATCATAATGTAATAATCCCATAATAATCCAGCACCCTGTCATTCCCAGGTATTGTACAAGCGGGAGCCAGTGCCATGGACTTGCCTCTTTCGTCTCCCTCCATCCTTCCCCTTCATTCTTCAGGAGCTCTCCACGGCACCGAGGCCACAACAACAATGACTGATCTCAGCAAGGGTGCATCCTCCACGCCGCCCAGCGAATCATCCAGCCCTGAAACCATAATTGGACAAGTGCTAGAGTCTGCAGACTCAGACTCAGATGGGATATTTATTGATTTCCCTTCTCACTCGTCTGAGGCTATGGGGTACAGCCGCGACAGCAGGCAGAGCACTGTGTAGCTGTGGTTGCCTTTAGGATCGCACCCGGCCGCCCTCCACCCCACCCCACCCCCATCAGTGTGTACGTTCATAATCTGGGACAAGGATTAAAGAAATCTTAAAACTACATTTCATTAAATGGGTACCATCCTCCTCTCTCACTGTAGTACGATGAGTTTCCATGACGACTCCATTCCAAGGGCTTTCACTGGTGAGGGAAAACCTTGCAACTCTAACTTTTTAAAAACTGTGGAAAACACTCTCGACCAACAAATACAGAAAATGCTTTAAAGACACAGTAACAGCCACACCATTACATTAGCTGACATGTTCTTTCATCACCATGAACATGGGCACTGCAGTTAATTTTAAGTCGATGTACCACACACCAACCTGCTGCTATAAAAATTTAATTACACACAAAATGTGTATTCATTCTTAAAATAGTCTCTAATAAATGCAAGCATTACTCATATTTGGTTTCATTTGGTAAAAACTGCAGTGTCCAGTGCTTTTAGTAAATTATTTAGCCTTAAAAAAAATGGAACAATATACATCTTCCACAGAAGCAGATGGGTGTTGGGCTGAGATCCACAGATAGGCTGGATAAGTAGTGAGAGTCTAATCATGCACTCCTAGTTTTGGTCTCTGGCAATCGCAAAAATACAGAATATCTCTGACATTATCCTGTAGCCTATAGGAGGGCACATACTGTAATCCTTAAACTCACAAAAACTACCAAAAGTTACAAGGTTTTCACACAACAGCATTTCCTTATCTCTTCTGAGGAGATGGTTTTTAAAGCTGCCATTTAAATGGAAAAATGAAACTTAACATATTTATCATGGGTTTGTGTTGTATTTGTGTATTTCTAACCTCACCAGAGTTTTTCATTCTCTGTTTACGCTCTGTTGTCTGCCGACTGGCAGTAACACGGTAACGAGGTCTTCTGCTCTCACTTTTGTACGACATCTTATGAAAATGTGGACTGTTTAATTATTTTTATCGTCAGTGGCGCTCATAGACGTCTAATGCAAAATTCTCTTCTTAGAGCAAACATCAGTGTGACAGCATTTGCTTCTCTGTATTAGCTTTGTACAGCAGGAGCTTGAGAAATACGCCGATGTTTATTGTTTACATTTGACAAAGACATGAATATTTTGACTGAATGTTGTCTCACACACTGTATTTTGCACCACTACTACCTTGTAAATAAAAGTGCATAGTTGGTTTTTAGGACAGCTAGTTAGTGTAAAGTGAGCTTTTACCTTGAAATGAATTGAGATTTTAATAAGGGCTTTTTAACTGAATCTTTTTCAAATGATGTTTTACCTCAAGCGTTTTGTACTTTACTTTTTTTGACAATCTATGATGTCTACGGAGTTGTACTTTGTATTAATTTGTTATACTAGCCCAGTAAAAAATAAATAAATTTGAGTAATGTTTAAAACATGGGTTGATTCATTGGAAATAGAATATTTGCCCTGATTGATATTTCCATGTTGTTAATATCATCATAGAAAGCTAAACTGGTTAGGGACTTTTGAATTTACAAATACAGAGGTCCTTAGCCCAAATCCCCCCAATGTACACCCCACCCCCACAGCAGAGAGTTAGGATTTTGTTAGTGTAATGTTAGTATTAAAATAATACAGGTTAGAATTCAGGTTAGAAAATTCTTTAAATGGAAGTGGATTACATTAGTTATATATAAGTTAAAAAACCTATATATAACTAATCCACTTATTATATTTCTGTTTAGAAACCTAGTGAGATCTTAAGTTAAGATTTTTTTTTGTCTTAAATTTCCACTAAATTGCCAGAACGCAGTGTCCTCAATAGCAACCACAACCCTGCAGTTATCTATCAAAATAAAAGACGTCAGCTGTTAAAACCCTGCTTTTATTTTGAAACGGGACCGCTCGCAGTTATCTGTCAAAATAAAACGCATGTTTTGTTTTGAAAACCTTGACCGGAAGCCTTGCGGTAACTGCAGCTAGAGCGCAGAGCTAACGCTAACTGCACTGTACTCCTCGATGTGAAAACTAAGTCGTTTGTTGTAACGTGTTGACATTGGTCCGGTGTAGGAGTTGGTCTTTCAAACGTTGGTCTTAGAAAACAGGTTGGCTCTCCTCGGGAACGCGGTAAGACATCTTTAAACAGTGTTTTTATTTGGGTTTCATAAGTTAGCTGCAGCTAGCTTACAGACATTAGCTTCAGGTCTGTGTTGATGCTAAGTGGAAGTAAAAGGATTCATCGACGCGAGAAAACCAAACACTGGTGGTGGGGGTCTTGATGTGTGACCAGAGTTGACTCTTATTCTCTGTCATGTTATCAATAGTGGCGCACCACATCCACCAGAGAATGCGCCTGCTGAGTTGTATTTTGGTGTGTTTTCAGATCACTCTGGGTGTGTGTGTCACCTTGGCTGTGGTCCTCAGTCTCTCTGGGTGTGGATGATACTGGCCCTGTGCCAGTCCTCTGTAGATGAAGATGTCCCTGGCCCAGCGAGTGCTCCTCTCCTGGATCTTTGCCCTGATCTTCCTCATCATGCTGGTCCTCAAGCTGGACTCCAAGATCCACTGGAACTGGTTCCTCATCTTCCTCCCCGTCTGGACCTTTGACACCATCCTCATCCTCATGCTGATTGTGAAGATGGCAGGGCGCTGCAAGCCAGACTTTGACCCCAGGGATGGTGAGCAGAGCCTGAAGAGGAGGCTGTGGTACCTGACAGCCCTGCTGCTGAAGTTGGCTTTCTGTCTGACTCTGTGCTCCCGCCTGGAGAGGCTGACCGAGATATGGGTCAGCGTGGTGTGTGTCCCTCTGTGGGTGCTGCTGGGTGGGGCGCTGGTCGAGCTGGGACACAGTGTTTTCCACTACAGGAGGGACTGAAGTGGAGGACTCAGCAGTACTTGATTTTGAACTGTAATACAGGGGACAAAAACGTTTTACACTCCAGCTTTTCTAGCTAGGAATACACCAACCCAATCCACTGGATTGGTATCAGAGCCGTTTGTGTATCAGCCAGATGTGACTGATGCACATAAAACACCGTTTCTTTGTCAGTGTCATTACAAAACTCACTTTTTCTGCTATAAGCTGCTTAAGTTACAGCAGGTTGCCAAATCAACGGACTGCCATGAGTTCTTCACAGTGTGGTATATAGGTTTAAAATAGAAGAAGAGAGCATTATATTGATGTGGCATTCACATTGCGGCCTTCTAGTTTGTCTCTAGGCAACAGTAGAAAAGTAGAAATCATGAACTGTGATCCGAAATGTCTATACCAGTTCTTTCACCTTTTAACTTTTAGGGAGAGAGCACACATATGCACACATGTATGCTGTAATGTCTAATGTGGTGTCCATTTAACACTGACACATGAAATTACCCAATCTGCACTAGCATGCACTGTGTGCCACTGAGCCATATGATACCCGTTAGTGGAGTCACTGTTGCAAATATATCACTATGTGAGCATGTCTGCACCCATCTCAGGATGTCTCTCTGTCACTGTCACAGTTTGAATGTAAGCTCCCAACATTCTCCAGCTGCATGGATTAAATGCGTCCTTTGGACAAGACGCATTTTCATGTAAAAAATGCAGTTGTGAAGGCAAAATATCTATAATTCTGCTGGATGAAAGGACATGCTGTTCCATAAATCAGGGCTTATTCTCTGTGTGGTGGCATTTTTTGGACATTTCAGACTCACCTTGTCAGGCAGAGCTCATCACTGTCAGACTCAGCTGTCGTCAGTGTGAAGTGAACTTTGTCACGGCTCAACATCTGTCAAGCTTGGGCTGCACTTCATCCCTTGTCAGTTACATTACATTCATTTGGCGCAGACTTTACAGTAAGTGTAACCTGTTTTCGCTGTAGTCCTTAGCTGTGGTTGGTGTTTTATTAGTAAAATCTGAACCTTTCCACTATGACAAGTCAAAATGTCTGATGTGAAAAAAGCCTGTTCCAACATGACGTGCTACCATGAGCATTTCATCCTGCCTGCAGTGAGCAAGTTAACATAATGACATTTAGCATGTTGGCAGTCTGTATTAGCATCAAAGTTCCCAGATATCCTGTCATGAACTGAAGTGACGAAGAAGTGGACATTTTGGAGCTGACAGTGGCAACCCATCCACTACTGTTGGACTAACATCGTCATCTTTAGACCCGAGCTGCTAAAGTACCTAGAGAGACAAATATTGAAACCTTGATGACATGAAATGCAGGAGACATTAATATCAACAAAGTCACTATTTTGAACCATTTATTGAGAGGTTCTGATCAGAGTATAAATCACACTACCAAGTCTTATCTTAAGAAATAAAATGTATTTACAACAAAATTTTCACATACATCGGTTTCAAATAAAAACAGACAGTAAATGATATAAATAAGTTCTATGGAAAATAAAACTTGTCTTACAAAAAATATATGCAATTTCTGTATACATTTTCTCACATTGGTGCTAATAACATCTATACTGTACAGTTTTGGTACATACAGTATCATTTACAGCCCTGTGTGAGTCAAACAAAATCCAGTCTGAAAACAACTACTTGCTCCAATTTTGGAGTGTTATAAACAACAAATCCCATCGACTAAAGCAACATGGCAAAGAGGGGATTTCAGCAGGAGCTCTGAGATTTGCTGACATGTTCCGAATAGTGAACGCAGGTTAATTCCTACAGCAGGATGGTTGTTTTCAGATTGGCTAGTCCAGTACCTAAAATAGGTGCTTTAAGAGCGAAGCTAAGTAGTGCACAGGCACTGACACACGGGTCACATAACATTTTTGTATAGAGCCTACATACATTCGCTAACAGACGTGAAGTGAGCTACTTAGCTTACATTCTTAGGCGCTGTTAAAATACTTGGAGAGCGCATCCTCGTTTTACCACATCACTGGAGTAATGAAGCTGTGTCAGCAGAGTAATGGAACGCACCCGCTCGTCTATTAAAATTAAAAAGGCCAGTTCATGTCTGAAGGAAGGATGCATCTTCAAATATTTTAACAAAGCCTCAGCGTAAGTTGTACAGTAAAAAAAAAAAAAAAAGAAGACATCATGACATTCATATTAAGAAGTCTTTCTGTGTTTGGGGCGTGTGTGTTTTCAGGGGCTGTTTTAACGAGTGCTGCTGTGGCCGAGTGTCCTGTAGGGGCGTGGCAGGTTTTCCCTGCACCGAGTCCTTTACTTTTGGTCCTTTAGAGGGCACAACTGTCCGACTGTCAGATCCAGGCTTAGAGGAAGAGCCTCGAGAGTCACTGTGGTGGTGGGTCTTAGGTCTACTGTCTGTGAAAGAAAGGGCCAGAGTTTGGTGAGCCTCCATCGGCTTAAAGAGATCAAAGGTGATGAGCGTCCGTGGTGGTTTGTGTTCTGGTGGCGTGGGACCAGAAGAAGATTTCTTCCTCTCGTCTTTACCGCTGACGTCTTTGTCCTTCTTTCCTTCCTTCTTAACCTGAATGTTCGCAGGTTTGGGAGCACCCGTCTTCCCGTCCTCTCTCCCCGGCTTCACCTGCGCTCCCTGCATGCTCGACGTGTTGCTCTCTTTGCCCTCCCTGTGCCCGCTCTTCTCCTTCTTCCCGTGTAAAGACTTGTGTTTATGCAAACAGGCGTCTCGAGCCTCCTCTCTGTCTGGCCGCGAGTGAGACGCTGCCTGTGCGCCTCCCCGGTCCTTATCGTGCTCCTTCTCTCTCTTGACGTGGGCTTGTGTCTTTGAGTCCCACTCCTTGGCCCACTTCTCGTCTCTCTGAGCAGGCAGGGAAGTCTGAGAGGCTTTACTGCCCTCTCTTGTCCGCTCCTCGTCCTCTTTTTTCCTCATCTGTGGCAAAGGCTGTGTCAATGCGCTGCCTTCTCTTCCTCCCTCAGTCTTAACTCTCTCCTGCTCTCTCATCCTGTCCTTCTCTCTATCCCTGTCTTTCCCCCTGTCTTTTTTATCCCTCTCCTTCTCTTTACTCCTATCCTTGTCCTTCTTCTCCTTCTCTTTAGCCCTTTCCTTTTCATCTCTCTCTCTCTTTCCTTTGTCCTTATCCTTTTTGATTGGTGGTGTGGTCGTTATACTATCTTTAGTTTTCTCTTTTAGACCTTGACCTGGCAGAGTCATCTTTTGCTGCTTCTCTTCCTCCACATCATTCTCCTTCCTAATTTGCTGTAGTGACTTTAAGGATGCACTGTCCCCTCCACCCTCCTCATGGCCCTTCTGCAGTGTCTGGCATGTGTCTGCACCTCTATCTCCGCCTCCGCTACCCTCCTCTTTTTCTTTCTCATCTTCCTCAGCTTTAGTCTCCGTTAGTGTGTGAGTGAGAGCACCTTCATCTCTCTCCTTCTTGACAAGAGGGACAGACTGTGTTGTTGACAATTCCTTTGTCTCGGCTCTGTTCTCCTGCTCTTCCTCCTTGAAAATCTGCGTCGGAGTTCGTGAGGGCGGCCCCTCCGCTCCCTCGGCATCCTCTTCCTCCGGCTTCGTCACTGTCTGTGCAGCAGGGTCACACTCCTTCCCCTCTACCTCATCATCTTCCTCCTCGTCTTCCTCCTCCTCTTTGATATGAAGTGTGACTTCTGTGTGTGCACACTTCTCCTCTTTCTTCCCCTCTTCTTCTTCCTCCTCCTCCTCCTCCTCCTCCTCTTCCTTCTCTTCATGTTGGTGATACTGTTTGAGTCGGATGTGCCAGGCCAGACTGCAGACAGCAGACACAGTCTTGAACTGGTGGACAACTCCTCTGGGGATGAAGTAGATGTCGTCGTGGTAGAGCTGGATGCGGGCATATCGGATCCCTTCCCTCCGCAGCTGGTTCAGCTTGGCATCATCGATCCACTGTACACACTGTGGGGTCAGTGAGAGGAAAGCGTGAGGTTCAGCAATTCAACGTTAAAATGAGTAAATGTGGAAATATTTTAATTCTTGCACACAAGAATGAAGAGCACAACTGATGTTCTTCACACACTAACAGTATTATACTGTGGAATTCCTCTACTCTAAATAGATCACCAAGAGACAACGCAGTGTGTCAGAAGTAAGAAAGAAAAGCCGCATTTTCTTTTTTGCACTTCAAACTGCATTACTTGATTTTTTGGCCACCTAGCTGTCAACACAACACTGCCACATTAAAGTTAATGACAAATGTATTAGTAAAAGTAACCTTTACATATGCAGCAAACATTGAGCAATATGACCATTAATTTGGAGTATTTCTGCTCGCACAGTGGCTGTAAACGAAGACATATTTACTCTCCTTTTAGCTCTGGTGGTCTCTACAATATCCTGTCGGGAATATGTGTCTCCTTAGTCGATAATTGCTGCTAGTCGCTAACTTTGTCTGTCTGGTGAACAGGTAGCCTGTTGCTGGAAACCAGGTTGATGAGAACATAAACCAAAACATTTAAGTTGTGGGCCGGAAAAAACAAAACAATGAACTGAAAGACTCCAAAACTCTGAAGAGCTAAGGGGAACTGCAGCTGGGTGATAACTCTGTATGAGTGACCCCTAACACATTACACTAATCTGGATAACATAATATATAATATAAACGTGTTGAAAAGTGCTGCTTTACAGGACGTTTGGCAACCAGGTGTCTGTTTATATCTGCTGTGTCCTGCTGCATTCAACTAGACATGCTCTATAAATCTGACCCACCTGAGACAGCGGAGGTTCATGGAGGTCCAGCTGCAGCCTCATGACCACATCTGGGAAATCTCCAGCGTGGAAACACACAACGTCTTTGGTGATCCGGGCGGGAGTGTCACTGCTGTAAGGCAGCAAAGAAAGTCCTGTTTACTGGTTTACTGAGTTAAAATCTAAACACAATGAATAAAGAGCAACACCAACTGTGTTTCTCACACATTTCTTGCATTACACTGTTAGTTGTACAGACGTTTTTAATTGTCACTAGTGGCTAAAGACCAGAGGTCCTTCACCACTGTAATCAGGCCAACACAGATGTCAGGTTATATTTTATGCAAAAGTGTGCAAATGAGTCTGTGTGCTGCATGTGATACAGTTAAAAAGGTACCAGTGTGTACTCACTCCTCTCCGCAGCGAACAGCCTTCAGCACACCTACAGCAGCAGTAGTCTGTCTCTCGAACCCCTGACCAATGTGATCGGCGTGGGCTCTCGTCCGGTCTTCAAACAGCATCTCCCGGGGCTCACTGGCTCTGGGCAGATACTGCAGGTTCTTTATCTCATTGGTGGACCTGAAATACATTTATTAACAACAGTCAGGATATGTTCAGGACGTGATAAAGTACCTATGCATGTCATGTGCAGGTCAGAGATAAGCTGAAAATATTTTACTAAAGAGGTGGTTTTGCTACGTCAGCTCTACTTGAAACTCATTTTCCCACTTTAACAAATGAGGATGCTGGTGAGACGATAACACCTGTGCTCTGGCAAACATTTACAGACTCAATATCTCCGCACACCTTTTCCTTTTGAAGGGTGACTTTGGCATGTCCGCCAAAGGGATCATCTGTTCTCCAGGTCTGACCCACATGATGGGGCCGTCGTCGCTCTCAGTGGGGCTCTGCAGCCGCAGACTGGAGAACGTTCCCCAGGGCAGAGTCCGCTGCAGAAACACAGTGTGAGAAAGTTACGTAATGACTTGTAGCCATACACAGAGTAAAAGACAGATGTTCACACGTCCTCTAGCTGCAGGGGTGTGCATATACACAAACACAGCAAGAACACTAACCTCCAGGAAGGGAGATTCCTCTAACATGCTGATGAACTCTGGGAAGTAGTCTCCGACCTCCTCATCCACAGCTCCGACCAGACTGACCTGCCGCATGGCCCCGGCACGGTATGTTCCCTGGGAATATGTCCGCTTCACCTGCAGCAGAGGAAACCGATGAGACTCTCGCCCAGCAGGTATCAATAAATCTTAGTAAACACAACATGTAGTCAAGACATTTTTAAAGACCATATGCATCTTTTATGGACAACTACTCAGACTAGCACCGTCAGTGTGTTGTTCACATAAATGTTGTGACCTTTCCGGTGCACAGCCTTTAATAAAGCACTCACTAAGAGAATCGTCAGGACCTTAAATACAAAGATTTAAGTCTTTGGTGGATCTTCAGGCCAGCTACAGGCACTCTGAGGAATTAAAGACCGTCTTACAGGCAAATTAGTGAAAAAAAACAACTGAAAGATTTACATTGTCAAATCTAGAAAACGGGAAGACCACACACCAAGGCTCAGGTGAATGAACGTGTCTGCTTCAACAGTGTGAGGGGGATTTCATGAAGCCAAAGAAAAGCTCATCGACCTTTATTATCGGTCAGAATCAGGGTGATTCAACTCTATGATCATTTTGAAGCTGTAGTTTGTTGTGTTATCTTACTGCATTGTGATATACCGCAGGATATACCTTTATTGTGTGTGTGTGTGTGAGAGGAGTACATAACTTTGTGTGCATCACCTGTACCTCTAGTTACATAGTGTTAAGTCAGATATAACTTTAAAGAATAAAATGGAAATTTTAACACATCGTATAAAAAAATGTGACTTATACAAGATACACTCAATGGTCATGTTAGTAGTTAAATCTCTACCATCTAATGCAACTCAATACACCAGCCCTGCTATAACAACAAACCATATAATATTCTGTTTTGGTGACATTATCAGAGATGTGTAAATTCATTTTTATTGTACACTGTATATGTGATATTTAAACACTGCAGGAAGCTGAGGTCATCGTACTGGACTCCCACCACAGTGAGTTAATTTGTTTTCATCATGACGGAGGTTTTACATCCCCAGAGGTGGCACTAAAAGATATAGGAGTTCCTTTTTTTAAAATATCTATTGTCTTTTCAAACCAAATGTTATTTGATCGGTTGGTAGTTGACAAGTGATGAGGACAACAGTGGCACTGACTGTGTATTTGTATACTTTTAGTGTTGTTCATTCATTCTTTAGTGTGTATACAGGAGGTGCAAAGAATGATGATGCAACCCATGACTGAGGGTGCACTGTGTTTTAGATGACAAACCACGACCAAAAAAACTGTGCGCAAAGGTGCACCCATGATACAGTATCACTATGTTACCATGAACAAAACTGTATGTGCAAATCACTGTGAACTGTGTAACAAAAGATATGAGTTACAAGCAAGAAATAAAAAATAAGAATGTGCATGGGTAAAACTGAATGATCTGTATTTAGGGCTGCATCAGTCTGAGAGTGGGAGATGTGATAACAACAGTGGGAACAGGAGTTAAAAGTTGACCTTTTGACTATGACAGACTAGATTGATGTGGCCCTGTAAGTGTTTACTTGACTACAGCCAAGGTGTTAACTATGAAAAAAGACAGTTGTTCATAATAATATCCAAAGAGTAGACTCATTTCCAAACTACTTCCTCCACGACTCAAGTCTAAACGTCATTATAGGTCAACTAATCCCAAAAAGTCTGGAGGAAAGTCTTTTTACGGATGAATAAAACTTTAAACTTTGAAACCCATTCATATTTCATCTACTCTGCAGTTGGTGACTTCCAAAAGATTGACTAGACTACCACCACTTTATTCTACTCCGTGCAGAGGAATACCATCCCTTCTGACTTAATTTTGCGTGGAAGAGGATTCATTTTCAAGCAGAAAAATAAGCCTTACTACGCAATAAACCTACTCCAGGGCTGTTTGAAGAGAAAGAAGGAGCCCTGACGAGTGTTGTCCCCTTCAGTCACCACCAGCACACCTCCAGCCCACTGAGCGTTTCTGACATTTGAACATGTGACAAACCGTCAAAACATTTACCCTGGATACACTGGGTCTATAAATTCTGTTCTTTTGTTGTTGTTAGAGTCCCTATGTTTTCTCTCTCTCAAAGTGTACTTGACTTTGTCTACCGTGTGAACACTTAATATAAAATAACAACTGTTCAACAAGAAAAACAACAAAGTCAAAACATGCGGCAGCATCACAAGACGCTGTCTGAGATGCTCTAAAATGGTGATTCTCAAAGTGAGAGCTGAAGACCCCTGAGGTCTGTGACGCAGCCCAGAGGAACAAAACACTGAGATAAAACCGTGGTGTGTGATTTAAAAGTGCATATTTCAGGCTATTGAACCAAGCTGGGCGATAAAATACATGTAATATTTTATCCATTAGTCCCACCTGTAAGGTTAGTGCCAGTAGAAACCCTGTGATTGTGACACATCGTGTCAGTCTAACAGTGAACGCAGCTATGAATCAATCACTCAATCACTTAACTCAAAGAGAACTACACGCTGCTGCTTCACCGTTGCTGTTTGCTGTTATGGAAAAATATAAGTCCACAGTCCCTATCATTAGGTGACATTAAAGCCAAACTGGCTAAATCAAGAAAATATGCTGACAGTTGTATCCAGTTTGGTTTTTATTAAGAACAGCAACAGGATGAAATGCATCATCTGCCTTATGTTGGTAGTGGAGGACGGCATGATGCCAGACAAGCTGGAGCAATATCTGATTACAGAGCACATGGAGCATCGGTACGATCAAGAGACAGCCCTTGGAAAAATGTTTGGCGCAGTGAGGGGTCCCTGCATGAATAATTTTAGGTTTGCTCGACCTAAATTAAGCCTCTCAATTTCTAAAACATGTTCAAATGATTTTAAAATACAAGCTGTGATTGAGGTGTAGGATTGACATAATCTATGATTTTTAGTAAATGCTCTTTAATTTTTGAAATATTGATATTTATTTATAGAAATGTTTAGAAAACAGCTGTCTCAGGTGGATTCAACTTCTTAATCATGTCTATCAAGATAAAGCCATTTATGGCAGATTTAAGTAGATGTTTAGTCGTTACTGATAAATGATTTAAAAAGCAAGGTCCTGGTGTTTCTTCACATCGTTCTCATGATGAGAATGGACATTAATATATTTCTAACACATGTGCGGGTGGGAAACACTGTGTTCAGGCTAATGTGGAAACAAACCGTGACTCAAATATAAACCTGGAGGTTTCTGAAAACAAATCTTGTGCTGTTTTGTGAAAGGTTCTTTCTACAGTCAAAGACAAACACTGTATAAAATCATTTATCTCAGACTGAGCAATCTTCACTGGTGTTCATAATCTAATTCTCTGATCTGTGAATGGAAAATACCTATTTATATCTTGTCAAAGTGACTCAAAGTGACAGGATTTTAGATTAAGAAGCCAAAGAGAATTATTTCAAACCTATTCATTATGAAGGGAAAGTGATAAATTAGAAAAAATAAGAAATATCACTTAACAAGATCAAGTAGAGGCATCACCAACAATTGTCACATCTGGTGGAGAAGTAAAGAGGTAACAACAACATGAACTGTCCGTGACACTGCTCAAGCTTAGACTGAAGAGACATGGACTTGTGCTTATTTTATAAATACCAGTCATCCTGAATGATGCAGACCTAGCTGCTTTCCAAAGCATACAGTAACATTTTCATCTAGTGAAACTTTCTGCAGCACCACCCTCAAGAGACCGACATGAAAGCACAACTCAAGGCGTCATAATCACTGTGGAGAACTCCAGCAGAGGAATTTTCCAAGAAACAATTGACAGGTGACAACAGATGACGTGACGCAGACCATCAGGGATTACAGAAGACAACCTGGATGCTGAAACACTTTGAGCGCAGGAGTTAAGTTGGCTCAGAGCAGCATTAAAAAGATCTACCCGTCAACAGTCTGGACGAACACTGACGCACAGATAACTACAAAAATCTTTAGAAACTGTTGATGTGTTTCAGTTTGTGGCAGATGAACCTGTGCTGCTCACACCTCCTGACAACAAAATGACTCTTCACAGAAACAAAGTGGACATTTCAGCCCCCTCTTGTACCCGGGGCCTTCATACAAAACAAAACAATAATCTCACCTGAGAGTGGAAGTTGGCCATGGTTGTCGTCTCTATGTCCTTCTTCCCAAGCACCTCCATCTTCACTGGCGCGTTGGGGAACTTGTAGGAGAAGTAGTCCAGGAAATCTGGGAGGTAGGACGCCGCTCCGTGGATGATCCCCATCACAAAACAGGCCGCCTGGGCCTCGTCTTCGCTGAACGACAGGGTCACAAACTCCTGGGCGAATCGCTGCATCTCAGCCGGAGACAGAGCTGAGAGCTGCTCGCTGTAGGCATGCGCCACAGACGCTCCCCCGTTGGCCTGCTGCTCGATGTGGATCAGACGACCAAACTCCAGACCGGGCAGGCCTGGCACTGGGGTGCAGTGGAGCGGAGAGCTGTAGCCCAGCCTGTCCCTGACCATGGAGGAGATGGAGGCGGAGGTAGCAGCAGGATCCTGATGGTGTTGCTGTGGAGCAGCGGAGGCGTGGAGGAGGCCGCTGCCGTCTATGCTGTTGTTGCCGTTAATTCGACTGAGGAACTCGGGCAGACCCAGGGACACTCCTGAACACACTGTCTGGCATGAGCGATGATACATCTTGGGTCGGCTGTACCTCTCCTTCACCCGCTCTCCATCTTTGTGCTTCTTTTTCTTCTTCTTCTTGAGTTTCTTCAGCAGGAGGTCTTCCTCTGAACCAGCTTTGGGCTTCTCCTTAGACTCTGTGAGGGAGGATGAGAATATTGTTACGGGTCAGGTACAAAGTTGTGCATCAGCTGAAACCTATAATATGCTGCTGAGGTGGAGATTTAAATAAACACTTCTATATATGTGAGGTTTCACCTGGACTTTGACAGCTTTGTCTACAAAATAAGGACATTTCTTCCACTAGGTTAAATTCTGATGTACCTGTAAATTAAGGTGTGTTTAGTGTTTCTAATTTGCATGAACTTTCTCAACACTCTCAATGAATAATAATAATTATTTTTCATTTTAAATCGTATTTTGAAAAATCTGATATTTAACCATGCTGGACTCATCTGCTCTGATTTGACTTGTTTTCTACCAACAGAAGAGCAAAGTTACACCTCCACATCACACCTCTAAAACTGTATGTGGTCAAAAACATATAGAAGTGGCAAATGTAATTCAAAGTTATCCCACAATAATGAAAAATCACTTTTTCATCCCAGCTGCTCAGCGTTACATGTGATTCCTACCTTTCTGTGGAGGAATCACTTCTCCGTTTTCTCTTGCAATGTCATGCACAGGTGGTAATTTATGATTTTTCCACTCTTTATTCTTCTTCTTCTCTCTGTCTTTCTCCTTCACACGGTGATCTGAGAGGAGCAGAGGAGGAGACACGGTGAAGTGAAATGCTGTTATATTCATGTTACTGACGAACAAACATTTCCACGTGTATAAATCTCCATCTGGGCCTAATAAATACTGGGGCCTGCGGTAGAGCAAATTATGTAATAATTCAATAAATCATTTTGTTGGAGTATTACTCCACATAGCAGTAATAATTTGATGATAACCAGGCTGAGCAGGGTGCTGTGGTGAGCGGGCTGACTGTGTTGTCCTACCTCTCTGTAGCATTTTCACGTCGCCGTTCTCGGTCTTTGTATGGCAGCTAGCTGGGCTCACTCTCTCCACACCCGCGGCGGAGCTCCGCTGCGCTTCACCGCCTTTCTCCTTCTCCTTGTGTCGTTTCTCTTTCGCCTTCTTCGCTTTCAGAGGCGAAGCGAGGAAGTTGCTGATTTTGAAGATTTTCCGAGCGGGAGTCGCTGGCACCGCGGCGGCGGTGGAGTGGCTCGCCTTGGCCGGGCCGAAACTCCATTTCGCTGGGCTCCCACAACTCTGCTTCCCGTTGTGTTTTTCCCCTGCGCACACCTCTCCGTTCAGTTTCCTGTGCTTCAGGCCCTTCTCCTCCACCCGGACCTTCTTAGGGGGCGGTGGGTAAATGTCGCTGGAAGACTGCGGTCGGCTCTCCGGCGGCCGCTTGGCTATCAGGGGTTTAGGGGAATTTGTTTTGCTGTTTGCTGCGAAATGCATGGAGTCCACGGACTCGGCCATCTTGGAAGTTTCTATTTTTTACGGTCAGACGTAACTGGTGCGTGAGAGCTAGGTTGGGGGCGGGGCTTACAGTCTCTGCGTCAGACGCACGGAGGACGGAGAGCGGTAGACAGGAGTGTTTACAGCCTGCGGGACAAGAAGCTGCACTGTACCTGTACCTGTGCAAAGACACTGACTGCAACACTGCCGCCAATACAACAGAGGAGGCGAGGAAATATACAGACTCCCTCACAGCTGGAATTTATTCCTGATGGACTCTGTGTTTTAAAACGTTCAAATTACACCTAATGTGATTGTTGTGTTTTTACCAAAAGTAGTAAACATAGAGACTATTTTAAAATAGCTGAAATGGGAAGACCCCATACACACAGGGTTTTAATAATTAACCAAGAAGTGACCATTTTACCAAAGTAAATAATAAGTAAATAATTTTATTTATTCAAAAAATCTGGTGACTTTTTGTAAGAATTTGTAGTTTGATTTACATTTTTAACTATTACATGGTGTTTATCAAGGTTTTCTTATGGGTTTATCAGTTGCAAAGGTGTGAAGTGAAATCTGTATATTCTGAGATATTTCTTAAAATGTCTCTAGGTGGCAGTGTAGTGATGGAAATATACTCAGGAGCATTTTTCCTCTGTGAAAATCATCAGTTCACTGACCCTAGCAGCTGTATCATTTGGGCTCCTGCAAAAAAAAAAAAAAAAAAAAAAAAAAACACAACACACACACACTCACAAATGTTGGGAGGTGTCGTTGAAAGTGTTTTTGTACTATTGCACAACAAGACTTGGTTAGTCACTGGTTTTATTACATCCAAGACCTACGCACTATTATTCATTTAATGTCAACATTATGTGATTAAAATTTTAATGCCTAAATGCTGACTTTCATAACATACTAGTATTGGATGAAAGCTAGCTTTTTGTTATGACAGAAAACAGAAACAAATCCTGCAACAATGTGGAAAATTACATTTCTCCCAGCTACCCTGTCAAATGGTCATTTCTCTCTCTCTCAGTCCACATCCTTTTATACGCTCCTCTCGACCGTATCTGCAGCCTCTAAAGTAGGAGTCTTAATCTGCCAGGGAGATTGGAAAGGTAGTGTACACAGTGTTCATCAGTGCTGACATTGGCTTACTCTAAAATGAGATTTGTTTATTTCTTTTGACCCAAATTGTTCATCGGGTGAATGCTACACTGAGCAATGACACTTTAACAGTTGCTATAGAGAAGAGGACACAGTTTGCAGGATAATAAAGTAAAGGTTATTTTTGGTTCCTGTAACAAGAGGTCGTGCAAAGAGAATAATCCTTTATTGCACTTTAAGCATCAGTGGAAAGTACATTTACTCAAGTACTATACTCAAATACAAATTTCAGGTACATTTTTTCAATTTTATGCCACTTAAATACTTCTGCTCCACCACAGTTCAGAGGGGGGTATTGTAGTTTTTACTGTATTACATTGGACAGCTTCAGCTAGTTTGCAGGTTAAGATTTTACCTCCTCAACATATGGTGATCTTATAACAGATGATACATTGTTCACAATTAAACTGACAGTATATAAATATATATAACTGGTTCCACCTCAACCAGCTACAACAGTAAAACACTACTTACACATTATTGCATCAGTGATAATAAGCTAACAATATGATATTTAAGAATATAACACAAGAATTTTTCTACTTCTACTTGTGAGACACATTTTACAAATAACAATTGTACTTTTATGTTTTTAATGCAGGACTTTTACGTCCCCAGTGTGGTATTGTTACTTTTTCTCAAGTAAAGGATCTGAATCCCTTCCTCCACCACTGACCTTTATTATTCTGAATAATAAAGCATGTTATTCTACTGAATCACTTGTATCAGCCTGAAGTCTCCATTAAATATTATTGTAGAATTGGAACAGGGTCACTAAACTGGGGTTTTTGTGATACACTCAGTCACACCTTTCTGTGCATCTACATCTACTCTCCACTGTGTACTCTGCATGGTTTCTATTAACCACAGCTGGGAAATATACAGAATGCAGCACAAATCCATTCAGTATGAACATCAGGACATGATCTGATGGAAAAGAAAACAGCTTCAATTTAATGTTAATAGATAGCTTTATAGAAAATTTACTACAAAAGATACACTAAAGATGTAAAATAATCTCCTCTGTGATGGAAAAACACACGTTTATTTCTTGTGCATGCCCAGGGTCTCAAAAATGTCCCCACCTCACCTCAGTCCTGTTGGGCAGAAGGTGACAGCAGCCGATAACCTGTTCCCATGTTACGCCTGCTTTCCATATCCTTCATCAGGACAAGGATTCTTAAATATAAATTTCAAACAATGTCTTAATGAAGTCCAGGCTTTTGGAATAGAAACAAATTGACCTGACGTTATCTGGTGTTGGCTAGTTGTAGGAAATCCAGCCCAGATGTGAGGGACACTTGGTTGTTTCATTTTTTAAGAATCACTATCAGTCAGTTGACCGATGAAAAACATTCTCACACATGGCAAAGGAATGTCTCAGTTACTGAAGAATTAAGGAATTGGCAGCAGACACTTCATGTGAATATGAGTACGTGTGTGTGTGTGTGTGTGTGTGTGTGTGTGTCTATGATAGAGAGACGAGGAGTGACGCTTTAACTTTAAACTGATCCACAGGATTAAGGCAGGTGTTGTATCATGTAACCGCTTTGCTAAATTAATATGTTTATTTGTTCTCAGCATGCAAACAATGAGTCAATAGAATAATATTTTCCAGGTAGGTTTATACCTCCAGGCAGGCAGACTGAGTGTGGTATTACAAGAGGCTGGCGCTGCACCACGACAGTCGTTGGGTTCGCTCCAGTTCAGTTGGAAATGGGACACTTATGCACATAACAGACATGACCGACGACACTGGCTCCCCTGCCCAAAGTGGATGGAGATGAAGTGGTCTGCCAGGAAGCCCAGGCAGCAAAGCTGGACTGATGGTCAGATGTTTGTTCTAGTCTGTATGGAAAAAAACCACAGTGTTTACACGATCCAGGACAGAGAGCGGGCCAAGCCAGCTCACTAGGGGAATTCAAAACACTGTATCCCTGGAGGGCACCCTGAGGAGAAAAAAAACCTGCTGTCCATAAATGGGTAAAGCCATGAGTGTGGGTGTTATTGGGAATAATAGAGCTCCTGGCTGCACTCTGCGGCTGTCGAGGACAGAATAGATTCATTTAGATTGACTGCTATCAAATGAATCGACCCCATTAACCTCGATCAGCCGTATTCTATCTTCTAATTCTCTGTGCATCAGGTTAGTTTGCCGTGGCTGAGCAGCGACTGTCTGAGATTTATGCTTGGCTGTGTTGTAAAAGATGTGGCTGGATGATAATAAATCAAGGCAGCCTAGTGTTCAGACAGACGTCTCTTGAGAGTGTAAACATTTCTCTCACACTATTTCCCACTGTAAGTGTTGAAGTGACTGTGAAAGGTGAAAAGATTCTTATTCCTGGCTTTTATCCTGCCAGCACTCGTCAAATGTCAAATGAGCTCATAACTGCACTAGCATAGAGGAAGGGTTGAAATGTAAAGTCATATAGAGTAGGGTTGGATATAGCTACTGTACATGTACATTAGCTACAAGGCCTAAATATAGTCTAGTGGCCTTTATAGCCTAGTTGAAACATATTAAAGCTTATTTTCTAAAATGAAAAACTGAACTCAACTGAACTTGAGCATTTCAACAAACTGCACTACTCAAAGTTGTTATGCTCTTACAAGGTATCATTACTCCACAAGTAGCTGTGAACTATATTGAACCCTTTCTTCCACCTTAACTCATTTTTCATCCCTAACCTGATGTTTCCCACAGTCCTCTCCCTAAACAAATGGTTTCCTTTGTCATTATTAAAGGACAGCTGAGAAATCTCTTCAGCTCCGAGCAACTGTCCACTGAAAGAGACAGAGAACAAAAATGCACAGGGGTTGTGTTTCATCACAGTCTAAAAATAAGACAATTTAAGTGGTCTAACAAGCATTAAAAATGGACAGATTTCCAAAACATCAAACGCAGGCATTACATGCTATCACTCATATCTCGCATCCTGTGGCGGGACTGACATTTACACCCTGTCTGAGAAACTAAAGCCTCATTATCTAAACTCCCTGCCAAGCAGATGCCTCATTTGGTTCATGTGACTGTGTTTTTTCTCTTTCTTTTTTTCCCTGACTATATGTGGACACAATGACTTAGCTAAAAGCCCCAATTGTAGATGAACTTGCAGTCTGTACACAGTGAGATTAGCCTCTCCACCCAGAGATTGCCTCACTGATTCTCCACACTTGCCGAGGATTAGCGCTGTCCAAATAAAGTCAATACTACACAAGAAATTTCTCTCCCCATGGCATTGCATTTGAATCGAGTATAAATCTGACATTCCTGACTTCCATTACTCAGGAGCTGAATTAAACCACACAGCTTACAGTAGAATGAAATACGTCCTTACAAATCTGAGGAACAAACTCTTGGCTCTGGCCCAGCAGCCGATATTTTGCTTCAAATGCATATTTTGACCTGTCGCATCTGTCCTTCACATGTTTGTGGACCCACTGACAGGAAGCTGGGGAAGCGCCTGCCAAAGCAACTGTGACACACATGCATACTGAAGGCCATGATATACTTATCATTACAGCATGGAGTGAGAATGCATTACAAATGGTGTTCATTAAATGATGTGATTAGAATGAGGATAAATTGGAAAGTAATAATAGGATTACAATAAGACACATGCTATCTAAGGCTTCACAGTCTTTGTGCCTTTCCATGACTGATTCCTAACTGTTAAGACTAATTCTGCTTATATTATTAACTAAAAATATTTGACCATTCCCTCATGCGTCATTCTTATCATCCACTATCTCAGAGACACCATCTACCGAGAAGTACATCCTCACAATCCTCCTCTCACTCTCTCTGTCTTTTTTTTTTTTCACCTGTTCCCTTCTCAAAGTGTCTCGCTCCTCATTTCTCTCACGGGCTCGCTTTCCACCGAACAGTTCCATCAGTTCTCCCTCCCTCCTCTTCTCCCTCCCACCTTACCTCCTCCTCTCGCTGTCACTGTGCTTCACAAACTGAGGTGGATCTTTTTTTACACTCGCTCCCTCCTCTCCCTTCACTCTTCACTCTCAGGACGCAATGAGGTTAACAGCACTGTGCTTATGCGGGACCCTGCTGGCCCTCTCCAGCCTCTCTTGGACCACAGCAGACTCTGATGAAGGAGACCTCCTGGAGGACACGGGATTTGGGCCCTGCGCTGCAACTCTGCGACTTGAGCGGCCGTGCAGACAGGGGCAGGATGAGAACACGTGCCCCTACCTTTTCAGCCTCCCACCGCTGACTGTTCATTTGCCAAAGCAGCTCAGGGAGCTGGAGAAGATCATGAAGGATCTGCAGAAGCTGAAGGACAATGTGGATCAACTGAGGGAGATGTGTGCAGATTGTACAGTAAGCCAAACTGAGAGAGAGTGTGGAAGGCAAAGAGAGCATGTGAAGCTGAATGAAGGCACAGATAGACAAGGGGATGAGAGGAACTGGGTGAATGAGAGAAACCCTGAGGGACTAAAAGATCATAGACAGGAGTGTGGAACAGACGGAATTAAAGTGGGAGAGGATAGGGAAGGAGATGGTGACACTGAGTCCAAAAAAAGAACAATTTTGGTAGAGAGAGGGGGAAAGAAATGGGAAGCAGAGAGAGAGAGTGATAAAGGGGTCGTAAAAGAAAATGAGAGAGCAGAAACCTTAAAAGAAATGGCAGAAAAAGATGGAAAAACCCACACAGAGGGGGCAAAAGGAAAGGACAAAGTGGGACAGGCAAAGGTGCCAACTGCTGGTGGAAATGAGAAAATAGTATATATGGCAAGAGAGAAAGTAAAAAAAAATAACATAGAGACAGAAACAGAAAGAAATAAAGACAGAAAGGGGGATTCAAAGGGGGATCGAGAGTTGGAAAGAGACAGTGGAAAAGAGAGAAAGACAGATGCTGATATCAAAAAAAAGGAGAAAACAGAAGAAAGTGACCATCACGTGTGGCGGGATGAAACAAAGGAAACAGACAAAAAGACCCAAACTGAAGAAGACAGGGGCAGTGATGAAATAAAGATGTCTGAGGACCATGATGAGCATACAAATAAGGAGAGAAAGCAGCAGAGGGAGGAGAGGAAAAAGGAAATAGAAAAGGGAATAAAAGTGGAGCGAAATAATGAGAAACCAAAACAGACTGAAAGCATCGGGCGAGCAGAAAAAGAGAAAACTATAAAACAGGGGGAGAGGGGGGAGGAGGAGGAGGAGGAGGAGGAGGACAGAGAGACGGAAAAGGAGATCAAAACAGAAGGAGAGAAAAGGGTCCAGAGTGTACAGAGAGACAGTGATGGAGAATTAGCATCCAACAAAGCAATTCAGAGGACAGACTTTGTTTCAATCAGCCCGACTCCTCAGTCTACCATTAGTTTAGCTCCAAGACATGACTCCATGGACTCAAATGAAGCTACAACCATTACGTCATCTCTTCCATCTCCTCCTTTGTCCACTTCACATGTGATCACACATGTCAATCAAGGGATGACGACTGCTGATTATGAACCAACCCAAAGCACAGACATTGAAGTAGCTGTTGTTTCTGAGCGGCCACGCCCTGATGCAGAGGCAGGCTTTAGGGCCACAAGTAGACCAACAACAACAGCCACAATAAGCACATTGGGAGGCTCCAGACCACAGATAACTGATGGTGCCACCAGGTTCACCTCCACAACTGGTCCGAGACCTGGGGCAGGCTTCCAGGGTCGAGTTAGCTCAACTTCAACCACCCCATCTCCCAGTCAGAATTTATATACAACTACATTCCCGGGAGTCGCAGACAACAGCCACTGGACAGCTAAAAAGAACGTCAGCTCAAATACCAAGACAGGAATGAAACCTCCACCAGGCCAAGGACCAAAGCCCAGTGAAAAACATAAACTTGGAATTAAACCCGAAGCAAACCAAAAGCTAAAAAATCCCAAGAATGACCGTAAACCTGATCGAGCTCCTTTGCCTGACAAAAAAACAAAACACGACCAAAAGCAGAAACCTTCTCAACAAAAACCCACAGCTGACCAGAAACCTAAACCTGGCATAGTCCCTCAACAAGTCCAAACTCCAAAACCTGACCAGAGAGCTCCACCTGACCATTTAACTACTGATGAAAATCTGAAAAACAATCCTGAACATGACAGAGGCCACACAACTGATCAAAGCAAGGTATCTGTTCAAAAGCCAAAATCTCATCAAACATCTGTACCTCCTGTCCAGAGACCTGCATCTCATCAAGGACCTGTAACTGACAAAGATCCTCTGCCTGATCAAGAGCCTGAATCTGTTGAGATCACAACTATTAATCAAAACTCAAAACCAAAGGAAAAGCCACATCGTCCTCTTAAAACCGAGAAGCCTGGCCTGAAGCAAAAACCTGAGAAAAAGCTGAAAAGTGAAGGAAAAAAACCTGATCAAAGGTCTGAACCAAATCAACATTACACACCTGTTCAAAGGCCTGATTCTGAAAGAAGTGAAACAGCTAGACTCACACCAAAACCTAACCAAACGTCTGTAACAGATTTCATAGGAAATGCTGATGAAAATCTTTCTCCTGAGCCAAACTCTGACCAAGACTCAACACCTGGACAAAAGCTTCCACTTGATCGTATTAATAAACCCCCTGATCAGAAGCCTAAACCCAAGGAGGACATCCCAAATTCTGGCCACATACCTAAACTTCCTTCTAAAAATCCAGATCTTTCGACAGACCGAAAGACTAAACCAAACGTTAAGCCTAAACCTGGCCAAGTACCACAGACAGGTCTTAAAACACCTCGGCCTGGCCAGATGCCTAAGCTTAACCCAAAATCTATGCCTGATGAAATCCCTAAAGCAGAATCCAACAGAACCTCCAAACCAAGGCCTCCCCCCAGACACAGACCACCAACCGGACCTACACTCAAGCCAGGAGCAACATCTGCTCAAAGGCCAAAACCAGCAGGGCAACTAAAGCAAGGCCCAAAGACCAAAACAGATTTAGATCCTCCTCATATCAGCAGGACAACTTCAGATGGCATCCAAAATTCTCAAACTGACATGCCACCTACATCTGTCCCCATAAAACAGACTGCTGAAGTGACTCATCCCCCGTGGGACACAGAGTTCAGCCCTAGCACAAAGAAAACTATCACTCTGGGTCCAAAGACCTCTAACAGCCTGGAGACTGGACCCCTCCCTTTCCTTTACACCCTCCCTGAGGGCTTCACAATAAGCCCAAACAGCAGGATTACGTCTGATCTGAGGCCACAAACAGCCAGTCAACCATCATCGATCCCAATGACAACAAAACCAAACAATATTATCCGCGGGATCCTCCCGAGTGTTATCCCTAGCTCCAGTCCAGGATCCACAAAGCTAAATCTAGATTCAAATACTGACTCCAGCTTACAAGCTAAGATACTTCACAATGTGGAGGAAACAGCACCTGGACAAACTCCAGATCCAGACAAAATGATGATTCCAGTGCCTTCCCCCAGCGTCCAAACTACCACACTCAGCCATGACTTCAGGTCGACAACCCCGGCCACCTCTGGCCCTGAGCCCCTGGCTGCCGAGTCTTCCACTCCCAGTGCACGTGAGCTGCGTGTGAAAATCAACCAGGTGGCTGCTTTCCTTAATAACAGCCTCAATCCAAATGGAAGATCACTGGACAGGCGTCCAAAAGAGAACCCAGAGGACAACCAGGGAGGAGGCAGGCCTGACAGCAAACCACTGATGCGGATACCATCTAAAGGCAAGAGATATTGTTTCATATGGTCATAGTTCTTGATTGAGTTTTCGCCTTGTGATCGTACCATGTATGGCAGCAAATAATACGTACAATAATTTAATCTTTCTATTTCTTCATAAAATAGTTAAATACAAATGAATTCCAGGAGAGAAGCACATGCAACTTTGAAAATTTACAACCAATCTCACAAAAATCTACTGTCTTCTGGTGGCATTACATCACATTAGTTAGACTGAGAAAAAGCTGCTGAAGAACTGTTGTGCATTAGTGTTTGAGTGCCTTATAATTGTATTACTCACTAAAAAAGCAAATTGGTATGACCTGAGCTGAAAGGATTTTAAGTAAGAGGCCCACACGGTAAGATTTAATGATATTTTTTTTAAAAAATGATCATGTAATTATGCAGTGTGTAAGTATGCATAGACACAGCTTACAAACATCCTTCAGAGCAGCATGGCTCACAGTAAATGAATAATTTGGCATTGAATCAACCTTATGGATTCACTGTAATTCAAACACTGTGTTTGTCACTCAGTAACAGGTGAAGATCAAGGCGATTGTCCCATTTATTCAGCGTACTGTAGATACTGTAGAAAACAGACTAAAAAACACTTATCTTAAAAGCTGTATGTGTATCTACTGTGGAGGTCCACCTAGAGAGGTTTCACACACATAAAAAAACATGGAAATGTAGTTTCTGCACTGACCTGTTGACCTCACCTAATACATTTCACGGCTTCATCCCAGCTGCAATGATAATTTCACCTGCGAGATATGAGCAGAAGCAGGACTTTAGTTGGAGCATTTCCTAAATGAAGAAGGGCTAGCTTGCTTTAGGAGGATACTGAGGTTGAGTTTTCATTTAAAAACAATAATATTCTCTCTTTCTCTCTTTCAATTTTATCTGCAGTCACCGCGGTGAAGAGAGACTGCTCAGACCACCTGCTCCGAGGAGAAACAACGAGCAGGGTGTACCTGGTGACCCCTGACATCCGCAGCAAAAGCTTCCCGGTCTTCTGTGACATGGAGCTGGGTGGTGGAGGGTGGACCGTCCTGCAGCGCCGACAGGACGGCAGCGTGAGCTTCAACCGCACATGGGCTGAGTACAGATCAGGCTTCGGGGAGCTGGACGGGGGGGAGTTTTGGCTGGGTAATAATATGATCCACCTGCTGACCCGGGACCGGGACATGGTGCTGCGGGTGGAGCTGGAGGACTTTGACGGAGTGATGGAGTACGCGGAGTACGAGCAGTTCAAGGTGGCGAGTGAGCGTCAGCGCTACAGGCTGACGGTCGGAGGTTACTCTGGTACCGCGGGTGATGCTCTTCGCTTCAGCAAAAGCTACGATCACAACAACAAGCCGTTCACCACCCCGGACAGGGACAATGACCGCTATCCATCCGGGAACTGCGGGGCCTACTACAGCTCCGGGTGGTGGTTTGACGCCTGCATGGCTGCAAACCTCAACGGGAGGTACTACGTGGGGAAGTACACGGGAGTCCGGGATGGGATTTTCTGGGGGACGTGGCATAACATATCAACAGAGTATTACCCCACCAATGACAGACGGTCCTTCAAAACTGTCAGGATGATGATCAGACCAAAAGGCTTTGCACCATGAGCTGGCTCTCTGCCAAGACATGTTTGAAAACAAAATAAAAACAAAGGCTGTAACTACTAACTTCAACCATAAGCTCCTATAATGTTCCTTACAGTTTAAATAAAACCTATTATTCTCTCCACACAGTTATTTCACACCATTAACACAAGGCTGCCGCCTTGTGGTGTTTGTTTTGCAATAACCTACTGTTTGGTTTACAGGTTAATATGACAATAGCTAAGGATGTACATAGTTACAAAGGTTATACATAGTATCATTTTTATAACCTTTTAATATTAATACATAAAATTTTTGACAGTGGAATTTGCCCAATGACGAGAGAGAGAAATCCTCTTGTGAAGAGTTATTTTTCTACGAAGAGTCTGAATGTGACGGGTATGAAGCAGAGACTGATATTTTTTATAACAGTACTGGAAGGCCAGTCGATGGTTGATTGAAGCTGTTTGGGATGTTTTATAATTACGTTTGTTTTGTTAAGATAAATAAAATGAATTTACATAAAGACTTGCGTTTGTGTTTTTCCTGCTGTAATTGATAAATGTACAAAATGCTGTAATTAATTGAAGTACAAATGATCAGTAAATCCACTAACAGGTTACTCTCACTCTGCACCATTCTGTGGAGCTTTGGACGCACATAAATGGTTCAAGACTCAAATTCCCTACAGCCTTTGCAGAAAGAATGACGTGTCTTACATAGGCCTCATGATTGGACAAAACGATACGGGGGGTGGCGCTAGGTTTACACAAGACTTTACATCCGGTCTGTCAAGTTAACTACAGTAACGCAAATGGAGACTGGAAGTAAATATTTGCTTTCAACATAAAAACAAAAAAATAAATTAAAAAATTGGATAAGGCGTTTGTATTGCAATGATTAGACTTGTAGCTGGTTTGTAGATCCTATCTTCAGAGCAGTGTTTTCATCCAAAACTCCTCAGTGCTTGTTTTTTGTGATCCTGGATTATCAACTGGGCAACTGGAGCCCTCTGCCCTCTAGTTCTTAGACTCAGAAAGCTCCAGACTTGTAAAGTAGCGAATAGTTTTTGCTAAATAAATTCAAAATTTGTTGGGGAATATGCACTTTTAAAGTACAATATCAACTGATATGATAAGGGTATTACAGTGGTCTCTGCTTTATTTTCAAATCTCAACTTGAGCCTTCGTCTGGAGAGAGTTCCACTCCTGTGGAAAACATCCTGCGTGGTCCCAGTTCCAAAGACTGCGCATCCCAGTGAGCCGAAACACTTCAGGCCAGTAGTCCTCTATTTTTGTCACTCTTGTTTCTTGCTGCTGTAACATGTAAATTTCCCACAAGTGGGATAAAAAAAGTATATCTTATCTTATCTTATCTTAATCTTATGGCCTGGTCTTGAACAATCCCTGACCTAAGTCTTTTCATCACAGAAAATAAACCAAGGCCTTGAAAGTTCAAATTGAAAACATGCTGTGAAGGTATAAATTATATTCATGAAGAAAAGAAATATTGTGTTTGTATTATCAACAAATCCCCCAACATATAACAATACAACAGCATTTCAACAATGGGTGTGTTTTTAGTCTGAGTGAACTTTTATTTTCTCTTTTCCTATTGTTTCATATTTTTGTAACACCTTATCTATACTCTCCAATTTAAATTTATTTATTATCTATTTACTTTTAGAGAACTCATTGATACTGGACAGAACATACGATTGCTTTTTTGCTCAGATTGAAAATGTTAAGTTATAGTCAAGTTGTAAATTGTAAACGTCGCTTTTAGTCTGAAAACTCGAACCGGAAGTATAGTCTCGTTGTATCAATGTTACACAAACTTGACAGCGCTGTGACAGTCCATGTTGACTGAATGGCAGCGTGTTCAGTTTAGTGGTTTGTGTTGATAGTTAGCTGAAACAGCGAAGTGTGGATGAGCTGGTTAACCGGGAGGTGACCGACATGTTTCTGGGTTCAGTAGGTCAGCGGGGGTGTATCGGACTTCTCCGCTGCTGGTCCCTCACAATCAGCCCCGGGACTCTCGTAACCCCCTGGTGTCCTCTCCACACGTCACGGTCTTTCTCTATCTCGACCCCCGCCAGGTCTCCGACCCATGAGGAGGTAAAGCAGCCTCTGAGGCAGTGGGCTCTGGAGGTGAGCCCCTTCAGCACGGTGCGGGCACGGCTGGCCTGCAGCATCTCCATCCGCCCGCTGGACCTGCACGCCTTCCCGGAGGCTGACCGAGCCTTCATCGCGGTCCACGGAGCAGACACCGAGCAGGAGGAGGAGGTCGGTCTGGATCACCTACACGTCCGCTACGATGATCAGAGCAAAGAGCTGCTCATCTCCGCTGAAAAGGTGAACAGCAGCGTGTCGATTGACCTGGCGGCACCTATCAAAAGCAGTGAGTGTCCTCTGGATGAAAATGACCTCTCACTTATTGTAAAACTGGATCTCTACAACAGAGCCTGACAATCCCTGACTAATTCAAATATGTGTCTTTTTGTCAGATCTCTTCATTACTACTCAAGGAAAAGGCAACGTGAACGTGAAGAAAATGGAGTGTGACATCTGCAAGGTGCAAACAGAGAGAGGCAACTGTTTGCTGCACTCTGTCAAGGTAGGTGGTGGCAAGACAACATAAACTAATGCTTAGAATACTAATAAATAGGGATGCACTGATATGTCATAGCCCATATTATCTGTGTCTGACTGGCTGATATGAGCATTTCTTTGCCACCTCATGCAGCTATCAAACTACCCACTAAATCCAATACCATCCTCCTTAATGAGGCATGTCTGCAAAGACTCAATATTGGCTGATATGTGTGAAAAAAAGTATGGCTTCAAAACCCATAGCGGTGTCTCCTGTAACAGCTTCCTACCCACAGGAGCAGGTGTTAGGATCCTCAAACGGGTTCCTAAACATCCTCAGACTGACTTGTCATCCTGCTCCCCTCTCTGTCTGTTTGTTGTTGTATCTCAGGGTCATCAGGTCGAGGTGCAGTCCAGTGGCGGACACATCACGGGTCTGGGCACCATCCACGGTAATGTGGACATCAGCGCATGTGGAGACAGTGTAAGGAGACAGTGTTTTTACCTGGTACTTGTTGGTCTCACACTCAGCAGACATTAGGGGGCAGCACAAGCCTGAATATATAATTCATCTAAATGTGTTTAGAGCATGTGCATGAGGAGATAAATCTGAAAAAAAGTTTAAATCATACATCACCTGGCTACAGCCCTGTGCAGTGATCAGTTATGTGTGTGTTTGCAGGCAGTGGATGTCAAGAAGCTCCAGGGCACCAAGATGAATGTTTCAACAGAGCATGGCCCTCTGAAGGTCAAAGCCATCTACGCTGAGTCCAGCTGCATCTCCTCCTGCTCTGGGAGAGTAGAACTGGGACATGTACATGGTGAGAAAACAGCAACATCCACCCCTCATCTATACCAGAGCATCTACACTGTATGTCCTCATCTGTGCTGTTTGTGTCGTTAGCGCTGCAGCCAAATCAAGTGCAGGCTGAAGCAATAATCAGTGGTGGAAAGTAACTAAGTACATTTACTGAAATACTGTACTTGTACAATTTTGAGGTAGTTTTGAAATACACATCTATCCCACTACATGTCAGAGTGAAATATTGTGAAATATTAGATTAAGATTTAACATCCTGAACACAGCAAAAATCTCCACCTTACCAAGTAATTTTCTGTCTGTTAAATCTTTTTTTCTTATTTAAAAAGTGAAAAAAAAAAAACAGAAAAAACAGAATGAGTGTGAACATTTAAACATGTTTCCAATTAGACTATATCTATACATACCACTTTTTTACACAAATCTTTCCTATTTCTATGCATATTGGAAGGAATTTGTGGTCACAATCTTACTGAAGGACACGGGACAGGAAGTGTGAGACCTCTACAATTATCAGCTGACCCACTGTACGACCAAAAGAACCTGTTAATAGTGCAGGTCACACTGGAATCTGGTGTCAAATTGTTCAAAACCCTCCACTGTACATGAGTAATTGTGACACAGCTGCGTTGTGTTAATGTGGCTGGTGAAGCAGGAGTTTGGTACGTCAGGAATACTGGGCTCCGGTCCAACAGAGCTGATTTAACTGCAGTGTGGTTGCAATTTATCACTAATTCTGTGCTTTGTTGTTTGTTTTTGGGGGTGGATATAAAAACAGGTTAACTCTGGAAAGAGAGATAAGATAACAAACAGCTCTATGATATGAAGAGAAAAAAATGCGTCACCCACGTAAAATTCTTATTTCTTCCTGATACAGATGAGCCTCTCGTCATGGAAACAATTATGCTGCTAACTTCAGTGATGTGGGTTTATGATGTGTACAGTTTGTGACGGAGGCTGTGTCCTGGCCAAATTTTCACTATTTTATAATTTACCTACCATTCACTTTAAATAATCTGACAGCTTGTGTTTTCGTTGATTTAAAGGTAATGCCACTGTGAAGAATGAGTCTGGAGATACAGTTGTAGGTAAGCAGGCTGACTGATTACACAATGACCCACGTATGGTAACCATCAGTGGCTGATAAAAACAAAACACCTGAGGCTTGCTTTGCTTTTGCAGATGGTTCAAATAGTTTCCTGAAGGTTTCCTCTCACAGCGGAGGCATTGATGTCTATGTGGGAGAGGGTGGCAGTGCTGAGCTCCACAGTCAGGAGGGTAAACACACAGTATGAGGAGAATATTCACCATACCAACCACGGCTGTCTTTCCTGTCTGTCTCCTTAGCTTATCCCTCATTCTTCTGTTGTAGGAGCGGTGTGTGTGCGCGTCCCATCTACGTTAAGAGCAGGGGCAGAGCTCTGTGGAGCGTCAGTGGAAATCAGCCCAGAGGTTGCTCTGCATGGAGTACAAAACAACACAGCTCAAGGCCAAACCACAGTTACTGGTAAGCCATGATTTTTTTATTACATCACCCCTCACAGCATGGTTAATTAAATAACTCCTCCAGCATGTGAATCAGCACATATCGTTCTGTTCCCTTCACATACTCTGAGCCTCTCCTGTATTTGTTTTAGGTTATATGAATGGAGCGTCTCCAGTGGACCTGTGGGTTAAAGCCCAGGCGGATAGAGGCTCTGTCACACTGAAGACACAAAGCTGGTTCGAGTCGCTGAAGCTGGGGAGCTGAGTTATTACTGTCAGGATTGATAATGCTGTGTCACTGCACTGGGGCTTTACACTTTTACAGACAGAGCCAGATATTTACTGCAGCTCTTCAAGACTGAATGTGTGTTTACCTCACTGAAGTATTTAACTCTCTGCTCAGGATATATTGTTCTTTCAATGAGGATATTATGTATCATCTATAGTATTTAAGAAATATTCTGTATGTGGTCAAAATCACTGTACAGACACTGAGTATGCATTCTGTTTGACTTGCAACTGGTTTGTGCTGAACTGTCAAATAGTTTACTTTAATCAGTGATTGTATGTCTTCTGTATGGTCTGTCAATACTATAAAGATAGATTAGAAATCTCAGACTTTGCCAACAGCAGACACTTTTACCTCTTTTAATCCCTGTCAGGTTGAATTAGTTGAAACATCACTCTCTCTAAATCATGCCTGCTAATTAATAAGAATTAATAATTATGAAATTTTAATCATAACACTGAATATTGAAGTCTTAACACATATTTCCCACAGTCCTCTTTGCACATTCCAAAAGAGCTTTATATTAGTTAATATTATGAAAAAGATCTGTACTTGTTTCAACTAATGAGCTTCATCTCATTGGAGCATTACAGATCTTATAGTATTAACACACTCTTAGACTTCCCTGACAAAAGTTAGGGTAAAGTAGAAACAAAAGCAATAAGACAGTGTTATATAAACAAAAGATAAACCAAGACTGCAAAATAAAATAATACATCTTTTTAATTTAACAATAATAATAATAAATAAATGAACATAAATTCAATAATTTAAAAAGAAAAAGACAAACAAGAGTGCACAGATGCTGCATAGATAAACCATCACAAAAAAGAGATAAAATAATTCTGATCAGATTTAACCAGCTCTGAAATCAGGCTGTTGAACTGGTTGAGTAAGAGCCCAAATTTAAAGTGCTTTGTCGAGTGTGTGAAAGTATAAAGATCTGCTAATAAATATATACCAGTGTCATGTCTTTACTCCTAAACAGGATGGCAATTTTTGTCAGTAATTTTGCTGTTAGCTATCCATACAACATCTTAAATTAAGTTGGAATCCAGTGTAGTGAGATTAGGAATACAGTATATATGAACCAAAACTGGAGCAGTAAGATTTTTTACATTCACTTAGTTATTTCAGAGTTTAAAACAAACGTAAAACTGAGAGGTTGCAGGAGAGACAATTGAGAGGGTGCACAAATACAATTTTCCAATGAGGAAATAATATCATATCCTTACTATAAAAACTGTCATGTAAAAAAAGTCATAATGGAAATCAAACATTTCAATTCACTGGTATAAAAGTGTAGAAAAGCCATTAGAGTCTAGCTGGGTAAAAGGCAATCTGTGACAGTTTATGTAGAGTCAAAAAGTCATCTGCTCTGTGAAACACAGAACAGTGCAGGATGTTTCACTGTCAGGAGCTGATGAAATATAACGAGTCAGAGCATCAGCTGAAGCAGCATTAAGTCTGAGTTTCTATCCAGTGAGGTAGGGTACACAAACAGAAACTTACTCTGATTATAACCAGTGATTTGAGATTTTATCTCAAATGTTGGTTTGTGGAAAATGCTCTAATGAATTCCAATATATGGCATGATTGTCAGTAATGCTGCACCTATTCCTCAGGACTCTATTTGTACAAAATCATTACTTATTGACATCTGTTTATATCCTCTCTGTACTTGCTGCTCTTGTTATCATTGAGTGCTTCTCCACCACTTCCCAGGTGTCATCAGTCTTGATGGGTCTTGTTACTGGATGCACTATTTGGCCCATGTTGTACCCGAACAAGTATGGAGAGTAGTCATTGCTGTGCTCCCAGTGCTCCACAAATGGCTGCAGCTTTAAGGCGGCCCTCCTGAGGGAACATAAACTCGCTGCTCTTTACAAGTTCTCGCACAGAACTTAAATTTTGCTGTACTCTTCTAAGTTTGTGTCTTACCTGGAGATGCCGCGGCAGCAGGTCATTGTGATGGAGAAGAGCGGAGGACAGATCCTCTCTAAGTGTCGAGGTGTGCGGTCTGTGAGAAGAACACAGCCACTCACATCAAGCTCTCGTAAGTACTGAGATCCACTTGTCAGATACTGCACTGCCATATCTGTCATCTGAGCCAGGGCAAAAGAAAATAAACATTGTGGACAAAATTGACTTGAGAACAATCAAGGAACGTTTAAAGGCTTTTGAAGAGTGTGTTTGCATGTATGTGTGTATACCTTGGGACAACCTGCCATCTGCAGTGTGACCAGACCTCTGCAGTAAAATGAAATGGCTCTGATAGCCGGATCAGACAGAGCCACACAGTGAGACACATCAACATGTTCCAGATCTCTCACGTTCTTGCACAGCTTCTGTCGTCGTGGGGAACAAAGAAGATGACAGAGATATTTGAAATGTGATGTAAACTGATGCCATGAAGGAAATGGGAAACCACATCTAAAAGATGACTCTTATTCGATGCTCTATTCACATCTGTGTGTAGGCAGGAACAGTGACGGGAATTTCTTTACTAGGAAACTTGGCACAAGTTAATTTGGAAAATAAAGTAAACATGGATTCATTAAAATTGTAAACTGTTCTATAAAAATACCACATCTGGCCATGTGTTGAAATCGGAGCTAGATTTTTACCTCTATGCCAATGTCTGTGACGTAGGCACACTCAGCAAGAACTAACTTCCTCAGGCGAACTCCCTCGACAGCAGCCAGCCCCTGAAAATACAACTATCAGGTTACAGATGGTTCGCCACAAGAGTCAGTTATCTCTTCTTCAGGAAATGTGTGACTGTAAGAACAAACATTCAAATGATACCTGGTCCTGGATGTTACAACCGCTAATGTCAAGAGAGGAGATAGAGCTGCCGCTCAGCCACTCCAGACTTGTGTCAGTCAGTCTCTCACAGTAACTCAAGTTGAGATGGTGCAGTTTACACAACCTGATCGATTGTGTAGAAGAGCCACAAAAGAACTGCAATGTGACGCTCATCAACAGACCACAGCAAGGTATGTTTGTATGTGTGTGTGTGTGTAGTTGTACTACATACCTTTGAGCAATCCTCATGACAGAGATGTCAGTGATGTAACTGCAGTGACTGATATTCAGCTCTCGCAGTTTGGTAACTGAGGAGCCTTCAGTTAAGTACTTAATCCCAACATCGCTCACCCTGAAACATATTACATCATGCAGTTTAATGATAATGCACAGCATCAGGATTGAGAGTGTAACACACTTCAGCAGTTGCACACACACACACACACACACACACACACACACACACACACACACTTGTTGCAAAGTGAGATGTCCAGGTATTGCAGGTTCTTGAGGGTGGCTACAGATCTGAGACTGGTGTCGGTCATTCTGGGACAATCTGCAGCGTGGAGTCTGCGGAGGCCTTGTGAGCTGCTGCACAGAGCCTTCCAGCTGACGTCTGAGAGCTGGTTGTTACCTAACGTGCATGGGGTGTAGAACAGACAGAATAACTGGGATCAGTGTCATATCATCTCATGTGAATATGGAAATGAAGGCTGTAGGATGCAAAATGATCTCACCCTCTGTGCTGAAAGTCTTCAGCGTGGCTACTTCAGCGATGGCTTTGAAGGCGACGTCGGAAAGATGACTAGCATCCAACAGGGAAATGGCAGACAAACAGTGGCATCTGGCAAGTAGTGCCTGTTAGAGAAGAGTAAGAGTCAAAACTTTTCTCTGCTACAAGGGGTTAAGGGTGTGTGGACAAACAATTATGCATGGATTGATGAAGCAAATTCTTTTCTAATTCATTCCTGATCCTCTCTTGAACCTTCCAGAGCTGTTACATTAAGACTGTATGAAACCTGTGATGTTAGAAATGAACAGACTTACCACAACACAGCTATCTGAAAGCGTGGGCATGTCATCGATCACCACCTCTTTCAGTGAAGGGCATCCAGTAGAAATGTACTTGAACCCATTTACTGTCATCTGGGAGGAGAGAGAGGAAAATATGTGTCCACGCCGGAATCTGAATCACTCTCCTGGATACTGTTTTCCTCCCTCCTCACATTTTCAGGGCCCAGTAAAGTGAAACCATACATCTGGAACCAAACTACTGCACATTTCCAGAGGAAAGTGTGTTTTATGTTGCAGGGCATGTGTGTTATGTTATAGAGTGCTGCACATCTTGAGTGGGTGGGCCAGAGTTGATTGTATAAACCCAACCCTCCACTTGGCCTCAGCTGCTTTTTACTCTTCTTCTCCTTCAGATTTTCATCCACTCGCTTTGAGCGCCGAGTGAGTGAGTGCACTCACCAGGGTACAGTAACAAGAGGACACACGTGCAGAGAGCAGTGACTGGATTTATCCAAGGCGGACTCAACACTAAAACTTTCAAAAGGCAAAAAGCTGTGGCCTGTCTGCAAGTGAAGCTGTGGCTATATACCAAACTGAGGAGCACACCAACTGACCTGAGTGCAGCCGGACAGGTTGAGGTGGATGAGTTTGTGGCAGCCCTTTCCTGTGGTCAGGTACAGAAAGCCTTTATCTGTGAATCTGTAGCAGTAGGCCAGACTCAGGTATTGAAGGTTGAGACAGTTCCTGTTCAAAATCGATTGTTAGATTAATTCATATAAGAAAACAAATTACTTGTTTGTTTGTGTTTAATCTTTGTGTAGATTACTGTTGGTTGTTTTGTTGATGTTTTTAACAAAAGGAAAAGAAAAGAAAATCTTCAAATTCTTGCAGGTAAATTGTGAAATATTCCCAAAACATTTTGTACAGTACTACCAAACAAATCTGTCAGTGAAGCAATCATACAGACTAGCTGTTATGTTATGCCACATCTGTTCTTATAAATCATTACATTTGCACTGACCACACTGCTTTTAGGCATGAAAGACGACCCAGTCAGTGGCTGCATGTTGGATAAACAGAAATGGGGATAATTCTGGGAACTAAGGGGCTGGAGGCCAGAAAAAGATCACTTGGATATACAAGTGAGTTGGACCAGTTTAGAGCACAAATCCTAATGTCCATCCAGCCATTATCTATACTGCTTATCTGTAAGGTTCACTGAGGGGCTGGAGCCTATCCCAGCTGATATTGGGTGAGAGGCGACCCGGGACTTAAACTCCGGTTGAGGCCACTGTACCACTGTGCCACCCACAACGCCTAGTGTCTGATGGGTTTAACAAAACAGGAGATTTACCTGGACAGTTCTCTTAGAGTGTTGTTTGTTACAAGTGTGCAGGAAAGGTTCAAGTAAAGCAGGCAGGGACAGCCCTCGACAATCCTCTGAACCATCATATCCTGTTAAAGAGCACAGGTTCAAATGTTCAATATACGTTATTAAACTCTACAAAATAGTATAAACAGAAAAGTAACGTGTGATATGAAGAGGATGCATTTTCTTATAGATTTAGGATTTTCCTAAATATATTATACTATACATTATCCATAGTCCACAATGTTTTACTTACAGTGACATTAAAACACTCTGATACATTGAGCTCCTGGAGATCTCTGCATTCACCTGCAATTAAAAAAATGCACAGAAAAACAGTAAAGAGCAGAAAAATGACTGGTTACACTGCACTGTCCTTTTATTGCTATAAATAGTATATGTAGGTTGTAATATAATACAGTAATATACAACATTATGTAAGGAACAACATGAAGTGAAGCTGTATATACATTCCTAGTCGGCTCCTATCTGTTACATAATGTGCAACCTCTCATTTTTTCCGCAGGGTAGAAAGCAGCTGTGTTTCGTCAACAATAACACTGTTGGCCAGTTGCTTCTGTTTTCATAAGACTTTCATCCTAAACTCCTGCTTTGGTTCCAGCTCATCTTACTGAAAAGATAATCCCTGCAGGGCTCAGAATGCATGTGACCTCCTGTCTCCTCTTCTCCTTCCTGATCCTCCTCCTGCTCTCGTCCATTGAGATGAAAAAGCCGGGGAGGGGCAGAGGCCTCAAAGGAGCAAGGCACAAGCTCACCCGGGACAGGTATGGACTTACCCTTGAGTCTGACGGGTTCAATCCATTTTTCACACTCTTACAACGATGTATAGACAGAGACAAGCCATGAATTCATTTTTTGTGTTTGAAAACTCTCAGAGCACGAGGCACTGGGCGCCACAGCAGATCGGGCCCCTCCAGACTTGTGTCACCTGCCTGCTCAGAGTCGACAGAATCTGGAGACTTCTTTGTGGACTGTCAGGACCGACATCTCTCTTCCATTCCCTCTTCACAAACCTGGTCCAAAGCCCCCAAACACCTCCTTATGGCTCGCAACCGGATCAAGGTCCTTCGTGATGGAGCCCTCTTGGGATATGAGAGTTTAACCAGTCTAGACCTGCAGCAGAACCAGATCTCTTTAGTGGAGGAAGGGGCCTTTCAGGGCCTGACACGCCTTACAACCCTGCTGCTGCAGCACAACCGCCTGGGAACACTTAGCGAGGAGGCCCTCATCCCCATGCCAAACCTTCGCTATCTTCGTTTATATGATAATCCCTGGAACTGTCTCTGCCCTTTGGATAGTCTCATACGCACCCTTCAGGTCCCAAGCAACCGGAATTTTGGAAATCATGCCAGGTGAATGGCTGATCTCACAGGTGTAGAAGTCATTACTGACAAACAGCCTCCAAATATCCCATTTGATTTATCCATGACTTAACTGTATTTCCTCTGCTAGGTGTGCAGAGCCCACCAGGCTAAAAGGCATGAAGATGAAGCAGGTTGACCCAGAGTTACTCTGTAAGGAGTCAGACCCGACCGGCGACCCACAGGGCGACCAAACAAACCCCATTGAACCTGTAGAGCCAAGTCCAATACGCAGCAAACCAGATGCCACCACATCCTGCCATACCTACCTTTTCCCTGAAATACGAATGGACTGCAGTAAACGAGGCAAGTCTGCAATCAGCTTATATTTTTGTTTATCAGTTTGATTAATTGTACCTCACTCTCACTATGAGAAATTCATCACACATGCTTCTTATGTAACAGTGGGCTTAAGAGAAATATCTCTGTAGGGTCGTTTCAGAGAGCTACTTTCCTCATGAGAAAATATTACTGGAATGACTAAACTTCCATCTCTCAGTGGATTTTCAGTGCCAGACATAGAACTGGCAGAGTCACATCTGTTTTGGCTGGTGTCTTTTTTTCAGTTTTATGCTGCTTGCTTCCTTAACTTGTGACTTGATTCCATCTTATAGTCATTTGTCATTTCATGAACAACTTGGAAAGCATCAACTAAACAAAGCTTGACCACTTTATCAGAGTAAGTCCATTGTAAAACATGTAAAAGTATATTCAATTTGCCTAAGAATAGTCTAAGTCAAATAATGTGTTACTACTCTTTGCCTCCAACTGGCAGGAGGCCTGGACATTAGTATCAAATTCAGGTCATGGACGAAAGCAGAGCATAACTCTGTCTCTGTGCCAGTTTTTCAGTTACTGAACTTGTTGTATGAAGAGAAGAAATTTTAGCTGATTTCTTGCTTTGGTTTGACAAATCCAGATGGTATAGATGAAAAATCCGACACTCATTAATTAAGAAAATAAATACTGAACCTGTGAATAAAGCAAAGTTATTTTTTGGCAGATGTAAAATAATCAAATGTACTGTATACGTGTAACCCCTTCCTCCCTCTGTTCAGGTCTAACTGAGGTGCCCGCAGGTATTCCAGATGATGTTGTTCATATTGATCTGTCCTATAATTCGATCCGTCATCTCAGAGCCAGAGATTTCCAAGGCGCAAGGAGCCTCAGAACCCTTATCCTCAGTAATAACTACATGGAGCACATCGACACAGGTAAAGCCTTCTCTGCCTGTTATGTGTGTGTGCATAGTGTGATCAGTGAATAGTGAAGCGTGTGCTTAATATATCCTGTAAAATCCAGGATGAAAACTTCCACAAAGTTGTGTTATTCTTTGGCTAAAGTTTGAGAACGTATTACACAACTGCTGCTGACTTCTATTTCCCCATTTTCCCATATCTGTGTTTACAGTATTACTTCTATTTATAGTGAAAGAGTTACAGACATAAAATTATCACTGTGTTCAAGTGATTCAGACACAAAATGAACGCCAGCCTGTAGATTCCTATCACAGTTTGATTGCTCCGCTTTTACTTTTCTTGGTAAATATAATTACACTGAGAGAAGCAAGAAACAAATGAATGCTATGCCCATGCAGTCCTTTTCTCTCTCATAGCGTCCCTGTCTGGGCTCCTGCACCTCAGAGAGCTGGACTTGTCTGACAACAGCCTGCATTTTGTCCAGTACGGGGTTCTCGAAGACCTTTACTTCCTGTCACAGCTAAAACTGGCAGGAAATCCTTGGGTGTGTGACTACAGGTGGGTTCCTCTGCTCAAACATGTGCGGTCAAATTTTGTTTGACACAAATGCAAATCATTACTAAAAACTGTTTGCATTTTTTCCAGCATCCACTACGTGGTATACTGGCTGCGTCTGCACCCAGGGGTGAGGCACTCTGGCCTGTTCTGTCGCTCCCCTCCTGAACATACTGGGGAGAGTGTGGAGGCCTATGTGCATTCCTACAACAGAGAGTGTCCAAAGGACAGACAGCACAGCAGAACCGATCAAGACGAAACAAACCCCGAGCTTTGGAACACACCAATGGAAGTGCAGGGAGAGCTGGAGGAGGAGCTGGAGCCGAGCCACTTGAGAGTGCCGCAGAAATACCAGATCATCAGACTGTCCTGACTCGAGTGAAAACCTGACCTGAAATCTGGCTTTTAAAATGCTCTTTGTTTTCCTGTCTTTCATTTACTTTCAGTATTATAAAAGTCTGTATCAGATGGAGAAACTACATTTTTCAGTGTCACTTTTATGTTTTGTCAGTGTTGTGTAATCAAAATATAAGATTTGTCAACTTTTGAGTGTCTTGTATGAATCAATGCACACCTACGTGAAACATGGGTATTGCACATAAAATACACACCAAAAAAAAAACAAAAATCATACGCAGCAATAGGATATGGAATACTCACCGATACATTTCAAGCTGGGCCATGTAAGTGACGTGCAGCCCCGTAAGTTAAGATGAGTCACAAATATGCTGTAGTTCTGCAGAATCTGCTTCATTGTGCTGTCTGTTATCCAGTCCTTCTCTACAGAGAAGTTGATCTAACAGGGGACAAACATTAAAACACATTTATACTCCTGTTAGAATTATGACCTCAAGAATTTCTATAAATTAAAGAATCAGCGTCTGTACAAACCTGACTCCACAGTGTGCCTGACTGGATGATAGCTTTCCATGCGCAACACACCTTGGCACAATTCAGCCAGTCTCGTAGTTCAAGATACTGAAAGATCTGAAGAAAAGTGTCAGATGAAGGAGGGTAGACATATGAATTGCCTCGCTATTTAACTGACTAAAAATGTTAACACCCCGTCCTCTGTGCCAAATGTTATGAGAAAGAAATTAATATATTCATACTGGTGTTTTGATTGGTATTTGGTCCTGTAGGTTTTACTTTCACATAACCAGCCCTCACCTTGGAAATGTTTGGCCGATGTCATGGGGACAGTTAGGTACTCAGACATGGTTCACTATCACCTCTGGCACTGCCACTTTGTGAAGTGAACAAGCAGCCCCTTTCCCTCTCCAAACATAGTCATGTTGGAGCACTATTTATTGAAGAGAGGCGTTGGACAGAAAGGCCAGAGCAAACAAAGCTAAAAACTGCACTCACATTGCCAACAAATGTGAATCCAAAGCAAACAGGGGCTACAACTGATTACTTTAAGAACAGTCAGTAAGATAAGTTGTGTTCTTAAGTTTTCAGCACATTTATAATCTAGAGAGCCACTGGTATAAAAGTACTTCAGCAATTATCTAAAAAAATATTTTCACTAATATACATAAAACCATAACACTGCAACAGATATTGTAAGTGAGTTGTCCCATGAACAGAGCCCTCTCTGTGATAATGATTAAGAGGTACACTACAGCATAATCAGCAGTGACAGACTTTAATCAACTGGTCTCACAGAGGCTGGAGGTATGTTTACAGTGAAGTCCACTCTAAGTCTTACGTAACAGATACGTATGACCTCACCACTGACTGCTTAGAGAAATGAGAAATTAATTACTCTGTGTGAACTTCATGAATGCTGCAATGTTTAAGAAGCACTACCTTCAATGAGAGGCTGCTAGGGAGCACTGAGAGTCCATCACATCCGATCTGATGGTCTTTGTTGGTGATTTCTATAAAACCCATTTCCAACTTCTGCAAGATGCATACAAACACACAAGCAAACAATATACAACATTGCTAGAGTTCAATATAAATATATATGTATATATTTTTTTCTAAACTTCGACATAAAAGTATACCTTAAAGTACTCTTTTGTCCTCTTTGAGTCCTTTGCAACATTACACCATGCAGCTATGATGCGCTTAAGGCGACAAGCGTTTATAAGTCTCTCAAGTTTCTCAACGGCAGCTGAGTTGAAAAGAAATTACAATCTTTTAAACAACACAAGTATTTGCAATTTTAGCAGAGGATAACATGTGTGCTAAATAATGTCAACAATATCCTGATTACATAGTTTGATTGTACTGAATCTCAAGACCAAAGTCCCTGAGTTTAATGGTGAGAGTACAGGGGACAAAATGAGTCACAGGAGTAGGAGTATACAGAGGGGAAGAAATTATTGTCAGGAAAGACTTTCGGGTTGGGACATATTTCTCAACCACAGTGCTTGTTTTCTCTGGCTGTATACATGACAGAGTCACAGCTTGCAAAAACAGTCAGCTCACATTAGTGAAGCCAACACACTTATGATTACTTTTTCACTGAGAAATACTTGTATAGTCACCTACCGGCCTGTTTCTTCTTGTGTAACTTTGCCCAGTTCAACCATTTGGTGAGTGCAACCCGCTGGCATTTCCTTTCAAAGTGCCTCTTTGTCATGTCCATCTTAAGAGCCAGCTCTACGGTGTCTCTCTTGCTCTGTGCGGTGAACCTCTTCCACTTCCTGTGGACACAGCTCATTATTAATTTAGTGAACAGGTATGCAGGCAGGCTGTCAGGAACCTGCATCTACACAACCGTCAATAACACTGAAATAATATTTATTGATTAATTCCAATCATTATGTCATCATATGTTATCTTTAATAAGTTTATATTAATGATTATCTCAACTGAAGTAGCTCTGGACATTGAGACAGGACTGAGTGATTGACAGGATAAAAGGCCAGTGATGGAGGTAACTGCACTGACAGTTGAGAGGTGAAAGGGAATTTGTGAAACAGAATATCCTCCTCTTGCCCACTTGTCAACAATGATCCAGAGAGAATGCTCGTGACTTTCATTAACATGGGTCAGATTTCTGCCTAGGGTTCCATCTGGGTCACTCTCTCTTGGTACAATCATGTTCAAATTCAAGGCTTCAACATCACAATATGTATAAACTGTCATGAAATAACCTGGATGTGACCTCAACACACTGCTCCAAAAATATGATCAGACCTAATGTCTTCTATTTTTAGTTGTGTAAATTATATATTCAAGACAGATTTATAAAAAGACATACATGTTGTAGTGATATAAGCCACCACCATGCAGCCCTTTGAATAAATGCTCCACCTGTGCTTGTCTAATTAGGTTGATTTTCTCACAGCACCAGCTGTCTACAATCACCTCACTGCAATCAGTGTAAGCAGAAGCTGGAAAGTTTTAGTATCCTTCTTTTCTGTCATCCCTTGCTATCACACTTTCTAGAGAAAGAAGGGACAGGGTAGTTTAATCAACACTCTGCTGCTGTTCCTGCTGCAGGTGGATGCAACGGTTAAAACTCACTGCCATGGATCTTCCATTTGGGTAAATAAGATACAAGTGTATTTTTAGCTAAATTAAAATTGTGCTACTATTTCTAACTTCATTGTTTTCAGGGTTTCTTGGCTGTGCACTCTGTTGTTATGGGGCTGCATCTGTTTTCCTTCTCAGAGAGGTAAGACTTTTTCTTTTTTATTTCTCACTGCTATGTTCAACCATATGTGCACAACTAAATGTTTGTTTATTCCCTGATAGGTTACAACAGTGCACATGGATACTCTCTCAATGAGAACCCACAAACCTCAAACCAGTTTCATTCTGGAGCATTTTTAAACACAAACCATGAGGATGAAACACAGGCAATGAGAGAACCAGTCCATGATGAAAACAGAGAGGATGTTAGCTCAGTTACTAGCCTTGGTGAAGAGATGGTGCAGAACAAACCAGACTCAGGACAGGACCAAGATGAGTCTGTAGTGGTCCCCTCTGCTCCCTCTGAGCAGAAATATAAGCATTTGACTTCTGGTAATCAACATCCCTTTGGCATTTTATTAAAGGAGCACACACCAGAGAAAACTGTGGAGGGTGTCAGTTTCCCAACAATTGACCATTTCATACAGTTTATAGAGACTATGAAGAGCTCCTTCTTAACACCAGGAAGTGACTTGAGTATACATTTTCAAACAGCTCGAGAAACATTGAAAAATGAGTTGACTTCTGGTGCTCAAAACAACGGAGAGTCTTCCACTACTTCTGATTCTGTAAAAGACGCATCTGCTCATGATGACAACAGTGAAAATGAAGTTTGGAGTGAACCGAGTGAGCCAGACGCCAACTACCAAAAGCCAAGTGAAAGCCTCTCTTCCCCTGATCCTTTCGACTCCACTGCAAGTCTAATTTCTCCAAGTGTTTATGACAACCAAGACTCTGGCCCCAGCCCTGCTCTCTACCCACGCCATGATTTAGCAACCACAGAGCAGGTTTCAAGTAATTATGGAAGTTTGGCTATGGGTGGAGAAAAACCTGAAAACCCTGATATTTTTTCAAGTGCTCCAAATGCGCAAAAGGAAGATGTTCAGTCGACAAGCACCAAGCTCCCCGAAAAAATACCCTCTGGTTCATTCTTTGGAGGGGATTTTTCTTTGAAGAGCCATGTGACGGCATCCCCTGTACACCCACAAAACAGCCCATCTCAAGATCTTAGCTTCTATTCAAGTAAGACATCCAGTATAAAACCTTTAACCACTGAGAAGAATATCCAAAAACCTAAATATTCATCTCACAGTGGAGACTCTTCTATGGGGCATCAAAATCCATCAGGTGGCTTTGAACTTGGTAAAGATTTCCATAGAGAGGAGATACGCAGGGTAACTCAAGCCGATGTCCTGTCTCCACAAAAGACCCCATCTTTGAATTCCTACAGTAAACGTTTATATGTCAGTGCACCAAGAGGTCAACTCTACATTCCAGATAATCTGCCCAAACACAGGCAAAGACCAGCCCAGTCAGTTCAGACCTATCAACCTACAGTTGGCAAGGAATTGAAGGATATAAACTACACTCCCATCATCCACGTGCCTGTATCTACTGGTTCTGTCTCTTCAAACTCTGACCTTTCACCTCAGAGTAGTAGTGGTCACGTGAATGTTGAATCGAGCAGCCCACATGACCCTCACAACCAAGTGTATAGCAGAAAGCAGCCAATCAGATTCCACCTGGTGTTTACTGCGAGACCTTCCAGCTCTCCTCATGACTCAAGCAGACATGATGACTATCTTGGAAACCCGAGAGTCAGTGTTTCTCGTCCATCCGTCCTCACTGCCCGAGCAAAAGATGAAGAAAAATCTGACCCGTCCAAGCAGACTGCCAGTCAGGAACCAAAACAAGCAAATGACAATACTCTGATTCCCATTTCTAGCGGCTTAAATTCAACCAAGAGTGGGATCTTAACTCAGGTTAGTGATGCTTATGCAAGATTTAACTCTACAAATAACTTGGATCCAACCTCACAACTGAAAAAAACTTTGTCAAGATTATTTGGCAATGAGGTCACGTCCAGAAACTTTGAAATCAAGAATATAATCTCTGATAGGTTCCCACGTGGTGATATACATGGTGCCAGAAACCCCTTGGGCTCGTTTTCTACCCAACAAAGGCAAGGCATTTCTCTAAATGATGGCTTTCTGAGTGCTACAAAAGCTGGCCTTCAACAGACCTTAAAACAACTTACCAAAGTACAGAAGCGTCCGGCCAATGTGAATGAAGAGCTTGGCAACATGGCCTACTGGGCCCCTAAACTGCTATCTGCATCCAAGGTGTCTGGCTCTACTCTTGGTGGTGTCTTTTGGAGGAATCATGGCAACAAAAAAAAGATTCCTCCCCAAATGGGCCCAAATGCTTCACAACCACCAGTAAACGTATATATTATGAAGTCCAGAAACGGCTATGTAAGGGGCAAAGTGTCTCAATCAAAGACCCATTATACACCATATAATCATGCTGAAGACAAGACTGCTAAAGATCAATGGAAACCTGTCTCAAGAAAACAAAAAGCCCTATTGTATCCCACAGTGTAAACGGACGTGAAGAACAGAGGGGCAGAATCAACACTTCTGAGTGAGCGAGATAAAATGGTATGAAAAAACATTAAAATATTCTGCATGTAAATGTAACTGCTATGCTTATAACGATAACTATGCTTCTAACATTTAATTTAAACATGAAGCTGAGAAAATTCCTCACATCTCAAACTTGGAAACAATTATGAATATCTCCTTCATTTACGTCATTAGGATTCTGAAAGAAATCATACCTATTCAAAGACAGCAGTAAATAGAGGATACTTTTTAAAGATAGAGAATGGCATTAGAGCCAAACGTGCAAATTTAAAAAATCTGGAAGAACCTCTAAGTCTAAAAGCCACTTTCCAGCTGTTCTGCCTTGTGAGCATAACTAGAGAGTAAATGACTGTAAAACGTATCTGTTATGAAAACTGTGGCTATTGGTATTCAAGTTAATTTTTCTTTTTTTATTTTATTTTAGGTCAAACCGCTGACTGACAGCAGGTCTTTTATATTGTTAAGTGTTCATATTGTGAATGTTCAATTGTCAAACATCTGAAAACTGCAGTTAAAATGTTTTCATTCTTGTTTCCAATAGGATCCATTTCCATCTTCAACTGGGAGAGAAATCAAGTTTCTACATACATCCACTGTTATTAGTAAAGGCATCATTATTTCAATTTCTTTTTTTTCACTTCTTGATTGTGTCATGGGAAAATCTACTCAACAATTTCAGTGTTTTTAGGTTGATAATATAGTCAACTCAAGTATTGGAGAAGTGAAAATAGTTTTGACTTTGACTTTGATATTTCTCAGAAGTGATTGATCAATTACTCGGGTTGGTCTTGTAGTACTGTAGCTACCTACCTGAAGTAAGCGCTTGTTAAATTTTTCCTGTAACAGGTGTAGGCCTTCTCAAATAGACAGAAGGACAGCTAGAAAGGAATACAGAACAGCAATTATTATAAAATTAATGACTTTTTCATTTCGGTCTAAGTAATTCACTTGGGAAATCTGGAATTCAACTTGACTTTCAATGATATCTATGCTACTAAACCATACTGTACCATGTTGTCATCTGGATCCATATAGGCTGTGTCCACAGTCCTACATGTCAGAGAGGTGGTTGTTGCAGTGAGCTGTTCGGCATCAACAACAAACTTGTGCCTCAAGAAAGAATAAAGTCAACATCAAAAACAGATACTGCCCAAAAGTAATTTGCATTCCTGAATGATCTTGATGATTTACACAAAATATCAGACAGACAGATTTAACACAGTCATAATGCTACTCTGTAAAAAATATGTACAATAGTAAAAGGGTATACATTGGTAGTGAAAGTGATCAGGTGCAGATGACGCTGATGCTTAGTTAGGGTCCCTAGGGAAGTATAATGGTAAAGGTCATGAATATGAATGTCCATCCACATAAACTATTTGATTATTCCTAATATGTACTTAAAGGGCCACTTAAAATCTGTTAAATGTGAGGTGGTGTTTCTGTCTTTAGTTTGTTGTGTAATGTGTACATGCTTTTCCTCCTTCAGGGGTCAGAGATAGCAAAGGGGGAAAATTGTTTTTTAATCTGCACTCCACATTTGGTAGCCTACCATGACTCTCGCTCCCATGAGTAAAAGAAAACTTGAGAAAGTGAGCCACCTTGTGTCCGTCTAAAGAAAAGTCACAGGAACAGGAGGTCTACCTACCAGTCTACATCCTGAAGACTATCATGTCCCTGGAAGGCCAAGAGAGTGTTTTTCAGAAACTGTATTGGGTCACTGGGACATGACAGGCATGAAGCTGTCAACAGGGCCTGTTGTCAAGGAAAATCAAATAAAGATGATAATATTATTATCAAATATAAAATATATATTACAAATGAATAAATAATAAAGTGGTGATGGTAATCAGTCAAATAAAGTAAATGTGTATTAATTACTGAAGAGCAGACCTAAGGGTTATGATAATCTGTAACGTTACATACTATTTCTACTAAAGATAACCTACCTTATATATTTGCGGCAGGCAGTGTTTCAAATCACACTCTTTCAGAACAGGTTCTGTGTTTGCTACAGCCATGTCTACTCTTTAACACGTCTACAGGTTAAACTATCGTGTTGATAGTTTGTCAGATTTCTCCTTCTACTCCTCCATTTGGAAACTCGTTGCCAGGTAACATAGCAAGTAAAACTTAAGTACGCTTAAATGTTGGACAACCATTGAGTTTAAATGTAGCGTACAAAGTACACTGGTGCACATCATTTTTCCTACAACAAATTGTTTCTACCAACGTAAAGGTTTTTAAAATACACTCCAATATAAATCCAATACACATATGACAAAATTAAATGCTAAAATATTGTACATACTAGGCAGACACTCAGCGAAAGATTTGGTCGGCCACACTGAGCCGCCCGGAACAACGGAACAGAGCATTGTTGACAACTGTGGCTTGTCAGCAAACTTCTCCAGTTTTCAGAACAATGAAGCTGTCAACACTGGTGTGGCTGGGCTTTGAAGTGGTTTCAATTGGTTGTCGTCAGTGCTAGCTAACTAACGAGCCAGGTTAGTTAGCCGGAAAGTTAACAGATTTGAGTCATAGCGCTTCAGAGCATCTGTAGCTTGACGTTAGCTAGCTAGCAGAGCTACAGACACAGTTAGCAGCAGCATGGGCGATGGTAGTGTCGCTCCCAGGCTCGGCAACATGAAGGCGTTGCTTGGAATAGTTGCCGGAGCTGGAGCTTCCTACGGGATATACAAGCTTATCAGCGGAGGGAGCTTTAAGAGAAACAAGAAAAGTGCCACCAGTGAGAGTCCTGGTGTCAGGAGCAGTCATCCCAGCGAAGTTACCCTGCAGCCGGGCACCCTGTTGGCCAAAGTGTCTGGACTGGATGTTGTCTGTCCTCGACCTGCGGATGTTGCATCAGGTAAGAACGCTCTCATAAAGCTGAACAATACTTCGACCAAATAGCTTATTTCTCAAATTAACCGACTGTTCCAGCAAAGTGAATATCTGAAGATAATTTTGAAATTGTCTTGTGTGCAAACATTTTAAATTCACATGGAGTGCTTTTAACTTTGAGCGCTAACTTCAGCTGGGTTTATTGCAAACAAATATCAAATATTATGAAATGTCGGTTAAATAGCTTCTTTTTGCTCCATAGCTGACATCATCCACCAATCCCCCGGCAACCTTGAGCCACAGCACCTGAAAATGCTGCTGTCATGTCTGCAGACCAGCAATAATCCCTCTGACAGATGTCGGATCCTGCTTACGTTAGGAAACGCTGCTGCCTTCACTGTGAATCAGGTACAGTGTATGCTTTCTCTAAAACCTTCTACAAGTAGTGGCTCCTTTATTGTCAATCAAAAGTCTGTATTTTCAAGTACTTTAAATTACCTAATTAAAAAGTTATACAGCTTTTGTGTTTTGTCAGTCATCTCACTCTAAGCTCTCTTTTTCTAAATCGTTGATCCTCCAGAATCTAATACGGGAATTTGAAGGGATTCATATCATAGCTGGATTCCTCTCTGATCCTGCGGCAGAGGTTCGAGTGCAGACTCTGAATGCTTTAAATAATCTGTGTATGAACATCCAAAACCAGGAGCAAATAAAGGTTTGTTGCCATCCTGTACAGCAAATAGCACACAATCTGTTGCTGAGCACTATGTCTTTTTGTTTCTAGATTCATGTCCATTTTTGGGGGACAGACTTGTTTGTTGAAATGTCCTATCTTTGTCTTGTAGGTTTATGTGCCACAAGTGCTGGAACTGATTGAGATGTCACCAGTGAATTCAGACCTTCAGCTTGGTGCTCTCAGGCTGCTGACCAACCTCTCTGTCACAGACAAACATCAACACTTGCTGAAAGAATCTATTACACTTTTACTGTCTCTGCTTGTCGTGAGCAATGAAGCATTACAGGTTGGAATTTTTTTCGGGTTGTCCTTGGGTCGATATCTTTTAAATTAACTTAAATACTCTAACAATTTTTAAATTATGATAGGATACCTCTGAGGTATTTGACCTTTTTCAGTAGTTGGAAACCAGTTAAGGGCAGTAGAGTTGATGATACGACCTTATATGTGAAATATTTTTTGTTTCAGGTTCAGGCTTTGAAAGTCCTCGTGAATTTGTCCTCTAATCCAGATATGATGGATGACATTGTTCAAGCTCAGGTGAGACTAAGAGGATGAAAATACATTCTTTGTCTTGTCACTCACATTTAAGTCAAACAACCGGTGCAGTTTGCGTGTCTGTATAATACCCAGTGAGTTAGTTAGCACAGCTCTGTGTTAAACGTTTATCAAAACAAACAGAGATGCTGCATAATCCGCGTTTTTTGTTCATTTTGATCTTGTTCTTTTGTGTTTTTTGCCGAAGGCTCCTGCCTCTGTTGTGCTGCTGTTTGACGCACGAACAGCCACCACGGTGCTTCTGCGGCTGCTGACGTTTGCAGGGAACTTAAAGGCCTGGAGGCCCTCGGCCCAGGTAGCCGATGAACTGAGGCGGAAGCAGGATTGCCTCTTCCGGGTCATGTTGGATGAATCCTCCCAGCTCCACAGCAGACTGATCCAGCTGCTTTCACACCCTGATGGGGAGATTCAGGCCCAGGTGGCTCGTATCTTGACATAGACCTCTCTCTCTCTCTCGCAGCACTCGTGATCCATGCACAGCTTTTGCTTCCACACACTTTGCCAAAGCCATCAACCTTTCACCCTTAAAGTTCAATTATAGATCTGTTGATATTAACCTTATAGAAGAGCAGGCTGCGTAGCCTCCTGTGGATACTCAGCTTACACTCCCACACTCTCTATACCTACAGTATTCCCCCAGATCAATATTATTACCACACAAAACTAAATGATCTATTCCACCTCACCAGCCACTTATCCTTGATTTCCATTTACTTACACTACAATTAATTGATGAGCAGTGAATGAGCAGGAGGCAGGAAGATACCATTCATTCAGTAGATTGTAAAAACAGGCCACGTTTCCCTGTTTTTTCCTGCCACCGAGAGTTTTCTTCTCCTTGCCAGAGACTGTTTTCCTTCAAGGATCCACAGTGCCCTTCCCTCTGAGAACTTCACCCACTTTCTCTGAGGATATTTTCCAGGTGAAATTTCTGAACCCAAACCTACTGCCAAAAGTTTTCTAGAGAATGTGTCCGTATGACCTGTGTAGCATGACCCAATGTGCGTACTACCCCTCTGTGATTCAGAGAGACACTCATCAGGAGAGCTACAGCTGAAGTCTCTTGCTGCACTACTTAGCATGCCTCAGACACCAATGAATAAGTGTGACACGTTGAATTTAAAGATCACAGGCTTGTTCCAATGAAAGCAAAGTCTTTTATCAGTGTATTTAATTTGAAAAATGCATCATGATTTTAGAAGAGCCAAAGTGAGGTTAACCTGCAGCGCTTCTGGCCCCACTTTCTGTGATTCTGTGACAACATGAGGGGTTCGGTGTATCAGGAAGAGTATTAAGTTGAAACACTGCCATCCCCGCATTCAGAAGACCTAACTGGGGTGTTTAGGTAAGGAGGCCACCTGGGTGAAATTTGCCTTTGAAGGTACACCAACCACAGCTGCCTGGATGGGTTGATCTGGGATGTACTGGTGTCGCTGAATGTCTCAACTGGCCTACAGACACCTGCAAATCCTCCAGGGAGGAGCTGGAGGAAGCTGCACAGGAAGACGGATGTCTGAACTGCTACGATTGTTTTTCAGCTACCACAACAGTCTGACCGATATGCAGCTGAAAGTAAATAGAGGGGTTGACCTTGGACAAAGCAGCAATGATCACTGTTTGTGAGAAAAATGTTATGCATAAAATGGTTGACAACAATGATTGAATGTTAAATACAAGCCTTGTTATATTAAGTTATGCGCTTACTCTAACAAGATGGGCTATAAGTGACAGATCCACACGTTAGGCTGGAGGACTGAAGCTGTGGAGCCATCTGCTCAATTGTTAAACAATATTTACAGAGAGGATGATGGGTGTAGGTGCATACCTCTTAATTTGCATGAAAAATGTGACAATTGTCTCAGAATATGATTTTTAATGCAAGGATTTTATGGCATGAGCCAGTCCAGGTGTTTTAAAATGCTGCACATTTTTGATGTTTGGACACTGACTTTATTTAACCCAAATCCTAAATATCTCTCAGGCAATATGGTTTACCAGAACAGATACAGCAGGAGATTGATTTACTTGTGACCTAGATTATCATATTTATTTAATGAAGTTAGTCAGCATTTTGCCTATAAAATGAGAAATGTGTTTGTTATGTGTGTTTGAATGGTTCAATAAATACCCTCTCTTGTTGGCTTCTCAATAGATGCCACTATGTTTTCTGCAACTAATCCATTTTAGCGTTGCCTGTTTTGAATGCTGAATGGCTGAGGCTCAGAGCCGGTCCGGACAGATGATGACGCTATCACAGGGGATGACATCAGCGGAGCGAGAAACTCCTGACCGCACATGTGTCTACAAAGAGATGTGTGTGTATATATATAAAGCATCTTATTAATAAGCGTGCCTCTGTGCAAATATCCAGCCTAAGTTATTTTTAAGTTTATTTGAGCACTCAATACTTGCCGCACCATCCTTTATTTTAAACAAATGAGCCCATCAGCGTCTGTGTCTCAGGCTGAGATGAAGGCGAGAAATTTGTCGACATTTTGTCGTATGATTCACCAGTGGAGCCGGACCAATCTGTAATGCAAAACAGAGGTGATTTAAACTGTTTTGAGCCAAGAAAGAATATATATAATCAGTCATTGCCAGCTGCCATTTGCTGCCATTTAATCTCTCTCCACTTTTATCCTTGTCCTCATCCTCCTGTAATGATGTGGCAGTGGGCAGTGGAATAGTACGATCAGTGAATATGACCAGATGTCTACCTTCTGACTGCTCAATCATCCCTGATGAAGTGCTCCTGTTTTAGAGTGGAGACCATTTGGGGCCACCAGATCTTTGTGATGGATGTCTAAGCCGTGGCATGAATGAAACACTTCATTATTTTTGTCACTCAAAACGTGACAGTATTGATATTATACCCAACGTGATAAGGACGAGGAGTTAATCAGTAATCATTTAATTGCCATTTTAAAAGCATTTTGCAAACGTGCTAGTTCCAGCATCTTAATTGTGAAGATCTTCCGATTTTCTTTTGTCTTATATGATATGCGACCTTCGAATATATTTGGAGTCTTGGACTGCTGGTCAGACAAAACAAACTGTTTGGAAATTGTACTTCGGGGTTTCAGTCTTTCTGTTTTCCTGAAGCGTAGAAAATAATCATTACTTGAGGTTTATAACACAGTGGCTCGTGTACATTGTGTGTGTGTGTGTGTGTTAATAGTGAGGAGGAAAGCGGTGCTCATTAGCTATGAACCCGAAACAGGCATTTAAGCCGTCATTCAAACTCTAAAACAACCACCTCCTCTTACTCTGCTCTGTGCTTACAGGAAGAGAGAGAGGCCTGCGTTCAATTGTGTTTTGGTGCAAACTCTTTGGTGAGAACTTCGTGTCCCAGGTGTGAGGTTTTAATTGGGTCAGCTGATGAAACTTCTAGACTATTACCAACAGCGAGCTCTGTCTGTTAGCTATCTTGAGGCGGTGTTGACGGATGTGGCTGCCATGGCAACTAAATTGTCCTTGTGCAAGGCTCGGTTGGCCTCTCTCAGCGCCGACACCAATTTGTCTGGCAAAGAACATTGACCCTCTCATCAAGTGATCCATTAGCTTGGTCTCCTGCTATCTGACTCAGTTTAACTTAGTGGTGCTCAACTATCAGTCCGCCTCCAGCGCAGTTCCTCACTCCTGGGTACTAAGTCATCCTATAAACGAGTGAGGTGGATGTCTGAATGCTAAAGATAGTCGTCAGAGCTGGCAGATGAGAAGACTGTTCTTTTACCGTTTGCTGTTGTTTTTATTATGTATTGCAGTGGTGGTTAAGCTGAACATCAACTCTGAGGAATTCCATGGTGGATAGTAAGCAGGGGCTGATGAGAGTGCTGTTCAAGGGCATCCTCATGAAAATGCACCATTCAGCTCAGTCAGTTACCTCCTGAATCATACACACTCACGCCTGTGGTTTCTATTGCTGATCTCTTTTTCAGCAGCTCCTGCTTCATCCACTCCCACACAGACAGCACTCTGTGTATGTAACTGGAATAGAAGCTGACACAAGGCTGCAGGGACTGAAAATAGGGCTTGGAGCAGACAGGGCAAAAACATCATCAGATGTGTGCCTTGTGAATGTAGGAATTATAATAAATTTCTTGCATCGCTGCACATCCAGTCTTTTGTGTGCACTTGGGTGTTGTATAGAAATCTCTCATCCTTTATCACAAACCTAATAACCCCATGTATAAGCAACATATTCCTGTCATAGAGAGTAAAGGTTTCCTGCTGCAGAGTGTCAGGGATGAGGGTGTTGCACCACTTTTCCGATCTCTATGGTAATGAGTTGAGTTACATAACCCTTGGAAGGCATTCCTCTTTGCTGTAGAATGGCCCTTGCTGTCAACAACAGATGAACTTTTTGGTCTGTGTGTCAAACAAGGTCGTCCTGCCTGAGCTTTTTCATAAATCAAAGTTGCTGACATTTTGGTGTCTCTGCTCAATCCTCTCCATCTCATCTTGAATTGTGATTCAGGGTGATGAAGGTCAAAGATCACTTTGTACTGACATGAGAATGCCATAACCTCTTTTTTTTATACCCGTCTGTCTTTCAGGTGAAAACTTTGAGCGGAGCCCCATTAAGCGGTCCTTCAAGTCAAGAGAAGGTTACAGTCGCTATCCTGAAAACACAGACAGAACCCCTTTCAATAAAGATGCTGTCAACATGGTGAGATATTGGATTCATAGATAATTGGTCTTCTTCAGTGTTTTTTGTATTTTCTCCAACGATTATAGGCGACTTTTGAGGGAAGGACAAAGATGTGCCTGTTTGTAGGACAAATGTTTTTGTTACTTGTTCAATAGTGTAAGTGGATAATGCTGCAAATGACAAGGAAGGACAAAAGGAACAAAATATAATAACAAAATCAACTGGAAAAAAGCTGCAGTGAGACCCATAGCCATTGACTGCTTGTTCTGTACCTCATAATACCCACTTACCTTTTCTTTTTATCACATACCCAGAAACATATCATTGTTCTTTCTTGAAAGCCAAGGTCAGGATGATGATGAAACTTACACACCTCAAAAGGAAAGCTATTAACAGTCAGAGGAATCAAGTATTATGTCTAGACTTCCTTCTTTGGCCTTATCAAATTTGTTATGAAAACAGCTTCCAGAGGCACTGCAGTATTTCTAATTTGGCTGATCTTACCAAACAGTGTTTAATTCATGTCACAGGTTTTCACATCTAGAAACACCTACATTTTAAAAGGTCTTTTATTTAATTTCCACTTTATTCTAAACCCTCTTGTATGTTTTCTCCTGTTTTCATTCTTCATCGCTCTCTCTTCAGCTCTGTATGCCAAGGGGTCTGTCCTTCCGCACTCAGGCCGAACAGACTCGATCCTCAATTTTACCCAGTGTGTGTGGCGGCGCACCACTCATTCACGTATCTTGAGACGATGGCATGGTTCTCTGGCTTTGTCCACACTTTCTCTGAGGAGGTGACCAGTCCTCAGATCATCACTGCCCATGCACACTCTCTATCAGATGCTACGTAGGCGTGAGTCCTCCTCCTCGGCCTCCTCTCCCTCTTCCTCGATCTTCATCCGCCTCCTCGCCTCCACATCAGCATGGACTCTCTTGTGAGCAGCTTGGGCAGGTGAGATAGCAGAGTCCTGGCCGGGGTCCCCGTCTGCTAGGCTGTGCAGGATTCCTTCGGCCGTGGCGGCACATGTCACGTGTCAAAGCCCTCACCTCTGGCGCTCCCTTTTCTTCAAGCTTGGCAGTTCCTGTCTCAGCTACCAGGCTGTGGCATGCGCCTGGCTCGCCTCTGCCTCTGGAGAGCTACATCCACCGCCTGTCACGGGGTGCCCTTGCCTCCGCCCGGCCCAGGTCACTGAGGTTCCTGGGGTGCAGGGGCCCATCATGTGCCAGCTGACCCGGGCAGGTGAGCTCCTGGGAGTATCCTCTTGGAGGCATTCTCCCTGCTGGGTGTTGACAATATGGTGCAACACCTGTGCATTTCTGGGGACTGAAGTCCTGCTTTACTCTCAAAGGTAAGCATCCTGTTCACTGGTGTGTGCTTCAAATCACAGGAAGATATTATTAAAAGGACAGAGGAGGGGAGCACCTCAATCAGTCTCCATCAGTAATACCCATCCTTCTCTCTCTCTCTCTCTCTCTCTCTCTCTCTCTCATTCCTCATTCATCCCAGACCCAGCGTTTGATGACGGTGGCAGAGGGCGTCAGCACCTTGCTGTTCCCTTTCCAGTGGCAGCACATCTACCTGCCCATCGTTTCTACACCGTTACACCACCTCCTGGACGCCCCTGTGCCATTCCTGATGGGCATCCAGCGCAGAGACGGAGCGCAGCGATCCTCCCTCCACCTACCACACGAGGTAGGGACAGGGTGCACAAAAAGATCTGATGTTTTGTTAACCTAAAAGATTCTCTCAGCCGTCCGCTGATCTCCTCCGTTCTGCTTGCATGACAATTTGCCCTCTGCCCCCGTCCTGTCGAACTGAGACGATACATTTCCTCAGAGCTGCCCCCCCCACCTCCCCCATCCCCTTTCAAATCCAATCCTGCAACTGAGATTACTTTATGCTGCATGAATATCTCGCTGAAGCCTCTTTGAAGTCGCTCTGCCCTAGAAAAGAGGCAATAGAAAGACCGCTTGGGGGGGCAGGGGGGTTGAAAGCAAAAACATGGAGCATGAGAGATCCTGAATAATGGGACTCGTTCTGAATAATTAATGAGAATTAGGGATTTCCACTTATTTCTTGAGTTCTGCAATTTTAAGGAAGTGGGAAATATTTTAACCATACATGTATGATTGGTTGGAAATCATCAGTACAGCAATAAATCCACTAATTATGGTACAAAAATAATATGTTTGTGTGAGTCCTTATCCTCATTTTCTCCTTTGGATGAAAAGACATTAACTGAGAAGTGAAGGCATTAACAAGGAGGATGAAGCCGCACAGAGTAGGCTGCCAGTGTAAGAGCATGTCTGCCTCTGTCCACTCCACAGTACATCTCCCAGCTTCCCCAGAGGCTATAAACTGACTGCCTGAGGTCAGTGTTGAAGGTCGTGTTGCTGCTGACTGTGCTGTGCTCTACTGCTGCTTACAGAGGCAGTTTTTTTTTTAATCGGTGCCTGTCTTTCACACAAAGTTCTGTTACTCATTGCTCAGCAGCTTCACAGGAACAGGTCCTGCACAGGTGTCTGATGCTGTTTAGCAGGTGTGAAAGCCTGATACTGCACAGTTTCTCCTGCTGCAGCGATAACAGTAATCATTGGATAATCCTTCACATGCTAATGTCTTGTGAGGGCTTATCATTGGTGAAATGCCAAGAATCTATTAATGAAATGTAAATCTTCATCTCTGATCATAATTGGACGTTGAAGCTCAGCCTCTTTGTCTACATGAACAGGAGCCTGTGCATCATGACTGGTTAAACCTGTTATGATTATCTGATGGAGGAGCCAGTTAAGTGTTGTTTGTCTCCTACTCCCACACAGGCCAATCTGTGTTTCGTGGACATTGACAACCACTGTGTTGAAGCCCCCGAGGACCTTCCCCTGTTTCCACACCAGACTGAGCTGATCCAGGAACTGACTGAGGTACTGCTGCGATTCGGGCTCCCTTTACAGGGCGGTGTGATCACTAAGTCCACTACCACCACCTCCACTACCACCTCCACCTCCCCTCGCATGAGCAGCCTGGTTCTGGAGGATCTGATGGAGGACAGAAGGAACGGGAACCTCGGGGGCGAGGAGCTGGCAGTGCTGGAGAGGCTGCAGGCTCTGGCGCGGAGGTGCGGAGGAGGGAAAATGCCAGACGACGGGAAGACGCTGGGTCACGTGTTTGAAGAGGAGGAGGAAGAGCTGAAGGCTGCGAAGCTGAACATTCAGCTGAGGGAGGTGTTTGCCGGGCGTTTTGCTGCCATGTTTGGCAGGTATGAGGAGTTTGTCATCCACAGCGCTCTGGATCTGGACTCGTGGCTGAGCAACCGAGAGGGGACGTTCAGCTTTGACAAGGTACTTCAGTAGATGTCACTGCACAAGGACGATGTTTATGCCCATTATTTCCACATATATTAAAATTATTTTCCATGTACTTTTGATTATGACAGAAAATCCCTGCTGATGCTGATTGTGTTTATTCGTGGCTTACAATGTTTCAGGGCTCCTTCCTCTCAGTTCAGCCAGCGACCCACTTGCGTTTCTTGTCTCGGTTCCTGGAGACGTCCATGTTTTCTTCTTTTGTGGACGGGAAAGTGATATCTCGCTGGGCGGACAGAGAGCCTATGCAGCAGCTGTTCGACAACCGTCTGGAGAAAGAACGACTGTATGACACAGACAAGGACTCCCACAACTGTCACTACAGGAAATGCACCACCCTTTTTGAGTCAGGTACTGTGAACATGCTCTCATGATCAAAATAGGATGAAATAAGGCACTAAGACATGAACATTGCTGCAAGATAATATATATACTGTATTCCTGCATGCTAAAACGCAAGACAAAACATGCAGCAATAAATATGTTAAAGCATTCCTGGTTCAGTGCTACAGCTGATATCTCATATATCATTGCTGCTCTCTCTCACCAGGAGAGAATCGCACTTGACTTCATTTCCATAGATTTTCATGTAAATCTGACAGTGACGTGCAACTTTACTGCCTCTGGCAGCAGACAGTGACAAATATACGATGGAATGGACACTAGCACTTGATGCCTAAGTTACTACAGTCATTTAAGAAGCAGTACATTTTAGTGACAACCTACAACAAACCAAGTGTAACACTGAGCTGTTTCACCAGTTTCCTCTCAGTATTTAGCCGCATGAAACCCCAACTGGTCATTTGAGCTAAATGATGTGATTGAACTGGATGCCAGGGTTTGCAGTGGGAGTCAGCAAATCTGTCACCATCTGCCCTTATGTTTGGGTTTATATGTTGATTATGTTGCTTGGCCTTTCAGCAACCACAGTTTGTTCTTCTATACCAAAACATTTAACTGTGTATACTATAGCTGATGGATACATTTCTCAAATGAAAATGAAGACTAAATAAGCTGATAAATAATTGAAACACAGAGCGGGTGGGATAGAATCTGATACACGTGGGGAGAGATGGGGAGAGTCAGAGAATTAGAGGGGTGAACTAAATAATATGGAGGGGGTTGAACATTATGTAAGCAGAGGATAGGGCTTTGAAAATGGCATCAAACCTCATACTTTGAAGTCCTGCCAACTTCACTGCAGAAAATGCCCTGCTCACATTATTAACATTAGCTTCAGATGTAGCCTTTTTTGTCTTCCATCATACTGTCAGTTGCATTATGTTTCCATTTTGTCTTACACTGTCATCCTGTGTGTCTCCTTGCAATAAAACAAACTTGGTAGCACTTAACCACTTAACCTTGAATTCAAGTCTGTGTTTATCTCTGCAGCCCAGGCAACTGAGCGCAGGCTGCTGAAGGCCGACCACACAGCCATACACCCCCACCTGCTGGACATGAGGATTGGCCAGGGTCGTCACCAGCCGGGATACTTCCCTAAGCTGCAGGCTGATGTGCTCGCACAGGGACAAAACACCAATAAGTGAGCCTTTGTTTTCTTCTGTTCAGTGAGAAAACATTAGAACTGTGATTCCCAACCAGGTGTACATGTACACAAGGCCGAGCTGTGTACTTACTGACTTTCCAGGTTGCACAAGGAGTAGCTCAATTAATTTGTTTAAAAAAAGAAAGAAATTTGTGATTAAACCAAGACATCCATATACTTTAGTTTAGCAGGAAAATAAACGCTGAGCTTTTGTAAATGTATTATCACAGTAAACAGTTAACCTAGCTAAAAGTAATCTACAAACAGACAAATGGTTCAATAGCTGAAGGTAATGGATAAATATTAAATACTAAAATAAGTCCTGCTCCTGCCACACAAGGTGTTTGGCCTAAACACTGACAGTTAAATTGGATGAAGAAAATATTGTAACAATATTCACTTTTGTGTAACTTAACATCCTGATTAAAATATATTAAAATAAAGACATTTAGAACATGAGAGGTTATGTTGATGATGGAACAGCTGAGCTCATCTAATCTTTTTTTTTTTTTTTTTTTAAATCAAAGGACATGCCTCTGGAACCAAAACGGCTGCATTTGGTTATCATTACATGTAGTTGCCAGGGTCTACTAAAATACTCACATGATTTAAACAAAGAACTTCAGTTGCAAATTGTGAATTTCATTTTGTTATCTGGGGGAACAGGTGGTCCAGTCGTGTGACGGCATCACGCAGAACTGACCCCAAGAGATCAGCGATGACTGATCACTCAGGAGTGGACAATGAACAGAGACAGGTACTTTTCATGAATAAACACAAACCGACAAACTCTCAAAGGCTTTAGAAGGCTTGTGTCTGATTTATTACCTTTTTGTTTATTTAACAGAAGCACACGTTCATGAGGAGGAGCCTCCGTCAGTCTAAGCTACTTGACCCGTCGCCTCAAGCCGTCACTCAGACTCACAGAGAGTTTGCTGATGGGCTGCTGAGCGAGTGTCGTCTGAAGGTGAGAGCTCTCATTCTGCGTAACGGTAGAGACGCCACTGTCACTGATTTCTTAAATTGCTGTTCAAGGTTAATGCCACAAAACGTCCTCTGGCTTTATTTTTTTAGACCAAACGGATGCTGATGGAGAGGATGGGGAGGGAGAGTGTGGAACTTGGTCAGGGAGAAGCCAACATCACAGGCCTGCAGGAAAACACACTCATCCACGGTCTGTGTGACCTACTGGAGAGGACCTGGGGCCACGGTCTGCAGCTGAAACAGGTCAGACACACACAGACATGTAATTCAACAGCACAGATGACCTAGAGAAACATCTGGAACCGTCTGTGTCTTCATGTGAACAAATGACTGTATGAACTGGTTCAATGTTGACAAGCGTTTTTATTCTGAACAGGGGAAGTCCGCTCTTTGGTCCCATCTGCTTCACTACCAGGCGGCCCAGGGGAAGACGGAGGCACCAGCTGAGTCTCCAGGTCAGAGCACAACCCTACTGTTTTGTTCTACTTGCGAAATCACTGACCTAAAAGGCGACTGGTCATTGGTGTTTAACTCTCTGCCTGTTATAGGGTCTAACGGCTCGGACCAGAGAACGTTTGATGATGGCGCTCTGCTCCTGAGAGGATCCTTGATACAAGATATGAGGTAAAGAGAGCAAACATACTGTGATGTTGTGGTGTAAGATGCATATGGCATGGTTTGTGTTTGTGATCTCTGTTTTATGAAAATGCTTCAGGCTACAGTAACAGATATTTTGGCTGAGGTTTAAGACATGATTCTTTTAAAAAGACTAATATATACATATCTCACAAGCTTTGATTTTTCATTACGTTACGCGAAAAGGCTGAATATTAGAGCTTGTTTCTGACTGCTCATGCCAGTCTGTCTGTTGTTCCTGTAGGTTTATCCAGACCATGAGTGAGGGTCTGTCTGAGGTGGGACAGGCCCGGGCCTGGATCCATCTGGCCCTGGAGAAGAAAATGCTTTCCCAGCACCTTAAAGAGCTGCTTACAAACCAGGAGCTGCTTAGGTCAGAATTCGCTCATAATTAATCTGTTGACAGATTTCAATTGTGTTAAGTCCTATAACTTTCCTTTTCTTGTCCCTCGACAGGCAGCTGTATAAACCTCACGCATTCCTGCTCTGTGAGGAAGAAAGGGAGCAGTTTTTGTTCCACCTGCTCTCTCTTAACACTGTGGACTACCTCTGTTTTACACGGGTCTTCACCTCCATCAGTAAGTCCTGTAAACTTTTAACAACAAAGTGGTAGAATTTACTGGCTATTTTATAGCTTTCAAAGACACTGGAAGTTTGCTTCTGGTTTTGTTTGTGTTTTACAGCTCCCAATCCCCCACCCCAAAACTTTCTGCAGCTCATAGAATTCAGATTTAAATTACACTGGAAAAGTATTGTCACAAAAGCTGGACAATTTTAAGTGTGAAGGAAATGACTGAATTAATTAATAAAACATTGCTCTTGGTGTCTTGTGTCTCTCTAGGTATTCCATACCGTGTTGTTATTATACCCATGAAGAAACTGAGCATTGCGATGGCAACAGTTAACCCCTGGGTGTGTGTGTCAGGAGAACTGGGTGACTCAGGAGTTAGACAGATCCCGAAGAACACACAAGAGATTTTTTTCCAGGTTTGTAAATACACCCCTCCGCATTAATGTCCACACACATAAAGCAACATCCATCCTGAGAGAGAGTCATGTTAAGCTGATGTTACTTTTTATCTCAGTGTAAGAACCTGGGCAGGCTGAGCACTCTGCAGCTGGGACAGGAGAACTCTGGTTTGCTGGCCAAGTGTCTGATTGACTGTGTGATGGTGTACAATGAGATCACCGGACACACCTACAAGTAAGATTCAACACTGACTGTGACTTCACAGCACAGTGGCCTCGTGTGTAAAAATGATGTTTGTGGACAGCAGCTCGACGTGTGATAATGTGTTTAAGATACGGTGACATCTAAATGATCCTGACGGTCACATGTTGGATGTCTGAGCTCCCATGAGAAAGCTACTTTATCACATGATAATAACATAACGTAGATGAACAAAATAATGTTCACTGTGATGGATTACCTGTCTGGTTCAGGTCTCTGCAAGTTTATTTAATACCATGTTGTCATGAACTGAGACCAGCTGCTGCTTGATAGATAGTAAATAAGTTTAATTATATATTGTGTGCCTTGAAAAATGGTTTTCAGTAATTTAATTATATGTGATTGTGATGATAGCAGATGCTAAATACTTGAAATAATTTAGAAAAATAAACTATGTGCACTCTACACTAGCTGATTGCAACAGATGGTCCTCACCTACGCCATGTCCTTGCATAATAAATCACTTCTTCTTTCTTTTTTTTTTCTAATGTTGGATATAATGAAACGCTGTGTCCTCTTTCCTTCCAGATTCCCGTGCGGCCGATGGCTGGGGAAAGGCGTGGGTGATGGCAGCTTGGAACGAGTCCTCATTGGTCAGCTGGTGTCACCTGGCGGAGAGGAGGATGCTGGAAGGTGGACAGGGACGCCTCCGGAGCTGGCCTCTCCTTCTCAGACCGTACGGACAGTGCTGGGATCGCTTGGCAGCAGAAGCAGTACGTACTGACAAAGAGCACATTCTTTAGTACAATAGCTGACCTACTTGTTGGTGAGCTCGCCCACAGTAACAGATTCTGCTCCTGTATCACCTTTCTATTCAGCCCCTGTTCTCTTCCCCCTCATATTTGTCATCATTCATCCTCATGTTTCTATTTCTAACTTTCCTGCGTTCATCTTGTCAGGAATGCTGTCTGTTGAAGTACAAGAGGACATGAGGGAGGCAGCAAATAACCTTGTTAAACACTTCCACAAACCTGAACAAGAGGTATGTGACTGTAATGGTGATTGTGTCCCCCCGTGATTCAGCCCCTACATTCATTTAACTTGTGGGCTCACTGAGCTAAAATAAGGGGAGAAAACGCTTAATGCAAATGAGAGCATCTCTGCAGTGATGTGTTAAGACTGTCAACCTCTCGCGTGTGTTATTTTTATCTCCAACACGGTTCATTACCCCAGCTTCTCCAGCCTGGGCCTCATTTGTGTATCAGACTAGACTCTCTCATCTCAACAACAAGTTAAAAGCGCTGAGAAGAATTGATGGATCGCTTTAGTTTATCGCTTAAGTTTATCTGTAATGGGCCTCCAATTGATTGTAATAACATCTTCAGTGCACAGGCTTTAATGTACAGGCTCTGTTCTGTTTATTTCCTCTCAGTAAATGAAAGAGGAGCCTTCTTGAATTGAAAAAAAAAAGAAAAGAAACAAATTGTTCTCCATTGTGGAGGATTTTGGAAAACTGCAGCGCTTTCTATCACTCATTTGAGCGGATTTACTGTAGCTGTAAGATGAGCCTCTTGCTTACAGTGGCTCTGTTAACTCTCTGTTCTCATTTCTCTGCTCCCAGAGGGGAAACTTGACCGTGTTGTTATGTGGCGAAGGAGGGCTGGTGCTGTCCTTGGAGAAGTTCCTCCTCCACGGCTTCAGATCCAACCGTCTTTTCCAGAGGAACGTGTTTGTTTGGGACTTTGTTGGTACGTACTGTTAGTCCCAGTTCATTAGGAGCATCCATAAAAAGTGATGTTTTCCTTCTCACAGATGTCTGTTTACTGTCTCCATCTAGTGGCAGTGGCTGTGAGTCTTGCAGATCAAATTGCATGCAACAAAGCATGACTGACATGTTTCACTTACACCATGTATCCAGTGTGTTTTTATGGCCTTATTTATTGTCAGTATTATAAGTAAGCACTGAGTATGACCAACTCTTTCCCACAGAGAAGGCAGTGGTTTCCATGGAGACAGCTGATCAGATGGGCGACCTGCATGGATCAACAACACTGACAAAGGGTGCACCATGTGACTCGCTGTGTCACTACGTCAACGCCATCAATGCCTCGCCCCGAAACATCGGAAAAGAGGGAAAGTTCCAGCTGTTTGTCTGCCTGGGAATCAGGTGAGTGGTCATAATTTGAAAAATGTTTACGTTTGTAAAAAGTTAAAAAACTTAAGCAAGAGAGACCTAAACAGTAACTTGAAAAGGAAATGGAAAAACTCCCCAAAAAACCCCAAGAAAATAAGGAAAAAATGAAAGAACATCACCCTCCTCACATGACTGGAGGTGTAACAGGAACGTTCAGAGAGAAAGAGACTACTACAAAAATGAATAGAAAGACATAGATTTGTGTTGTTTTTAAAAAGCATCCTGGTCATTACATTGTGTTGTGAAAAGGTCATACAGTTCCTTCCTTCCTGAGGCCACGAGGAAGTGGCCTGCAGCATGACTGCTGACTGTTTTCTCTCAGTGACCTATTTATATGCCGTACAGTGCAGGGAGGGAGAGTATCAGCCTTCATCTTCTAACAGTCTGATAAGAGGCAGAAAAAGAATTCAGATTTCTATTAGTAAATTTGATAGACGTGAAATACTGTATGTAGACTGAGCAAAATGATGTAGGCAGTCATCGTTAATAGGATAGCAGTGGGATTATTGTGGCTCAACATGTAGAGACGTGCAGTCAAATGTGTTTGGGTCTTGTCAATAAGCCATGTGTTTCTGTTGCTTTCTGTTTCTCTCCATGTGTTGTGTCAATAAAAGAAACAGTAAGAACAGTTCAGCAGTATATTTGGGTTGTATTGTGTCCAATGCCTGTAACTTTGTTTAAAGGTATTAGATCTTTTGCCTTCTTCATTATTGACCACTGACCTGCTCCTATCGACAGGGACCGGCTCATCTCTCAGTGGCTCCCCCTGTTGGCGGAGTGTCCTCTAACAGCGCGGACGTACGACGAAGGCGCTCTGCTGCGGGACCGCGCGGCCGTGCACTCACTGTCTCGCATCCTACACACGCTCAATGATTTCACCGTCAACCTGGAGATGGCTCTGGTTAAAGGGGTTGACCTCTGACCCTGATGGATAAGCACGAAGTTCAGTCCCCCCCCCCGCAACCTACTGCAGGAATGCCGATGGGTTAAAGTATTCATCTTTCCATCTTGTGGGAAAAGGAGGTACATTCAGACACTTGAGAAGTGTGACTTTATCATAAAAAAAAAAAGGACAGTGGACCAGATGAAGTCACTCCAGCTCCAAACATATTGCCTTGTTCACCAATGTAAATGTCTTAGATACTTTATTTGCTCCAGGAAATAGTCAGATTTTTCCTATGCTTGTTTACACTGTGAAATTCTGTTTCCTCGAGGAGAAATAGAGAGTCATTCATAATCTCACATCCACAGTAGATACTTTCCCAGCTCACACCATTTACTGTACCTGACCCTAGGACAACTATAACTCTCCTTCTACTGCTGTATTGCTTGCACTTGAATTTTAAACTAAGCACATGCATGGCCAAAATCTGTTTGTTTGTTTGTTTTATGTCTTAGTGTGTTGTGATCTGAAATATCAGGACTCAGGCCTTACATTTTTCTTGACGTCATTCATTGAATATCTTAGTAAATATACTAAAGAAAGATAATGTTCCCACACTATAATATGCTACAAAATGTTATATTATTATGCTTGTTATACTGTGAAACGTCTGGCCTGTTCCTCCTTGTTTATTTCAGTTTGGGGTCACAAACTGCACAGAGCTGTGCCCATGAAATCCTCCACTGGTGAAACACTGAAATCAAACTGGTGTCCTAATTGTGTCAGTTCAAATAGTCTTTGCCATTTTGTCAGAAAGTTTTTTCCCCCTCTCTCATTGTAAATATTTTTGCTTCATTAGCTCTTTGATAGAATTGTGGCCATGTTATTATGGTATAATGAATTTGTGGCATATTTTTCTGTATAAAGGCATCCTGTTTGTGTCTGTGTAAAACAATAGACTCCACTATGGACACACTTTACTGATTATGTGGATTAATAGTCATGCTGTTTGTTTCTAAACTGTTCAGTTGTCTCTGCAAAAATCAGACAATGAATAGCTCACAGGTTCTTTAAAATGCTAGGTATTATGTTGATGTCGCATTTAATTTAACAGTTGATGAATTGTGAAAATGCTGTCTCCTGCACTCTCCTGCAAGCACTATGTAACCCACAATGACCAACCCTCTATTATCATTTAAATACAAATTAGAGAAAGCAATAATGAATTGTTATTTATGAAATGTGCTGTCAAAGATTAAAGTTAATATTGACATAACTGACATGTCTTGGTATTGGGTTTTTTCTGCTGTTTACCTCAGATCTGTGACGTCTGAAAAGATTCTTGGATCATTTTTAGGATGGTGTTGGCACTGCTGGCAGTGTTTTTGGTGTCAGAGATGTTACACCAAATGAAAACAGCCTCATACATTCAAGGGATGACCCAAATAAAGTACATGCAGTGTGATGCAATTCCATTCAATAAGACTGAAGTTAAATCTACTTTTGTGAAGTGTGGGATGCAGAATTTTTAGACTCAAGGAGAAATCTCTGAAGATAAACTCAGGTGTCTTGAATGACATTTTAGTGTTTGTGTTATATATACACAACGGATTGTGAGTACTGAGAGGATTTACTGCAGAGCTAGTAGATTGCGTAAGAGTACAACCTCTATTTATTTTGACCACCAATCTGGAATTTAAGCCTCCATAACAGTCATGTAGTAAAGTTATCCATGCATTAAGTTTTCCCAGTTTATACAATAAAAGCACTTCTAGTGATATAATGATTATTAAGAATTATTATTTTTTATGGATTAATCCACTGATTCATATCTGAATTAATCGATTACTTGTTTGGTTTATAAAAATTCAGACAATAGCGATAAATGCCTGTCATGATTACCCAGACCAAGAAGTGACATCTTAAGGATGCTTGCCCAACCTATGGTCCAAATCTCAAAATTAAATGTAAATTAAAATTATTACAAAAGGGAAAAGGAAAAGCAGAAAATCTTCACATCTGAGAAGCTGGTACTATGAAATATTTGGTAATTTTACACGACAAACAATTATTCAAATAGTTGCCAACTAATTTTCAGCAGGATTTTCATGTTTTGTGTGCAAAAAAAGAAGTGGCATATAATGGCATATAATAAATACAAGTACCTCAAATTTGTGCTCAAGTCCAGTAACTGAGTAAATGTACTTAGTTACATTCCACTATTGGACAACAGTATACATCCCAGTGTTATCAAACTGCAGTGTTATGTGATAGGAGGATGACTGCGTCGCTGGTTGTCTCTTTAAAAAAAACTGGTACAAGTGGTTGTTCGCCCTAAGCTGACCACTGGCTGGAGAGACCCCGTGTTTCAGCCACATTTTATTTACTACTAATCTGCTCCGTTGTCACGCAATAGAGATCAACAAAGCGCATCTTTGCGCTAGACGCCGAGCCTCCTAAAAACCGTAGGCCTCCAGACGGGCCATCTGGCGCTCTGTAGTAAAAGGACAGGCCCCGCCCCTCTGCTTACATTCTCCAATGTGCCATAGCAACCGGGGCCGAGCCCCCTGTTCCCGCGCAATGTTCCCATCCTTATAAGGGCAGTAGAATGCAGACGCACGGACACGTCACACGTCGTTTATGTAAATGGTTTGATTGAAGAAAAAGAAAAAAGCCTCTTGCTCTACTCTGAAATGGAGGTGTGGATACGACGCATGCGCACTGCGTCCACAACTATCCAGTCCCGTCCACAAGCGCAGACATCAACAAGAGAGCGGGTTACTGATGCGGGTCGATTTTCATAATAGTCACATCGTAACGACGCGCTACAGGGACTATTACTTTAACTCAGCTTCACGCAACTTGCAACAAGGTAAGGAAGGCAGACGGTTTTTAAAATTAGTTTCACATTTAAGGCTTTTAAATGGTTTTAAAGTCCTGGGTGAGCTTCCCGATGTGTAATTGAAAACAAGCTTCGACTTGTGTCTGAACAATTGCTCTTTTTTAGGCCTGCTGAAAAACCGACTGGGTGGTCAGCGTGGTGTGTAGGCCACCTTATAACCAGTTAAAGTAACCGGGTAAAGTGGAGGGACTGCAGGATAAACGCTAAATATGTGTTTAATAGTATCAGAATGGCCTGTGGCATGTGCAAGCATGGTGAGCGAGGGCTGGCTGTTGTTATTGGTTGCCTCAGTGCATCTGGCCGTTGGAGGAGATCACTCCCTTTATCGCTGCCGAAATTTGGCTAAAGTCGGTTATTGTGAGCATTACGGCAAGAAAATGACTCCCCTAAAGAGCATTGATGTCCACAGTGCGGTTGTAGAGCGCCTGCAGTTTACTACTACACATCTACGCCTGCTAAATAAGCCAAGTTGAGTCTCTCACGCCCACCCGGACCGGGGATGCGTCTCAGCACGCGGACGCCGCTGTCAACAAAACAGCAAAACACAAACTATTTATGAACGCCTAATGAAACTCAAGCCGGGTAAAACATGTCGTGTAGTGTAAGAAAGCGGTGTAAAGACCGACTTTCCACAAGCCGTCGCTTTGAAGTTCGTGCACATGTAGTTTAAGGTGGACTGTTGCAGCGACGCGGCTCCGGAATAACAAAGAGTAAAGATCAAATTACACGATTATCTGAGAACAGCTCTCTCATTTAACATTAAAACGAGCCGTTTTTGCTTTCGAAACGTGTTTGTCTCAGTTTATATCGCTGCATAAAGTTGAAGTAGGGGAGGGAAAGTCGGGCATCGTCGAGCAGAGGACGGTCATCATAAAATGGGTGCGCATGAAGCAGGTCGTGTGGCATGCCATGCTTCCTCGCTGGAGTGGGCGGTGAAATTGGCGACTAGCACTTTTCTCTCGATAAAAACAAGCGAATTTCTTGGAGTCTTATTTTATTTTGAAAGGAGGAGATGTTATTCACCTCGGCCCCGGCCGCTTTCGAGGGGATTTTTACAGTTTACTTTTCATTTTACAGTTTTTTTTGTTGCGGAAAATCGCATCACACCCCCTTCTCCACACTGCCTCCGCCTTTGAAATGTGTTGCCATGTTGAGTTGCGTCACGTACTGTATTCTGCTGCAGAGATCGTCTGTTGTTGACAGAGGACTCACTCGGGGCTGAAAAACATTGTAACCTTTTCCAGAATATACGCAGGAGCTGATATGAAGTTGTTTTATTTAGTAACACCTGTATCAGGGCAGATGCAAATTAATGATATACTTTGCTTTATTTATAGTTTGATTACCTCTCTGATTATTTCGGTTTTGATTATCATTGATTATTCTCTTGATATTTTATCTGTTTTGATTGTAAGTCTGTCTAGTTGTGTGACCTCTGTGTTCTTGTGTGCTGCTACTGTCTCAGGAAAGACACTCTAGTCACACTAAAATAAATGTTTAATCTCAGTGGAATGCTTTCTCGGGTTAAATAGAGCTGTAAATCGACCTCTACATAATTGTAAGACATTGGCTTTATTTAAAAATGTATGAGGGGAAATCCTGCAAAAGTTCAATTTGTTTATTGAAATCTGGTGGTTAAAGTTTGCAGGACTACATGCATGTATTTTTTTAATATATATTACAGATTTTAATTTTAGTTTTATGCACTTAAAATGTCAGAGTTTTCACTGCTCACAATGAATTTTAGTGTGATTTTCTCCTCCAGTCTATTTGACCTGTCATTCTTTCATACTTGTGCTGCTATCTTCATCCATCAGGAGTCGGTTACCTAGCTCTCATCTTCTCCCCCCTCGTTGCCCAACCTTAACTGGTACCTGAAATAACCAGCAGAGTGAGAGGTCCCCCCCCCCCCCCCCTCTCTGCCTGCTCTCTGTGGCACCGCACTGTCAGAAGACCCCGAGGACTGATGGCAAGAAAAAAACCCAGTCTGGGGGGCGCGGCTCGCAGTTTTGCCGCAGTTCAGGTCTACATGTGCTGTGGAGAATCATTTTTGCCTAGCAACATAAATCATAATTCCTCTGCATAATCTGCGCGCTTATTGCATTTCGACTGATTCCCCCCCCGCCGAACACATTTATTTTATTTGCATTGCTCTGGCGACGTAAGCGTGCATTTCGTAGTTTGTTTTTTGACTGTATCAATTAATGTATCCTCTGCAACCGGGAGGCTCGGACTGAGTGCGTGCTTGTGTTATATTTTGAGTTTCCAAAATGAAGCGTGCATCCTGTGAGCGCAGCATGGTGACATGATCTGTCTGACACGCTGTCTGACTGTTGACCTACTTCTCCCCCATGTGGGTCAGAGCGGAGAGATGCTCCTACAAAATCGCTTTCCCTGGATGTTTTTAAGTGCTCCACGATCGTGACAAAACACTCGATATTTATATGTTAATTCACATTTGTCTGGTTTGAAATGTCACAATGAAATACCATCTGTGATCTGAACCAGAAATGTAGGCTACGGCTGCGGGGAGGTACTGCAGTTAACACGATGCACACAGATGAAAGCCTGAGATGTTAATATTTAAATCTTTTTTTTTTTCCCTTCTTCTTGCACGCAGATGTTTGGCTTTCACAAGCCGAAAATGTACAGGAGTTTGGACGGGTGCTGCATCTGCCGCGCAAAGTCGTCAAGCTCTCGTTTCACGGACAGCAAGCGATATGAGCGAGAATTCAGGAGCTGTTTCGGGTAGGAGACACATCCGAGCACGTGCAGTTTGGAGAGAGATCCATAATATGTAGATTTTAAGTTGACAGGAAAACATTATTCCTCACAAACTGTAACTGTCTCGCAGATTGAGTGAAACGCGGTCTGGAGAAATCTGTAATGCCTGTGTGCTCCTGGTGAAACGATGGAAAAAGCTTCCTGTGGGAACCAAGAAGAACTGGAACCACGTGAGTGTGAATCACAGTGCTGATATTGTGGTTAAGAGGCCACTTGGTCACGATAAAATACTTGAATCATGATCAAGTGACAATCAAAGTTCCTCCTTTCCGCCACACAGGTGGTCGATGCAAGGGGAGGTCCCAGCTTAAAGATAACTTCCAGGCCCAAGAAGATAAAGTCCATTTCCAAGAAAGCCAGGCCGAGCCAGATCAGCAGGCTGCAGAAAGAGCTTAAAAGACACAGTGAGTTGTGCATCTTAGCATTCGATGCTACAGTTGGGGAGTCGATTTTTTTTTCTTTGCAATACACACTACATATGTATCACCTAATCATCCCTTCACTTTTCGTGCTTTGCTCTGCCCACCAGACTCAGATGCTCACAGCACCACCTCCAGTGCCTCTCCGGCTCAGTCTCCTAGCTACAGCAACCTGTCGGATGACGGCTCTGACACTGAGCTCAGCCCAGGATCCAGCCGCTCCCCGGTTTTCTCCTTCCTGGACCTCACCTACTGGAAGAGGTCAGTCAGTGAAGCAGTGGCAATTTTTTGTTCTACAGACACTGTTACACCACCATCACATAAAAAAAGGCATCAGTTTATTGAAGCCTATACACTGCAGCAGTCCACCCACACCAGCATTTTCACTTAAGTTGTGTGATTAGAGCTCATCTCTGGACTGTGTGGGCGTGTACAAACTATGTTTGACTGGCATCTCCCTCACTCCCCTGTTCATTCTGTTTCACCCATTAGTTCATAGCTTGGTGACGTCCTGCACCTGACTAGATGTGTAATCAGGAAAAGTGAATGAAAACACCTGAGTAGGTGTGAAGGGCCTTTAAAGGTGCTATATGTATGCTTTTTCTATCGCTACATGGCCAGCGTTACCATTGCAATAGTGAGTCACTGTATCATTCAGTCCAACATGAGAGGACAAAGAAGTAGCGTTGCTCAGAGGTCATATCCTGACCTCTTGTCTTGAAAATGTAAACAGCTGTTAATGCTAATGTTGGCCATGTAGCAATAACAAAAACTTACATACAGCACCTTTAATGTCATGCTGTATTTGGGAATGTCTGGGTCAAAAGATTAAAACTGTTACAATGTCTGTCACACCAATTGAATAAAGATGGTGGCATCATTAAATGACATTTTTTATTATTTTGATATTTATCACAGTCACACAATCATTGCATTTTAATGCAGTACTGTAAATGGTCTAAAGCATGTACAACAAAGGTAGAGACTTTTCATCTTTTTTGTCTTGTTGTAACAGTGTATTGTGTTTTCTGTAGGCAAAAAGTGTGCTGTGGAATAATCTACAAGGGGCGCTTTGGGGAGGTGCTCATCGACCCACATTTGTTCAAACCGTGTTGCCGCAACAAACAACGACAGCAGCAACAGCAGCAGGAGGAGGAGGAGGAAGATGAGGAGGAGGAAGATGAGGAGGAGGAAGTGGAGGTAGAGGAGGGCCAGGTGGGCACGGATGTCGGAGGGCAAAAATCCCAGACGGATGAGGAAGTGAAGGAGACGGCGACACGCGAGGTAAATGCAGAGCCCACTCAGCTATGCGTCACCGTGACAACACCTCCAACCAGGAGCGTGGTGGTGGCAGAAGAAGGGTGGTAGAGTCAAAACCCCCCTCGCACACATCTCTGAAGAAATCTTGGGGTGCTGTCTTTTTTCTCGAGCACTGACAGAGAGGTTGCCTCAGATTGCCTTCAGTCATAAAGCAGCTGAAAATCCTTTGGTCTTCTCCATAATAATGTTGGAGGTTTGTTTATTATGTTGAAACAGTAACTTATGGACTGTTGTGTTTCCACTTTGTCTCTTTTTTTGTATTTAATATTCTCACCATCCTGACGATGGACCATCATCCGTGGTGTTTTTGATCTACTTTAGATTACATGCTGGAGCTCTAGTTTGCTGGTACATTTAAAAGATTTTATTCCAAAACGCAATAGATCCACTTACTCACAGAAAAAGGTGCTACTTGAAATTCATCACTCAACATTTCAAACATACAGCTGAACCCATTCTCAATGTGGATATTTTACAGGCATATATGTTAAGATGACTAATATGATGAGATTAGTTTTCTTGTTCAGAGTAAATGGCTCTTTTCTTCTTCTTTTTTTTAAAAAAACGGTGGAAATCTCGTTTTGGAATGAATGACACTTTACACTGACAGAGCACAGACCTGTACAGTAGCCCTTGTGTTTGTGTCCATTCACATTGACATCCACTCCTATCAAAGAGTTTGTGTTTGTAGACTGGATTAGTGTCTCTGTGTGCAAATACGTATGTGGCTCCCATTTAAATAAGGCCTATTCACAGCTTCAACAGCAAATACACCAGCCTTAATTATGTGTTACAGACAGTGCTAGTGTTAATTTGGGATTGGTATTAAGGAACAAAAAGGGACAGTAGCTATGTTTATCGTGGCCTCAGCGACACATAGTGCATTTTGCATGAATGGCAAGCCACTCATCCAAAAGACCTAATGATCTGATGCATGAGTCTACTAAAAATTGCATGGCCTTATATAAACTGTAAATCTTACTTTTATTTTTTTGGATCCATTTTTCTGAAGTTTCAACTTATTTTTATATGTAAAAAAAAAAAGGAAAAATAGAAGTGTCTTTGCATAATAATACCACACAATACAACAGCAAAACACACAATCGGTCTATAGTCATTCAGCAATATCAATATCAGTGATTTCCCTCATTCCTGGGTCAGTATATGGTAAAAGACTTTATACAAGTTGAAATTCTATGCCATTGCCTCTTATATACCACAAATGTGTTGTGATATATAGCCTAATATTACTTTATTTATCAAATGAAAACCAAAGCACATTGAAATTCACCCAATGTCAAATCAATGCAGGTTTTCTATGGACACTTGTGCTTGTCCGAGGTCATTTGTATATATGTTTATGGTATTCTAAAAACAAACGCTAATATGAAATTTCATACATGTGATGTTGTAGTTGGGAGCAGAGGGTGTGTTATGTACAGAAGGGGTTGGGTGAGCCATGTGGCTCGTATATGGGTTCATTATTTATTTATTTCATATTTATTTGTATCACTGCATCCCCGCTTAGAAGTGTAATACTATGAATTCTTCTCATCTTTAGCTAATGCGCAGCATGGTTTTTGTACATCAGAAATCGAATGTAATTCTCACGCAGACTTTGTTTAACGTTGCGTTGAATTACCGGTTGTCAATATTTGTGAAATGATGTTAAGTATTTATTTACTCATCAGTTGAGTTGCGTGCAGCCTAACTTATTCTGTATCATCACTTTGGATCTGTATCATGTAGACTATAATGAATGATAGATTGCAACCAAACTGTACTTTTCCCCCTGTTTAGCCTGTAGCTTAAAATGTTACAGAACAGTAGGATTCCTAACTCTAGATTTGCATGTACTGTTGCTATGCATTTACTTAGCTTACGAGTTAGACAAAGCGGTTTTGTATTTTTTATACATCATGTACTTTTTTTACTTGTCCCTTAATAAAAGTAATTTTGTGAGTTTTCTGGAAGTATGGAGTCACTGAATTTATTGGTGGATACGTAGAGAAATAAGAATTCAGGAGGCCGAGCCACACTATATTCACTATAAAGTTTGGAAATGATTTATTTTATTTCCTTGAAAAGATACTTTCAAGTTCATGATATACTATATATTATGTGTTAATGTCTGATATAAGGTAATGCAGAATGAAGTAAAGGTACTTTTATTCACATTTTCTTCTCACTACTCACTTTATTTTAGTGTTAGTATACTATGCCATAATGTCACTTTGACTGAAATTTAAACACAAAGAAATATGGATTGTTCATAAACTTTAAGGGTAGTACTGACTGTGTCCATACAAAACATAGATTTGTCTTACGTCAGTTTAGAGAAAATTTGAAAGTTTTGAAACTTTGTTAAAAAGTAGGAAAGTGGAGTTTGGTTTGACTTATACAACATCCTATAGGTTACAGCATTACAGTCTGTCCATTATCCATGCAGCAGTCAGAATATATCCAAAGCACCTGATTTTTCCTAATGTAAACAGAGATGAAGAAAATTTAACCCATCTACTATATCCCCCACCTCTGGATAAATATTACTGCATTATCCTGATGCTTTTTCTGGGCTGAAGAAATGGCTGTTGAATGCCTGCTTTGTAGTTCTGAGGAAGCAACAAATTCTGAAGTCCAAGACCAGATGCAAACACTCAAAGCTGGAGGAAAGAGCTCTTCAGCATCAGACTGAATGACTCAGGCTGATAATTGACTGCTGTAGACCCTGGTTTGAATCTTACAGAATGCAGTAAAGTTTGAAGACTAAGACAAAATGCAGACACTCAAAGGCTCAGAGAAGTAGTTCTTCAGCATCAGATCAAATAACTCAGGTTAACAGATGTCTACCTCATGGTTCTGAGGATGCAGGTTTGATTCGCGCTTAGCTCATCAAATTCTGTTCTGTTCAAAGTCTAAGACCAGATGCAAACACAAAGACTTGAAGAAATAGCTGATAGCCATCTGACTGAGTAGCTCAGGTTAATAAGACACCTGCTTGGTAATTCAGAGGATGCAAGTTCGATTCTTACCTGGCTGGAAATTATGAAGTCCAGTGAAGACTGAAAAGCTCCTAATGTGAAGGGGACTCAACATGTAGCAGGATTGTTCGAGTTACGGTGCAACGTCTTGGTATCAAATCCTGCACGTTACCAGGACCTGAAGCAGCAGAAAAGTACATCATCTCTATGTAACCCCATGATTATAGATATTTCACAAACTCTGACATAAATAACCAAAAGAAAAAATGTTCAGCACAGAGAAGCAGCTTATAACAAAAGAACCCACAATGCATTGATGTGAAATATGGCACATATCTGCTTTAACATAATCACTATTACTATAGATATTATAATAAGCATGTTTGAATGTGATGCATCATTCCCGCCTTTGATGAACAGGGCAGATACAGAAATGTGTGTAGATATTTTCACAACTTGTCCACAGTTATGCAACCATGAAGACTCAAATATGCTCTAAAATGCACACATTTATGACTTGACTTTGTTTTTTGTCTCCTCTCCTCTTGTCCAGTGACCCTGTATATAAAATATACAGAAAATTGTTTGTTGTTCAAAGTAGATCCACCTCCAGCAGCAAATACCTGTGTACTTTAAATAAAGCAGCTTTTTTCATGTAGGGCTTAAAATTGTAAAGGATTAATTTGTCACTGCTGCATTGATACTTCTACCACCACTGCCTTCAAATTTTCCATACAATATTTGTTGTCAGAATCACGCCTGCCTTGTCCAGCTATAATCTATGATACTTGCCAGTGCCTGCACTCATTAATTTACCTTGTCAGTTGGGTAATCTGTGTGTCTTTGTCGATCGTCTCCTGACTATGTTTTTTGGCCAATTTCCTCCTTGTTAACAATAAATTTGGTACTCAACAACAGCTTCTCTGGATCTCTCGGTTTGATCGATTTGAGCAGTCGTAAATGACACAAACTACAGGCATTTTGAGAGCTTGTGGTGGCGCTTCAGGTGGCCCTCAAGTCGCATTTCGCTGACGTCAGATCGACTTCACGTGACTTCGCTTAATTTGATGGTCAATTTTCCGGTCACTGCTGGGGGATTGAGTATAAGAACACTGCAGTCAAGTCGGACTTTCCGTAATGTGACTGAGCTCATAACAATGACTGATCTTGCGGCGTTTGCCTTTTACCAGTTGTTCATCAGATATATCCACCTCATCGTGGAAAAAAAAAACTGCACAGCTGCTCTGTGGTGCTAAAAAGCGTGTTCCCCTCAATTTCGACTTTGTGCTCACACAATATTTAATTGCAATATTAAATCCAATCTGGTTTTATGTGGAAGTAAGTTTGACAGCTGTGACTCTTATAACCACGCCCATCACCATGTATGATGGAGCAACACACTATGAGCTAGGTGTGGCTTGACAGAGATAACAAATGAAGTCCATGGTAGGCTACATATTCCTCTTTAAATCCTCAAAGCTGCATCTTTAATGAGAAGCAACATGGCAGAGTGGTTAGATCGTTCACTCACACAACCTGGTTTCCAGCTCTTAGGGCAAATCTAATGTGTCCCTGAATCCCTGACAAGCTCCAGATATCTGACAATTATCTCTGGCCTCCCTGCAATGCAGGAGGAAAGAAAAGAGACAACCTTTTGGAGGAGATCAGTAAAGTATCAGATTAAATGCTGCTAAAATCATTCATACCTCTGGTTTTAATAGAGCTCCAAAGAATAACAATGCTGCAATATGAAAATGTTGTTAACAGTACCACAACAACAGTATTAAGAACTCACATTCTATTCACATAATATTATTCAAGTTGAGCACTAATTTTTGTCTTTCAAATAACATAAATCATTAAGAAACATCATGAGACTTCTTCCCTCAGTCAGGTGTGCATCTCCTCGAACCCAAAAATAAATGAAATATGCTTATGATCATATGATGAGTGAGGGCTTTTGCTTAGGTTTTCTGTCAATAAGACAGATATATCTATAGTGAGATACTATACAATTTCAAGTATTATCTGCATTATTTTAGTGCTGTGCAGGCGGAGGACAAATAAGCATGCCAACAAATGTCCAAAATCCTCACAAACAGTTCATAGCCACCTCTATTAGCAACATTGAGATGCTCTTTCCAACAGATAAATTAATGACTGGAAAAGTCAGCAAATATTGTGGAGGCCAACACAAACTCAAATATACAGCACGACCTGCTGCTAAAACAGTTTTAAGGACAAAGCTCAGTTTCAAGTGACTGAAGTCCATTCACAAACTGTCCACTCTATTCTGCAGGTATAGAGTCAGGACCTTCATCCTGCAGGACGGCCGTGTCTAGGAAGTCAGAAGTGGGTGTGTCAGGCGGCTCTTGAGAGAGATCCTCAGAACATCTGCTCACGGTAGGTGAGATCACATCTGGACTTGTGTCACATGACTCCGTGCTCTGTTCTGAGGTGGCCGTTGCGATTGTTGTGGCAACACTCGGGAGAACTGGATCAAACTCGTCATCGTCGTCCTCTAAGATCGGTGACTCGTGGATATCTGCCAAAAAAATGACAGTGACATGATATTCAGACGAGCTGATTTGGTGGATTATGGTTATGAAATGATGAATGGGCAGAAAATGCTAACTCACTGCTGAAAGCTTCTGGGTACTGCTTAGAGACCTTCCCTTTTAGTGTCCTTAATAAGCAGAGGAGACAAATAATCAGAGGTTGTGCTTGTGTGTGTTCATATGTTTGCACTGATCGTGCAGTGTTTACCTGATCCTTCTGAAGATACTGTCTAGATCTTTCTTCATCTCCACAAGGGTGCGGGTGTGGAGCAGGAAGCGTTCGTTCATCTGCTGCAGTCGCACGTTAGACAGCCCGTTGAAGTTGATCAGCATTTCATTGGTTTTCTCAAAGCGGTCAAGCCTGTTTTCACAATAATTCAGCAAAGCAACAACAATCTTCAGGTGCCAGTTTACAAAGAGCAAGGCACATGGCAGGATCACTGCCACAAGTTCACAAGTGAACCGACCTTCGCCATAACATTTCATCACAACATTTCAGATTTTGTGATGTTAAAAAGCAGAAAAGGACATGAAACCAATCAGAGCAGGACACTCACATGTGTCTCTGAGCCTGGATGATGGCGTTAACATCCTCAGAGTTGACCATGCTCAGCATCCTGCTGCAGAACACACCGGATGCTGTTGGCTCCACCATGATGAAGATCAAGACGAAAAAGCTGCAAATAGAAACTTTTATTCAAAAATGTGAGAGTAGTATAATATTCACAAAGATGAACAACACAGGACAAGAGCACTGAAACTATCAACCCACAGAAAAGGCTTAGTTATAAGACTGGTCAATACTGATATCATTATTAACAACTGGTTAGAGTCAGTAACGTTATACTTTACACCCTCTCCAGGGATAGTCAGCTCTAGCTGTTACTTTTCTCTCAAATAATTTAACTGCAGTCGGTTGCACCGACGATTAACTTTATTAACAGTTCAGCAGCCGGTCCAGTCATTGATTACACCGTTAGCTTGTCAGCTAAAATAACAAGCGGAGCAACAACATTCATGTTACCTACCTCAGGTCTCACGATGGTTGTTTGTCGACCTCCTCCTGCTTAAATAAACTTTCATCTGCAGCCTAAAGCTACATCTGACAGCTGGCTGTAAAACAAAAACAAAGCACATCCGTGTGTTTTTTTAACTTCCTGTCACAGGACCGACATTTCCGGTGCCCCCCCCCCATTTGTTTGCTTTATTTAGAACTGCGCAAATTACAAATGAACATCGTCATGCAATCTGATTTAGTTATATAACTGTCTTTCAGAGGAAAATAATAATAATCATAATAATAATAAAATAACTAAAAAATAAATGACTACAAAGGTCACACTTGGACTTCCCCAGACTCTGCTCCTTAATGCCTACTGTCAAAATCTTCTATTCACGGCTGCCTGTCTGTCGTTGATGTCAGAAAATGTAATTTAAAGCCATTTTTTATTGTACACAAAATTCAGAGGGCCTTGTATTTTCCCTTCTGTTTTCATATTTATATAATTGCAAGTTTAAGCCATGATGTTTGCAACAGCTTGTAATTAACCGTCAGAGGGCGCTAAGTCCGAATGGGAGCAGTTTTTTGGGGGACAGTGAAGTCAGGCGATACAGCAGCCAACCCATGAGCCAACCCTATCCATAACAGTCACCGGATATTCTGGATTTACTCATTTCTTCGTATTTAACTTTGAAAAGAACCGCTTTAACTGACGGTAAAATAAAACGGACGGTTTTATTTTTATTTAACCTGACCACAGTCATGTTTTAGTCTGCTAACCAAGCTGACGTTAACGGTTAGCCTGGTTGTTGTCATGGTCGACGTCAGCTAACGTATGACTTAACGTTAGCCACGGCTCAGCGGTCGTCCCGAACAACCGACCTGTTAGAAAACGACCACTTTATGAGGGTGTTCAGCTGAAGTTAACACCGCTCCTGCTGCTCCTCCAAAGATGAGGAGACTGACCAAGAAGAAGGCTCTGACTCTGGTGAAGGAGTTGGACGCCTTCCCCAAAGTCCCCGAGAGCTACGTGGAGTCCACAGCCAGCGGTGGGACAGGTACAGACACCACAACAAACACAAGCTGTAGCAGACGTGGAGTAACTTTTAATTTCACTACCACTCTGACTCATGTCGATGCTCTCTCCAGTGTCTCTGATAGCCTTCACTCTCATGGCTGTTCTTGCCTTCCTGGAGTTCTTCGTGTACAGAAACACATGGATGAGGTATGAGTATGAGGTGGACAAAGACTTCAGCAGGTGAGAGCTAAAGGTGTGATTATTGTGCTTAAAATCTGTGCCTTAGCTTTGTACACCCATTTGTCAGTTTATTAGGAACACCCTTGCTAAAACTAATCACTAGGTGATTACTATGTGCCTCATAAACTGACACCTGAATACATGTTCTGTATCTGCTTTTCATTTACAGTAAACTCAGGATAAATATCGACATCACAGTTGCCATGAGATGCCAGTGTAAGTACAAAAAAGTGCCATTTTATTTGTATCTCAGCTCTATAAAAAACACTCATTCACATTTGGTTTAGGAGGGTATTATGATGATGATGATGTATTTAAAATTTGTGTATTTGCATGAATGTAGATATTGGTGCAGATGTCTTGGATCTGGCAGAGACCATGGTTGCATCTGATGGCTTAAAATATGAACCAGTGAGTATGATTTCCTACAAGTAATTTACTGAATAATGAAGAGGTAAAAGCTAAACTTGTCAGTGAAAAGTATACTGTTGGTGTTAAACTCTTTAAACCCATTTAATCCTTAATATTTTAGTGGTAAAGCTTCTTTAAAAGTTACTGACGTTTTTCTCCTTTTTTTTTACATTATAGGTCAACTTTGAACTCTCACCACAGCAAAGATTATGGCACATGTAAGATTCAAATGAACTTGTCATACCTGTAATATCTAGGACTCAGCCGTGGAATATAGTGACATTTTAACTATGTTAATGTTATTTACATTCAGGAAGGAGTTATCGTTTCTAGCGTTAGATAATACAGTCTATGGTCTCTCTCTCATCAGCAGTAGAGCTGCATCTTATCATTATTTTGAATTAATTTGGCAATTGTTGTCTTGATAAAGTAATTCATCCTGTTGTCTATGTAAATTTTATATAATAGTGAAAATTTCCCGCAGCCCAAAGTGATCTAGTTATGTACCATGTTTTTTTATTATTATTATTTGATAATTGTTGCAGCTCTAATCAGTTGGTAGCAGTGTTAGTAAATCTAAAGGACATCAAAAGGTATTTGTAACCTTTCCAAACCAGCAAACTCATTAGTACAATATGGCTTTACCTGATTTGTACTGATTTTGAATTTTAGGTGCTGCTGTTGTTGTTGCTGTTGCTGTTGTTGTTTTTGTTTTATCTGACATTTCTGTCCCTCACTGTCAGGACTCTTCTGCACATTCAGGAGCGTCTGAGAGTGGAGCACGCTCTTCAGGATGTGCTCTTCAAGGCTGCAATAAAAGCAGCTCCTCCTGCTCAGCCTCACAGGTACAGGATCCTCAAAATAACCAGTTTTCTGTTTGGGATTGACACATGGTTGAAAAAACATTTTCAGTGATAAATCAGGAAGTGTTTAACCTTCCATACATGTTGATAAAATTAGCCCCTCTGCATTGTGTCTCTTTTTCCCCATAGTGAGGACAGTTCCACTTCCCTCAATGCCTGCAGGATACATGGACATCTGTACGTCAACAAGGTGGCGGGAAATTTCCACATCACTGTTGGAAAGTACGTATCCAAACAATTATTAACATGCTCATGATCATATATTGATATTTCAGTATAAATTAGACATTTTGTTTCTGTCCAGAGTATAAGAATCAGACCTGCGTGTGTTTTTATCAGTGTGTTGTGTTGCTCGTAATTCTAAAATACACTATATTTTCATATATATATATATTTTCATATATATATATATCATATACAACAACTTTGTACCCCTCCACAGGTCCATCCCACATCCCAGAGGCCATGCTCATCTAGCTGCTCTAGTCAGCCACGACAGTGAGTTTATCATCTTTTAAACTAAGCCTTGTTCTACACATATCTACTTGTATGTTGTCATACTTTGGCCATACGGCGATGATATTCACACTGTATATTAAAGTTGTGGTTGCTGTGACACATGAAATGACAACTGTCTTGATTTGGCGTTGTGCTACAGCTTATAACTTTTCTCACCGGATTGACCACCTGTCCTTTGGAGAAGCGATCCCTGGGATTATCAGCCCCCTGGACGGCACAGAGAAAGTATCTCCTGATCGTACGTCTGTCATCAAACACAAATCTGTTTTTATCTCAGTTTATGCTTTGATGTTCTTTGTTTCATTCACGGATCTTTAATAATTCTCTCCAGCTAACCACATGTTTCAGTATTTCATCACCATTGTGCCAACCAAGCTGAATACATACAAGGTCTCTGCTGACACACATCAGTACTCAGTCACTGAGCGGGTAGGTTTTAATTCAGCTCATGTTTGTATATTTGTGTAATGTGCTGTCTATCAGTATGGTGAATGTGTTTGTATTCCTCATGTTGTTCTGCAGGAACGAATGATAAACCACGCTGCAGGCAGCCATGGAGTCTCAGGGATCTTTATGAAATACGATATCAGTTCACTAATGGTCAAAGTCACCGAGCAGCACATGCCGCTCTGGCAGTTCCTCGTCAGACTGTGTGGCATCATTGGAGGCATTTTCTCGACCACAGGTAGATTAAGTTTCATAACTGCAAGATGCATATTTAAAAGACCACACTGGAACTTAAGGACGTTTTCTCCTGAAATTTTGTGCTGACCACTTTAAGATCATACTAATACATTTTTTTGATTGCTTTCCTAAGTTCTGGACAGCCATTGGGTGCTTTAAATTTATCAATTAAACTACAGTATGAAAATCAACTTTTAGAGACTTAAAACTTGGTAAATAAACATTGAACATATATGTAGCTTTATTTATTTATTTCTTAGTCAAAGTATTGCTATTGTTGCAAGCTAAAGCAGCAGTGAGCAAGGACTGCTTGGAAAAATCTTTGGACACTAACATCTGAGTCGGCTAGTGTACAGTAACCTATGTATATGAAGCAGGAAACTACATCTTTGATTATTAATTATAAAAGTATAATTTATGCGGGTTTGATTTTCTGACATAGCTCATGAATGTAGTGCTTTACTGTTGCTGATTTATTAATCTTGGATATTAGAGCTTCTTACAAGCACCTGAAGCATCAGCAAACATACAAGTCTAACAAATACATTTTCACACTACACTGAGAATAGTGACTGCCTGAAAGGTAGAAAAAAGGCCCAGTCATGTACCACTCAAAGCAGGACTTACAACCTTAACATTTTTCTAATCTTGCCCTATAATGTAGGAAATGGTTTTAAAAATTGTGTTCTGAAGCTGGACTGCCAGATTCCTTACAGAGATTTTGAAGATGATGGGAGGAGATGATGAGTGTGTCATCATTTGGCGACAAAGTTACTGGCAAAAGCTTCAAGTTTAAATCGTAGAAAAATAATTCTGTTTGTGAGGATCGACATTGAGTCTTGAGTAAACAGTGTTAAACATCTTGGAAAAATCCTTTTGTATATAAAGGCACAGCTAACACTCTTAACAGCTTCAGTCAGACAGTCGTCATGAGCACCAGCATCTGACAGTTGAATCTTTTTCTCACTGACAGGTATGCTCCATGGTATGGTTGGTTTCTTGGTTGATGTGGTTTGCTGTCGCTTCCAAATGGGAATCTACAGACATCTTAAGGTAAACAAATCCATGATTGTAAACTTTGAGTTGAAACCTGTTTGACAAGAGCAATTCAACTCTCTTTCGGTGTTATCATTATTAATCTTTCTGCTCCTCTTTCTCAGGAGGCTCCACTGAATGCACAAGAAAACAGCGAAACCCCAGTTCCTTCAGAAAATTACTCTCAACAGTGAAACAGCGACTCAGCTGCAGGCACCTCACAGCTCACCATCTTGGCCTCACCCACTAGTCAGCAATAAGATGCTGGGAAAATGTTTACAAGGTGATTTATTATAAAATGTGTCCCTGCTTTGCTCAGAAATGTGTATATACTTTTATCTTTTTAAAATGTTTTTATTGGATGGGTGTTAGATTCAGACATAACTGTTCATCTACCTGGGATTAGGATCCACTAAATTTCTGTCATTTTCACTGGAAGGCTGCACCAGAAGGACTGGGCAGCAGAAATTATTTACATCATTATTGTAGGTCTGGCTTTATTAAATAGACGGTACCTAATATTAAATCTCCCCTAGCATCCACACAGTTGAACTCACTTATTCTGGCTCATTAGACCTTTATTCTGGGATATATTTTCATGTATACACTTTATGTTTCCCTCACAGATCAGGTTTAAACCTGTGAACAGACATTTTTCTGATTCTTTCGTGTAGTTTGGTGACCCCAGAAAAATAGCTCTGCTCAACCTGAAGCTGAGAAAAGTCTAATCAGCTACAATAAATGAAGAACCTGTGTGGGTGTGCAGGGCCTTTAAAGGGGAACTGTGTGAAAAGACTTCAAGGGTTTTGAATTAGTCCACATCTGTGCCTGTCTGTAAATGATTGTTGCAACTCTGAGACTCTGTTGATTAAATAAAATCCTCTTTGGTATAGTCTCACCTAGAGACTCCGCCAACTCTTTTCATTCACAATTAATATGTCACCAAATAAGACACCAAATGCCCATCACAAGTTTTGAGAGCCCAAGACAACATCTTCAGGTGTCTTGTGAAATTAAAAGTCCAAATCCCTAAATTGTTCAGTTTAGTATTATAGAAAACACAGAGAAGCAGCAAATATTCACATTTGAGAAGCTGTAACAAGAAAATAAAAAACTGCAACTATTAATTGGTTGTCAAATTGTTGCTCATTAATTTTCTGTCAGTGTGGTTAGGAGTAAAACAATCTCTAGAAAAGAATATTTTACACCATGTCAAGAGTTTATTTGACAGTATTTCAGAATATCTTTCAGTAAACAAGTTTTTTGTTTTTTAGCAAAATGTAATATATCAGTACTGTCGCATTTCATAAAAATAGTTGTTCACGTCTTTGAAACTACAGTATCAATGATACAGTAAACCATATTTGTAGGAATACAGCTGTACAAGGTGAATAGTACACAATTAACACTACACAGTTATACTTGATCTCAATGGGGATTCATGAACGTGCCATCCTTCAAAGGTTCCAATAAAGCGTTTTTTTGTTTCTGTATACAAAATCACTCACAGCAGGCAGGGGGACGGCCTGGATGGAGACAGAGGGCTGGATGACATATCTTTCACCTACATACAGTAAACACATTTCTACAGCCTAACGGCATGTTCTCATGCTCCTCACTAACATGTTAACCAGTTTACCACATGAACCACAGGTGAATTCAACTTTTCAAGTCGGCTCAGAACCATCCGGACCGCCTGTTTTACCCAGAAACCACTGCAGGTCAAGTCCAATCCTGATGATGCTTTTATGCACAAGGTCTTACTAGTGTCCCAGTTGGCAGGTGCATTGCCTCGCTAAAAGCAGTTGAGGTCTATACCAGTTTACAAGTACAGCTTGGATTTGCCATCATGCTGCATTCATTCAGTCACATTGTCACAATGCATTGTGATTTTTTTTTTTTTTTTAAACTTGTGTTTCCTCTAGCACTCGAAAAGCTCTGGTGATTCATTTTTAATGAGAGCAAACATCTTGTTGGATTGAGTAATGGATGATATCAAAATGGAAAAATGCAGGAGGATAGTGAATTCTTCTGTGGTGTCTCAGTATAATAGCAGTATGCCTCGACTCGATACTGACGTGATTGAACAGATGTTTCAATGCATTTGTTTCACAGGTCATCTAAAATACTGGATTCAGATTCAGAGTACTATCACTGCCTGCAAACATGTGGAAGAGACAAATAAAGCTGAAGTAACACTCATCTGACACAACAGAAACCATGGTCCACTTAGATAAAAACCCTGTCTGGATAAATGTTCACAGCTCGACTCTCCTGGATGACTCTCTGAGAAGAGGATGTAATGCTACAGGCTACATTTTATCCCCTCTTCAACACTAGGGGACAAGGGCAATCATTGACATTGATAAGCTATACAGCTGAGAGTGCATCAAGATAACTGTTTATACTGCTTGGTGTTAAGTCCAAAGAAAACAGGCTCCACAACTCAACAGTTTGCTGATATGTGTGCATGGTCACTAACATCTGTTTTGCATTCACTTCCCAAAACAAATCACAACGGCAACAGCTCTGCATTAGTTTGAGTAAGGCACTCCGCCCCACCTCATAACCATCGGCTTCCTCTTCCCCACACCGATGCCCCTCTCCCACAGTGATGTGGTACACTTAGCACAGTAAAAGGCATAGAAATGGGAAATATAGACTGGACAAAATTTTTCTGTTGAGCATCAAATGAATACAGCACAGCTTATAATTCTGCACAATGACTGCATGGTTGACTCATGATCTCGTTGTGTACATAACTCAGAACAGTATTATGAGTTCTTACTAATCCAACAGTTGTCAGTCACCCAAAAAGTTCAATTTGATGGAAAAAAAAGATCGTCTTTGTCTCACATGAGTACCAACTGGTCAGCTCCACAGAGGTTATCCTCTCTATATTCTACCTCTAAAAGACATGTGAGTCCCTGTGTAATGACATGGGGGTTTAAATCCATGCACACGACCACTGCCTCCCTCAGCAGTCTGGGTTTGGTGACTTGCACAGTCTTTGATATGTAGTCATAGACGAGGCCATGGAAATAGTGATCCTAAAATACTGTCCTGGTGTTTTTTCTCTTTTCTTTACAATGGTTCTAACTACAACACGGCCTCAAAAAAACACCAACAGGTATGTTTTTGAGTTTACCAAATGTACATATTTTTCACATCTTTACATTAACAGTATATGATATATTGGTAGGCGTGTGAGATCTTAACATATGTCGGGTTAACCAGGCTGTCACTTCGGTCAGTGCCATGTCCTCCAGGAGTTTCACTGTCTGTCACCTCCATCTGACAGATTTGTAGTCTCATTCTTCCGACACAGAGAAAATGGAGCAAACGTAAACCTCTTGGATGTACATACAGTATGTCTCTCTCCTGTGAGGAACCTCGTTCCATCTGAGGTTGTGTTGCACGAACCAAACTGAGCTAGATACGGTCGAGCGGTTAAAAGTGACGCGTCCCAAGCACAGCTCCATGCAGAGTCAGACATCGTTGCACCATCTGTGATCAACTGTGAACATCAACTGTCGCATCTGAAGGTCCAAAATGCCTTCGTACTGAGTAGTGTTCATCAGGTTTTATACTGTATGTTACAATAGCTGTGAAAGTTCCTCTGGTTTTTAAGGTGGTGGGTGTAATAATCATCTCATAAGAACAAATGAAACAAAATATGATTTCAGAAGCATATGGAGAAGAAAACAGGACAGAAAGAGCGAGGGAGATTTACTGTTTTTCTCAGACATCCGACGGTGAACTGAACGAGGAGCCAGACAGTGTGATCCAGTCCAAACCAGCTAGATCCATTCTACCTGCTTACTGTGGAGGTCCAGGACCTCAGGGTGCCAGGCAGTTTATCAGAACCAGGGACGTTCCAGGGCCCAGGGGAGGCAGCTGCGCTCCTCGCAGGAGGATCTTCCATAGTTTTAGAGGGGCAGCAGAGCCCACTGTGGCCGCTGGCCCTCTCGTCTTCTCTGGGGAACAGACCTCTGGACACCAGCCTCTCCTGGAGGCTTACATGTCCATCTCCACTGGCCAGAGAGGCTCCATTTGAATTCACACTGACATATGTGTCCCAGGGCCAGACAGTGCTCATCGCCTGTGTGTGCAGGCCCTTTCTCTCACAGCAGGGGGAGCAAGCCTCCCTCTGCCTCTCTCGTCTTTCAACTGACCTCCCCAGGATAGCTTTAGGAGGCAAAGCCCGAGGCTGTCTGTCGCCTGGTCCACAGTCCACCTCTCCAGACCCCTGAGGGGTTCCCTGCCCCCTGATGATGCACTTCTGCTGGGTGGACCTGCCACCTGTAGCCCCTCTAATGGAGCTGTGGTCTGTCAGCTGTGGAGCTTTGTCTGCCATGCACACTGTGGCCTCTAGAGGGAGCTGATGGGGGGAGTCTGGGGCTGAGGCTGGATGGGATGAGAGCAATGGATTCGGGTGGGGTTCGAGGGTCACTTCCTGCAGGGCAGAGTGGGCTGTAGAAAGGGAATCCCAGGGGCCGGCACAGTCTGTTGGGGAGGAGAAAAACACACTCAGATGGACTGAGATGAAAAAAAAGGAGTGGCACAACTAGCATGCACATGCATACAAAGAGAGAGAGAAAGGGGGGGAGGAAAAAGCAGAGAGAGAGAGAGAGACAGGAAGAAAGATGTACACAGTAACATAGTGACACACCACATCCTCATATATCAGACAAACTTGCATGCAAATGACCATGTAGGCCTCCATGCTGATATTTACACCTAAAGTCTAATCTAGCCTACTTCTACAGACACAGACATGTGTGACTGGATTTATTCAGCGCCTGAAAACAATTAACATATTTGTAGTTGTGTGACAGACTAATCCTGAGCAGATTGATTTCACACAGTCTACTTCACAGCCCTCTTCAGGATGATACAATATCATCTGGAGGGTCACTTCAAGCAATACTGCTCTTTTACTACAGCACATGTAAGCACCTGCGCGCACACACGCACACACACACGCACATACACACACTCATGAGCATGCACATACAAATGCACGCCTAGAGCACATCTACCGAGCACATAGATTCATCAGTATGGAGAGAGAGACATGCAGTTTTTCACAAACCGTGTCTTTAGAGTGGCCCATTAAGAAGAAATAGGGGGAGCTTAGTGTGTCACCTTTCATGCACATGGAGAGGTTGGAAGGTACCATTCCTGAGGGAAGGCAAGTAAAAGCCTATACCAATCATTAGACTTAAAGCAGAGGGGTTACAACACACGAAGGCTAGAGCAGAGAGCTGGTTGTTATTCTACTGTTTGATCAAAATTGTTTTTCACAGAAAGACAAGTTTAAATTCAGATGACAGAAGAGAAGAACAGAGCGGAGTAAAATGCAGAGAGACATTAATGTGTGTTAATATGTTCTTGAGTAAAACATAAAGCATTTGCAGGAAAAAGCCATTCTGGTTAAGAAACAGTTGAATCTCAAACAATGAATCTCTAGTATGAAAGTGAGAAAGAGGTCAGGTCAGAGACTAATGACAGAGACAAAGAGAGTGGAAACAGTTGGACATTTAGAGACTTCAGTGTGTGTCAGGGAAACCCACCATATTCTGGCACCTGTCCTGTGCCTCTCTTTAGCAGCAGCCTGACCCGCCTGCCTCCCGCCTTGATGAGTTCAATGGCACGGGCGTGAGTCATGTCCCGAGTGCTATCCCCGTTAATCTCTATGATCTGATCCCCCACCTGGAGGAGACACACACAGCGGACAGGGTCGATTTCTGTCAAACTGCGTTTATCCATGGAAAGTTGACTTTACCACACAACCGCTGTCTCCACTGGAGCAACTGGGGAATACGTGCCACTAAGTGCCTTGTTCAAATGCACTGCAACAGGAGTTGCTGAGGGTGAACAGGGGGGTTACTCAGTCACTGAGTTCGCATGCATTTAACTCACTTTCCCCCTTTCCCAACCTGTAAGCTATACCTGCCCCATGAAGAGGACAGGTCAGACAGTAAATTAAATGTCTGAATTAACAAAGGAAAAAGTGAAACGTAATAAACTTAATAAAAAGTTTTTGAACTGCTGTGTTAAATTCTCACACCGTCTTTATATTCAGCAGCTTCATATTATTTTGACGGACAAACTGACATGTTGCTCATTCTTGCTGCATTTCTGTGACTGGATTATTTACACTTTTCTTTTCTCTCTTCAACAAAACAACTGTTGTTCACTGATAATAACTTAATCATCTCCCAAAGAGCTTTTTAAGAGTTTCATAGTCTTTTATCATCTCACCCTCATCCTTCCATTACGTATGGCAGGGCCATCCTCAGCAAGGCGCAACACAAATAGGTCCATCTTGTACTCTCTGCCCCCGCGGATACTGAAGCCGAAACCTTTCGCACTTTTCTCCAGCTCCACTGTGAAGTAATCAAAGTCCTGCAGAACAAAATGTACAGAACTTGCTACAAACCTACAGCAAATAACAGTATATAACAGTATGTGCTGAAAACAAAGATTACAAACACCCTCTCCATAGTGAGGAGGCATGCATACAACTGCATACAAAAAATATGTAGAGTTAATGCTTGAAACAGCTCAAGCAGACAGTTATTGGTCTGGGTGTACCTGTGGTCTGAAGTCAGCAGGCATGCCGAGGGGAAACTGTGCAGCTGCAGGATGCTGTCTGAAGTCCAGCAGACCAGGTGGGTGTCGGTAGTCCAGCGTTGGAGGCTGTCGATAATCAGTAACTGGCGGGTGACGGTAGTCTACTGGAGGTTGCCTGTAATCAGTGAATGGAGGATGGCGGAAGTCAGGTTTGACGTCCTGTCTGGCTTTTACCTCTGACCTGTGAGGGTAAAAAACAGAACAAAATGAGAGGAGAGATTTGTGTCATGATGGAGACGTTGTTGTTGTGAAGAAGGATAAAGGAAGGAGGTGTCCTCTTGCACACAACCTCACCTCTCCATGATATCTTGTAGATAAACGTAGATGGTAACATTTGAGCTTTTATCATGCCATGTGAAGGACGAGAGTATAAAGATCCCTGCGTGTCTGCAGCCAAGGAGGCTAACCAGAGAAAGGATGGAAAGATCACTCTCTGTTTTGAAACTTTTATCAAGTTCCCACTTGCAAAATGGGCACAAATCCACAGCTCTGGGAGTGCTACTCTCAGTGTCTTGATCTGAGACTCAGCACACACACACCCATCCGTGCACGCACTCACACTTTCATAGTTTTGACATGGAACACGGTCTGATCGCTGGGTTCCTGCATTATAGAAGAGATACCTTATGGTAAATTATTCACTGACACTGTAAGAGCTAAGTGGTGTTATGCAACAAAGTAGAAAACCAGCCTGAGACTGAGAGTCTGAGTGGGACAAAAGTTGTCTGCAGTCACAGGTTTTCTCCTGAGCTTATGAGGAGAAGATGGCACACACTCATCATCATACAGTTTGACAGCCTTTGAAAACTCCTCTTTCCAGTCACCGACATACACTCTGTTTAGGGGGATCTCACAAAACATTCCCACTGAGTAACACCCCTCTTAGCGCGCCTCTTACCTGCCGTCGTGGAGGTAGAGCTGTGGAGGGGGGCCAGAGGGCTGGATGACCGGGCTCTGCTGGGTTCCAGCTGGTGCAGGCTGGGAGGCTGCTGGTGCAGGAGGGCCAGTGACTGTTTGGCTTGTCTGAGCTGGTGTCTGGACGGGTGCTTGACCCGGCTGAGTGGCCGTCTGGCCTGGCTGAGGAGCTGTTTGGCCGGGGTGGACGCCTCCTTGGCTTGGCTGGGCTACAGGGCTGGGCTGGGTCTGTGGGCTGTGTTTCTGGGTCATGGGGCTCTGCTTCTCTGAACTGGGCCCAGAATGGGAACCTGTGACGGACAGAAGGTGAGACAAGAATTCACCTGGTAGAAAATGTCAAACTCAGGAAAGAGAGGTTTAGAACAAATTAAAAAAAACTCCTGAATAACGTAGCCTTGTTATAAAGCACACAATTCACACACAAAACTCTCAAAAGACAACGGTGGAAAAATCTCGTTCTGGCTGAAATGTTCACTCACCCTCCTCTGGTATGATGTGCAGTGTGACCGTTAGCCCAGCATCTTTAATGAGCTTGACAATGTCTGCGTGCGGCATGCTGATGATGGACTGTCCGTTCACAGCCAGGATCCGGTCGCCCACCTTCAGCTTCCCACATCGGTCTGCAGGGCTGCCCTCGATGATACGTCCTATTTTATGGGGCACAGCTGGAAACAAGCAGTAACAAGGTGGTTGTCAACACCAATTTTGAAGACAGATGTCAAAACAGCACTGATAAAAGTCAATTTTAAAGTGGAGAGAGTAACATTTTGTATTACAGCACAGTCACTTTTTAAATTACTGTTACAAGTATTTATTATGCCGTATGAAGCACTGTCACTGCACAGAAATATATTCCAAACTTTTAAAAATGTCCTATTTTGACACTTTTTACATGAATACATGCAGAAAACTGAGAAAATCTCACTTCAGTGTAAAACATTTCTGGACATACCAAGCAGAGAAAGAAATGATATCAATATTTTTTAAATGTCATAGATGTTTCTGTGAATACATGGGCATTTGGCCAGGACATTAATATCTTCAGTGTGCATTCAGTCCAAGCCGACTCAAGAATCCCACAATCTGCTAAAAGATATAAGCTCTCTTTAGTGTAACCGCATGTTTAATTACAGTAAGCCCATTTAAGACTTTTAAAGACTCCTTTAATACTACCTTGGCATGAAAGTAAGACTGGTTTGGGACCAAAAAATAAGTAAATAAAAATAAAAATCTTAAAAAAACAAGTCAATTTCAGTTTGACCCCAGCTAATGGAAGTTCTGAAACTATTGGACGAGAAAAGAAACACTACTCAAGTAAATTAATTGGTAAGGGACACGAAGCCCACTGGTTATTAGTAAAGTAGATATAATGGATATTATACCTCTGACCCTGTTTCTTGAGTGAACATGCAATGCTAAGACAAGTTGTGTGGTAAAAAAAATCTGATATCTTATAAATGCATTTTAGATACAACGTAGCACCTGAAAATGAAACAGTAGTCACCACCCTTAGGGAGCCTTGGTCATAAGGATTTACAAATCACCATCTGCGTTCAGTAACAGCCTTTAGGGCTCCAGACAGAAGCAACTCACTGATGACGGTGGCATTCTCCGGCCTGTTCAGGGAGCTGATGATGACGAAGCCGAAGCCCTCATTCTCCTTGCGGTGAATAACCACATCACTGGTTTGCAGGGCGGATCCCTCTGGAGGAGAGGTGGCAGTGGGGACAGCGACCGCTGGAGGACCCGAAGCTGAGGCTGCATCGCTGCGTGGGGAGCTGTGTTGTGTCGACACCGAGCCGGGGCTGCGCCCGTTCACAGGACACCCTTCACCTGGAGGAGAGGAGGCAAGGGAGGAGAAAGGATGAGTCAATGCAACAGCTCTGCTACTGTAAAAACACGACCAGTCTACTCACAGAGGCCATTTATTTAAAAGCTTGTTTTAAAATGAAAGCAGCTTAAGATGTAGCCATTGGAGAATTTCCAGGTCTGCAGGGAATCACTGTCAAAGTCAAACTTTGCTTGTTAGTTTGTCATTTGACAGGTATGACTCTTGTGTCACCACATGCCCTTGCAGTTGTCCTGCATTTGGAGACACACAAACTGCAAAGCCAGCTGCTGCACTCGCAATGAACAAAGGATAGATGTATGTACAATCTACTACCACAGAAAAATAAAATGTGTGGGTGGGAAGTACACACTGATCCCACACACAGATTGTCAGCATGTGTGTTCTGTCCAAGTCGTCTTTTTTTTTTATTTGGTGCCAGTGAAATGTGCAGCATGTTCCCCAGTCTTGGGAAAGTGTGAAAAAACAAACAAAAAAAAGAAGAAAAAAAAACCCCAAAAGAACAAAAAAAAATATTAAAACATGTCCTCACCTGGCATTTGCACTCTCCTTCTCACAGTCAAGCTGACTTGACCGTTGCGAGCGGCTGCATGCATCAAGTCTATTACGTATTTGTGCGGTTTCCCAGCAACCACATTTTTATCCACAGAAATGAGCTCATCCCCGGGTCGAAGGCGCCCATCACGCTCAGCGGGAGTGTTCTCTATTATAGCGCCAATAACAATCTGTTCAAAGACAATCGATATTAGCAGCGTAGATGAAGGTGAAGAGGATGAGACAGAGACACATTGGAATCACACAATAATTGCTTTATCTGGCTTGTAAACTAGTTTTGGGTCATTGTAGCATTTTTTCATTTTCCAAATATTCTGCTGCCACATTCTCTCTGTATCACAGTTGTCATGCTGTTGTACACTTGCACAAGTTAGCAAGGCGTTACTTCAGTATGGGAGGTACTGAGCAGTTAGAGGGTCAGGACAGTGTGAGGAAGTCAAAGTGTGCTTGTGTGTACGTGTGTGGATGGTGTGTTGATCAGCTGTATGAACTGTAATTGGAGTGTGAGATGAGGTTAGGTGGAGGTCAGACGAGGTTGGCGTGTATGAGGTTAAAAATGTGTGTGGTCCAGCCCGTCCCATACGAGCCTTGTCACGGGCGTCCGGACTCACAGCCTGCACGGCCTCGTCTCCCCCCAGGATGCGAAAGCCGAACCCGGTCTTTTCCCTCAGCAGGTGCACCTCCACCTCTTCGTACTCTGGACCTGACGCACACAGAGATGCAGACAATAAAGACTGACTCTTTGTTTTGCATTAAATCACCATATTACGTGTTTATGTGTTTAAAACAACATAATGCTCCATCTACCACAATTTAAAGATTCTGTACTCACGTCGACTTTCGTAGATAGCCCTCGACTTCTCGTAAAGGTCGTAAGGGTCGGGCTTGTTAAGGTCGAAGCCTTCAGTTGAGTCAGGCACAGAAGTGCGGTGCTGTGGCTGGTTTGGGAAGGGTGTGCCAGGCGGCAAGACTGGGCCGGACAAGTTTGCCTGGGGGCTGCCATGCGGGTCCCACTGGTCAGTCAACTACAAGGAGATCACCAACAGCAGATGTTTAATTGAAGATATGGGGCTCTGTTTTAACTGTGCAACAACAAGCACAAAACAGTTGGTCTTAGGCGCATGGACTGTGTGGGTGCACCTGCTATTTTGGTTCATGCAGTAGCAGTGGCAGCAGTGCAAAGTGCAAAAGGGCTGACTGAGGTGATGCATAAATCGGAGAGTATGGTGATTAAAAAATTCACTCTTAGCCAGTCACATTACTGGTCTCCTCACTCGGAAAGAGCTTTGCCAAATGGAAAAAGGCTTCTCCGGGAAGTTATATTGTTGTCTGGATGCTGCAGAGCGGCATGACGTGAGCACGCAGCAGCTCGAATCTGCAGCCAGAGGCAGATGGTGTGGATTTAAAAAAAATCTAACTTGATAGAAATAAATAATAAAATTGCTGATGAGGCCATTTATAAGACCACATCAATCTGACACATTTTCAGTTTTATTTCTACTCTATCTCACATCATAAATGATGGAATCAGACCTTAAAATGTGACAAACTGGCATCTGCACTGTAATGCATTTCATTTGCTAAAAGGAAATTGGGAAGGAGGCAATTTCGCTGTAATCTGACATCTCCCACTTAAACAACAGAACACGAGTTCTAATGAACATTGTATGTAGCATTGTATGGGATTACTTGTTAACAGCCTGGTGTCATTTGCATGTGATTTAATAAAGGTAAACACAGTGGACAGCTGCGTGTAATGACGCTGCACTCCACAAATCAGAGGCTGCAGATTTATCAGCGTACGTGTCCTGCTGCCTTCAGGTGGCTGGAGGGATTTAATGAAGTGAGAGAGAAGCTCTTCGTGCAGTACAAATCAGCTGTGGACGTGATGGTGGCGGGTGATAAAACATGTATTCTCAGGACAAGTGTGTGAGTTATATTTAGTTAAATGCTGTCACTGAGAAAAACAGCTATTCTGGGCAGATGTGATGATGAATTCAAATCAGTATTCATAGTTTAATCTTAAATGAGATGAGATTCATCACGTCTGAATGATCTGACTAATATCATGAATGAGTGTTGATTGTACAAGCAGTAACAGGTGCAGTTTAACTATAAATCCAAAGAGCTTTTCACCAGCTGGGGAGGTGTGAGATCTGATGTGATCAAACCAATAAACAGGTCAGGACAGGCTCATGTTCAGGTTCATTTCACATTAAAGCAAAAGCCAAACACCTCTGAGGCAACAGAAGCCTCAGTGACAAACACTGATCCTATACGCTGCTATCTTACCTCTGTGCTTTAACAAACAAATCTGGTTCACAGACGCACATTTTCTCTCTGCCTCTCTTTCTGTCTCACACACCCACACACACACACACACAGAAGCAGAAAGACAATTGGTTCAATCATTGTACCTGTTTGGAGGCCTTCCACGGAGAGATGTGGCCTGAGGAGGAAAGACAGAAAACACAGTTGACAGAGAGCAGACTCGGACAATCTGTCAGATCTTTATCAAACAACAAAACACAGACAATCACACCTATACAAACAATACATGACATAATGCAACCTACAGTATGTGCAAAGGTTTGTACAAATGAGATACTGGATGCAAATGTTAAAATCATCTTCCCTTAATGTGTGAAAAAAAAAACTCAGTTTGCTGATTTCATATTCCTCTGTTTTGACTTTGTTTGTCTAACTCTTTCTAAATGGGTTTGGTTGTTGCGTTTGTTTTCAACATAATTACATCATTAGCTGCAGGCAAAAGCACAGACCTCCCCCCAAACACACAAACACACACACACACACAATTTTCTCTGTAAGTCATATTTTATCTGCATGTAGGAAAGCAGGGAGCACTCTACATCCCAACAACAATCTCATCAACACAGCTCCCCCGTGACTCCACTGAATCAAAGACCTACACTACATTTATGCTGCCGAGACCCAAATACATACAGTTAAACATGAGAGGAAAAACATGCAATGGCTGCCTCATGTAAACATTCAGTATGAATCTTTATACATGGGAATAGAGGCACACAAACACACTCATCAAGGCTCCTGCAGCATCGCTGATGAATCCTTTAACAGATGTGGGCGCTTGTAAAATCTTCTTTAGAGAATTCTGATATATCTAATATCTATTCAGTTTATGAGATTTCCTGAAAAATGTCAGAGAGCACTAGATGGAATATATTTATGGAATTACTCTCCAACTACATCCACCTGCTTTTTAGATGTGTGAGATGGAGGCCAGGGCACTTAGCAACGGAGCAGAATGGCAGAACTGTCTACATCAGCGAGCAAGGGGGGAGATTTGAGGAAAATGAAATACAATAGATCACTGCCAGTTCATGTGAAGACAAAATGAAAACTGAAATTCATTTCTGCCATTCATTACACTTCCATCTTTTATTTTTCCACATTTTTCACCCTTAGCCCTCCTCCTTTTGCTCAATTAAAGCATTTTTGCTACCTGGAAATCTTTTCCATTTATAGCTAAATGTCCTCCATCCCTGCTGTGACTGTGAGCATGGAGGAGGACGCAAGGCGGTGAGGAACACGGAGAAATGAAAACCTCCTGTCCATGAATGCCATAAACATGAACAGAGAGCTGTCTGTGGTGCTGAAATGATTCAGCACAGTGGCAGCAGCAGAGGGAGGGCTCCGTGGGAGGCTGGGACTAATAACCATATTCTGCAGGGAATACAGGCCTTAAGGGACGCCTTTAAGGAATTCTAATAACTCATTCTCATGAAACTTTTCATAATGACCCACTGACAGAAATGAGTATGAGCTACGAGGCAACTGTCCACTCATATTAAAAAGGAGCGTCATCCTCACAGATGCACTTAAGCTTAATTTAAATGCTAATACAGTTCATTGGCATATATGCCGGATGTGTGGTGTACGCATGCTGATGAATTACAGATGAATGACTGGTGGAGAGGCTTTACGTGGCTGCTCTCACAAGTCAGTGGTCAGGCAGTCTGGCGGGTCGGCCTCACAGACTAGCCTGCTGAGTTCTGGATGGCCTTCAAATCAGCCTGATTGGCTTGTGTAGCCTGACACCCTTTTCTTCACAGCCATGATCTGCATCCTCATTGGTGCCGCAAAATGTCTCTAGTCTGTGGTTGGCTCCGCTTCAAATTGGGATGTCGGGACGGAACTGTGAACATGACCAGAGCTCAGTGGAACTCTGGCAGAGTGCCCACACTACAGCGGAGCAGTCAGACACAGAGATGAACACACACACACACAGAGTCACACATCCAGCAAAAGTCTAACACCCTGTCTGTACACAAAGCACCGATACACTCAGCCACACATGCGAAATCATGTGTGCGAGCTGAATTCCGCTGGACACTGGATTTCTTTGCAGGGCACAGAAATCCTACGTCTGCGAACACAAACATGCTTAAACATTCCTGACATTTTGCACATCTGAGTCACTGTAAAGGACCTTGTCCTTTTTTTCACCCTTCAGAGAGGAGAGAGACACACAGAGAGCCAGAGAGGTTCCTGGTGTGTCAGGCTGATAGTCCCTGTGGGGCAGTTGTCTTGAGTTGTTTGGTAGAAACTGGTGAGTTTGAAGGAGATGGCATCTTTGGGGGGAGGGAGGTCATTTGTCACATTCAGAAGGATCTCCATCGCAAGCTGTCTGTATGTGTGTGTGTAGATTTGAATACAGATCTGTGTATGCACATGTGATGATGCATTAATGTGCGGAGGTCAGTCTTATTTGTGTATTGAATTTCAGCATCCTTTTTAAATGGCGTAACAGACCAGGAAATATGAGTGTGTGTCTTTGCAAAGGTTAACCACCAGGTGGCAGATGCTGGCTCTGCATGGTCATAAGATGCTCTGCTTCTCAGCGCCACAACATTTGATCTCAGCTGCGCACATACACATCCATGCATGCAGGCTGACGTGCTGTGAGACATACATACATACACACACACACACACACACACACACACACTTTTTTCCTATTTCTGCTTCAAACACTTGAGTCATTTGAGCTCATCACAGACTCTGTAGAATTCATTAGCTTTAACACAATCAAGTATAATTCACTGAATAACATCATCATACAGAACATAATCAATTCACTTGGACCAGGCAACAGTTTGTCAATGCATCTCCAATTGTTGTCAATAATGTTGTGTTGGCTTTAGACAACAAGACTGGCATAAAATCAGCAAACCACCCAGCAGCACTTACATCAGATAGTCTGATGTATCAGAATCACTAAGAGCTAATGTCTTTGATTGCTTTTCAGGTTTGTGATAATAATTCCTGTCACACTTCAATTAATTAAACCTGAGATGCATATGAGACTGATTGCCTTCTTCCCTAATTAAATATAACCCTTGAAAAAGGAGAGATGCAAACGGGAGCATATCTATAACTCGTCTTTATTGTTCTGTTATCGTCTCAGAAACAATGCAAATGAACTCTTCACTCCTGGCAATTTATCTCCAGAAAAACTACAAACTGAACGACAGAATCAGCATGAAAACTGCAAAGCCGCTGGTTGGCACATCAAAAGCAAACAGTGAACTTTGTCTCTTTAAATGGCCAAAAGATAGGCAGTGTTTTGGCTCTCTGGACTTTGATCCAGGCGGTGCCATGTGGGGTTGAGTGTGTGTGTTTGTCAGCCACGGCCACGGGCTCAGTAGTACAGGCAGCCCCAGGTAATTATCGAGCCAGATTTTGACCCTGTAACCAGAACACTTTTTAGAGAATGAGTGCAAGAGCACATGTCAAACAAATAAAGCTTTCACTGTGCAATTTAATTTCCTCGCAGGTGGCCAATCTTGCAGAAAATAGGCGGAGAGGGAAAATGGCCACACTCCATGTCGTTCTGGCACTATTACAAGAACCCTGCACTTCAAACTTCCCCACTATAAAATATTCTCTCATTCCTGTCTTCGGCTACTTTATAACTCTTTTCTCAGACCGAGGGCATGAGGTCGTCTCTCTTCTTTCACTTCAAGAGGAAAGGTAAAATGCTGAACGTGTGCAGAAAATTAAAAGTGGTGTGGAGCAGCTCAGAATAATGCAGAGCCTCTTAAAGGGATTTAACATGTGACAGGTACTGTGGAACAACACTAGCAATGAATTCTGTCTAAATACACAGACAACCAACAATGAAATCTATCAAAAATCTTTTCAATATTTGCTTAAAATTCAAGTGGGTGTAGGAGGAGGCATTGTGCCACTGTGAGAAACATCCAGAAGACAAACACACAGACTCCGACGGGACTGTGGGTAGTCACTCATACACAGAAACAAATCAGATTTTATCAGTAACTCGAGTCAATAATTTTAAAACTGCAACATTACACAGAGGGGCTTTGTGAATATCATTTAGAGCTTTTTGGTTTATATTCTCTTTTTTGTTCATAACCCAGCATCTCATCTAAATTGACCGTTTGTTTACTGGAAACAGTAAAAATGCTGTTTGTATAATCAAAGCGTCATCATTTCGGGGTTTGGAGTACAGTCAGCACAGGTAGCCAAACCGCATCATGCCAACCAGTTGGACTTGTTTGCCAGCTAGATGACACTCTCCACAGTCATTTCTGTCCAAAGCACATTACAGTAAAATAACTGCATTAATTTTGAACATGAGTGGCCCCAGTGAGAATGAAGCTGCTTTCCCCGCAGTAGTGTTGGTGCTATCTCAACCCACAGAGCTGTACTACACTGCACAACAGTGAGATTAACTCTACCTCTCATCCCAACTCTCCACTACATGTTAAATTTGAACAGTGTTTGAGTTGCTGTATCTTAAAATACTTCCATGTGTTAAATCCCCACCCCCTCCTGTGTTGCTCCAGTCTGTTTCAGTGGAAAACATCGATGACATGTTGGTGATAAAGCCCCATTTGGAAAACACTGAGAACACATGGTGTGACACACACAGCCACTTACTATGACATCTGCTTACAGTCTTTTCTGATCTGTAATGTCTCTGTGTTTTCTCTGCATGAGTCAGAACATATGAAATACATTAAACAACATACTTTTCATTTTATTTCTATGTTTTCTATTATCTTGTGTCTAATAATGTGTCCTGTGGCTGTTTGCTCCTGCAATGATCTAATTCCCCCAAGAGGAACATTAAAGTTTCATTTTTTCTAAAACAACCTACATTATAGGTCTGTGAAATAATCCTGAATTGTTACACTTTTTAGGAAAACAATGTTGTTATTTCAAGAAGTAACATGATAATTTGCCCAGTTTTGCACCAGGCAAAATTATTCTTCTACCCTCTAAACTATTTAATATTCCAATATTAAATCTTATCTGGAGACTTGAATAAAATCATTTGAAAGTGTTCAAAAATAGAACGGATCTCAGAATTATCATAATCAAAATCTCTTCTGCTCTCTCAGCTCTCACTGTCAACTCTACTTGACTCCTTTCTTGCAAAGCTGCAGCTGGGGTTGAAGATGCACAGTTACATGATATTTGTGCATTTCAATTAGAAGATAGCTTATATTTAGCTGGACAGTTGCTCTTGCACTGGACCCTTCTTTATTTTTACTGAAATTATTTTTGGTCTTTGAAAGGTGTGAAAAATGCCACTTGTGATTTGATACTAATTGTACTGTAATCATTTTTGCCACAGCTGATGATATAAATAGATCAAGAGGTATCAGCAGGTATTAAACACTTGGACTAACTTGAGAAAGTAAATCAAATTTAAACTTCTTAAAACAAATGTCACAAAATAAAACATGCGTAAACCACCAATAAGTTTAACTCTCAATTCTCATTTACTATCAATCTGTACTGTACATCTGGGTTATTTAGCATTAGTTTTATTAGGCCCCATTTACAAGCTTCCTTGTCGCCCTTGTGACTTGAGCAACAGAAAGTGTGAAACTGTATAAGAAGCATTCACACCAACTGCCAAGCAGACAGATAGAAAAGAAACAGGAAGTTTCTATCCTTCTCACCTGCTGCTCTCTGTATGAGGAGTGTTGCCTCTGCTCCCACAGGACACTCTTTAAGCATCTCCACCACCCGTCCATGTCCAGCTGCAGCCACTGGCTGCTGGTTCACCTCCAGGATCAGGTCTCCCTCTATCAACCCCGATGCTCCCTGCGAGCCCGGCTCCAGCACCTGCACCACAACAACATGACACATCCACCGTTAATCAGTTTAACCTGCTCCGATTTGATATTGTGGTACCATCCAATCTTATTACCACAAAACTTCTATTGTCTACCATAATCAATAAAAGGGTTAGAGGGGAAACCTGCGCATGGTTTATTTTTGTATTAAGAGACTGTAAAGTGTAATTTTCCAGTCCATTCTGCAAAAACTCTTCACCCAGTCCAGTCATCTATTGTTGGTCCCTGAAATCATTTTAGATTATTTCAACTGTTTCCAAAATCAACTGAGGAATTTTCTACTGTTTAAAGGTTTACAGGACCAACATGGCAAGATACTAACATGCCAATTGTTTGTGGAAAATTCTGGAGACAATAGAAAATACACAATGAACAGGTGTAACTATTTTACTCCACAGGCAGATTTGTTTGAAGCCCACACAGACAAAGAATAAGAAGCCTTCAATGCTGAACATTAAAAACAAATTACTTGTTAAGACAGATGTTTAGTTTTTTGTACTGCAGATGTTTTACTTTATAAATACAACAGGGATGAAGAATAGCATCTGTCACAGCGCAACTCATTTTGTCTAATTTATCCTTTCCTTACTCCGTGGATTCAAAGGATGCAGTTTTTTTACTCTATAGCTTCTTTAGGACAGTCTTCATTCATTACTATGGTAGTAGACAGCAAATTCAACACACGCTGAGCTGAGTTTGCTCTTATTATCTCAGTCTCTTTCTTCTTACTTGCACTGACTAAATTAAATTTACCTTGACCTGCTGTTTTAACTCTGCCTCAAGTTTAATTTGTAACTCAGCTGAATGACTGAGTTTAGCTGACGACTGAGATTTCGCTCTTTAAAGAACACTTTCATTTCCTGAAACACTGACAGTAAAATACAATTAAAATATCAAAAAGGCCTTTTATTTCTGGACCACTCATGGTCTACTAAGAGAATGAAGAGATGTACAGAAAATTCATGATACATCACCTGTTTAACTCGCTGACCGGTGGGACTATCGGCGATAGTGAACCCAAATCCCTCCGCCCCTTTCACCATGGTAACCGTCAGCAGCTCTGCCCCTTGTGCTGTTGCCCCGGCAACCCCTGCAGTCCCCGAGGAGGCCATCGACACGTTGTCGTCGTGTGGCGTGAGCGCCGAGGCTGAGCCGGGTGTGGTGGGCGGCAGGGATGAGCCGTCTAGATGCGTGTCCCCGGGGTGAGGCGCCCCGGCCTGGGCCAGAGCCTGAGGAGGCAGCTGGGAGCTCAAGGACAGGTACTCCAGGTACGGGTCGTAGCTGCCGCGGCCGTTCACCACCAGGGGGCGATGCTCCAGGCCGATAGGCGTCAGGGAGGTGCTGGCTGCACCGCTGGGGTCCTCGGGGTCAAAAGGCAGAGGATATCCTCGACAGAGCACGAGGGTCACGCTCTGACCGATCGGCACCGACTGAAACAGCTTGACGACATCGGCGTGTGTGGTGCCGAGCACACAGATGTCATTAATGTAGACGATGACGTCACCTGAAGAGGAAGTAGACAGCAAGGACACAGCAGCTTCCGTCACACTATGTTATATGTTACATGATCTGCTCTCAGTGGTTCACGTGTAAACACACTGTGCTACAAAAATACAACTTGTCACCTTCTGTTGCCATAAATGTCAAATCTCAGCGGCATCATGACATGCTGCAGCAACACAGAAGGAGCACACTGTCCCTCTCGTGTCACACAGGAATATAATATCAGTTCATTGCCACTGCAGGCAGTGTATGTGTGTATGTGTGAGACAGAGAGGTGAGAGAGAGACAGGGTCAGTGTCTCTCTGACTATGACAACCATCTGGTGCACACTGGCAATCACAGAGACACTCTAATCATGAAAATCTCAAATATTTTAATGGATGCACACAGTTACAGTCACAAGCAGTAACAGTTTTGAGTCTTGGCTCATGCACAATGCATTACAATGTTGCATTTTCATGAAACTCTGGTGACCAGATGGTACACAAAATGAAAGTGTGTACGATTGTTTATGATATTGTGTTCAAGAGAAGTTGTATATGTCAGGTCACACCTGTCCTGATTGGCTGCTGCTGCGGTCTAATGTCATCACTTTGCTAAATTTGATATTCGTGTTCACTGTACCTGGTTGGTCGTTGACATTTTTCCTGCATACCAATAACAACGAGGTGAAACAACTTCACAAATGCGACACTAGATACTCTGTCATCTCTGCTGTACTTTGAACGTGCAGAAAGTTATGGATTTCAGCTTTAAAGTCACAGCCCCATGACAAATGCAGCTGCCTCAAATCCTCTATTTCACACTTCTGGAGGCACTCTCTGACACACATGCAGACACGCACACACTCCCACAAGCATGTGCACGCACATAAACACACACCCTGCATGTCACACGCACAATCATACACAATCCCTAAGAGCAATGCCGCACAGCTCAAATAGGCCAGCTAATCTCAGCCGGGGAGTGCCCGTATGTGACTGTGTGACTGTGTGACTGTGTGCATGCGTGAGTGTGAATGTGTGTGCGCATGCATGTGTGTGAGCAGCTCTGGCAATGTCACAGAGCGGAGAGGAACAAGTTGGAGGGAGAGAGAAATCAGAACATAGAGAGAGAGAGAGAGAGAGAAAGGCTGACAGACCAGGATAGAGGGATGAAGAGGAAAAAACTAGAGAGGTAGAAAGAGAAAGGGGATGAAAATAAACTGAGGCTGAAAGCAGAGGAGAAGTGTCAGATGACATGGTTAGATAAGAAAGTATAATAAAGGGTAAGCCAGAGAGACAAAGAGAGAGATGGAGATAAAATATAAAGAGATGGATTCCAGATAGAAGAGAAACTGATAGGCAGAGGGAGAGACATAAAAGCAGAGAGAAGCTGAGAGTAGGAAGGAGGATTCCCAGCTCTGAGATGAGCTCTAAATGAGCAGTTTAGGCACCAACCGTGCCAGGCATGAGGCCAGCTGACAGGTTCAGAGCAGAGCACACATAAAGCCACATATAGTAGTTTCTTCTCTGAACCTAAGACTACAGCCCGCTGTGATTTTTACTAACATCATCTCTTTGAGGATGGGCCTAGACTACAGTTTGTTTCTGTGAAACATTAAAAATAATTTTTTGTAAACTAGAGGACCCAGGGAATCAACCCATGGATCACTCTTTGGGTATTTAATTCCATATTTGAGTCTGTTAGCTGCATCCACAGCAACTTAGAGTAAATGAACAGTAGGGGTCTGATGTCTCTCTCAGGGATACTGCAAATGAAAACATGCTAGTTGTCACTGGTGTACCTGTGTATGACCGATTTTTGATAATACTCTGACCACTGGTGCCAGTGTAGTGATCCTGCTCCTGCAGTGTAACTGTAAAGGCAGAAATTAATCTCCTAATGAAGTGTGTGTTGTGTGGGCTGGTGTCAGTTATGGCCGATCAAATTTGTTCCTCTCATTCTCATTAAAAGCAGAACGTTATAGTGCACTGACAGAGCACAGGAAGTGTGCTGAGAGGAAACTTAAGTCCTTGTCTGGAACACACAGTGCTACAGGCACAAATATAGGGCACCCCAAATACGCCACCAAGGGCCAATGATGTCCCCTTTTAAGATGAATTGATATTTCTGGGGGTACTGAAACCTCTATCACAATGTTTTTCATTTCTAAAATGTGCTCCAACCATTCTTGAAGTAACCATTTGTTCACATTATCGATACCATTTATTTAGTGTAAAGCTTAGGGGAATTTCAACAACTGTGCTCAAGTTGTATTTGTGAAAAATTCAATAAAATAAAATGTGGACCATGAGGTGGAAAAAAGAGGCCCAAAGTTGTTGTTTTTTTTAACAGAGAAAGTGTCATGATTACAGAATATCACCCAATGGTTTATTACGGCTAACTTTGTAAGTCACTATCACCACATGATCTATATTTGCTGAAGCTGAGGCAGCACAAACAATTATGAATTACAACTGACAATAGGTTGCAACACCTGTCAAAACACCCCTGACAATATATTTGAGATTAAGCCTTGGTATCTTCTTAACCCACTTACTATGGAACACTACTAACTTTGTCTTTTTCCAGAGAATTTGGAGACTTTTTAAATTGAATTTGACAAATCAATAAATCACTGAAGACAATATATCAAAGATACAAACATAGACAGTGTGTAGATGTGATTTTGTGGGTGACTCCTGCCAGCTAAAACTATAAAATTAACTAAAGCACAGGTGCTTATGCTAAAAAATGTTCTTAGTTGGCAGAGGCAAAAGCCTAACTTTTGATGCCAAAGTTACACAGCAGCACCAAATTTACTGGATACGGACACTCTACCGCGCTCTCCTGGCCTTTTTAGGTGCAAGAAATATTGACAGAAATTATCCAACAGGCAGGTAAAAACCTGCTTGAATTAAATTGAAACTCTGCCAGCAAAAGGTCTTCGCACTTGATCTGCTTTGGCAGGAAATTAAGGTCCATAATGTTGAGGTGTCAGAATAATGAGGCTGTGCTTAAGTATTTCTATAAACACAGTATTACAGTATCAGCGGCGCCAACAGTGACAGCTTGTAGTTTGTTAAAACCTCAATTTAATTTTCAAACAGTTGTCAAAATTCTGCACAAACATAATTACCTGTGTCCATCTTTCCGTCCTGAGCGGCCGGTCCATCTGGTATTACACTTTTCACTTGCAGGAATTCATCTGGCTCGTCGCCTCCTATGATCGTGAAGCCAAATCCCATGTTGCTCTTTTGCAGGGCTGTAGACAGGAAGGTGCCCTTCAGCTGGGTCGGGTCCCTCGTAAACAATGGCTTCTCTGCAGGGAGAGAATGTTTTGAAGCATGATATTTTCAGATCCTTGATATCTAGAGAACTTGTGGTTCATTAAATTATTTTTGCATTAAATTTTTTTTTCACTGCTGCATGAACCTATCGCACATTTTTGTCTGAATGTCATGTCATTCAGACAAAAATGTCACATCAACAACACCAATAAGTACACATTCTCCTTAATCCCTGATAAGCTGACTCATTGTAGGAATGCAGTTTTCACTCAGATGAAGCAGTGCGTGATGTAACTGGTCTAGTATGTCCTCGTACGCGCGCCTGGATTAGCCCACTAGGGGCCTCAGGGCGAGTATGTTCTCTGTCCCCCGCACTGCCAACGATCTCCATTCGACCCTGTACGTTGTGACATTGTGCATCTGCCCCATCAAATACTTATGAAACTGCCCATTCTGTGAAATGGGTTGGGAAAACAATGAAAAAATGCACAATGTTCAACATAAAAAAGAAACACAATCAATCAACACACGAGTTATCAAGGGTTCTGAAAACCAAGGCCATGTGCTGTCCATTCTGCAGTCCTGGCATTTTCATATTTGTGCAACTGAGCGAGTCTGTCAGCATGTTTTGAAGTCCTGCACATACTGTAGTACTCCATGTGTACCTCTGTATATAGTGGGCAGTGGCAGAGCAGACAGTCCCTGGCTCTGCATCTGCCGCTGCTGCTCCAGGCGTCTCTTGGCTTCCAGGACCGGGTTCTCAAACTGAGTCCTTCGATTGATGTGACTGGAAAAAACAGCGCATCATTACAAATAATGGAAAAGGGATAATTAAGAGCCTTTTCTCAAACCAAAAATAGCAGTACCACAATGCACATCTGCTTGCAAGTGCTCATTCAGAACAACAGTTCCTTTCAGTATACTAAATCATTGATGCATTTAAAGGTCACATGTGAGTCTGATTGACACTACTATGAGTCATATGTTTGTTTGGTTTGTTGTACCTGTTTGGGTGGGAAAAAATTACAGCTACAACCGAGTCCAGTGTACTCATTTTGTTTCCAGCACACAGGCACCAGAGCTGAGGGCTAAAGTTAAAAGAACTGAAGACACCTGTACAGAGCCTTTAAGCTCCACTGATCGATTTCTTATGTTGACTCTGAATCAAATGACTCAGTCTAAGAGAAAAGGGTTGTTAGTCTTTCTAATCCCACTGAAAATCAACAGTAAGACTCACAAAATCAATGATTTACAAACATCTAGTGAGCTTAAGACCCAGGTATTTTTTCTCAGGAGGTGGCAAAACAAACCAAAGATAAAATGCAAGTAAACATTTCATAAACATATAGTTCATTTTGGTTTGACTTGAAAGAACATAATAAACAGCACCTACAAAGCAACATATTGAATAATTTGACTAGGTGAATAGATTTTATCAGCAACAGTCTCAGGATAGTCTTTGCAGATGAGCATTTCACAGTCAAAGTTTAGTCAAATGAGCAGAAAAATATAAAAAAGAAATGAGAGTTTAGTCATTTATAATTCATAAAGAGACATTGTAAACCATGGAAATGCATTTTCTGTTTTACTACAGAGCAGCTGAGTTAACAAAGTCAACAGGAAGACTTACTCTACATAGTAGCTGCCGTAGATGGGGTCATCTATCTTCTCCCAGCCATAGGGCAGCTCTGAGAGGAAGGGGAAAATAAGAGTAGGGGAATGAAGTCAGTTTATGCTGAGAGCAGAAGAGGGGAAGTAGACACTAAATTGAACCACTGAGGGGAGACAACATGAATCTCAGGGCTCACAGCTAGACGTTCCCAAAGTGCTCCTTTAATAGACAGACAACACTTCGATCTGCAGCGGTGGCTTCTTCACGGAGACACGAATCACAACAGAGACGTCTGTACAAAGCTGGGCAGGAGGAAAAGAACATTTAAATCGTCTGACACGTCGAGTCCTGCCCCTCTCTTTCTTTCATTCTCTTTCACCCACCCACTCATTTACGCCCTGGATGGCTTCCATGGCTGTTGTGTCAATTGTCTCCTCCTCTCCCTCCTCTGGTTCTCTATTCTCTCCTCACTTCATCCATCCCTTTGCTGATTTATTTCTCCTCTCTCATTTGTAAAGAAGAACTGGGTCAAGGCTCTGCTAAAATTCCCGTACTCTATGCCCTGTTCTTAATTCACTTCTCGTAACTTCTCACCAACACGCACAAACACTCATACATGCCACATACAGTGCACTATAATGAACTCCCTCTACAGGTGTATGCAAAATTCAGGATGTTTTGGTTTTTGACTTTAGCACTCAGCCTTCACTAAGGCATGAGGAACACAACAAGAAGATAAGATAAGGCTTAGGTAACATACAAAAATATATATACACACACCCACACCCACAGTAACAGTCCATCTGCCCAAGCTGTTCCCTTCCCACTCAGACATATACTAGAAATACAGCAGCTCTGATTAGCATTCATCAGTGAACGTTATTGAAAGGTTGATCTTCCTCCCTCATATTAATTCATCCTCATGTCTTGTCTAATAAGAGTACGAGTCTTATTCATGACTATGTCTGTAGGTGGGCATTTTCCACAGGGAAATAAAGCAAACCTGACGGAAGCAGCAGAATACTAGTGTCATACAGATTGAAAAAGATGACAAATACACTAACAGTGAGTCATCAGGGACTTGGAATGACCCTGAGCTTATTACTAAAACACAAATACACACACACATACACACACCTTGGTGGTAGAGGAGCTGTGTGTGAATAAAAAAAAGTGAGACATAGTGGGGATAGAGTGTGTGTAAGGGTGTGCTGGGTGTTGGATTAGTATGGAAAGGTGTGTGATGCTGACAGGTAGGGGGTGAGGAGTTTAGTTGTGATGCTTCAGCTCAGTACCTTATTAGCTTGCACAGAGCAGTAACTACTCATGTTCAGGCAACTCCATAATTACACAATCACACAATCTCAAAACCCACCAAAATGTGTTTGTAGCACTGTGTATTAAACACTGTCAAGTGTCAAACACAGAGCGTGATTTGTGGTCTTGTTATCTTATTGTTTGAGAGATTGTTCATTATTTAAATCAAGAACACGATCATTTGTTTAGACATAATTCTTGTTCAGCTGTTTGTGTTCAGATAAGATTAAATATTTTAGATCTCTGGATGCTTTTTTTAAAAGAAAAATGGATTTTTGTAGAAAAAGAATATATGTTGGAAAGAACTGTGCAGTTAGGTATTTATATGGAAAACAGTAGCATCCTATAAAGTACCATTTATACCGTGGTAAAAATGTTTTTTATCATTTGTCATATAAAATATGTTGAATTGTGTGCTCTTCTGTAGGCAAATGTCACATTAATGCATATTCAGCAGAGCATGTTCATTTACTGTGCACTGACTAACTCTGGGTCATGTTAGCTATTAATGTCAATGTAGCTATGGAATAAATGTACCTATAATTAGTAGGAAATTCCAGCTATTTCTAGTACGCTCAGGAAAATACTTTTAAAGACTCGCAAAATAAAGCATCATAAAAAAATTATATTTCCCCAAGCAAGGTATTGTGATGGCAAAAGTAGAACATCCAAAACACTACCTGACTCTCCCAAGTCTTTCAAGACTTACGGTCACACACACACACACACATACACACCCTGCTCTATTATTTTTACAGTTACTTGGTCTGTGTGACGCTGATACTGTGGCATCATCCCCTCGTGCTGTAACTTAGTTATGAACAGATTTGTGATCTTGATATCAACAATCCATGTGTGAATGTGTGTATCTGAGTGTGTGTGTATGTGTATGTGTGTGTGTGTGTGTGTGTGTGTCCTGGCTGCTGAGCATGCTGACTGTGCAGCCCAAGGTGAAAGGGGTGGATGCTGCAATTATCTTTTCTCTGCTTTACCGTTTGCTCAAACCGCCTGCTCTGCACTGTCATTACCTGAAACGACCCCTCTCATCCCCAAGATGGAAAAGTCAGATGGATTCACACTTCAACCCACCTTAAATTCCCTCCCACCCTATCCATGAGCCACCTTAAATGTCGGCCTAACTCATCCACTAGTCGCTTGCCCTCCCCCTAAAGTGAGAGGGAGACAGTTTCCATGGAAACCACCAGTGGAAGTCTTTTTTTTCCTCTCGCCTGAGCTGAGGGCTCTGTCTTGTCTCTATTTCCTGCCGCTGAAATACAGAGAGAGAGGGAGTATTTGTGTGTGTGTTTTTAGGCATTCAGATGAGTCTATATTTGCAGTGTGTGTGTGTGTGTTAGATGGCTGAACTGTGTTTGCATGTCTGAATGTGTTTGACACCAAATCAAACACCACCAAATCATCATGCGCCTGTGTACAAGCACCGAGGGGTTGCTTGTGTGTTCGGATGCTGGTTTATCGGCATCTGTATTGGTGTCTCTCTTGACATAAAGTCTAATTGTGAGTCCTCTGCATTAGATGACTCATCTTCCCTCTCATACAAAGTCTCTATGACCAACAGGCAGCCAGGAACAGATACAATGAACTCATCTGACTGAAAATAAATAATAAATTAAAAAATACAAACCACAGGCTCAAGCATAAACTCAAACCAAAAAACAACCTCCAAAAAATACAACAGAACAAATAACTATGTAGGGATGCAATTCATTATTATTTCCATTCAATTCCTCTGTAAATTATTTTGACTGACATATTCAAATTACCAGTTTCATCTGACCAAGAGTCACCAAATACATTCAGTTTCATGTCATAAAGACTTAGAAAACCAAATAATTCTTAGCATTTTAGCTTAAAGTGGCTCTGTAAGACTGTACTACATGCCATCATGCTCACAATAACAATGCTAACATAGCAGGTATTATGTTCATCATGTTCACAATCTTACTTTGGTGTGTTAGTATGCTAACAGTCACTAATTAGCATAAAAAGTACCGCTGAGGATGATGGGAACTTGAGCATTAACCAAAATTTTGACCTGATAATGGCACACGATCAAAGATGATCACCACTGTGCAGCTAGAACAGCTGAAAATGACATATGATATTGATAGATTGAAAATAGGTGGAAATAGTTAAGTCATCTTATTGACTAATTAATTTATCAAGTAATTGATTGTTAATGTTGTGTTCATGTGTTTACACGGCCATATTAATCTATCAATTTAAAGTCTAGATGTAGAGAGCACAGATATGAAATAAAAAAGAGCTGTCGGACTGAAACAAAAGAGACAGAGAAAACGAAAAAATTCGAGGAAAATACAGAGGAAAATACAGACAGAGCAATGGTCCTAGTCCAGACATGACTGAGTGTAATAACAGTGATGTAACTCAGAGGTAACATTTTAGCATGACTCCATCACTGTCTGACAGTGCTTCAACTCTCCTCAAATGCAAACCTCTCTCCGTCTCCATTTATCTCTTTCTTGCTCTTTTCAAGAAGAAGCTCTAGCAGGGAATCGCTCTGCTCAACATCACTGCTTCTTCCAACTCCATCATCGCTCATATTTCTTGTTTTCACCATCTCTGTGTGGTCTCATTTCCTCCTTCACTCCCTCTCAGTTGGTTACAAAAGGGGTTTCGACACAGTGACATTGGCCTCAGTGAGGATCCCTGCCAACAAATGAGTATCAGCAGCATATTTTCATCAACGGCATGGAGATTACTTAGAAATCAGGGTTGGGATTGAGTAGGTATCAAAGACAGAACTGAAACCAACGCTTGGTGTGATTTGAAGCTTGTCGCGCTCTGTTCCTGCCTCCTCAGAGCGAGAGAGAAGATATGGGCTTCTGTTATGTAACAAAAGACTTGCCTGACAAAAAGACTGCCAGCGAACCAGATCTGTGGTGACAAGCCTTTGAACTCTGGGAGTCAGTCTCAGCATATAGATACAACACAATGTACACAAAAGTTGCACATTTGCGCAAACACACATCAACACAAACAAGCATCTCCTCCATATTCACCCAAAACGTAGCAAGGGAGCAAAGTGAGCCCGAGAGGCTGAGCGAGGGGGCAAAGGGAATAGTGAATGAGGATATGAAATGCTAAAGGAAAATGGAGCAAAAAGACCAGACATGCATGAGATGGCAGCAACGGAAAGGGAATAACAAGAGGGAAGATGCAAAAACAGCATTCAGGAAAGTGTGTCTGAGTGTTTGTCTGCTTCCTGCCCAAGGCTGTGAGACTCTGGGAAATCCTTCAGGCAGATGAACAGTTAAAAACAACGCCACCTCTTCTTGCTGTTCCCTCCCAACATTTATTGTTTTAGTCTCTCTCCCTGCAGATTCTGACATCCTTGCTTCCGCACATATTTCATCATTCAAAAACTACAAATCCATTACAGTGAGCAAAAAATGAAAAATTGCCTTCAAATTGTCACTTAGTGCGCTGCAAACATGGAAAATGTAAACATCAGTAAACAGGCAGCGTAGCACAGAACTAGGAGCTACAAGGTGATCATTAAGGGAAAACAATAACATGATGAGTAAAGTAAGGAGCAGCACGCTGGATTAAACTACTGTATATCCGTCTGTCGTCTATGTGGCCGCAGAGCTGTTTATACTGGAAAAGAGAACATTTCCTGGCAACTAAATCTGTTTTCTGGAACTGATCAAAGGTGCTGAGACCTTCATACACGTTCTGCTAACAGCCTTTGATTCAAAATCCTCTGCCAGCGATCGCTCAAGCATTAACTTCTTTTAACTACTGCTTCCCCAAAGATAGAAACAGGCAGAAAACAAGAGAAAGCCCAAATCAACTTTTGCACAGTTGATAAACTTCAGACAACCGAAAAGAAAGATGAAAGACAGACAGACAGAGGAGGAGATGCAGGGCAGTAAATAGATATTTTTGTAACTTTCACAAACATGGCTGGTTTATGTGCTTCCTATTGCTCTGGGAGAAAAGATCTGCATTAGTCAGACAAAATGCAAAAAACAGTGTGTGATCACATATTATATGTTTTAATGGCCAATCATACATTCAGCTGTTGTCACTGACTAATAAACCCCAGGCTTATTACATTTGACATTTAGTACAGATTTGTTTTCCCCAGAGGATGACTTTTCCATTAGCACCACTGCTAGTTTGACATTTTTGGCTTTAGGGTGAAATGAGTCACCATGAAATGTAATACTGACATTCATGTTCCCTTCAGGATGAACTGTAACAACTTTGTAATCTACCGCCATCATCAGGTCAAAATTTCAATTTGGTTTATGACTAAATATCTGCAAAAATAATATTCCCATCAGCCTCAGCTGTACTTTGTGTTTAGTGCTTGTGAAAATGTTAGCATACTGTCAGGCTAAACTGTGATGGTAAGCATGGTAAAAAATATCTGCTTATCATATGCATGTTAGCATTGTCACTGTGAGCATGTTAGCATGCTAATGGTACAGTTTAGGGCCTCACAGAGGCGCCAGCATGACTGCAGGCTCTTAGTCTTGTCTGTACAAATTGTAACAAAATTAAACAAAGTTGTAATACAGTGCTGAAGCAGATACTCATTTTGTATGGATAGTAAACGCAAACCAAACGGAGCCAGAAGCAACAGCAAGTTGTTACACAAAATAAGTGATCACAGAGCGCCGCAGCTGACAGAAACTTGGCCTCTAAACATCGCTGGCGTTGGTGAAAACTGATCTTTGCTCTGCCAAGACGAAACTGAAGTACGTCGGCCATGTTTGTGAAAAGGGTTTGTGAATTGACAACAGCGGTGTGTGTGTATGTGTGTGTGTGTGTGTGTGTGTGTAGAGTGAGAACCAGTTTGTGCAGAGCTGAGCGGTCTTGTTAGAATTCCTGTCACAGTCCGGCCCTTTACTGGGCAGAGGAAGAGAGAGAGGGAGGGAGAGAGAGGAGGAAAATTGAAGAGAGGGAGATTGAAAGGGGAGAGTGACAGAGACGTGAGGTGAAGGAGTGCACAGGGGAGAGTGGAGGAGGGAGAAAATTGAGGAGATGGAGAACAGAGGAGAGTTAGAGAAGGTATTGATTGAGATCTCGCTCTGGTGAATCACATCACAACCTAATTCCCTGATGAAGGCTGTGACAGCAGCAGGGAAATAAGATCACCTCATTGTTATAATCTGATCACATCAAACCAACACAGGAGCTCTCTCTTATTTACATGTCTGACATCACCACTGGACTTTTGTTGTGTTAAATTGTTGTTCTTCATGTTTTAGTCTCTGAAATTTCATTTTTGGTCAGTTTAGATTTTCTCCTTCTTTCACACACCTTTGCTTCCCTGTTTCAAATTGCTTAAAAAAACTGAAAAGACAAGGGTAGTGACACAAATCCCACAAAAAGACCAGAGCAAACAATGAGTTGATTCCATTAATGACTACTGTTTGTGTAGCCAAAGCGTGATATATTCACTCACTGCCCCGTGCCATAGACCACTTTGACAACAAAAAACTCAGAAGCACATAAATGAGTCACTCAATCTCACATACACCATCCAGCTGCTGTAAATATTCACAAGAGCAATCAATTCAGACCATGAAGTAATGAAAAGGTTAAAAAAGAATAAACACAGTTTCTCGCTACACAAAATAGCCTCTTGTCTCTCTGCTCTTTGTTTCTGCCTAAAATTACTCAAGTTAAACAAATTTGAGGAAAATCACCCTTTGGTTCATCAGCTCACATCTCATGAAGACAAAATGTGATGAGGCGTCATACGGAGGCACTGCTTTTTTTTATGGGGTCACACACTGACAAGTTCCAGAAGTGTTGCACTCTAGCATCAATCGTGCTTAAAATAGTCTTGGACTAGATGCACTTTTTTACTCCTGTTTGAGTAGTGTTTGCAAAAAAACTACAGTGACCAGCTGTTTTAGGAAATTATTTAACTTTTATTTAAAAAATGAAACTGTATATTTGTGACTCGTTTTGCTAAGAATTACTTCTTTAGTAGGAGCAGCTGAACTCTACAGACAGGGTAGGAAGGTCAGAAAGTACTGAGAAACAGACTAATGCTGTTGGTCTTTTTACAGGATTTGTTGACAATTAGACAAATATCTGATACCAGCCTTATCTTTAAAAACAACAAACAGTTTTATTCTGGAGTGACAGGGTCTGGAGCAGTTAGTTATAGCTTTTTAATGAGGTGCAACAACTAACATTTTGACATAAAGCATGTCCTAGTCAGAATAAGAAGTGTCAGTGTCTCCTCTTATTTGCACAGCTTATATTTCTAATTTAAATTAATCACTGCACTTTGGTCATGAAGCATAAAAAAGAATATTGAATGAACCTGATTGCATCTGTCTCTGCACATGTAGCAAGACCATTCAGTGCTAATGAACGCTTCCCAATGACAAACCTAGAAAGGCAATATTTATCTGTCAAAGTTATTCTTTCTCTATTTCACAACCCTTCTTTTTGTGTAAGTGCTCCTCCCAAAACCTGTGGAGAACAGTCAGACCAGCGGCAGAAGAACAAACACCTCAAACGACAGAGTATTTTTGTGCTCTTTTTCTCGAGGAGGGAAAACACACTGGAACTGTGAGTGAGGAACAGATAACACAGGTACACAAAAAGCAGGAAGTGCACAGACGACACACTCCCATGAATGCCAAAAATTGAGCTCAACTCAGATGAACACATTCCAAAGCAAACACAGGCAAAAACAGGTAAACAGGTCGTTCAGACTCACCATCTTCCCTGCATTCCTCTGGCGGCTTTGCTTTCTTTGCGAGGCGAGGATCCAACCATGATGTAGTTTTAAAAGAGATGGTACAGAGGAAAGGGGTTAAACAGAGGTTATAGAGAGACTGACAGTGAGGATAAGAGAAAGAGATGAGTGCAAAGTAACACTAATGACCTGAACGTAAGAGTGTCTATGTGTGTGTGTGTGTGTGTGTGTGTGTGTGTGTGTGTATGTGTGCAGGGGCAAAGATAAACAAGGATTACGTAACTATATGGAATATTAATCCACTGACTAGCCTCAGCCAATTAAGAGGAGAGAAAAAACAGGTGCATGTGTGTGTGTGTGTGATTAGCAGCAAGAAGTTACTCAATTATTCAACACAGAGGCCAACACTATAAAGTTTAAACAATCAGCCATACATAAACCATGATTTTAAAGAGGGTGCACTTTGTATGGTGCATTAAATTTGATTAGTTTTTCAGCATTTTTATTATTTTCAGATATGTCTTTCATCATGTCATAAATAAAGACTTAGACCCCCTGAAACAGCTACAGACATAAAGGAACATGCTGCTGTTTTGGGGGAGTAAAATCCTTATATTGGTATATCAGAAACCAAAGATATCATACAGCATTATTTCCTCTTACTCTATGAAGTAGACCTCCCCCTTCTCAGTATAGGCCATCTCCCAGTTGTCAGGCAGAGGACCAAGCTCTTCCTCATCTACGTCTGGGACTTTGGCGGGGGATTTAGAGGGAGATTTTGGGGCCTCCTCTCCTTCAGTTGGGGGCTCAGTGGAGGCTGGGGCCTGGCTGGATGCTTCAACAGCAACCTCCCCAGAGGCATCTGTGCTCTTGTCCTCATGCTCACTGGACTCTGTAGAGAGAGCACGAACACACACACACACACACGGCCGTCATCACTAACAGTTAATATCCGCCCAGCAACACACATGCAGCATCTGGATGCACCCGATGACACGCCATGTATGATGAGTCAGGAGCTGCCATTGCAGGAGCTGGATGGAACCCCAGGAGAGAGAGAGAGAGAGAGAGAGAGAGAGAGAGAGAGAGAGAGAGAGAGAGAGAGAGAGAGAGAGAGAGAGAGAGAGATGGGGTCTGAGGACAATGAACATGAGGAGAAATCATGGAGATGTCAGAAATGGAGAAACAGGAAAAGACAGTGACTTCAGGGGTCAGAGGCTGAGTCAGAAACACAAGGAAAGGTTTTTTTTTTAGTAAAGAGAGAAGCTGGTGGCATCAAAGTTAACGGATGATGAGCACATGACAGGAGAGTGAATATCAAAAAAGGTCAATATTTGCCTTTAACATCATAATTCTTACAGGAAAAGTAAGATAGAAGAAAGTCAAGGTACTTATTGGATTTGTTGTGATTTCTGAAGAGCATGTGAGAGAGAGAGACAACGAAGAAGCGAGAGAGCTCAGAAGGAAGAGGATGGCAGAGGAGAGGAAGAGAGAGGGGAGAGTTGGGGTATTAATAGAAACAAGGACAAAGGCCAGTGGCAGGAGAGCAAAGACAGCAGGAGAGACAGAGAAATGAGAGGACGGAGAGACGGCAGCTGAAGCCAAAATGAGACTCTGGACAGTGATAATGGTGGAGACGTTAAGGTGCCCTTGTGCATTGTCTTACATAAGGTTATTGAGAACCTTTGCAGTTCACACTCATACAAGCAGAGTCTGTTAATGTCTGTAATGACTGGTCAGGGTACAGTTTGTTGGCAGATTTGTAACCGTCTGCGCTGGCTCAACTATATAAACTGCAGATATGAAACTGGATAAAGGAGAAAATAGACTCTTGATTTATCCTGAAGGGACAATAAACAGGAAAGGTGACAATTGCTATGACAACTGGCCTGTATTCCTGGTTTTACTCAATCATACCAGTGAGACAGCAATAAACAGCCCCGGGGACAGTCCAGGCCTTCAAACCTGATTTTCTTCTCACCTAAATATGATGTTATAAAATGTTGTCACGGTCACGGCACTTGTGAGGCAGAGTTTTAATCTAATTTCAGACAGGAACAGGTGGAAAATGTGGAATAAAAAACATCCAAACAGGAAATTGGAAAATTCTCTCTCATCCTGCAGTACCTGGTGTGATGGCCACCCCATTGCCGTTGACGACTGGACTCTCCTCTTCCTCCTCCTCGGGAGGCTCCAGGCTGGCGCGCTGCTCCATGTTGCTGACTGACTGGTTCCTCTTCCTCTTGCCCTGGGCGCTGGGCCGGGCTCCAGGCAGCAGGGCCTCACTCACATTCAGAGGAGGGGCTGCAGGTGAGGGCTCCGCTGGAGGTTTCGGCGTGCCGTAAAAGTTATCTGAGGGCAGAGAGGTATGGAGGTGCTTGTGTTAGTGGCCACGTAAATGACTATCTCAGGTGATGTAACACACCGTCTGTCAAGCAGAGTGAAGGTCCACCGATCGTGGGCAACTGGGGATTTGAACAGATGATTGCCTTTTAAAATGTGAGACTTAGCTGTCTGGGTAGAGTGCAGCAGAGTAACTTAAACAGTTTTTGACTGGGAACTAATCATTTCTAATAAATGACTGGCTGATGTTTCAGAAAAAAATAGTGGTAGCAGCTGCTAATAGCTGAGGACCTCTGACAGACCTACTTACCTGAAAACCTGATGACCTAAACTGACATAATCCAGATTTTCATTTTTTATTGTGTGCAGTTTTTATTTTAACATCTAGCAGATGCCAATGCTGCAAATCACAAAATACAAACATATCCTATTTCCATACTGAAATCTCCTTCATTTCCAAGTCCCACCCTCAAAACACAGACACAGAAATAAGAGGGTCAACTACAATACAAAATGGCTTTCTTATAAAGAAAGAGAAAAAGACAAAACAAACAGTACAACACTGAAGAGAAGTAAAAAAAAAAAAAAAAAGGTAAATGCCATCGACGTGTTTCAGTCTCATCCTTTTCCATATGACGTATTTTTCTCCCCTATCATACACCCCACATGACATTCTTTTATAAGCAACAACCTTTCCTGACTCTGTCACCCAATCCTGAAAAGAAGGCACTCCGGTGTGTCCTCCACTTAATTTACTGTTCAATCACTATTGCTGTCTGGGCCCATTGCTTCAGTGACTGCAGACAGATAACACCTTACAGTCTTCTAAAATGTAACAGAGACTCTTCATCCAGAATTGTCTTATTTTGCAGCGTAGCCTCGGCTCCCCTACATACATTCCCATCAGACTACAGAATCTACAGTTTATAACCTTGGTCCAGACTTTCTAGTCTGTCTCAGTTAAGGTTTTTAAGTGCATGTGAACATGTGAATGATACATGGTCCTGACATTCACACAGCTTCTATTGTTGAGCATTGTTACTCTCTGTAACCTTGATAGAAAATCTCTGTAAAAGATTGAACCAAATTAACCACCTTTCGTTGAATTAGAGGATGTTTCATTGAGGTACAATAAAATAGCCCCTCTCTCTCTCTGGTAGTTTTTGGGCTGAAAACAACATTTGCATTGCTGCTATGTTAAATTAGCTGACTCACCAGTTTACTGGCTCTCAAAGGCCAAACCAGCTGTCTGTTTATCTTAATTAAGATGACTCTTCCTAAACTACAACTGTTGCTTTGAGCAGACATGGAACAGCATGTTTGGAAAAGATTATTACAGGGTTGGTGGGAGAGAGGAATAACATATTAGTAAGAGGTGGGATTTTAATAATAGCCAATTTCTTCCTCAGCGGCAGACACTGCCCTTAATAGGTTTCTTTCAGGAGAAGCTTTTTCTTCTCCTGAGGAAAAAAAAACCCCTTGGTGCCGCACTCTAAAGTACAGTAAAATGCAGGATTCCAAATATAAATACGCACTCTAAATATGTCCCCAAAGGCAAACTATGTCCCTTCTTAAGATAAATTAATGTTTTGGAAGTTAAGAAAACCCAGTCACTGTGCTCTCTGCCTAATGATGCACACAAACCTATTTTAGAACATAATGATAGCCATGCAGTCAGGCTACAGTGTCTTAAAACAATACACGTCTCCATTATTATTCGTGTGTTATCTGTAGTTTTCTTTTATCAAAGTGTTTAAAGGTTTCCTTCCGTCACATTTGGGTACATTTACAGTACAAGTGCACAACACAGCCATTATAATACACATGATCTGTGTGAACCTCAGCTGTGTAATTCCTCCCATGTTGGTGCAAGCAGGCACAAACACACAACAATCAAAGAAGAGCACAAAAATAGCTTTGGGTGTCTGTCATTTCACACCCGCTGTGAGGGTACAGCTGGTGAGGAAAATTAAGAAAAGTGGAAGCTAACTACAGTATCATGAAGAGAAAATGACAGTGCATGAAGGTCCTCTGAGTATCTTACTGGAGATGGAAACATCCTCAATATATCATAAGCACTACCACTCTCTCTTTTGACGTTGATTGACATTGAAGCGTCTGTGATTTCATGGCTTTCTATAATTTCAGAATTTCAGTGCTGTGCTTTGTATCTATATTTGACTGGGCACATTTCCTTCCTCGTGTTATTTGCTCTTCACCCACAATAAGGCTCTACTTTTATTTGAAATTTAAATAAGATCCTCACTGTCAGGAAAATATATTTTGTGATTAAATATTGAGTGTGAGTGAGAGGCAGAGATGTCATATTTTATAATCCTTCAAAGTGGAGAGGAGTGGGGGTTTCAGAGAGAGTAAACAGAGAGAGGACAGGGGCAATGGGAGGAGAACAACAGCTGAGCAAAGAAGAGGGAAGGAGGCAGCAATAAAGGACAATAGGAGGATCAGGAGCACAGAGACCACCGACATCAGTTTACTTTCATCCCAGCAGGAGGCGGATAGATATTAGGAAAAGCTCTATGGCAGCCACCACTTCTTCAATAAGCACACTTGCCCTGCTGCCCAAGCTCTCTCACACACACACACACACACACACACACACACACACACACACACACACACACACACACACACACACACACACAGTGAAGTAGTGGCGACCAGCCGTTCAACTACCACCAGAGGAAGCCGTAATACATGACTTGGTGCAGAAGACTCATTTTGTTTACTTAAGCTGTGTGTAAGAGCATCACCTGACACACCTGATCCATCAAGCAAAGATATCTACACTGTAGCACAAGACGGCGGATTCAATATAAAAATAGTAAAATAGCTCCGCTGAAACATATGCTCCCATTTCTTCTCCCCAAGCACCTGTACTTGTCTTGCAGATGCAGAATGTTTCCTGCACAGCGGCCACCACACTCCCAGAGCTCACCTTCATAGGTTCCACTCTCTAGCAAGGCTCCACTTTGCTCCAGTTCCATAAAACGTTCCACGCTCACAAAGTTGTAGTCCACCCCCGGCACCTCCCCCTCCTTAGGCTGCCTGGTGGTACCTGCAGATAGAGAAAGAGAGAGAGAGAAGAGAGGAAGAGAGGAGAGGAAGGGAGAGGTCATCAGAGCCAAATAGGGCACTTGAGAAGAAAAGGCAGGAAGGCAGAGAAAGAGCCTGGAAAAAAGGGCTGGACAGAAAAAGACGGCAGATTTGAGGCTACAAAGTGTATGAGAGGAAGTGGGAGGGGAAAGGAAATGGAACAGAAGAGACTGAGTGAAGAGTCATCACTTGTGATAGCCAAATCCATTCACACAATTGTGTGTGAGTGACAGTGAGAGACAGAGAGAGACAGCTAGAGAAGGGAAAGCATGCTCAAACAGTGAACCAACATCATTCAGTCCATACAAGCCAATCCAGTGCTGTTTTAGTAATGAGTGAATCAATATGCCACTTTTACCAAGCATAACTTAAACCTCCTTACACAGCACACAATACTGTGCCGATTGGATTATTGTTGAAACAGCAGGAATGCAGAGGCACCACATTACCATGCAGCAATTAAGGCCTTCCTACATCAACGCTCCAGAGATCTCCATCAGTGCTGCGGCGTCGAGGCTCAGCTCTGTGATTGCAGCGATGGGAGTTTCGAGTTTAATGAGGTGCTGTGTTTGTGTCTCTGCCAAGTGGACTTTCAGCCCAGGCTCAGTCAGGTCTGCCGGTGCTGATTCCTGCTCTCCATTGATCATGCCTGAAAACAGTCATTGGCCCGGCATGGAGAGGGAGACCACTATCAGAGCTTTTCCCATAACTCGGGCTCGAGCATGGTAAAAGCTGAGTCGGATTGATCTGGCTGTGCTGTTGCCAGGATGTCAGATCTGGTCGAAGTGTAAGATTTGTGCTCCAGTGGTCCAAGTGTACACGTCTGGAAAGGCGATGAGGCTTTTGACAAGGTTGTATAAAGCCAAAAGAACAGCACATGTGCTTGGGCATGAATGGAGGATTTAAAACACTCACTAGTATCATAATTGGAGTGTGAGCTGTTGGAGATTAAAACAGCAGGTGGTGGATGTGCTGTAGACAGGCATACTGCACTCAGACACACACGTATCGTATACACACAAATGCATGTACATGTGCAAACACTGAGTGAGTGGGGGGTTAGTCATCTAGTGGAGTGGAGGAACCTCTAACTCTCCCCAGAGTGTGATATCGTAATCATTAGATCTCTATTGATCGTCTGTCACCACTTTGTTCCTGTAGTGCATCTCCTGAACGTTCTCTACTATATTTACTTCACCAGTGGGAGCAGAGATGGCAGCTTAGCAACACATAATGAGCAAGGAGGTAATACCAGACCATCAGGCATCTATAGTCTGTCTACAAGGCTGTCCAACACCGCCATACTGTGTGCAGAGGGGTGTTTGTTTGTCTCTATCTGTGTGTCTACATGTGTGTACTCTACTGTGTGTTTGTCTTTGTGACTCTAAATGGTGGTAAAGTGCCCACTGTGCCAACAGTAATCCCATCTCCAAGCTGATCACAGCTCCGTAGGAAACCACAACACTGCAGGTATAAGTGAGCGTGTGTGTTTGTGAGTGTGTACAACTCCCGAGTGTGTCCCACCATTCGCGTCGTTTGATGTACCCTGACTCTGATCACATTGCTTAAATAGAAATCTACACTGCTTAAATGGCCTAAACATTTCATACTATACTAACACTCCTGTCTAATCCCCAAAATAATTTCATCTCTTAATGCCTCTCATGACTTGCTGCGTGATATTCCCAACACTCCTGATGTTGTTTTGTACATGAATAGAAGTTTAAACCTTAGACATGGGCTTTGCTTTTGACTTGTACACGGATAAGGCTTTTTCTAATAAAATGACCAATGACCAATGTCCCTGGTTTCAAATATCAATGAGATAGTATTTAAACACAGATGAGTGAGAGTGATATAGATTCACAAACTGAAAAATAAGCTAAACAGCTGGCAACCTTTTGTTCCATCTCAACAGTAACAAGTCGCCCGGTTGTTTGGTGCAGGCGGTATTATCAAACAGTGTATGAAACCTTTGCAAATATTTTGTTTCTGTATACTTGCAATGTCACTGATTAAGTATTTTTTAATATGTGGCCATGTAACCCTGAGTGCATGTCCATTAATCCTTTGTATTTAGAAAGGCCAAACTAGGTCTACTGCTACACTTGTAGCTTGCTTATTTCGTCTAGCCCCTGTATAATTTAGTGAAAAACAACTGTGCTGCAGTAGATAGTAATGAGAAGTATTGATTTGACTACGTGGTAATTTTTGAGGATGCAGTTTAGGTGCTTATGTATTGGATTGCATTATATCATAAGGTAAAATAAATATCTTCCTCACCCCCATGAGCTGACTCATCACTCCTCTGACTCAGTGCAAAGATTTAACATAACATAAGCTCAACAAAGATACTGACGGGGTATTTTATCAGACTGTATTTATATTATCAGGTTTGACCATCGCTTCATCTACATGCAGCCCTCAGCGTTCCAAGATACTGTCTGTCCTCTGATATCTACTAAAACAAATGCCTATGTAAAGACGCTTCACAGGCGACTACAATGAGACCCACTCCATGAACTACACTGCATGTTAAACTAAAAAAATTAATCTTGAAGAGGACCATCCATTGCGGGTGCTACCCTGAATACCGCAGCAGCTCAGTCAGCCAGGCGGGGCCGGTCGCCTTCCACTGGGTACAGCTATTGATCTGTAAGATCAGAATGAAATTATTCTGCTGCCCACACCAGAGTAGGCAGAGCCTGCTGGAATACTGATGACCTGCCGATGGCCTTCTCCCACTGCTTCCCTCACTGGACACACCAATCGAGTGGAGAGAGAGAGAGGGAGCGTCTTGTTGGATCTGAGCTGGGAAAATCGATCAACTATCTGGCCTTGAGATAGGCAGATAGGCCGACTGTTCCTCTTTTCTTCCTTCCTTTTCACACATTTCTACTCAGAGCGGTTTAGCACATTACCTGTTTTTCTCCCTCACTCTCTGCTCTTCCTCCCCCCTTCCCCTTAGCAACACCCACTAAATAACTGTAAAGTAGACCTTTTTATTAAAAACGAACACTGTCCCCTGCAAAATCCACACTCTGTTCCTCATGCCTCTGTTGCTGCCTTTCTCTCTCTTCATCTATATTTAACCATATCAACTTCCTCTTTCTTATCCTCAAAAAGTAGAGGTAGAGGCCAAAACTGATAAAAATTCAATCTATAATTGATGGAGTCTTGTGGAAGAGGGCTGAAATGTCTTCAGTTCATTTCAGGGGGTGGGTTCTTTTTTTGTACGTAGCCACACAGACTCCTAAGCAGAGCTTTAATACATAAGCTGAACAAAGCAGGACAAGCTGCACAGGTGCTCAAATTAAAAAATAGCAGCAGACTGTACTGAGAGGAGGCAGCGACACCAAAAGCACTGCTGCTGTTGACTATTGATTGGATGTCGTGCTCTCGCTAATAAAGGAGAGAGTCGGCTGTGAGCCAAAAATGGTCTTTGCATTGCAATCAGCCAGTGTAGCCAAACCTCTCAGAGGTGACGCTGCGAGTAGGAGTATGAGCGCAATATGAGATTTATGGCTTAAATGACTTAAATCTATAATAGCACAGAAAAGCTTCGGAGCTGCCACTTTAGGGGGTGAAGACATTCTCTGCCTCAAACCATGACGACTGAGCACTACAGAATATTTTCACATTAGTGGGAGTGTGTGAGAGAGAGAAAGAGGGAGAGATTACGCAGAAACATGACAAGGAAAGTCCATTTGGTGCTAAGGCTAAAATAGCTGATATACTGAAATAACTCAGCTGGGTGTCAGACGATAAGAGGACAAAGACCTTTGCTAAATAATAGAGTGGCAAAAGAGTGGCAAGCAGAGAAAACCAGCAAAAGACAGTGACAGAGAGGGAGAAAAAGAATGACTGGTTAACCTCCCTGTGCATCCTCCACGGCAGCCCGCAAGTGAGTTGGATACTGTGCACGTGTACGCATACGCATGTTTGTATAATTAGACAGGAAGTCACCAAGAGGGAGAAGCAGAGCGGGGGAGACTCAGAGCTAAAAATAGACTATCGATGGACTGATTATCATAATAAAGGGCGGGGGGAGGTGGTCAATTGATAGTGTCTCAGTTTGAGTATGTGTAGCAGAGATGAGGGTGGTGGGAGAATCAAGTGTGTTTTTTATATTAATGGCTAATAGTTAAAGCTATAGACAAAGAGCTTTGGATATCATTAGGTCCTCCAGAGTTTTGAGACTCACTGTTGAAAAAAAAAAAATATTCCCACGGTATTTGTAGTTGTAATACATGAAACAATTGCACAGTAATTGGATTGAGCAACAAACCCAGATGAGAAAAACTGGATACACATGGTCCCACCTGAGCCTCCAGCTCTGTGCCTCAATGTGCACACATACGCATTGTGTTTGTCTCACAAACCCCTCTTGGTTTCGGCGTATCATCCATCAGAGCCATCAGGTTGCTTTGGGAGATGGAGTGAATTTGTTACAGAGACCGAGGTGACACCAAATCCAACGGTAACTAAAAATATTCTCCAAAAGGTGAATCCCAGGTGGATTATTGTGAAAGAGCTTGAAAAAGAGGATTTAAACATGCAGGTACAGATGTGTCAGATAGCTACTTTTATTCTTTCAGGGAAAAGTGTACAAAATGATGCATTGAAAAAAAATCTATTCAATCTAATTGTGCAAGAAAAAAAAACTTTTGACACTACCCATGTGGGGATATAAGGGGAACATTGGATTTCAAGATACAATCCTGCAACCATACACAAAAAAGATAGAAAAAAAGAAAAAATACCATGACACTGTCCTCAAAACCCTGAACTTCTTTACCCAGAATTCTTTTCAACACTGAGCAAGCAGAGCACCACGGCAGCATGAGAGCAGAGAGGAATGTGAAGACTGTCTGTGTTTGTTTCTCGCACCACACACACACACACACACACCACTGCTTTCTTATTCATTTATTGTCTTAGTATCACACTTATCTATCTATTGTCTAGTCTTCTCAAATTGACCTCCTCCGTTATTCCTTCTCTTTCTCATTCCTCTCGTTTCTAATTTACCTCATCGCTCTTCCATCCATTTGTTCCTCTGTTGGTACTCTCTGTCCCCATTACTCTCTCCCTGTCTTTTTTAATCCGCTCCCTCTTCCCCTCGTTATTCTCCTCTTTTCTTTTGTCTCTCCTTCAAGCTCCGTCTCACACTTTGGTCTCTCACGTCTCATTCGCTCTCACTGTTCACCCCTCCTCCCCCTCCTCCTCTTCCTTCTCCCCGGTTGGCAGATGTGAAGTGTGACAGTAGGTCTATAGGAGAGGTATGATCGAGCACACACACACACAGGCATCCTTATTTACACTACAAAGCCCTGGCTACAGATGCAGCGACGCAACATGGCAACACACTGACAGGAGCGTCTGCTACCACGACAACACGTCAGCGCCTGGCAACACAGCCTTGCCATGGTAACAAGCTGCAACATCTACATTAGCTTTACAGAAATAATATTTATGTCAGATACAACACTCTGCTGTTCTGCATACACAGCCGTTTCACTTGTTACAGTCTCAGAGGTCTTGAGCTCAGGCCCTTTTGCTCTGCTGAGCCGCAGGTCTGTGCTTCTCGCTGCCTCACACTTCATCAATCAATTACTGTCACAGCTTGGCCACTGAGAGCTCACACCTGGTTACTGCAGAGTAATTCAGCTGGTGTTTAAGCAGACAGGTTTGACTCCGGCGGCAGCTGCATGCTGGGAGGATTGGGGGGACTTGGATGCCACCTCTTCAGTGTAAATCCCTCTAGGGGCTGGAGGATTCTCCCACAGATTCAGTCTAGTTGCAGTCAGCGGTGAGACAGTGTGTGGGATGGATGTGTGATTCGGCTGCTCGCTCACTTACAGATACACCAAGCTTGAGAGTTAAAGGCAGATTGTTGTAAGACAAGGTGGAACAGTGATACAGTGGTTAGCACTGTCGCCTCACAGCAAGGAGGTCTGGTTCATCTGCAACTCTAAATTGCCTGTAGGAGTGAGTGGTTGTTTGTCTTTATGTGTCAGCCCTGTGATTGCTGTCAACCTGTCCAGGGTGTAACACGCTTCTCGCCCAGTGTCAGCTGGGATTGGCTCCAGTCCCCCTCACAGCCCCTAAAAATAAGCGAGCACAGCTAATGGATGGATGGATGGGTGTTGTAAGATATGGTGTCCTCCGGTGTACACACAGTGAGAGAGTTTCTGAGCTGAAATGAAGGCCTGCTACAGTCAACATGTGGACTAAGCCTGAATCTACTTCTTAAAAAGCCATATCATATCAGTCACTCATGTCTGAAAGGTAAATACAAGGACAGCCAACAGTTAATCAGCTTAGCTTAGCATAAACACTTGAGACAGGGGGAAACAGCTAGCCTGACTCTGTCCAAAGTCAGAGCCTAAATTCAGTTTTTTGATTTTTTACAGATTAAACAAACAAGATATAATGTGTTAATCAGTGAGCTCTAGGGGTGGTGGTAAGTTCATATTTGCAGTATTTATGCTAAAATAAGTGAACTGGCTCCTGGATTCAGCTTCATATTTACCATACAGACACAAGAGCAGAATCAACCTCCTCTTCTAACTCCTGGCAAGAAAATAAATAAGGGTATTTCCCAAAACGTTAAAAATGTCAAACTGTTTCTTCAACTGCACGTTCCAACAAATGGCTCAGGAATACTTGATCAGTACAGAGTGAATTGTGTGTCTGTTGCACAGAGCACTGAAAACTGTTGACTGGTCTTTACTCATTCTTTAATCAGGTGTTTGACTGATGTGTTGATTGACAGAAAAACAATCAACAACAGTTTTGACAATTGTTTATAATCATTCCAGTCATTTATCAGGCAATAAGGTTGAACATGTGCTGATTCCAGCTTTTCAAATGCTGTTTTCAAAGGATGGATCATACAAAACAAGCAATTTAAGACTGGGACATTATGATGGGCATTTTTAACCATTTTCTTTCATTGACCTGACTAAACTCTCTTGGACAAATATTACACTTTCAGTCCTGCTTTGTTCAGATGTATCTTCATTTAAATCATGTTTTTGTGAATTACTTAATTACTTACTTACTACCATACTACCTTACACCTACATGCATTGAGTCATCAAGTTTTGGGGGGGGGGCAGCCCTGGTATCAGCACTGAAACTAATTATTATGGGAGCAATGGCAGCAGAAGTTTTGAAACTATATCTGACACAGCCTCCTTGAATCTCAGTATTCCTGTTGAAATAACCCAAAATTGACTGAGTTCAGCATGGCATATTTGGTATGTTTGGACATTTTGGACATATAAATGAAAACTAAAAGAGAGTTCTGTGTATTTGAGCTTGCCATTACAACCTGATTTTGTCCTTCCATGGCTGCAGCAAGGTGATGAAATGAATGAGACAAAATATGAGTAAAAACTGAGAGAAGTGATTTAGGAGGGAAGTCAACATTCAGACAACTAAAAGACCTCAACAGAAATGAAACCCGATAAGCACAGAGTTAATTCTGGTTCAGAAAGCATCTGCATCTTGTCTGGAGTTTCTCCCATAAAGTATGTGTCTGTCAGGTCCACTAGCGGGTGCAAAGACATCTGTGTTGCTCAGTGATCAGCGTCTGGTGGAGCTGGTGCCTGGGTGACATTGAGAAATTACCCCAGTACTGAGGTGTTTCCTGTGGTGATGGAAATCAACACTGATAGGCTGAAAAGCACCTTTATTAGTCTGCAGAGCTGACTGACACAGGACGACAGAGTGGGTCATGATTATGCACGCACACACACTGAGCTGGTGTGTAGTGTGTGGTGTGCGGCGTGCAGTGTGCGTGCGGCTGCATGTGTGTGTGTGTCTGTGTGGAGAGGTAACGACCACCCGGATTAAACAGTCGAGCTCTCTGAGGTGTCTGCGCTCACTGACCATCACAGGATGAACTGCTCGCTGAGCACCGGGCTCATCACCGCACATTACTCTGATCTTAGAAGTAGCACAGGCAGAGACGTGAAGTGAGGAAGGTGAGGAGGGGGAGACAGTGGAGAGGTAAAACTAGAGACAGGAACACAAATATAGACGACAGCTTCAGAGGAACCTCATTCTGTGATTAGTTGCTGAGTGAGAGGATCATACTAAGGAGAGGAAAAAGAGATGACACCTGTCCAGAGCTTAACACGAAAGCACTTTGCAAACATAACCAATTCATTAATCATGTTCAATATTTGCTATTTTCATTTCATAAAATTCATATCATTCCCTCGCAGTGTCTTTCATCTGTGGAATAACATTAATCCAGTGTGCCAATCACCCTGCAGGGAGCACGGAACCACATCAAAGCATGTCAGCCAGCCCTTTAACAAGAGCAAGCCAGCAGGCAAATCACCCCCTTAAGGAGAGAGTCCCTGGGGCATGATGTATTTCTCTCTCTCTCTCTCACACACACACACATATAGTGGCAAGCACACACAACCTCAACAGAGAAAGGCGTGTAACACTCCCATTATTCATTTATCAGCTCAGTCCATTAAATCTCGACACACAAACAGAATAATCGATGCAACAGTGCAAAAAACAAACACATTCCGTACGAACATGTACATTCATATGGTGCATATACTATCAATCTTCCACTGAAACACACACACAAGAAATACATTTTATCTTCATCATCTCATCCAACTCCATCATTATCATCACTCCTCTTCCTCCCCCTTTGCCTTATAATCGTCAGTCACAGAACCAAATTAGGATTGAGGCCCACTCACATCCATGTAACTAACCATAAAAATGACTCAATGGGTACTCTATAAACAGAATTCAACAATTGATAACTAAAACAAACGTGTTCCAACGACAAAAACATCCAAAAGCTGAATGTATATTCTTGGTTCAATTTCAGGACAACTTTTTGGATGCAACAATCACATATTTTTCTTCAGCCAGTCAAATTAAAAATCAAACACAGATGGAGGTGGGAGAATTTGGTAGCTCACCGCAGTGACAGCTTCCGTTGCTGAGGAAATCATCTCAGAGAAATGGACTGAATGTTCGTTTGAAGGTGCAGATTTTGTATTTATAGTGACACGAACTGGCCCGAAATCAGTGACAAAAAAGGGGAACACACATGAATAATGTTTAAATAAATTAAATTTATTGTAAACGAAAGAGAAAATAAAAATGATTATGTAAATCAGTAATGGATGTAGACTGTTGAAGAGCCATATGTGTTGGGGGCAAACTGGTGTAGGTGTGGAAGAGAAGAGAGAGGTTAGAGGCCAAGCCACTCAAACAGGCTGAAGCCCAGTTTATTCAGGTCTATGCCATTTACTGATGTCCTTCCCTTCTCTGCCCCATGGTTTCTGAGCCAGGAAGCTAAAACCAACCATACAAGGTGCAGGCAGAGATGGAGGGGCATCTGACTGCATTATCAATAGTATAATGAATTGAAATACAACTTTGTTACAGCACTACATTGGCAGCCATGTTGCCTGAAACAAAATGTCAAAAAAGTGTGTATGTAGAGAAAACTACAGTATGACACCTCAGCTGGCAGACATACTTTTACCAGTTGTACTATGGTTACTTTGTTTTGACTGACCTCTGACTGCCTTTATATTTTTCACATAATCAATGAAGAAAAAAATTTACAATGGTGTACAACAATACTGAAACTCCTTTTTTACACAGCAGCATCATTTTCTTCAGTTCCTTAAAGGGGCTATTTGTTTTCTCTGCTGCCACCAGGAGCGGGTGGTGGAGATGGTCGCTTGCCAAGAGCTTCAGTCACCATTTCGCTTGCAAAGCAAGAGGTTATAGGTTTAAGTATGCCCTCTGAGCAGCGCTACTTCTTCAGGGAAGAATGGAGTTGGAAGGGAAGTTGGAAGGGAACAATGAGTTGCTATCAGAAAGTGACGAGATGGGCCGGCCGGGCAGGGGCTAGCTGGTTAGCATGCTAACTTCAATAGAAGAAAAAAAAAGAGATAGAAATAGAAGCAAAGCAAGAGTCAACATTGTTGTCACTTTCCACCACTGGAGACAGCGCTTGGCGATTAAAGGAATGGAGTTTGATGCTGAACTCACAACATTTCTTCTTCTTCTAATGTTGTCTATGTAGTAACAGTAAAAATTTACAACAAGCTCCTTTAACAACAAATACATTCACTACACAAGTCTCTGCATATTCAAAACTGATTCACTCACATTTCATATGTCAACACATAAAACAACACTTGGTAAGTTACAAATACTATGTTTAGACAGAGCACAATGAAGAAATGAAAAGAGTCTGTAGTTATCACAGACACAAACTGCTGACTGTAGACTGACCAGTCGCAGCAGACTCTAGATGAAAATCTTTCTAGGTGTAAAGGGACTTTAATTCTCTTCACCATCAATAAAAAGTCATTTTGTGGAGGATGGACCCAGCAGGAAATTGAGTTTTTAAACTATACATCTGGCAGGAAAAGAGATTGTCTGCTAGAAAATGATGAAGGTCATAGAGTGATACTGATAAAAAACTTGTGGCAAAGTGAAGTACACGTGAACCTGTCACCTACATATAGTGTTTTAAGTGTATATATTATTAGTTGTTACTGTAAACTTCAACATTTTTTCTGTGTTGGAGTATTGAATTTTTCTTGTTTCTATCACTTCACTCAGTGTAACATTTCGTACATGTACTGTGCATGTACAGTATGTGCACCATTCTTTTTGTAATGTGAAGAGGATTGAATATAACAACCTCTTAAATATCAAGACATCCACATACAGAACAGTATGTGAACCTACCTGCTGAGTGATTTTTCGTTTTTATTGTGTTTTTGTTGGAAATCAATCAATCACTCACACTGTGTAACATGTTTACAGCATTCTGGTAGTTTTTGATCATTTGGGGCCCGAAATGAGCTGTTGTGCTGAGCTGCTTGGTGCTGCAGAGAGCTGTATGAAGTATATCGTACAGGAACTTGGCGCTGAGAAATGCTTGTTAGCAGCTGCATAAATTCAGAATTAACAGGACTGTGCATTAAAATCTCTTGCATGCATCAGGGTTAAGAGGTGTCGTTTTCTACAAATTTCCTGACATCATCATGATAGCCATCTTCATTACTGCCAGCACCATCAGCAGCGTCCGTCAGCTCTATCACCAGCCTAAACACCTTGGCCATGTTCCTCATCAACATCTTTATCGTCTCCTCCTCTGCAGTCTCCAGAGGAGGATTCCCTGTCGGAGGCTGCGAGGCTGTGGGGCAGCATGCGTCCAGAGTAGTGGATGTGAAGTGACAGAAGCTGCATGTATTTATAGGCTATCTGAGTAGAGAAACGTGCTGCTCACTGTTGAATCTATTTATAGAGCCTTTTACTGATGCCTCTGAGTAGAGTGGAAGAAAGGAGATGGTTCTCTGGGGAATGACGTATAAGGTTCCCTCATATCTCCCTCTACCCCCATTCAGTGCACGTTCACCCTTCTACTCCCCACGTCTCTGCTCAGCTCATCCCTCCATCCTCCTCCCATTCCCCTTGCATCAACTCTCGCCTTCTCAATTTCCATCCTCTGTCCACTCTCTTCATCCCTCCCCCAGCTCCCCCCTGCTGATCTCCTCCCCTTCATCATCTCTCCTCCTGTCTTCTCCCCTTTTTCCATCTTCTCACAGCAGCTCTTTGCTCATGTCCACATCTATCATCTCTCTGTTTACTGTACCTCCACCTTTCTGCTTCTCCCTATATATTTTTTCAGATTTTCTCACTCCTTTAGCCCCATTTCACTGCCTGACACTCATGTCAAAAATCCACTTATACTGGCCGTATGCAGCGAGTAAATCCATCTAAAACTCTTCTCTAGACTCCTCAACAGCAGGTGCTCTGGCAGAGGTTCAGACTCATTTTCTGAAGTGGTCAAGTGATCCCTGTAACTGAAGTGAAATGGTGCCAAAAATTTCTAATCTCAAAAGCTTGAGAAGATAGTTGGACTTTCAGACAGTGACAATCTCATCAAATGGTAAACTGTGATGACTATCTGAAGTTTTATTCCCACCTCATTCCTCCTCCAAATTCTCTTTCTCTGCCTTTGGTTTTCTTCTGCTCGACACTTTTTGCAACTATTGATTCACTCTTGTACAATCTGGGTCATCTTTTTTATTTTTTTTATTAGTCTGCAATGAGTGTTAGTCCCTATTCTAGTGAAAATGTGTGCGTGTGTATATGGATGTTCTTAAAGTGATAGTCCCACCAGTGTTTGGCATGTGTGCTCGTTGAAGTGCGAAACGCATGTGGAAAACAAACCTGCACTAAATAAATATTCACATGCAAACATGACCGCACACCACACAGACACGCACAGCAGGCAGCCTGGAGGCAACAATACAATATTTGAATAAAGTTATTAATATCAGGCGGACATTCAATTATTATTATAATTTGTATTTTTGGGGGGGGGGGTGGGGCAATCCTTGAGCTGCATGATGTAACAGGATGCAGGAGTTGATGTCAGCATGTAAGCCTTCTAGCTGTATGAACACAGACACACAGACAGACACACACACACACACACACACACACACACACACACACACTCAAGCACTTCCTCCCACGTCCTTCAGTGTGACAGCATGTTGTGATGCAGAGTGGCGTCTGCTTGTCAAGCTGACAGACTCGCACTGACAGCATGGTCAGACTGCTGCAGACACGGGAGAAAAACACTGATTTTATAACGCTCCAAACCACAACAACAAACAGCCTGCCGGGCACAAGCAGCGCAGCGCTCAGGGCCATCATCCCTGTTTTTTTAGCCGTCAGATGCTGTGTCACTCTGATGGTTGAGCAGCGCCTGCTTCCATAGATCTCAAACTGCCAGGGAGTCATGAAGTGAATGTATATGAAACACCCTCATGTGCAGTACAGATGACCTGCTGACCAAAGACAACTTAAATCATGTCGGGTGAGATTAAGGCAACTAGGGGGGAAACGCTGTACTATCACAAGTGTATTTAAATGAAATTCAAATACTCAGCGTATGATTCAAAGCTGCCATGCAGGAGGTCTATGAATTTCTATAATCTTCATTACACAGCATCAGCTTTGTTAAGTGATAGGCAGTTAATTATGGGGATGTCATTACCACTCACACATCACACAGAATAACTGTCTTTCCATTCTCATAAAGGCCTGGAAGGCAGCTATAATTGAAAAGTGATGACAAAACTATGGTTCAGGCTACCCTGAACCATAGTTTTGTGCCTGTGCCGTCCTTCGGCCTTGACAGGGCTGAAGTGTGCAAGGACCTGCAGTGTTGAACCTCAGCTAGTCGCCATCACCTCAGCCGTCACCCTGTCAGTCCGCCATCACTGCACTATTACACAGCCAACAGGCTGAGAAAGGTAGAAAAAGGGAGAGGCAGGGGGAAGGAGAAGTAGGGTGGGCCATCTGAGCAAATTGAGGAGGGAGAGAAATGCATAGAGTGAGGTGGGTGGGACCAAAAAGAATCAAAGAGGCAGAGAAGGAGGGAGAGGCAGGGGGAACATGAGGGAGTATAGAGAGTGAAAGCAAAGAGATGAAGTCGATTAGAAGACAGGAGGAGGAGGAGAGGAAAAGAGGAGAGGGAGTTCAGGAACTGTGCAGTCAGGGTTATTAAACAATCACTTCTGTGTCAGCGAAGCTCAACACACCGGCAGAGGACATCTAGTATAGTAGAAGTTTCAGCCAACACAAAGCAAAACCGCTACTGACGCCAAACCAGAAGTTTGCTTTTCTCGTGGTTCTGAACCAGGGTCTGAGGGTCATGACCAAACTCCAGCTACCTTTACTTGCAAAACACCCAGACAGCATGACTGAGGTTATTAACAGAGATACAAACATGTCGACGAAAGTACAAAGTCTTTCAACAAACATTAAATCAAAGTGCACTTATCCACACGCTGCATGAAAGGAAAAACATGTAGTCTGCAGAGTCGAGCATCAGAATGGCTTCAGTCTCCAGAGAAGCTGATTCACGAGCTGCTCGGGTGTATTGACAGTAGGCGGAGCTGCTGGGGACGACATCCTCAATGTCAATCACGGCAATGACATCGCCCTCAACAGGCAACAGGCAAAACTTATTTATTAGCGCAATGGGTACAGACATGTACGCTCCGTTACGCAACTCAAATAGAAGTTTTGAGATTAGTATAGCCAAGCCACACACAGATCTTCCCCACGAGCCAGTAGAGTGGACGGTTAGCTATTCAGACACCGTGTGTGTTGTGTCAAGCGTGGTGCTGGAAGGGTAGGGGCGCCACAGCAAACGCAAGCCTCGAGACAAGAGGGTGGTTGCTGGAAAACTCAGCCTGAGAGCCCACAGTCGGACGGAAAAGAAGGAGCGATAGACGGTGAGAGAGAGAGGGGAGAGAGAGAGAAAGAGAGAGAGAGGGAGAGAAAAAGAGCCGTGGTGTCTGATGAAAACACGTGAGGGCAACATCCCGGGGCAAGAGGAAAACCAAAACACAGAAGAGGAGAAGGAAATGAGCTGGAGGAGGGGGAGGAGGAGGAGGAGGGAAAGTGGTATCTAAGAAGGAGGAAAAGACAATGAAAGATAATTACAGACGCACAGAGAAAGGCAGAGTATAGAGGAGCAAAAGAGAGGTATGAAAGAGAGATGGAGGCCAGAAGGAGGGGAGAGGAGGGCCTCGGTGACAATTTTGCTGTGAATTGGCGCTTATATAAATAAAATTGACTTGACTTGACTTGGACAGAGGCAGGCGAAGGGACTCACAGGGAACAGTGCGGAGGTAGAGGTTAACTGATGATCTGGCTGGTGGCTGGGTCCACTGAGCCCTTGAGAAACGCAGGTTCAGGTAGCCGCAAAATCCTGTCAACCAATTTCCCTGGAACATGTTCACAGGAGGACAGAGGTTGCTCGCTTTCATTTTGATGAACTGATCTCCAAACATGTCACTGGCCTCTGTTCCAAGATACTGTATATTTTGTCCCACATCATTCATGATGAATGAAGCAACAACCGGAAGGATTTTATTCCCCTGAAGAACAAGCTGCAGCCTGCACGCAACACAAGTTGTATAAAATCATGCAGAAAGTCGAGAATCGAGAATATTTCATTTTGATGAAAAGGTGCAGCTATAGGAAAATTTCCTTTGTCCTGATGTTCAAATGTTTTTCTCAGTGCAAACTTTACATAGCTTCAAAGAACTGGAACAAGCTGATGCAGGTGTATCGTGAACTATCAGACAGTGAAGAGTACTATGAAGATGGAAATAAGAACTGTATGTTGTTAAGGCATTTAAGAAAAAAACGATTTTGTGCTTAACATGAGGTCAAATGACAATCTGTTGAAAACCGTGCACTAATTTTCACGCCAAAGAAAAAACAGCAAAGGCGACTACACGCCTGACGCACACGCACACACAGATCATGGTAATTGTGTAAACCAAGATCCCCTTGAGGCCAAATATGCGGTGTCAGCAGGTTTGCGGACAAAAGGCCTTACAGAGACAGAGGCTCACACCACCTTGTCTCTGCTGATTATTTGCTGCACAAGCCGCCTTCTTCTAATAAAGTCACTGAACTGAAACGCAGTAAAATATGCAAAACCAAGAGCAGGCCGACATATCTGTGTTGCACACACACTGTATGATAATGTCCATGAATAGCTTCTCCTCTTCATCTCAAACCAAAGAAGCCCAGGAGGATGAGAGGAGGAGAACTTATTCTCCACACAACATTCAGTATGCAAGACTATCACATCCAACAGCAGGAGGGATAAGGTTACATGCCATGCATTTACAAATGACAAACATGTCTCCTCACTCATGCATACTCTAGTGACCTCCTGCTAAACTAACTGGACAGCATTCGGCCTACCAGATGAGATTAATGCAGCACCTACCCGTCAGAGAGAACATACAGCATACGGTCACAGGAAATTCTTTACATGGGCTCCTGCTGTACAGACTGTGCAGACACATGCATATATGTTGCTGACACAGGTGACTCTGTGGTTCTGCACTAATGAATCCTTTTGGAATAACATCTTATGTACACTGACACCATTTTAGCAAGGCTGTGGAGCACTGTGGATTGCTTCACAAACAGCAAAGCAAGAGAATAGGAGAGGAAAGAAGGGGAGAGGAGAGGAGAGGAGGGAGGAGAGGAGAGAAGAGAGATCCAGAAAACAAAGGCAGATAGGATGAAATCTCGATTAACATTATTGGGACTGTCGCAGTTTTCAGATGGGTAAACACCACATCACTCAGCTCTGTATCCAGACACAGGCCATATCTCTCACATGCACAGACACCAATGCACACATATTTATACATGCACACCAGCACACACAAAGACATGTTCAGAGAGAGATGGAGAGACAGACACAGTCAAGAGGAAAGCAGTGCAATCCAGGCACCTCATCAGTGGCTGCCCCAGATGTTGGTAAAAGCAGTCCTTTCTCCACAGGTATACATCCACAGACAGCCTGTCCTCTCAGGCGTCCTCTAGCCTCGCAACCAACCACCGCACATCTTCTGCTGCCTCGGTGAAACCTCACTGTCTCCCTCCTGCCTCTGCTTCTCAAACCGCTGCTCCAGCACGCACGCACACACACACACACACACAGAGCACGGCCGCGGCCAATTTTAATCCCAGAAAAAGAGACGAGGACAAAGGGGAAGAGATAGAGAGCCGACGACCGCCGGGAGAAGAGAGGAGAAGGAGATGTGCCAGTAGGAAGCCGAGGCTGCAAACAACCTGCCTGCCGATTGGCCAGGCAGCTTCCACAGTCCTGCAGCAGCCCCTATCTGCTGCTGCTGTTACTGCACTGGAGTACTTGTGTGGTTTGTGTGTGTGTGTGCAAGAGACAGAGAGAGAGAGAGAGAGAGAGAGAGAGACACTGAGACAGCATAGGAAATAAATGTTTATGTGTGTCAGAACATTTGTAGATGTGTGTCTGTCCTATCGAGTGTGTATATGAGTATGTGAGTACATCCAGATGCTGCCTGACATTCCTCAACTACTATGTGTCTCGCCCACCAGATGCTCTCCCTGTTTGACCTTGTGTAAACGTCACCAACTAGAGAGAAATACTGTGAAACGCAGTAGCAGCAGCAGATGCCACGCTGAGGTTACACACACTCATTCGCACACGTAGGGCTGATGAGCTCACAGCTGCAGACGCCAACGAAGATGCCTTGAGCGCCGTCTTGGGCAAGGTTTGGTCTAAATATGAGGAATAAACAAACACCAACATGATATGAGTACTTAGCTCAGGGCACAACTGAGTGTCAAGGAGGGGTATTTTTAAATATATTTAAGCATATTTAAACAGGTTTATTGATTTAACCTTAGAGTTAAACTTGAACGTGTTTGGTGACTGGCTCCTCTGACAAAGCAGGAAAAATTCTGGGGAAGACAGTTTTATAGATTTCCAAAAATTGTAGCGCATCAAGGGGAAAAAGATGACAGGCGCGATCAATCACAAACTCATCAAGGCAAACCGTAATCAGTGCAGCTTCTGCTCAGTGAAGCAATACATTAGTCCATGCAGGTCACATAGTCTCCTGCCCATCAACTGACCGTCAACTGATCCAAAAAAAAACAAAAAAGAAAAGAAAAGAAAAAACACCAATCGTGCAATGACACTTCAACAAGGTGGCCTATTTAAGCTGTCAGCACCACATTCCTTCCACCAGCACATGACCTGCTGTTACTGGTGGAGCTGCTGGTGCCCCCCCCTCCACAGCAGCCTCCACCTTATTAATCAACACACTATGATGGCACAGCAGGTCTCTATGGACTTGTCTATTGAATTTATATGTTCAATATATTGTAGTATGTGTCTGCTCGGTTACTGCTGGGTGAATTAACTGTGCCCCCGCCAAGTGTTTAGCATGCTGCTTGGATCCAAATATGGAGAGCTAAGTCTGTACAACACAAACAACTGTGTAAGCATTTGGGCAGTGAATGGTTCTGCATGACCAGAGTGAGCATTAGGCCACATCTGGTTAGTACATTTAACCTGGTGGAGCTTTTCATTTCCACAAGAAGCCGATGAGAAAACAGTCTAACAGAGAGAGATGTCTGGACAGGTAGTGGTGTACACAACATAATCAAATGCCTTTGTTGCTTAGCAACACAAAAGAAGCAGATTTGTTTACACAGCTACTGATTTACCTAACACACCATCGCTACACGAGCGAGCAACACTGGTTCTTTGTTTCTTATTAAATCACTTCATCCTACATATCTACCCTAACTGATGTGAGTCTGCTCACTTGGGAGGCGACATGTAACAAATGATTGAACGATTTTTAAGTGTGGTGTTGAAGGGCACTTTTGTCCCACAGTGCAATGTGCAGCAGAGAGGCTAGAGACATTCATATAAAACTTTACTGACAAAAACCTCTCTGCCGTTTCAAGTGAGAACACAGCAAAAATAAACAAATCCATCCTTTACAATAGCTGCTCACGGTGTTTTAAAATTTGAAAGCTGGCTGAAGGGTCAGCTAAATATTTTTACAGCTCAAGTATGGAGTATGTTCATTCTTTACCACAGTACAGTCAAAACACTGCATTATGAAGATATACTCTGTAGCTGGGACATGTTAGTAAGTAAATCTAAGGCCTAGTTTGACTAGTTACACTGCTGAACTTTACATACAATTGATGAGTGATAAGTGATATCTTTATCTTAACTGTAATGAAATGTTTGTGTAGGTTCAGCTGCAGGCCTCAGTAGTGTAAACACCAGAACAACCAGACCTGATGCCCACAGGCTTGTTCTGGTGTTTACAAGCCTTCAGTAAAGATCCTACAGTTGATTTCATTTATGACTGTTAACAACATCAAGCAGATCTGACATGAAATCCATCACTGTTACTTACTGCTGCTGTGGTTTTCAGACTCTCTCTGAGCAGCCAGACCAGCAGGGCCTCCACACCCACACAGGAATTGGATTTTCTCCTCCTCATTTAACAAGGAGAAATTTAGGATTAACTTCCCTTTCAAATGCATTTTTCACATAATTAAGGTTTTCTAAATATGAAGGAGTGTGCAGCTGGTTTCGACGTTACACACAGCAACCAAATATTCAGAGGAGAGTTCCTTCAATTAGGACCTTATTTCCATTTTAGAGACTTTAAAGTTTTGATTTGCTGGATTTTCATGTTTCATTTGAGCTGTAGATTTAGCATGAGTTGAAGCATTTCTTCTTAAATCTTCTCCAGTGCGAAATATCTGAAAAACTCAAGTGTACCTTTAAATTAATCGATTTTCAACAGGTGTTGAACAGATATTTAAGGTTGTATTAACCTCATTACATCTTAGTGTGCAGCCATTCTCTAATCAAAATTAATCTGACCAGCAAAAATACACATATGCAATATGCAAACTTACCTTAACAGATATAATTCACCAACCAAATCTAATAAATCTAACCTTAAACCTAAACTTCAAACCAAATACAAACTAATGCCTTTGAAACTGAAGACCAAAGATCCTCCTCATGCTTTCTTTCCATGTTTAAACATTAAATACCTTTGCAGGATGTCGTTCATCTTTCCATCTCTGCAAAGACATTTTTAAGAGTGAAACTGCAGCACAAGAACATTAAAACTGCAATATAGCAGGCCTGATAATGATACTTTTCTCTAGTAGGAAGCTAACTGAATTGTTAATCCTGCCCTCAACGCCCTCAGCAGGTCAAGGTCACACTCCAACACCTGTCACTTATCTTGATAAGCCGTCTTCCTTGAAACAGTGTCCAGCCTGAGGCTGAGCTGAGCAGCATGCAAAAGAAATTCTTCAATCAAAACAACAACGCAGAGCTCATCTCCCATAAATCTCTGCTGTTCATACTAGTTTTATTTTTTCCTTTCCCACTGTTTGCCTGTTACTTTTATTCCATTCAACATAGGTAGGCATGATGTTTCATTGTAGACTCACACACCTGTACTCTACCTTACCTGACATTTAGGTTTATATTTGGCCTGTGTCTTAACCTCCCTGGTAGTGTTCAGCTTTATCTCCTGTTTTTTCTTACATCTTTATATTTTTTATGTTGCTAATTATGGTTTGCTTGTTTGGATTTTTGTTTGTTTGTCGTCATCAGTGCATTTCTGTAAAGTTGAGTTTAATGCCTGGATTCAAGGCAAGTGTCCTTTGAGATATTCAATTTTTGGTACTATAACTAATAATTACTTCCATTATCAATGAATCTGCCAATTGTATTCTGTATGAATCAATTAATCATGCAGTTTAGTTTAGTTTAGCCTCACTGTGTGACCAAAAACCAGCTCAACACTGGCCTACAGAAAACAGAAAATGTCTCAAAAATTGGCCGATACAACCTAAAAGCAAAAATCTGGAAAATTGTTTAATTTAGTATAGTGGACATGTTACACACTCCGCAAAACATACTCCTGAGTACTACTCTCCTCTTACAGGGCGGGTCTGAAGACAGAGCACTGTTTGTATGTACACCGACATGAGGCTTAAGGGGAGAGCAGACAGATGTAGAAACCAACAGGAGCCATTTCGTTTGATTTGGGAAGGCATAATTAGGTCTGACATGCCCACTCTCCCAGGAGACTGAGAGTGAAGAGTAGCACAGTTGTGCCACATTGATTCTCTAAATCTCTCTCCTCATAAAGTTTAACTGCTCAACTCTGTAGTGCAAACAACCTTGCAGTCACGCTTTAGGAAACTCAAACTCTTACAGTATATGCACACACGCTCACACGTATATGAAATTAAATCCCATAATGACAAGAACAGAGGAGAAACGGTGAGATATGAACATGGAGCAACATAATCTCAAAATGGAGCAGACGCTCAGTACTTTTAATGTCAAAAACACACTTCATAGACAACTTTTCTGCACACAACCCCTGTCTCTCTCGCCTGACACACATCTAGACACACTCTCCTTTTCCCTTACTAAAACACATATACGCCTGACATGCACCACAAGAAAAACACATACAGACAACTGATCGAATCCCAGCCACACAGACACACACAGGCTGCCATGCTGAGAAAACTGAGGGGCCGTCTGGCCGGTTAGAGGCTGAGATCTGAGACGATGGTCGGGGGCGTCTGGGGAGAGCTGAGGTGAAGTGGTGCTGTGCCCGAGTGGTTGTCATGGAGAACAAAACTCGGAGAGGGACTCAGTGATCGATAGCTCACTCGCACTCCCACAAGAGGTCACACAGGGTACAGAAGAGTACGAAACTGCAGGGCGGGAGTCAGCATATATACAGCTGTACCTCTGGAACCCAGGAGGAATATATCTCCACCTGCTTTCTCATCCAAATTCAAGGAGCTCAAGCTACTGAGACAATATCTCCCATCTTCTTCATCTTCAGCAAATACCACCAGAGCCTTACATTGACTGACTATTATCATAATCCCCATACTCAGTCCACGTTTCTGTTTTTGCTCTGATCTGAGGAGTGAAACAAGAGCTGAACAGACTTTTTTCACAGCAGGAAAACTGTTCATGTCAGACACAGGTGTCACTAATCACTGCATAGATCCATAACAGATCCATAATCAGTGTTATTAGTTGCACCTGTGATTTTCCTGCCATGACAAGACAAAATGTCTCCTGTGACAAATCTGATTCACATGAGAACGATTAAAAAAACACTGGTCTGACACTATCAAGGTTTAGGTTGGCAGTATTCAGAGAGCTAAAGAACAAGATGGACTTTTGGCAGGAAAAGAGAAAAGCTCGTCAATGAAGCACATAAGTCAAATAAAGAACTTTTGTCTTTAGCGTCTAAAAACTCTGGCTTATTGGGAGACCAATGTATAGAAAAGAAAAATACAGGTTGTTGATAATGTTGTAGCATCACAGTCGAACAAAAGAAAGCGTTTACTGATGGTCAAGTGCTGTTTGTTTGTTTATGTTCCGAGATTTGACGTTACACTGAAAATTAACCTTCACTGATAAGAAGCTAACAGAGCGTTAATAAACTTTAAAAACACAAACACACACACACACAAATCAATTAACCGTACCTTGTTGCTGTTTTCACCTGGTGATAAACATACTCTTTCATGCAAACCTAATTACTCCAAATCTCCGTGAACGTGGAGCCGTCACGTTTTGATTCCGTCAATTTCCTTTTTTCACGCCTGACTTTCAAAATAAGGGAAAACAACATAAAAACCATAAAACAAAATAAGCACACAAACTTAACACCTATTAGTCATGAAATCAACCATAAGGGGGAGTAATTTACAAATATGATTTAAATATAATTGTACTTGTCTCTTCCTGTAGAAACATTGTCACCAGGCCTTAGTGCTTTTATTTGCTGTCATTTGTACTTTGCAGCTACTGTCATTGAATTGTTTCTACTTTTCTTATATTTGATGCTTGTATGTTTGTAGAGTCCTTTGGCACAAAAACACTCTACAGGATGAATTTCTTTAGACTGGACTTGCCTCTTTAGTCCCCTGTTCATTATTCTCTCCATTTCCCTCTACCCGCTCATCTCCACTGTTCTGCTTTTCCAACCATCCTTTCTGGTCTTGACTCTATTTCTCTACTCTCTTCCTCTTTTGCCCCATCTGACATTTTAGTTTCCCGATTTCTCTCTCTTTGCCACTTCTTCATCCACCTCTCCAGTGGTCCAGTTAAGACTACCCTGATCTGACCTGGTCTGCTTTTTCGTGTTTTACACTGCCAATTAGGCACAGGTAGTTTGAGCTAGCCCCAGAAGGCCTTTTCTCTCTCTCTCTCTCTGTGTGTGTGTGCAAATTAAACTGTAAATGTACTGATAGTTTCTACATGTGAAGGCCATTTAGCTGTGGATGAAGTATCTGTTTCCAGTACTCCTAATAGCATTATTACAGCAGGTGGCAGGGCCCATTATTAATAGTAAATGACAAAGACTCTCTCCTAAAGGTCTTAATATTGATCCCCCTCTATCCTCAGACTGGTCTTAATGATGATGTTCCTCCATGTCTTTCTCTACAGCACCGTAATCAAGGCCAGACACACATTTACAACCTCTGAGTCACTAGAAAGAGAAACAAGCCCACACTACAAATGAGACTTCAAGATTAAAGAAGGGAGGTTATAGGAATTGCCAGCCCTAATATTCCTCGTACTGTCCTCCTCCTCCCACAGCAGGCAAATGAATTCCTCCCCTCACCTCATGTTGATGATATAAATACTGATGGACATGAGTTAGTGCATATTTGTGTGTGTGTGTGTGTGTGTGTGTGTGTGTGTGGCTCGTATGGAGACATTTGTCACTCCTGATTGCGCTCTCCAGTTCAAGCAGCGCTCCTCAGTCAGACTCCATCAGGAACAACAAGCAGGATGCCTCTTAATGAGAATTAAAGCAACACACCAAACAAGAGACATGAGGAGGAGAGGAGGGTGGAGAAAGAATGCAAAGGCCCTCAAACATTTCATGCTCTTGTCTGTGGCAGTGGGAAGTTGAGTAACAATAATGGGGAGAAAAGAGAGAGGGGGAGAGAGATATGAAGGAGCCTTGGAGGCAAAAGAGAATAATAAGAAACTCATTGGTTTGGGGGGGGGGCAGTGGTCAATAACCTGAGGGGTTAAAACCAGCAGGGGTGTGTTCCTGGCCAATACAAAAAATTAATAACTGTGGCTGTGGCTGAGAGAAGGCCGCCCTCTGAGCATCGTAATGATTCTCCTCTCCAATGCTTCATTTGGCTGCTATGGTCTGATAGTCTAATAAAGCCTGTCTGTAGTGATTAAGGGGCCCTTCATGCTGCTAAATCCAAAGCAAAATGAATTGAATTCAGCTCAACTGTACTGACCTGACTGCTCCTTTCTTTTCTCCATTACAACATGTTAGGATGAACTAGATGAACAGGGATATTATACACACCCAGCACATAAAGTCAGTGAAAAGTGTCCATAACTCACATCCTAACAAGTCAGGTGGAAAACTACTTACAAGCGCTTCACAAAGTAGGAATTTTTTCTCTGACTCATCAACGCACTGACTGTCGTTTCATTATGGCCGTCATCATATACGTTGCTTCAGATATTTCTATTATTATCAGAGAGGTGCAGACGTCAACGCTAAAATTAAAGCACAGAAAAATAGCAGACTATACTGTATCAGTGTGGTTTGTTAAACTGTGTCACACAATTACTTTGTTACATTGCTGCTAATTATCATCTGGATTTGGACAGGAACACCACTGTTTTCATCCAGTCTGTACTTAGCACACAGTTTTTAGAAGCAACAGCCAATCTTAGAAAATTAGAATTACTGCCTCGTGGTTGATGCCTCCACCAACAAGTAAAGTTGCAGGAAATATGGTCACAATCTCTCCTTCTGTTCCTGAGTTATGGCATTGAATAATGTCCAGGAAAGTGTTTTGGCAGAACATACATACATACATATGTTATACATGTTACATTTTGTTATAGTTAGTGTATAAATTCTTGGGTTGTAGCCAAAAATGTGTTTTGTAAGCTCACAGTGACTTTGACATTTGACCTTTAACCTCACATTTAAATCAGTTTATCATTGAGTCCAAGTGGATATTTGTGCCAGATGTAATGAAAATCCCTCCAGGCGTTCCGTATATATCACATTCACAAGACTGGGATGAATATGAGGTCACAGTGACACAAAAATCTAATCAGCTCAGTCCAAATATCAGATATTTGGACTATATTAGTTTTATTGGCTAAGGTTTGAGATATTTGTTTTCAAGATTTTAGCCTTCATCCTATTACAATTGAGATGAACAGAATTTTGTCTGTGGTGCGAACAGCATTGAAAATTTAAATTCAAAAGCAATGTTTTCCTCCTAAAGTGTCCCTGCTTCAGTGAATACAATGTCAGCCATTTTCATTGGAATTAATTTCTAACAAAGAGACAGTTTCTGTTAACAATTAGTTCATCAAGAATAACTGTAACACTGTTTCTGGAGAAGCAAGTTCCTGTTCACCTTATTGTTCAATGCTGTGAGCACTGCAAACTAATTTTAGTCACCTCCATTGTGTCAGGGTGAAGGCTGACATCTCAGAATTGAAAGTGTGAATGTAATTAAATTTAGACTACCTGCATGGACAGACACCACTGGACTGCTAACATTTTTATCATTTAAGTGAAAAACACCATGTCTATCATTTAAAACCAAAACCAAATCAATATAAACAAACCTACAGGTCAGTCACTCCAGACATAATCTTGTATCTCCATCTCAAACAGTGCAGTTTCTTTAGTACAGCCATGCAACATAATGAGAAATTTAAACCTTTACTATGATAGAAAAGATTGTAGAGTAAACAGAGTCACTTCTTTAGTTCAAACTGAAGTGGACCATAAGCTTCCTGTGACAGAGGAGCAGCTGAGTACTGACTGATTAGACAGCTACTGTCCTCTACTGGCAGGAAGCATCAACTACAGTGATGAAATGATCCTGAATGCAAATGAAGCACTTAAACATATGAGCTGAGATTTCTTCCAGTGAGACAGGAAGATGCCTGCTGCTGCAGTGAACATGATTAGTTCAGGTGTGATATTTAGGCTCATATTTAGGCAATCCAGCAATTAAATTCCACTCTTACATGAAGCATTATATGAGGGACAATGAAGAGGTAATTTCAGGTCCATCATCCATTATCTCTTGATTCTGATGAGAAAACAATGGTTGGTATATAGATAAGGAGAAGAAAATGAATTAGAGGATTTTGAAACAGTTGAGGTATGAATGTATAAGAAGAGCTTTAACTAAATATCATAACAATATCCCTCATGTTTTGTGCATTCAGTGTATACAATACTGTATATGAGTTGACTCCAATCCAAGATATGCAGCTCAGGAATAATGGCGAGCCTCTTTAAAAAGTCAGAACATCGTTGGTAGCCCTCCACCGGTTTCAGTGCTGCAGCTGGAGCAGCTCCTGACGCCAGTTTTCATAATCCTTCTCATTCAGATCTGAGGCCCACAGCGAAGCTATCAGATTAGCGCTGCTGGCTAATCTACACTATGTCAATGAATGAAAACCATCCGCTGCCTTCTGTGCTGCAATGCCTGACTGAATAAGATATGATTCTGTGAAAGTGGGGGTTGGGGGTGGGGGTTGTTTTAGCACAGACCTCGCTCCCTGTCTCACTCAGAAAGTTAGCAACATACAGTGCATATCCTCGTGTTGTACTGTGAATTTGTCTCTGTGTGTGTGTGTGTGTGCCAGCAGATGGAACAGACATACAAGGCCACACACATAGAGACTGAATAACTCTCACTACATGTTGATGCGGCAGTCGTGATGAGCCAGATGTCCTGGCTGCCTCTATCTATGGAGGTGAGGGATGGTTGTGTTTCTCAGCTACAGCAGGCTCACTGAACCCTCCCACCTGCAGACTAAAAAGGGAATATATAGCCTGCTGTAGAGCCTTGGTAGTCGGAGGTGTATATGCAAATAAACACAAATATACATAAGTATAAATGGTTTCTACACATATATTTACAGTTGAATGTAGAATGACAGAAGTGTGCCTGAATATACTCACACAGTGCCACAAGGTAGTTGCCAAAAACGGGGCAAGAGAATTTAAAAGGATTTGATTTATATAGAAAAATCAAATGTTGCAGGAACATGAACCACAAAAATAAACAAACCAATTTTAAAAATCTTATAAGATAACAGTTGTTATCTCATCAGTAACAACTACTATATTACTATATTACTATACTATATGACTATAATTCACGCCTCATGGTTGTAGGCCTCTGCCAACCAGTCAAGTTGCAGTTAATTAGACAAGTGAATGTTTTTGCAAAATTTAAGGAAATTTCCTCAAAGCAGTCCAGAGATTTCATATTCAACAGGCCAAAAATGTTTTGTGAGGTCACAGCGACCTCGACCTTTGACCTTTGACCAACAAAATCTAATCAGCTTATTCTTGAGTCCAAGTGAATGTTTGCACCAAATGTGAAGAAATTCCCTTGAGGCAAAACTGAGATACTGCGTTCAGTAGAATGGGATGGACAGACAGATAGACGGACAACCCTAGACCATAATGCCCCTGGCCGTGGCTGTTGCCGGTGTGGGGGCATAAAAATCTTCTCTCTTATTGTTCCAACAGTAAATATAAGCATACATACACTTGCATTCATTTTCTATTCCTTTCTCAGCATATTACACACACGCACACAAACACACACTCTCTCTCAACACTCACAAACATCATGAATAATCATGTGTTTTATCTCAGCCAGATGAACTGCTTTTTGTAGCAGCATCCCACTTGTGCGAAATACTGCCAATACTTTCCAAAATACGTCCTCGAACACTGCGTTGAGCAGTCACATGGTCACATCGCCATGGTGATCCATCACTAAAAAGTCTGCTGTTATTCTGGAAAACCCAAAAGAAACCTGACTCACTTCCTCTGACTTTCTGAAAATGACAACTCTGTTGTTGAAGCCAAAATCTCCAGATCAAACACCTCGTGATCACAAAAAGGGCATCGAGACAAATCATCGAAAATAACGATTGTGTAAGATATAGCTCATCATTATGGTTGGTAGAAACTCTGATCATGACCGGAGGATAGAGATGTTGATTCATGCCCGGGTACAGTACACTGTGTGTGTGTGTGTGTGTGTGTGTGTGTGTCTGTGGTTTTTGTGGTGTGTAAATGACTCTATGACTGACAGCTCAAAATGACCCGAAGACAATCTTTGTACCCTGGTGGTGTACAGCTTTCATGGAAATATGAGCAAAGGCAATGGGGTCACTCAAGGAAAGTTGAGGTTTAAGTTGAAAGAAGATCATTTAGAGGATTTCTTTCTGCTGTTAAGCACAGTGGTGGGTAAGTTTTAATCTCAAGACAACACAAGGCACAAATGCTTTGACAGTCATATCTTGCAAACACAAACACCACCTCTAAATACATTTCACAAACACATGCAGCAGCACAGTCCCAGATTGTCCCATGCAGCGTGTCCCTGGTGAGGAGAATTACATTGACCTAATTCACTTAACTGGACCAGTTAGATATTTGGTCATTGGCTGGCTGAGCTCGAGTTTGATCCTCTGAGCCGAGCTCCAGCAGCTTCTAGCCTCAATAAAATCATCCTCCGCCTCTGACAGAACTCATCTCTTGGTGAGTTATTAATACCAACAGAGCAGACAGGATGTTATGCACTGATTCTTCAAGCTTCTCATCAACAAAGCGACAAGAGAGCAGAAGAAGGTCGCCTTCTCTCCCTCTGCTCCGTCTGTCCCTCCATACTGTACCCACATTAAGAGGACTGGCAGGACTTGGACAGCCGAGTCAGAAAAGTTGACAAGCTTTAGATTTCTCAGCATGCTGAAGCGGTGTGTATGCAATACTTAGTATTTCAAGAGTTTGGAGGGTGCTGTCTTTTTTAGCCTTTCCAAAACCAATAACATAAGAGAAAGTGTAAGGAATTAATGAGGTTTATTCTTTTGGCTCCTGCTTTATTGGACAGAGTCAGGAGGGGGGGGGAGATATGCAGCAAAGGGCCCAGGCTGGATTCAAACCCAGGCTGCTGCAGTAATGACTCAGCCTTGATATGTGGTGCATGTGCTACCAGGTGAGCTACCAGGGCATCCCTGTTCGTAATGACATGCTTTAGCCTTTAGGATTGTAGCATGTATGTAGCGACCAAGTGCATATCTAAAAACACAATTTTAGAACGTATAAATGCTTCCAGTCCACTGGAGGCAAAATGTCAACTGGAGACAAGAGCTCTCTGTGTTAGAATTAGCTCACCCTAACTCGCTACCGCTGACAAATTCTGCTAGCGTCTAGTCGTCATTTTAGCCAGCAACACTGGCAGTCATTGGCTTCAAATGGGAAGCCTGTTTTTGTTTATTTCTGTGTGATCCTGAATGAGAATTTCAAGTGTTAAATCTGTCACCATTACCACTGAAACCTGCATGGTGCACAAGAATGGAAAACTCGACAGGTGTAGCTACAGTTACTTGTATGTTTCTGACTCGTTCCTACATGCTGAACATTACCACAACACCAGGGAAAAACAAAACAAACAAAGAAACAAAAGCAGAAAGAGAAATTCATCTACTGGCAATGGGAATTGAATCAATCACCTGTTTTAGTGGGTTTACCCATGTTTAAAAACCCTGCACATACGCACTAATTTTGGTATGAGATAACGGGAGGCGTCACAAAGCAGATCATAATCAAAGGGACAGAGAGAGAATTACAGTTTGAGAGAGATTTTCATATTGCAGCTAAACTGGTTCCAGTCCACTGCTGAATTCCTGTTTAGTTTCATTGGTGATGGCGAGCTCCCTGGCCTGGCCTGCCCTATATAAGCTGTGGCCGAGAGGCCTGCTGCACAGTGTGACGGAGGCTGGTTGTGCTCCACTTAGATGTTAAAGGGCATGTTAACATTTTGAATTCATGTTGTTTTTCCTCTGAAGGCGCCACATATTGTTCTCATAAACCTGAGTGGATGAAACATCCCGGGGTCTTCCTCCTCCACACTCCTCTCTGAGAGGCAAAAACACAATTTGGAAAGTAGAAAATTACATTTCAAACAGGCAATATCAGCAAGCAGTGACATGTTTGTGGCTTTAAGTCTGCATTTCTTATCCACAGCTAAGTACCTTCAGGTAGGGAAAATAGCATTTATGATATTCTCTTTATTGTTATGTAAATCAGAGCAACATTTGTTTGTGGATTGAGCCTGGGATGATGGCTCTAATATAATCTGAATGAAAAAATAAAACTCCAAAAATAGCTGACATTAATATTATTTATATCACTGTATTTGCTCCACAGCTATTTATGACAAAAGATTAATGCCAATTAAGGCAACTAAAAAGAGAGCTGGGTTATTTAGAGGTGGACATATATTTCATTATGTTATTTTTTTTATTTTTTCATCAACAACTGTGAATAAACAGGAAAACCTAAGTGATTAGCAGCGCTGAAATGGACATCAAACCAAACATGCATATAAAACATTATGTCCTGTACACTGAAATCTGTAGCTATTTTTCTCTATTAGGGAGAAAGGAAAGACAAAGAGGAGGCTATCACTATCATAGCTTGTCAATTGTGCTTTGTCATTATGACAAGTTGGCACAACAAAGACACATCATCATTTCAGAAACAAGCACTTTAGAAAATCTATTTATTTTGATTTTTAAAATGAAGAATCCGCCAGAGATAATCTGAAAAAAAAAAAATCAGACGAGAGCATTTTCTGTTTTCTCAAAGTGTGTTTTCTCACACCTTCACCATACTCCTCTTTTAAAACTCCACCTCTTTTCTCTTCTCTTATTCTCTCTCTCTCAAACACACACACACATTCACACTTCTCTCCTCTCCATACTGTTATAACACCTATTGACTCACTTCTATAAATCTGCCTCACTGAGCCGAGCAGCCGTTAGCACCTCGCTTCTGCTTGGTGCTGATGAGGAGATGAACATGGACGAGAGATGTGTATCACATAGTTACGTAGAGATGGATGCAGCCAATAACTAATTTACAGGCCAGCATTTAAAAGAAAACCCATATGTTTTTTTTTTAATTACAAATGCATTCTGAAGTAGTCTTATCACTCAAGTTCAAAAACAATTATTTCAGTAAAGTGTGCCTCGAAGAGAAATTATTGATCACACTAATTGTGCTGGTGGGCATGTTCCAAAGCAGACATCTGACTTGTCACAATAGGAAAAGCACAACAAGTGTTACTACCAACAGTAACAATGGCTCTGTGCTACTCAAGTATCCCAGTAAGTCATGACAGTGTGACGGTGAGCCAACATGTACAGCACCAGGACCCTGGAACTGAAGCAGTTAAATGGATTTCAGCACATTGTTCATTTCATTATTTACACCTATGCTTTTTCTACTGTGACATGTCAAACTGTCTTCCATAAAAAATGAATCTAAGAGCTCCAGAAAATGTGTGAAAGCCTAATCATAGCGATTCTAAAGTATTACTTGCGTATTGCTCCTTCCTTTCTTCCTGCTGCTGTCAGACTGTACAGCCAGCACTGTTCCCAACAACCCACCAGGCTCTCCACAAACACCAATGGACAGTATTATGTGCATTATTTCTTTTTTTTCTCACCACTGCTCGATGTACGTGCAATACTACACTTCCTGTAAATACACTGATGATGTAAATATTTTTTTCTCTTTACTACATTTGATGCCCCCTGTCTATATCCAGCTGCTGCTGTAATGATGCAAATTTCCCCCCATAGGATTAATAAAGTTCATCTCCTCTTATCTTACATGAATGTAGAAATGTTGTCGTTTTGTTTTGATTCCCCAAGTTTAGTGTTAAGTTGTTGGACTGCCATTAGTCAAGATAAATTTACAGCACACCCATTTACATGACAGAGAAGTGAGATGCTTGCAGCACGCGCACACACACACACACACACACACAAGCAGCAGGGGATTAAATAATAGCCCTCTTGAGATGCACACATGAACCACGTTTCTTTCCCAGCAATTCTACTATCACATTTCTCTGCAAAACAAAACAGGTGTTCCATGACTGACTGGTTGGTTAATTGATTTAATAGCTAGTTACATAGCACAACATGTCTGTGGACACTATTAGAAGGTGACTTGATACACAACTCACACCTGCATGCAAGAAAACTTGCCAACACGGGACTTGTGAAAACAATACCGTCTGTGTTCACGACTCAGTCTATAAACTGGCCTAGAAGTGGGTTGATAATGCAGCAGCACCACAAATAAAACAAGTTACAGTAAAAGGTGGGTAACATTTCCATATTTACGAGGCAGCGTCCAGTCCTATCTATTTGGATATGTGCACATGTGCCTGTACGTGTGTCTCGAGTGTGTTTCCTAGATGAACCGGGTCAGGGCTGTGACCTCGCTCTGGATGTCCATCAGGCCTCGCTGTCACTGCTGTACTCCCTCTGGGACAGAAGGAGGGGGTTTCTCCATTCTACCTGACTGAAAATAGCTTGTTAAAATGTGTAAGTGTGCGCACGTTCGCATGGGCAGTCAGACACAATCGTGCACCCAGACAGGACATCCATCTCTGATTTGGCCGTGTGTGTGTGTGGCCTCTGAGCCGAGTTGACCGGACTGCTTCTAGATGATTCCTCGGCGGGCCGCGAATGTGTCAGCAGCTGTCTGCGAGCGCACTACCATAAATACTCTCCACTGGATGGAAGTCAAATAGTAATATGACAGCCAAGAGAAGAGAGAGCGAGAGACAGAGAGAGACAGAGGGGATGAGAACAGAAAATATATAGAGAAGCGGACAACAAGCTGGGCACAAACAGCAGTGTGCTCAAGGACGTTCCTGGCAAAGACTACATTCAGCTGGAGAACAGTGAGAGGTGGGCAGTTCAATAAACAGATAGACTCATGTTTAAATGGATAAGAGAGGGAGGGAGAGAATAGACCTGTCTGAGATACATGCACATTAGCATTTAACCCCTTGCAAGATCGGACTCTTACTCTGTCAGCAGCTCAATAATCAATCACATTGACGCAACCCATGGCAACACAGAGATTGAGAGCGAGCAGAGGAGGCGAGGATGTGTGAAGACAAAATCCTCTGCGAGCAAACTCTGCAATGTCCAAAGATTTTTTTTAAAAACTGGTTTGATTTCTGGCTTTACTCATGTCCCAGAAACAAGCCACTGTAATGCTCATTTCATGGCTGAGAACGCAGCCCTCTCAGCAGCCACTTATTGGGACTTAAACTGAGCCTCAGAGGGTGTGATGATAACCATCTCCTCTGCTCTCTTCCTTCAATCCAATGTTCTAGTCTCACACAGACGCCTGTCTGCTTTTACACTGGCTGACAGAAGCAGGTCACTCAGTCAACAGTGTTTCCATAAATCCACTGCTATGCTCAGAAACATTACAACAAGCCTCCAGCTCCAGAGTCCACAACAATTACACAACAACAACACTGCACCAGCTGACAATAGCTCAAAACACTCAAAGGCTTCTCAAACCGTGACTGCATGAGACCTGCACAATTATTTTCCACTTCTGAACTCAAGAATATTTCGCAAACAAAATGTGTGTGTGTGTGTGTGTGTGTGTGTGTGTGTGTGTGTGTGTGAAATTAGGAAGGCGTTGAGCTAAAGCGAAGCATGTTGACTACAGAGCTGATCAATATGAGAGCAGGCTCAACAGTAATCACTTTTATTTTCCATCAGTGCATAATTACAGTGTAATAACAGCAGCAGTGTGGACTGTGCAGCCAGCACACTCGGTGTGTTTCTGTCTGTCGCTCAGATCGTACAGCAGCAGCAAAAGAGAAAAACATTTGATCCACGGCGCAGGCCTGTTTGGTGAAACGAGCCCTGTGCTCGACCAAAAATAAGGAGAAAACCGCAGGCTGTGGCATCACGCCTAAACGGACACACCCCCTCCGGGCCGTGGCATCGAACCAGCGACACTCTGATAAACAAACGGCGGCTGCTCCCGGCTGCGATATAATAATTATAGTTACTGATCCTGGTGGACTGAACCCATCATTACGGCTCGTAATTACATTTCACCAGCAAACAGGCCCGAGCATCGGTTTGTGCTGTGTCCGCCTAAACACACGGCTTCTCCGTGTAGTGCAGACTGACAGATGACTGCACAAATGACATCTTAATCAAACCAGCGACACACGCAAACACCACTCTCGCATACACACACTCCTCCCCGCCTCTTTAAGTCCGCGCGGCGGTGCGCTCCTGGCCCCTCTCGCCTCCAGAATTTATCTCACCTTGCTTGACACATTTGAAGCGGACCGGGTCTTTGCAGTGTTTAATCACGGCCAGCACGTCCCGGGTGGTGAGCCCGGCCACTGGCATGTCGTTGACCTCAAGCAGCAGCTCATCCTGGGCCAGTTTGCCGCTCTGGATCAGTCCTTTCCCCTGCTTTACCTCGCCGAAGTGGGGGAACTGGCCGTTCTCCGCGCCCCCCTTCAGCTCGAACCCCAGTTCCCCTTCCTTCCCCCGGGTTATCACGGCTTCGTGGACTTTGTTGGTCCAGTGGTTTTTCTTCTTCAGGCTCTTAGACATCGTTAGGGCGAGTTAATCTCCGCGGGCTAGCCCATACAAAAAGCCTCCCTACCGTCTCATCCCTGCCTTTGTGCGACCGGCTGCAGCTTCACGGCGCCCGTGGCTCCATCATCACCGGTGCACGCCAGGCGCAGTGTCCGCTCGGCGAGCCGCGCAGTCGGACGGAGGGCTGCAGTACAGCACGGCGGCGGCGGACGAAATAATTATTACTCTGTCAGACACACAGACGCAAGAGACAGATACTGGCGGATGACCCGGATGTGAAGCCTGAAGGAGGGGAGAGATGAATGGTTCTGGTTCGGCGTTAAAGGATGGAGAGGAGGGGAAATGACACAGGAGGCGCTTCACTCCCAACTACACTGCCAGGGGCGCTTCCTCAGGCTGACTGTGATCACACACAGGCGGTGACATGTAGGAGGAACAGCAGTTACACTACATTATACATAAACCTCAACCTATATACCTGCAACCATGTTCGAGCCTTTTGAAACAGAATCAAACAAATTTATAGCTGACTTTTTCACCATGTGGCCCTCAGTTTATGGCATCTGATTTGTTTGTTTGTTAATACTGCATGGCCCACTTATCCACATTATAAAGTGAAATGATATAGGAGCCCTTAAGGCAACACCTGCATTATTACCTAATCTTTAGGACCCATCTACACTCATGTAGAAAGGGCCCTAATTAGAAATAAATAAGTAAATAAATCAGTTTTTATTTGTGCTTACATGGTGCATTTTACTACATACATTTCTGCTGAACACACACAGAATACAAGCACAGTTCACAGAGTAAACCCTATCACCAATGGAGAACTTCATTATCGGATAATTCAGCAAAATCCTTGGTTTATGTCCAGTGCCAATTATTAAAAATAATCTGTCTCTCTACAATATCTGTACATGGCAACTGCAGTGGTATGGTTAAGGCCTCTCAATTCATTCAAGTTATTTCATTTCAACATTTTGGGGAAGCAACCCAGAGAGCATAGACTGGTTTTGTACTGTGTTGTAATGTGATAGAAGAACATTCAACATCTGCACTTCTGTTTTTTTCTTTTTTTAAATTCACCCTCTTTAAGTCGGTCGCCATTACATAATTGCCATGATGACATAAATCCAAGTCCGACAGAAAATGACAAATCCTTTTGTTGCCATTACTTTTTCATGGCTGCATGGCTTTCCGAAGTGGGTGAAGTAAAGTTTCATTCAATATTTAACACAAAAGTCAAGAGCCGCTCCTCCAGATCTACTGAGAATGACAGTCCCTCTTACTGCCACTCTCAGCCTCTGTGTGTAAGTGTGTATGTGTGCGTTTTGAGGACATGCAATGTGCTTTTGTAATCTGAGTATCCTCCCTACAAAACAGCATTACTGTACACAACCCCCTGTGCATTTGCAACCAGTAAATAATCCATGAAGAGCAGTGGATTCACTTTGACTGTCACTTTACTTACTTGAGTGTCTTGGCATTTAGGTCATACTGTACGTTCTGGTTACAGCAGATGCTTTTGACAGTAATTCTAAGCAGATGATGATGCAGACTAGATGGTTATTAAAGACTAACCACCACAGTGCAGAAAGAGTACTGGTATAATCCAGAAAACTGGCTGGATTAGGAGATTATATACTCAGAGGGGAAATGAATCCCTGCTTTGCTTTATTTGTGCCTCTGCTGGCAGATGTCAGAACTGCAGCTTCAGGAGGCCTGCAGCCTGCACCGAAATATAGTTCAGAGGTGAGGAAACACACACCACAGAGGGCTCAGAGTCTGCAGGTTTTCACACTAACAGCAGCTCATTTAAAGTTAATGCCGTACTAAATCGTGACATCAGCTGAGGTTGCCTTCAAATAGGATACTAATCTGGCACCTTGTTGCTTTTTTTGTCACATAAGTAGTAGTTTTTTGTGTACAGGATAAATCATACACTAAACTGTGCTCATCTATCTATATCTGGATCAGAGTATTTCACTATTTTGGACCTTCCTTTGTGAATACAAGTGTGATAGAAGAACAAAAAGAAAAGCCATCAGCTGTCGAAGCTTTGAGCTGGAGCGTCTAAATTTGGAGACACTTCAAGCAACTCATAGCCACGCTAAGATTTTCTCCTGACAGGACAGTAAAGTACAGCAGTAGCTCTCAGTAGTAGTGTCATGGTGGCCACTCACATGTGGACAGTGTAAGGGGGAGGTGTGCTTACATGAGCTCCTAACAGCATTGTAATGAAGTCCTTTGGTCTGAGTGCCATTGTGCTGCGTGATGTCTTGGAAGAGAAAGAGTTTCAAAAACAAGAGGTGCTTTATCTTTGCTTTTCTTTTTGTGAATGCTGAAAGTTTGAGCAGCCTCAACAGCTCCATCAAATCTTTTACTTTCTGTCAGAATAATAATGATCCAAACACGACAGTTGTATTAGTGGTGATCGTACGCACCAGAAACATCCACAGAGGCTTCTTCAGGCTGTCTGTAAATACATTAGGGAGAAGAAAGAAAAGGATATTACTTTAAATCATCATTATAGACAGAAAGTAATGAGCATCCTAAAGCAGACTGCCAACAGAAGGCAAAAATACACAAGAGGCAGTCTGTGCACTCAGAGGGGAATTTCACAGAGCTTATATGGATTTAGCTCACTGCCTCCCTCATTGACTCTCTGCTTTCTGCATTTGCTGTTAGGGAAGAAATGCACACTAAGTTGTTTTTATTGCTCGGTAGACAGGGGGGAGAGGGGGTCACCTTCACACAGACGCTCATACACTCTCAACAGGGTGAACAGACTCCTCCCGTCTTTGTCATCTTTATTTTCTCCATGGATGTGCCAGAGCTTAAAAGGAGAAAACAGACTGCAGACAAACATATTAACCATCATCTCACTGTCTTCTGAGACCTTGACAATATTTGGAAGACATTTTAAAAATGTAAAATTATATAGACAACACAGTGGCATCAGTGAGATACCCAGGGGTGTGCTGGACTAGAGAAGTGGTTAAAAATCAGTTTCAAACATGCACCCACACACACTCAAATGCAACACACACACAGTATAAGTTAATTAGACCAAATGGCTTAAGGGAATTGGCAACTAAATCACGTTGGCTTTTTCTCCAAGCTCACAATGAGATTTAATTATGCAGTGAAACTTGTGGTGGCAAGGTACACCTGTAGAAAGTCCAAACTAGAGCCAGGATGATGAAGCAGTCAGGCTAATATCAGCTAATATTAGCTTATCACACAGATATTGGTATGTGTATCAGGGTGTATGTCAGCCCATAAAATAACTGCAGAACAGAAACACTGATGATATGTTTAAGGTAATTTAGACAGAGTGACACCATTACATTTTTCAACCATAAAATGTCCTGATTTCTGATGTATCAATGTTATTAGAATAACCATGTATGAAGTGACAATGTGAAAATAATGTGATATTGTGTTTGTAATGATGAACTGAAGGAAAATTATCACCTGTATCTGTAGATCCCCTTGGCTTTAAGGAGCTTTAAATCCAGTTTCAACTCATTGTTTAACTCTGCTGACCACAATTTTACTGTTCTGATTTTCTTTGACCACACACCTCACTGCAGACAACAATACTTAGCACCAAACAACAGACAGATACATTAAGCAACTAGCTGGTGAACACAGTGGAACATTTAGCAAATAAAGAGCCAGATATATTCTGCAGGAGGTGGTAGAGGCCAAAAACAGAGCTAAAAGAGAGTGAATATCAGACTTACAGTCACTAGTTATCTACAAAACACTATAAACACACCTACAAAATAATATTAATGTTGTTCCAGAAATGCTGAATGTGTAACTAGGCAAGTATTTGCTAACAAGTTCATCATATCAACTTAAAGGGATTGTTCAGCATGCTGGGAAATACACTTATTTGGCTTCTTGTGGAGATTCAGATGAGAGTCAATATTGCTCTCATGCGTAGGCTACAGTAAATATGGAGCTGGAGCTAGCATCCAGTTAGCTTAGCTTAGCACAAAGACAGGAAATCAGGCAAAAAAGTTAGACTGGTTCTGTCTGTACCAAAATCTGCCTAATAACACCTCCAAAGCTCCCTGATTACTAAGTTATATGTTGTTAGTTTAAGGTTAGCTATTTCCCCCAGTCTCCAGTCTTTGTGCTAAGCTAAGCTAATAGCTGCTGGTGGTAGCTTCATATTTAACAGTGAGAGAATCAATCAAACCTATATCCTAACCTAGAAAGCCATTTATATATTTCCCAAAAATTTTTTTGAACTATTCCATTTTCAAAAATATATTTATTAGGCCTATATTTAAAAATAAGAATATCAGCCAACATATCATTAAATGATTTTTTAAACTCCCAAACATCAGTACCAGCCTTAAAAATTCAGTATCAGTGGGTTGTAATCCTCACCCACATGGACGCATTATTATCAGATAAAAAACTCACACAACTTAGAAATTCTATTTCTTCAGTCTTCTCAGATGTTAACCTCTTTAAGTGGTGTACAACTTGACTACAGATCAAAAATGAGCTGGTTATTAAGAAGCTAAAGAGTTTCTGCAGATGGGATATGTGGTTTGATTGGATTCTTTTGCTTTGACTTTATGGTCAGCTGCAGTCTGCAGTGATGTGCTGTGTTTGATCACCTTCATTAGCATCATCATCCTCTTCTTTCACTCTTTTGTCAACTAGAGCACTGCTTTGAAGAAGCCTATATCCACACTGTTTGATCTCCTGGGAGGGCTTTTGGGATTAGCTTAAATGACTCTGCAGTTAGCTTTAAATCAGCAACGCCTCCCAAAATAGTGTCTTCTCAGCTAATGCCTAATCATTGTGTTGAGCAGTGATGGCTTAGCTAAGTCTGCAAGACAGGAGTCAGCCTTGGCACCGTTGTGACCCATTTGTAGGATGTCAGCTATCATTTTGCTGTTTATGAAATCTATAAAATGGAGTGGGGAAAAAGACTGTAATATGACAGTTGCCTGATAATCCTATCACTATCTCTAAACCAATTCCTTTAACGTCAGATTGGCTCATGAATACTGAGAGGACCTGGGGCCACAGTTCTTGCTTTAAATCACCACAGCTTAGAAAATCACTTTCTCATTCTAGTTCAGGATTAATTGTTCAATCTTGGGCATTTCCAATGGAGATTTTGGTTATTAAAAGGCCAGTACATCTTTGTCAGGAACAATCTTTGTTAATTATATTAAAACTGGTGATTAGATTTTCCCTCAGTTGTCTCCTTTATGATCATCGCTGTCATTGGTCTTAGTCATTACTACTCAATGTGTCCACTAGGATGGAACTGGCTCCACTGATGAACAGTACCGGCAGCGTTGTGCAAACCCTCCCTCTAAATATCACCCTGCTAAAGGTCTCTGTACAGTTTAAATATTAAAGTCCCTTCCAGTCGAAAACATATTTTTCTTAGTTGTTCTGTCACTTGGGTGTTTTACATTCAGTCTGCAGAATGATGTACGCAGAGTTTAACACTGAAAGATGTTTATCTGTTGACTGGGAAAGTTTCTGTGCTCACCCTAAATCTCAAATAATTTGTTTCTACATGATCAGGATTTTGTGACGCCACAACCAATCTGAAACCAATCGCGGGTCCAAAATGCAACAAACGTGATGAGGAAAATGTGAATTCGCGGCGGTTGCATGATGCACTGTAACAAATAACTTTTCAGTGAAGTAGGAGATGTGTCGTGTCCAGCAGTAAATGTTCAAAGCTAAAACATATTTGCACGCTTATAGATTCTTAAAATACAGGAGAAGTTATGTGTCTGCCAATTCCTTCAAAGTTTCTGCCAAGGAAAAGTTTTTCCTTCCCATTGGTTGCCAAGTACTTGCTCACAGTGAGAATGGTTGTAATGATCTAGATCTGCTCTATATCAAAAGTGCCCTGAGATAACCTGTTGTGATTCAGAGCTATATATAAATAAAACTGAGCAGTAGAAGTAGTTTACTGAGCTTTTTGTCAATGTGGAAATAGATAAATTATTAATGAAGAGTATTTATATATATATATAAAACTTAAAAAAAACACTTAAAAACCAAGACAAAGTTTTGGCAAGCTGCTTTCTTGTAGTCTCAACCCCGGATCGCACTCCCCAACATCTGAATCTGGAGGAGACCAACATCAGCCTGTCCAACATCAGAAACACAGAGACAAATGCAGTTTGATATTTTAACTTGTTCAAAACTTTCTTGCTGTTTATTTTGTAGAGTACATTTCATGTATGAAAGGCAATATATAACATTCATTGTTATTAAGGGATGAGATGTGATTTAAGAGGAAGCAACTACATCTATCATTTAATTCTATTTTCTATTCATTTTTAGCAAATGACATTTTAGTGATAAATGTCCAGTAAACCTACAGAACCAACTGTGATGTTCAAATGTCTTGTTTTGCCCAAACGGGCCCAAAACATATTAAATTTACAACAATACAAAAACAGAGAAAAATAGAATCAGCTATTTCATTGATAATGAAAATAGTTGCCATTTGCTTGATCTATAGAAACGTGATAGTTTTAGTTTTGTTTGTGTTATTGTTGTGTGTATCAGAGCAACCTTCATGTTTGTCAACACAACAATATTCACACAAAAACACACAGTAGAAATAGGTGTTGCATAAGTTGCCATGGTTTCACCATAGCACTTCTTTATTAGCAAAATCATGGATATTAGTCCACTAATGTCCCCATCCAATGGAAACAGAGGGTTGGGGGTCTAGGGGGGATATGTAACTTGAAACCATCACAGATCATAATCAATAACAGTGCACTTGTACCCAGCCACCTGTCTGTCTATGCACTGAACACAGATCTACATGGTCCTACTGTTCGTTACAAGGCCGCCATTGGCATCCCTTTTCAAAGCTTCTTTACTTTGTGATTCAATTCCGAATGTTTCAGTTTGTAGCAACGCACAAAACAACGTGCTTAATTAATTAGAGAGAGTAGCTTCTTTTTTGGTCTCTAGAAAAAATAAAATTGAAAGAGGATGACAAGTAGAGGAATAAAGTCCCTTTGTTTTATATTGTACACACTGACACACAGCGTCACCACAATCACACAGGCTTTCGGCTCAATCAAAACAGAGATTCCACTTGCACACATGCAAACCACATCCGAAAGTGCACAGCTCTCTCAAGGTTGGTAGTATGTCAGAGTCAGAGGAATTGGTCTACAGAGTTACTGGTCTTGCTTGGTTTGTACAAGGAAACAAAAATGATACAACAATGAAATAATCAGAGGAAAAAGTATTATGGACTCAGGGGGCTTGGGGAGAGTTGAATGGTAACATTCACATAAACCAACATCTAAACAACAAAACCAAAAAAACACTGCAACTAAGGCAGCATGCAAGGCACAAGCACCTACAAATAAAAGACAAAGTGTGTTCATTCAAGGACACAAAAAAGTGAAGGCCCCCTTTTATATAAAATTAAATAAGATAAGGAAAACAAGCACATTTAAAACTGTGAAAAATCCCTTACAGACAGCGTTGTACAACATTTTACACAAAACGTTTACACACCGCCTTTAAACTTTTAGAGATGAACATAAGTTAATAAGAGGTTAAAAGTGACATTCTCAGCAGGGTCCATGAAGACTTCAGTCAGACTTCTTGAATAAAGTCACTTGGTAAGTCGGCCACCAGGCTGCCTGAGCGGAAACACAATGATTAGAGGAGGGAGAAATGTAACGGCACACTTCATTCAGCTCGCCCTTCACAGCAGACATTACCTTTAGAAAAGGGTCAGATCCTTCAGGTTGTTCTTGATGATGACGTCAGTGACGGCATCAAACACGAACTGCACGTTCTTGGTGTCTGTGGCACAGGTGAAGTGGGTGTAGATCTCCTTGGTGTCCTTTCTCTTGTTCAGGTCCTCAAACTGGCACTGAATGTAAGCTGCTGCCTCCTCGTAAGTGTTGGAGCCTGAAGGAGAGAGGACAAAGAGGAGACATAACTAGGAGGGGAAAAAACAGCACACACAAAAAATTGGCCAATAAAATGAAAAACTGATAAAACTTTTTTTTCTGTAAAACAAGACAAAAAATAAAACTGCAGGCTACATAATGCCTGATACTTGTGTCACCTAATAATAGAATTATTTGAATATACACTGTATAAACTACACCTGCACAAGGTAATACAATCCACTACAATCTTTTCCTACAGTCTACTTTTATGACGCCTGTTATCAGTTTTTTTTTACGCAGTCATAACTTTCCCATAATGCATCTTAATACCATTTGTTTATTTTCCCCTGCCTCCTACATGACCAACTTCTTTCACACGCTACACCTCCAGTTTGTAACAGACTTTGTTGATAAATTGGAGGTGTCAAGCTGAAATAACCCTGATGACTCCATCATCTCCTCCAGGACCACAGGAAACATCATACAGCTGTTTCATGTCAGAGAAAAAAATTGCTGAAGTAACCTTTTAATTTTGTTACAAATAACATGAATGTTGTTTTTATCTGAGCCAGCTGCTGGACATTTGTTTATGAGCCGACTTTGTTGCTCACCTGTCAGTTATCTGACTGGTCAGCAGTGGTAGTTTGAACGCTGCAGAGAAACTTTACTGACACTGAACTGCTTTGCTCCATTTCATCTGACAGTGGTGAGATTTCTTACTGGGGAGTAGCTGAAGGGAAAGGCTGGATGCTTTTTGCGTTTGCTTTATCAAATCTTCAAATAAGTTTGGATTGTGAACATGTGAGCACCAATAATTCCCGATGACCCTGACAAGGACATATTGTTTAAACATGAAGCAGTCACACAGTTCAGGAGCAGAGCAGAGAGGACAATGAAGAAAGATCTTTGTGTCCGATGTAGAGACTGCCACACCTTAGAGCAGCCACACGAGGCAGAAAAGACTTATTGTCTAAAAAATGGATGGTGAAATGTGAGCAAGTATGATCTGGACCTGCAGGCCTGAGTCTAAATAACACTTTTAAAACTCTGCAAGTAAAAAAACTGAGTAAATTTTTTCTGTGTTTATAACATTATTCAAATTATTGTGATGGCACAAGTTTGTTTGTAGAAAAATGATTTAGACTACATGTGGCTTTTTTAGCATTCATTGCCAAGCCTCCACTGCTCAGACCCACTAGTGGATTTGAGATCTTCTAAGACATGATTTCAGTCTGTGAGTGTGTCTGTATGTCTTTCTTTCTCACCTGCATATTCTGGGTAACAGATTGTGAGAGGGCTCTTTTTGATCTTCTCCTCAAACAGGTCTTTCTTGTTGAGGAAGAGGATGATGGAGGTGTCTGTGAACCACTTGTTGTTGCAGATGGAGTCGAACAGCTTCATGCTCTCGTGCATGCGGTTCTAAACGAGGGGAGAGAGGCATAGCGGTGACCAAACAGAGTTCAAAAAGCCAAATAGTGAGGGGTGCGTTACGGTCAGACGGGTCTCACCATCTCCTCATCCTCAGCCAGCACCAGGTCGTAGTCGCTCAGGGCAACACAGAAGATGATGGCAGTGACTCCCTCAAAACAATGGATCCACTTCTTCCTCTCTGATCTCTGGCCACCCACATCAAACATTCTGCAGCGAGATCACAGAAACACACTGTTAAATAACTGTAGCACACAAACAACACATTTTCACTCCTAAACATGCATCTCAACTCTTTGTGTCAGTTATTGATACTAACTCCATATTTCCCTGTAGCCATGTTGTATCCTCAAGGGGATCCTGGAAAGTATGACTCAGACCCTCACCACTTCTACTGCTGCTTTATTGACGTGTGGACCACTTTATGACAATGTGCCCACTCTGTGATCTTAATTTGATTCAGGCAGTGGGAATGTTTATTCCCTGGTGTAGAAGCTAGCCTGATGATCAGACTGAATCGCCATTTTGTTTCACCAAATTCATTCAGCCTGACGATGTGTGCAAGTTAGTCGATTTCTGTTTGGGAGCTTTTATTGGGAGTGTTATCTTCTGTTGTTTTGCCCTAACCAATCAGCAGCGAGTGACACGTCTGTCCCATTGACACCATTTTCAACAGTTACTAGGAGCAGTTAACATTTTTCATGTTGATTAAAAATGTGTTGATTTAAGAGTTTTTTCTGTATGTTGTAGAGCTGCGTCATCTCACTCATGCTTGCAACCATATTTTGTCACTACTTTTCATGAATGTAGCTAATTAGTCATGTGAAAAGATGACGCCCCCCCCCCCCCCACAAAGCTCTCATTTCTCTGACTGTTTTTCTCAACCAGCATGTCCAACACAGACGACAGTGAGAACAACACCGTACCTATTTGAATCAGTAAACAAATCGGCGGCTGTTGAACTGTGGTGGTTGTACTCACTTGAAGTGCAGGTCCTTGAAAGTGAAGTGTGTTTCCACAATACCAGTAGTTTTGACTCTGGTCCTCAACACATCCTGTTGGGTGGGTACGTAAGCGCCGTGGGATATCCTGTCCAAGTCATTTAGGTAGCTTTGGAAAGGAAAAAGCCAAGAGACAGAGAGATAAATATTGAGACTAGATACTAAAAAATGTATATATAAAAAAAGCATAGCAGTTTGCAAGCTAAGATTGAAGAATGTTATTTTGTGAGGTGCAGCTCCACATTAGTTCCCATGTATGTGTCAGTGCATCCTACTCACTATGCTGCAGAGTCGTTGAGCTGGTACTCTCGGGAGCGGCTGAAGCAGGCCTGAACTCCTCCGTCCTTCCACAGCCGCTGGATGACCCCGGCCAGCTCGCCTGTCATGAATCCCTCCTCTGCTGAGCCCGCCAGGACGAACAGCTGCCGCGCATCATCCTGACAAGACACAGCCATCTCCCATTTAAGTCATAATCCACAACTTTTCCACCTGAATTTCAGTTTTTATGTCAGCAAGAAAAGTATATGTATTTGTTAGTTACCAGTTTTTCGTTTTAATTTTTTGTTAAAACTCTGAGGATAAATAATGTTTACAGTGCATTTATTGTCAAAAACAACATTTATTGTATCACAGCAGAATTATGCTACAGTTGCTGTGGGTGTAATCCTAACCGACTGAATTCTGACTTAATTATGTGAAGTCATTTCTCATAAGATCACAATAAAATATTTCTGCCACTCACAAACAGCCTTGTTTGAAAACAAATTAAGAGATGAATTGAAAATGACAAATTAGTGTTGTCAGTTCTGGTCATTTTAGCTGTGCCACTTTGCATAAAATTAGATTTCAAAAGCTGCACAGTGTCTTCAGTGGGTCAGTGGCCAAAAATTGATATCTGTAAGAGCAGAAAATCAGGAGCAAAAAGCTTTGGCTGTAAAATTGGTCACGATGACAGAGCCAGGCCAGTCACGCTTAGGCAATGACTAAGCCTCTTGTTATGCCAGGGAAAAACAGATTTGCGAAATGAAACAGGAGTCTGTTTAAAATAAAGGATAAATAAAATACTCAGCAGTCTGCATTTTATTTATTTGCAGCGCATGGTAGTAATACACCACATCACAACACCAAACCAATGTGTCTCCAAAAAATAAGGAACATTGCTGATTATTACTGTAAAACTCACTGTTGACAGGGAGCTCTTTTGTACATGTACAGACACGTGCAGCACAGCAGGGTTACCATATGAACTGAGGGACCCACTGACAGTTCTCATGTAAAAAACTTCAGCTTTAAACAAGTGAATTCATTTTGAATGTTATGCTAAACATCTACCAGCTGTCTGACCTGCTGCACAGAAGGGAGTGAACAGAAAACTACCCAGTGGGTCAGGTGGCAGTTGACCTTACAGCGCTGAACTATACATTAGCACCATAATACAACCTGTAATATTCCAAGAACAGAGCAAATGCCAGCTTTGTTTTCCCTTCACTCACCGCTCTGGCTGAATCAGCAAAGTCAATCTTGAGGCGTCCCATAGCTCTGATGATGGCAATAATGGACTGGATGGTGTTGCTGTAGACCACGGCCTTGTACTGCTTACACTCCTCCTCTGAGTAGCCTGCTTCGTGGATGATCCTGATGCACAAAGACATGACATCAGCAGTAGTCTCCAAGCAGCATGGATACGTTAATAGATTATTATGATTAACAGAAAGTTTTAGGCTGGGAACAGCAGACTGGGGTGTGTTTTCTGGATCTGGATTCAGACTTTTTGTTCTGATCGGTCATCAAATTTGACCGTTCTGAGTTAATTAAACTGTTACAGTTTATATATATAGTTTATATATATAGGTATTTATTTGAGGAAAATTTGTGTAATACTGACATTTTGTACTCATTTGTATTTTTGTCATCAAGTATGTAAGTTTGTGTTGGAGGGAATTTTTGGCTGTGAAATATTCTTTATTTATTATCTAAGTCACAACATATACTGTCCACAATTTTATCTGTGGGTCCCATTTCTGTGTGTAAAATTATGTGTATATTGTGCCCTCAAACTTCAAACAATGGGAACAACAACGTAGAATCCACAGCATGTGCAGTACTTTTTTTGCTAGAACTCTGATGGTTACCTCTACAAAAGGTAAGGTAACGTAAACTTGCAAGTGATGACGCAAGATGATGATAACAGCTGTCCATCATCTCAATTCACTGCTCGCTCTACAGTAAAATACAGTGTCCCTTATTATAGGGATATGTGAGTGAACAAGCGAATGATTCCTGTCACAGTGGATAAGTGTGCAGAGGGTGTCTCACCTGTTGATTACTAATGATCACAGCAGCATCAAGTGATCTAGTGCTTTTATATGGTAAAATGTAACATTAACTCTCTATGTGGTCTGAGGAGAGTCTGTAGGACTGAAACACTGTGTGTTGTAGATGATGCTCCGAACAAACAATACTTGAGGCTTTGTAGTCATGCTCAATGAGTAGTAAAATGTGATGTTGCTCATCCACACTTACTTCATCTGTTTAACAATTGTACTTTTCCCAGACTCTCCAGCACCTGAAACAGAGAACAGATGGGACAAATTAAATTACAGTCAGTGCAGTGATATGATATTATTTTAAGTATAAATCACAGAGAAGTGGGTACACTGTGTACAGAATCTACTAAAAGTCACCACAAGTTCACTGCTGACTACTGGGATATAAACACACTATTTTTTTTAAATAGTTTTTTGTTGATAAAGGATTTGCTCCGTCATGAATCTTAATCTGTTTGACATCAGAATACTTAAAAGGATTCTGTTGTTTTTCCTCTCCTGTCATTCATTTACGTGCCTCTGTACAGACAAACTGTCACAAATAGATGTAATGTAAATCCCAGTAAAATTATGGATTAATTCTTGTCAAAGGTTCTTTTATACCTCTCTGCTTCCCATTCAGTGATGGGTGACATATCTGAGAAGAAATTAATCCCTTAAAAACAGGCCACTTTATTGCACATCCATGTCTTTTTGTTAGCTTGAACAACAGTTATATCAAGCTACACTGATTGGGCATTTTCAGAGAGGCCTGCAATGATTTTGCAATGATTTTGCAATCGTCTGATTCAGCAATCAGTGTGTGCAGCCCTTCAGTCAACACACAAGAATCACACCTAAGATGCAAAATAAATAGATGATGATGTCAGATTAAATCTCAAACCCAAAAACAAAAGATAAGTCTCTGCAAAACACACTTTCTCTAAATTCTATTTACTTTAACCTGAAGCATATCAGAGGCTTCACTGCCACAGAACGCAGTGGAGAAGTGTCTATGGCCCAGGTTGAACAGGTCACAATGCAATTGGATTAATCAACTAGATCCTCCCGTCAATGAGATTACACAAAGCTTTAACAACCCTGGGTTAGAAACTCGCAGTGCGTCAGACTGACTGGCTGGACTCAAAGCTGTCACATGCATCTCATATGGATGTTGATTTGAGAGCCATCAATACAGAACACTGTGTGAGGCAGTGTGATGGCACCACGGCCTTAAAAGATAAAAGTTATGAAATATAAGAAAAACACATAATGGTGTAATTCTGACATTCATCTGAATTAGCCTAAGAGGTGTTTGGTGCACGGTCTCTCATACAGCTCTCACGCAGCTCCCTCTGAGATCCAGGGGTGTTTTCAGCTGAGAGCACAACATTTTAATTACCATAACTCTGCAGGGACCCACTGCTCCCTAGTGAGGAGAACTGTTCATCAATTCATCGTCCCATATGATAAACAGCCACACACCGCAGACACAGAGCTAACATTACCGTAAACATCGTGACACACTTAAAATTAATTTCCAAAAACATGCTCACGCTTCAATAAGCTGCTGAAATTGAAGCGCTTAATGGCTGGCAATTATGCCAAAAAGTGGGAAATGTAAAAATGGTTCAGGTTTGTCACTAAGCTATGATGTTTGACAGGGGTACACTGGCCTGACCAGGGAGCACACATTCCTCCCAGACTATATGAGATGCATGCAGATGATGTGCCAACATCTCTTGTGTGGCTCTTTCTCTGCTACTGTACCACAAAAAAGGCAGCTCCACAAAAACAAAGATCAATCTTTATGATTTGTATTTGTGCAGTACAGTGTACACAGTACCACTCAAAACACTTGTCTCAAGAGCATGTCATTTGCAGACTACTGCATTAATGCAAACACCCCCTGCAGGATGCTTGACAGAGCAGCAAACTGCAATACGCATGTAGGGTAAAACTGCCTTTCTCTCTATTTCACTCAGAGACACACACACAGTGTAAAAGACACTCAACGTCACAAATGTGGAAGTGAAACACACCCATGAGTTCAAAGATATATGGTAATAGCCCCATCAGATGATAAATCCACAAACCATTCCCACATGTCTCATGCAGGTGCTTGTGGGAATCGTGACAGGAAAAAAAAAACAACCATGAAAATTCAAATCAGGTCCATCTCAAATGACAAACACACACAGAAGAAGCAGCTGCTGCAGCTGGGTATCATACAGTGTGTGTGACTGTGGTATGGTCACATGTCTGAAAGTAAGTGGTGCCACAGACACACTGACACCTGCCTGAATTGAGATTAACTAAAAGATGCACAATACATATTGCATCTTCCAAACAGCTTGTGGACTACGTGGCTCAGGCAGACGTCGAGTTAGCACTCACTAGCTGTCTCTGTTGTGTGTATAGTTGCCACAGATGCTTATTGCTGTCCACCAGGCTGAATAGGTTGCTATGCAACCTCTCACTCGTCTTTTCCAGACTGAAACAGCCAGCAGTGGTCATCAGCTACCGGTAACAGGAAGAACTGAGAGGAGGTGTGGCAGCTTTCTTTGAAACAATGAAATAGAGAGATGTGAATCTGGATATCGTCTGGAAGATAAGTAACTGTTTTAACATCACACAATGTTGAACTGTGTCTTTTAACAGTCTTGAAGGCTGCATTACAGTTTAGTGATACCATTTTCTGAACAGATTTGCCTGTTCTAGCTGGATGAAATGTGAGTGTGAGGCTCTGCCTGCTTGGCCACCACATTCAAATGACCATACTAATGTTTTTTCCATCAGACACCCTATCAGCTAACCTCATTTTAGATCGCACTGAGAATAAAATCACAATTTGCCATACACAACGGATCATTACATTACACATAAAGGTGATGATTGAAAAAAGACTGTACATAACTCTATAGCAATTACAGATAAGACACATTTTTCAAATCTTTCCTCCATGTCTGGAGTTCAAAGAAACATTCGGACTAGTTGAGCAGCATAGCTGGCATTGTCTCTAAAACCACCAGTACAAACATTAACTAACTGCATAAAATGATATTTCCAAAAACAACAACTTTTCTACAGTGAGGATGTATACTTATTCAAAATCTTCTTAAAAACAGTAGCTAGTGACATCCAGTGTGGCAGACTGGTCGTTTGTTTATAGGGAGTGAACCGGCCTAAAGTACGGATAGTGTTTATTTTATGTGATGAATGGCTGCCTAACAGAAAGACTGCTAGCTACTTTGATTTAAATAATCATAATGACGGCAGTGTACTAATGACAGCTTTACAGACATTTCAGACCTGTTGAAAGATAAAATCTCATTCACAAGTTTAAGCTTTCTGCTGGCTAACTAATCCGAGCTAGCGTCGGGGCGCTAACCTAGCTAAGCAGCTAACTGCTGAGCTAAATTAGCTCACTGATTCAGCGGCTGGGTGCGGTGGGATTAAAACTAATCTCATTGAACTGATAACTAGTTTATTGTCTGGGGCGATTTAAATTTGCTGAGGGGAAAAAGACAGAAACTCGTGGGTTTCCAACTTTTTCTTGTTTTTTTTTTTTGTTTTTTTTTGCCAACTAACGCCTCCACCGTGCCATTCATACAACGCCGTGAAACGTCTCCAACTCTGCCGCTTGTGTCGTCAAGTTATTTAACGATAAAACTTTTAATTTAGCTAAAACACAAACACGCTATAACACATGTTGACTATAAGTTTGTGGCAGGCGGTGGACGGGATTAAGACCCAGTCCCTCCGTCACCCCCGTGTTTCTCTCACCGAGAAGCAGCAGCTTGACCTCCCGGGCCGCTTTCTCTCCGTCGTCCCGCAGGTTCCTGTCGATCATCTTGCTCCGCTCCTGCGCCGCCTTGTCGTCCGTGCTCAGAGTACATCCCATCTTCTTCTTCCCCTGGCCTCCGAATAAATAAATTTAAAAAAGGACGCAGACTACAACGCAACTTGAACTATGAGTGCATCAACATGCAAAGGCTACCGAGCTAGCATCCACTGAAGAAGAGGAGGAGGAGGAGGAGGGAGGGAGTGAGTCTCTCCAGCACTTGAGATTCAAACACGCCCTTTGCTTCGCACTCAAGCTCCCGATCTCACGTCTCAAATATTAGTTAACCTCAAAGTGCGGCCTTCGGGACGCCTGGCTCTCCTCTTTGTGCCTGAATCTTTCACGGACAAAACGGGGCAGGGAGGAGCAGGGAGGAGCAAACATCTACTGTTGCTCTGAGAGTCCGAGTCCGAAAATATTCGTTTCCTGTCCTTCGTCCAACATACCCCCGAACTGCGCATGCGCGAAAGAGCAACAAGCTTCTTTCAAAATTTTAATCTTCGTGCTGAAGTTTCGACCTGTCTGCTGTCAAATTATACATTTGTTTGATTTGAAGAAGTAATTACAACTCCTGCAGCAAACAGACTTGTTTTAAAACACTGCTTCCTTTCATTTCATTTATTTAAAATAGCCAAAAATTCAACAGTAATTGTGGTATGTGCAAAAGCTTGTGCACCCTGCTCTTTGTAAAATCACTACTTGGTCCGTTTGTTAGGACTTATAAACCAGATCAAAGATCTGTCAGCTGATAACATCTCCAGAGCTTATGAATTCTCTGACTCTGCAAACCCTCTGGTAATATTCAACAACCACGGTCTCCTCTAAGCAACTGACTGAGGCTATGAAACGTTATCAAAGCACCTCTAGCTTTAAGTTACAACTGTCTGAAATGTCATACAGAAATGGCAGTTAAGGGGAACTGTGGAAGTCAAGACAAGATCTGAAAGTCACAGGAAACGTTTGGATAATAATGCATATTTGCTGGACAGAAAGGTGAAGTAAAACCAAAAGCAAAACCCCATATGACTGCAAGGGAGCTTGACACAGGAGTGGTGGTGCACCAGTACAACTGACGCACAAACAGGATCTACATGAAAGAGTCATCAGAGGGAAACCTTACCTGCAACCTCATCACAGAAGTCACTGTCTGAAGTTTGCAAAACAATCATTGTGAACAGATGACATTACTACTGAGCTGTATGGCTACAATCAGTAAAGGTGTTTGTAGAAGCAGCATTTGATGACAAGAACACCTTGAAAATGGTTAAACATGAAGGCGGAAATGTTCTGGTTTGGTGCTGTGTGACAGCCAGTGGCTCAGGAAACACTGCAGAGATACAGGGAGGAATGGATTCTACTAAATATCAGTAAATTCTTTAGGCAAATATCCTGCAGTCAGTCAAGAAAGTGAAAGTGAAAAGAAGCCAGCTTTAACAATGGGACAATGATCCAAAGCAGACCTCAAAATCCACCATACATGAACTACTTCAAGAAACGCAAGCTGAGGCCTCTGGGACGGCCCTCACAGTCCCCTGACATGAACATCATTAAAATCTGTGGATAGATCTTGAACACGCAGGACAGCCTAAACATTCACAGACTGTCATGTGTCCTTTCAGGGCCGTGTAACCTCATGTCTGTTCACCATCTTTTCACTTTCACAAAAATCAACAGAATATGTAACTTGCCCAGGGGTGCCCAAACTTTTGCATACAGAGCAAAGCGTTTGAGGTACTTTTTCAACATTATTAAATACTGAAAAAAATGGACTTTGTATTTGACAGTTTTGATTTGGTAAAACAAAATTGTGTCTACTTCATTATTTTGATTTAGTACTTCATTACTTTTATTTAATTAGTCACAAATGTTGATTTAATTCCCTATTTCATCATTTGTATTTATTAAGTCATAGTTTCAGCTTAGTATTTCATATCTTTTTACCTTAATTTGTGATTTAATAAGTCAAAATGTCGATTTTAATTTGCTATCTCATAATTTGGAGCAACCACCTAATAGTTGTATTTAATTAGTAAATAAAGTACCTTGTTTTCCCATTTTGATTTAGGAAGCAATGATTTTTGACTCGTAACTTTGATTTATCAAGATTATTGTCATTTTTACTCTGTCTAACTTTTCATCTGTTAAACGTTTACTGGTGGAAATTTGCCTCCAAAGTTAACAGTTATTTATGGAGCAGTTCTTACTGTCAGGTGTTTACAGTTACAGTGTTTTCCTGCCACACTGTAAAACATTATGGTGTTCAGACATTCAGGCGACAATTTGGGCAAATCAGCTGCAATTAAACTTTAGGATATTTGTTAAGATTGGGTATGCAACATATGAATAGGACAGAGAGTTATCAGTACAATGCATTCTTCATCCATGCTGTCACTGCTGATTTGCATTGCAAGCCTCTGTCATGAGCTGCCAATGCTCAGTAATATCTTTGCATGAGCAGCTCACAAAGATAAACAGCTCAAACAGAGACACCATTGGTGCTGACGGGATCAAATGTTTAAAAATGTCAAAAAAGTTTCTTTGTCATTCCAATTATTAAAGAATGCAGATGAAAATACATACAGTCTCTTCAGGGATCAGGATATAAAACATTAGACAGAAACATAAAGTAAGTAAAGTGTATGAATTCATCCTACTATTGTTCTTACAAAATGAAAAAATGGACAAGTACTTGTTGAAATAATCAGAAGTTAAAAAGTCAGAATGAACTCTAAAAGAGATTTCAACAACACTGGGTACAAAGATCAGTTGCTCTGATGGCAAGGGCCTTTAGTGTTAAACATCTCTGTCAGGTGATGGAAAGATAAGCTGAGGCTCACAAATGAGGGTCACACCCTGTGGTTAAGCTTAGTCCATGACCACATCCAGGAATTCAAATGACCGGCAGATGATTGTGTGATTCAACCTCAATCAAAAGAGCTGAAATGAACAGACGACATGAATATGTCATTTCCAAGCGATGAGACATGAACAGTTTAGATGAATAAAATTGGATATGCATGATCCTCTGGTCATATCATTGTCTTGAAATGACTGTGTGATTATGCTCAAACATAGACACATGTGGTGCAAATATGGTGAAAAAAAGTGAGTGTTAGAGAGTTAGTTTGACCTCAAGTGAATGATCATGTTCTCAATGGTATTATGTATAAATGGGATGGGAAAGGGTTGAGTTGTGGTCATAATTCATCTCCTCACTTTGCATACAATTTCCATTGCAGATGGTTGCTGCAATATGCAAACAAGCGTTATATTTTGTTTTCTTTGCTCTAAATGAGCGTGGAAAGATTTTCCTGTGCATGTGCAACACATGAGAAGAAGAGGCCATCAGGTAAACAGAGCAAAACCCTTCTCTTAACAACGATAAAGCACACTAGTCAGGTTTTGAAAGGAGGATGTGTTTTGATTTTTTTTCTGCCTGGCGATGGGGTGTGTAGTATTGTTGCCATGACACAATCGTGCCACAGCACCCCCAAGCAACAGGAAATGTTCTGACTCTTTCAAGTGATGGAGCCTCATGAGTGTGAGTTGAATAGTGAAACGACAGAGCAGCTTGTCAGCACTCTGATGCTCATTACGTTCCACAGAGATCAGGGCTTCCAAGTGGGAGCTATTAGTGTGTGTGTGTGTGTGCTATACAAGCCTCCATATCACTGCACAGATGACTGCAAAACTTTCTCATTCTGTGAGCCTCAAACATCACGTCAGACTCTATGTTTAAAACATGGATGGTCAAATAATCACTGCTGAGTGACGTCAAAGACCACCCTACAGCGGAGACAACCCCTCCCCAGTCCTCCCCCCAACTACATTTTAATTAAGCACCACTGGCAACTGAGCAAACTCCATCATCTGATGAAAAGAGACTGTTACTGAGCTGAAAAAAGCCTGTAAAAGTTGTAATTTTTGAAAAATAAAATGCTACAGACACGGTTAGATAATCCCCAGTTTTAAGTTTTTAAATATCCAGTCTTTTCTTTTTTTCTTAAGATATTTTCTCTCACTCTGTATTAATGCAGTGCTCTACATGAGAATCTTTTCCAGGTTTATCAGGGAGGTGAGACTGTATGAGGAGCTGTTGCAGAGAATGGGTACCTGTAGATGGCAGCAGAGTCATGAAACAAACACACGGGACAAGACAAAAACATGAGAGCTGTCGACCAGTGGCTGAAGAATGGACATTTAATGGGACCTTTAAGAAAAGAACGAAACCTTTCATCTGTGTTTTTATGTATTCATAAAAACGTAGGAACTTAAAGGGGCACTCCACCAAGTTAACACATGAAGGTTGAGGTTAAAAATCAGAACAGAAAAGCCTTCATTACAAACTGTGTATGTATGTGAGTGGGCATTCAGAACAATGTTATTGATCTGCATTATGGGATATGTAGGGTCCAGTGTTTTTGTAGGATTACCTACACTATCCTGAAAAACATGAGATCTCAGCCTCAGCTGCTTCTATTTTGACCTTCCATATTTATTGATTGATTTATTTCATCTATCTCGTGTGAGTCCCCCAACACTATGGACGAGCACTATTAAAGGTGCTATATATAAATTTAGAGTATCGCTACATAGCCAATGTTAACGTTAACAGCTGTTTACTTACCAAGAGCTTCAGCCATCATTATATTTTCTCTTCTGTATGAAGTGCTGCCTGCTGATTCTTATAAATGTTTAGTGTTTTATCATTAATGTGGGAATCAGCCAACAGTATGGCAACAGAAAAGAGAATAGTTGAATGTAGGTCTGCTGTACATTAGTGCCATTCATTGGCAATCATATTATCAACTGTTAATTTACAAAGAAAATATACTGAACTATAGCCACAGTTTGTGCCCCTATTACCATTGTATTAGAGTCACAGAGCCAAGAATCTATTCTGCCAGTGATGTTCTGATGTTATTTCCAAAATGTTCGAAAGCTCTTCCAACAGTCTGGATGAAAAATATTGTATCCATTGCATGATATAAAAAAAAGATTTTTTTTTTTTTTTTTTTTTTTTTTACCTGTTTCTACCCAAGTATCACCACTGTTACCAAATCCAAATAAAGATGGTAGTTGGAAATGACATACAGTACATGTACATGTTCAACATAAACATAAAACAAACAAAATGTAATTATCAGTTATATGTGTCTTCATTGTCTATTACTTTGTATTGTATTTTGGTACATCTTATTTTCATCTGAGCAGAGAGAATGTGTTTGAATCCAGATGATTAGAAGAACCTTTGACAATTTAAGTGAGTCAAGTATTGCCAAGATTGCATGGTTATATATTTTTCTGAAAAACTGAGCTCTGTGACTTGAATCTAATAGTAATGCATGAGGCACACAAACTAATTAATCTATAGAGGTAATATCAGTGCCAGCAGTTGACCAGAGTCCAGGTGGACCAAATCCCAACTGGCCACAATGATGATTTATAGCCTGTCTTTGATGAATCATCAGAAGAGATTATAAAGTCACGATCTGCTCTGGGCCCTGAGGAGAGTTACAGTAAATGTCTAAGTGTCATCAACATCAGCCTATTAGCACATGATGTAGTATACAATTATACTCAGAGAAAAATAAAGAGATCATGAGAGGGGCAAAATTAGCAATATGACTGAAGTTTTCTCGCTCCTGTTACACTCTTTGTGAACTCCGTGGTTTTGTTGGTAACTGAATGCACCAGTAAATTTCAGTAAAAAATACAAGGCTGGTATTATGTGTTTGTCCCTTCTCCATTCAAACAGCTGCTCAGGCTCCAACTAGATGACCTCATTTCCCTGCAGCCTTTGGGCTTTTCTTCATATAGTGAAAAGGAGAGAGCTTCATTGTTAGCTGTGTTTTTCATTTTTATTATTATTCCTCAGGCACATAAGAGTGGTGGAAGGCAAAAATCTGAATGAGGGTGTTCCTCTTATGGTGAGGACTCTTAGAGATGTAAATCATTTTATAAGAATTATGGTGTGAGACTGTGGTGCTCTATGTGGGTGAAGAAAAGAGGAAAGCGTATAAATATTAAGAGAAGGAACGATGGGAGAGGTGATGTGTGAAAGGGCAGCGTATGTGTGTGCGAGGAGTAATGGCTTTTATCACTCATGGTGCTATGCATCATATGCCCTGCAGCAGTGCATCCTTTATGTTTTCTTACTGTCCTCCTTTCAACTCTGAACACTTTTCCTGAATGTATATGAGACAGTCTGTGTTGGACTTTTGATCGTAGGTCAGCTCGTGTGTAACTCTGCTGGAAAAAGCGTATTCCAACTCACACAATAAAACAAAGGATGAAGCCCTTTGATGAAACTGAGACCTTTAACCAGCCCATTCACATATGCACGAGGAAGGATTCGAATGAAGATATCATGCAAAGCAATTGCCAGTGACCAGCCAAGACTAGACATGACTGTACGACCCTCATGAATTATACATTCAGTGTCGAGCTTTAAAACCACACAAGCCATCGCCCAGAGGAAGCATCATGAAAACAGTTCTCCAGTTATGTTTTGACATTTCACTTGGAATCATAAGAACCATAAAGTATGCCACCATACAATACACGTGGTCTTATTATTTCACAAAGTACAAATGATGAATCCCTTCCTGCTGTCACAGTAGACACTTAAATATGCTTTTCATGTGGTTGTCTATAATGCCACTGCAAACTTTAAGGTTACAAAACCACTCTTTTAGCAGAATGTTAGTTGCAAAGCAAATTGTGATTTTGCAGGGGTCATGGGCGAGGTGCAGTAATTTCTAGCTTGCTGTTTCACCCTGTTTCCAGTCTTTCTGCCGAGCTAACCTGACTGTAGCTTCAGGTTTATTGTACAGACATGACGGTGGTATCAATCTCCTCATCTAACTCTCAGCAAGAGAGCAAATAAGCGTTGAACTGTTCCTTTAACTATTTTACCATTGATATGCTACTTATCCTTATCACCAGATCCTAATGTTGTAAGGTCTGTGTTATCATTCATCTTTGGTAATACTGATTACTGATTATCATTATAATTATAATAGTAATACATGCCAGAGTTTCCTTGAAATTCAAGGAGCTTCTAGGACACAGGAAACCAAAGACACACAAAGCCAGACACACACACACACACACACACACACACACACGCATGTCGTGGAGACAGAGAGTCAAAGCCTCATATTGATCTGTGCTCATGACAAATGGTTAAAGCAGAGGTGAAGCTCATGGCTTGTGGATAGCTGTGGACAGTTTTCTACAGAACCATCACCATGTCAAAAAAAAAGAAAAATGTAAAATGATACAAAGGATTTCTACAGTTTACATTATATTCTAGAAAATAATCTAACAAACTAATGTTGATGTGATTGGTGTGGACCAGGACAAGCACAAGAAATCATGTCATATTTTCTTGTATCACATTGTGTCTACATGTCCGGCTGAGGCCTGTTTGATGGCACGCTCCTCGTTTCATTTGCAATATATTGTTTAGTATATAGGGTCCATTATTCTCTGTGATAATTCCATCAAAGTAAGGTCATCCACCAACTGGGGCAGACTGCGTCACCGGTTTGGTTAAAAGGTCAAAACAGCAGAGTCTTAAAGGTTAACATCCCGCAGCAACAGAATAACAGAGAGGCGACCCTTCTCTTTTGTCCTCTTTTTAATAGTGCTTTACCATTTTATTTCATGCCACAGCTACTCAAACTTCTCTCCACATGATTGCCTACAGCTTTACGGTGCAGGAGAGCACGATGTGTTTGTGCTGGAGAGGCCAGTGTTCTCCATGGTTCTGAAACAAACATCTCTCTCTGTCCCTGTCTGTCTCCGTCTCCTGTTTATTCAAATTTGCGACCCTAGCTTAAGGGATCCAACACAACAGTCACTAATAGCCCCTGTAACCCCTCCCTACTCTGTCTGTCAGTCTCTCTGTCTAACACACACACACGCACAAACACACACGCATACAGACTGGTTCTTGTCAGAGGAGGAGCAACATCAACGTTGGGTTACTTTCTGCTTCTCTCTCTGCTCCACTGTGTCGACAGAAGTGACAGTAACATGGACGAAACTAAAACAGCTCATCCATGTCACTGCCTGCAGACAAGGTAAGATGACATTTCTCTGTGGATTTCTACCAAACTGCTGCAGGTAAGGACGCTTTTTTTTTTTTTCAAAGTAAATGAACATAACTTATGGATCAATGACTTTCAAGAGACCTTTTGGCTGAGGCATTAGTGAAGCCAACTATGTTTTTCAGCAAATCTAGAAAGTTGAAAAATGTATTTTCTATATTTTGAATTCCACAAAAAATCCCTGAGGGATCACAGACACAGACTCTTGTTTGAAGTCTTGCTGTGAAGTTAAAAAAAAAAAAAAAGGTTGATACAAAAGATGCTAAAAGTCAAATAAGGACAGTCTTGTGAGTCATTTACAAATATTATAAAACTGGACAGTATAAAAATATAAAGCAACATTATGGAAAAGTTCAAATATTGATTAAAATGTCACTGACACACAAAAGCAGAATTCCGGGAATATAATGTGATACGTCAATATATTGACTGAAATTTTACCCTCCACATGCTGTTTCAGCTTCCTGATGAAGTTTCTATTTATTGTAAAGTAGAACTGGGCTTTATTGTTCCCCTGAGGCTACTCTAGAAAACATTTATCTTCATGTCTGTCTTGAGCTGAAAGGTTTCAATCAGCCAGCAGCATCAGATCCTGACTCTGGATTCCCCTGTCTCCCTGCTCCCGAGGAATCCCCCCTGCCCTGGTTACACTGTGTTTGTGTTTAAGAGGGAAATTAGATTTCAAACAGACAGCTCCTCCCTGAAAACTGTAGGTCTACAAGATGAAATCAAGTTATGTTTGTTAATCTTTGCTCATTAACTCTCTCCTTCTCCTGTCCCCTGAGATGGACTTCCTCTGCTTGTGTGACACTGCGGTGTCCTTTTTATGTTATTATTTTGCTTGTGTGTTATCTCCTCTGTGCTGTATCATTCCAGTTTTATTTTGTAGACCTTTTCACCCTGGTCACTCTGTTATTTTGTGCCTCTTTTTTTCATCCTGGCTCCGCTGCAACACTGCAGAACAGACATTCAGTGGTTTTCTCTTCTCTCCGTTACACTGCTGTGCGAGGCCAAAACTCAGAATGATGTGAAATTTCCCACTCTTTAGATTCAGGACACACTCTTTTGAAATCACAACAAAACCTACTGACAGTAACTGGTGCAATAATATGAAGAAATATGCTGCAAAAAAAAAAAAAAAAAAAAAAAGCCATAAAAAACTATTTCAAATCTGTCAAATGTTGCATGTCAGATATTTCAAACTAAGTTTATTTGTTATTATTTATACATAAATACATACTGTATGCTTACGTGTCCCATCTGCACAGACATCCAAAATTATGAGACTTCCAGTCAGAAACATGTTTGCCCTGAAAAGATATAGTAAATAATAAAATAAATTTATGAGATGAAAATCTATTTTGCAATGAAACAATTAAAACTGACAACACTTTGATCCCTGTCGTCATTAAATCCTTCTTTTGATGAAACTGTGTACTCTGTGTAACGTCTGCAGTCACAGATGTGTCTCCACACCTGCTCTTGTCTCTGCAAACAATCCTCTCATTTCACTGCCTCATCTGCCGATGACTACTGACTCTGCAGCCGACTGTTGTATCGCTCATGATATCAAAGACAAGTACAGATTTTTTTAAAGCAGGGCTCACCCTGCCAGATGAGTACTACTATACTCTAGAAGCATATTACCGGTACAGCTGTTGCAGGCAGCATCTGCTGGATCTAATTACTATGTCTCTGTGCCTGTCAAAGAAATACTGTTTGCCTCAGTGACTCTCTCCAGTTGCTCTGAACAACAATAAGGGAGGTCCAGTAGTGTAGGTCTTATTTGTGTGAATGGAGGGATAAAGTGAGGACAGGCAGGCAGTGATCACCCGCTCTCTTACCAGCATCACATCACGTGGAAACATCTTGACACAGATTTAGTTTAATATATGAGGTGCAAATTTACCTGGCAAACTAGTAGGGTTTGATATTAACTTAGTGTCCTGATTAGCCTCTAGAAACTCATCTCTGGAGAATGTGAGGCTTGTAATAAACAGCTAGCTAAATACACCTGACTGTACTCATAAAACATTATTGGAGTCATAATGAAATACTAACATTGTTGCAGTAGAAGCAGCGACATCATCTTTTTTTCATTTTTTTTAATCACACACTTATTGCTAGCTCCTACATTACCCACAATGCAGCTCAACCTCAGACAGTTTGGTCAGAGATTTGGGTGTGTTATGCTAGTAATGGCTAATGTAGCCTCAACCTGCTACCTTCAAGCATAGATGGGTAGCAAACTGCTTAGGTCTGGTAAGCTCACGTCTTTCTCTTTTCTTTTTTTTTTTCATTTTCAAACTTGTAGTCTTCAGACCCAAACAATGCTGACTCAAGTGACATCACTCATAGTCTATCAGATTTCATACAGCTCCCCATAGAGCCACAAAAGGACGGAGTTGCCCCTTAAACATTTTATGTACAAAACATATCATCAGTGTAGAATATGATGCATTGTTATTGATGAAATTAATAAACAGAAAAGTACAACTACGTCCTCCCGCTTCTGCTACACTGAAATGAATACACCCTGAAACTGCCTATGCTGCAGAATGAGTACTTTAACTTTAGATGTTTAGGTACATTTTGCTGACGGTATTTCTTTACTTTTAAAATCATTAATTCAGGATTGAAATTGAGTATTTCTTCATTTTGTTGCACATATATCAACCATTACTGCCACATGGCTTACTGTGACACAAAGCCTAACCCTTTAACTAAAACCAAGTGTAATGTAATGGGTTACCTTGAGAGGACCTGTTTATTGCCCCAGAATGAGAGGTTCAGTGTGATCATGTAAACAGACTGCTGTCCATTTCAGCCTAACCCCTAGTCTTACATTAGTCTTGTGTTTGCTCAAGATCAAAATGTCCTCACAACTCAAACCTAAGAATCACAGGCTGTCGAGAGTAGGTCACACACACACACACACACACACACGCACACGCACACACACACACACACACACACACACACATCAGCTCTTTCTCATCTGTGACAGAAAAGCCTCAGAATGGGTCTTTGATGAGTAAGTGATAGAGTTAGAGATGCCGTAATGAAGTTTCATGTCGCTGTAAGAGCAGGAAGGAAACATCTCTCAGGTACAGTATGATGTTATCGTGTAGTCTAATGGAGTCACTTACAGGGTTTCAGCAGTATGCAACAACCCTCATGGTCTCATCTAAGTGTCTTTACATTGATTTTCTGATCAGAATACATCAGTTAATCACATTGTTATGCTGTGTACATAGTGTAGGTCTATTCCTGATGTTTCTTGTTTTTTTGTTTAACATAATAGTAACTGTAATGATACTTTGCCTTAATTGTGGTGTCTGCTCGACTGCCTGGGGACATTTTGAACACACAGCCCATTACAGATACAGGAGAACAGGTATCTCTGTACACATCGTACATTGTTTAGTAGGTGCTTTTATCCAAAGCACCTAACAGCACCACGAGTGCCTGGATGTTTTAGTGTGGGTGGCCCCAGTGGAAATCTGTCTGTACACTCACTGAAACAGTCTCTCATAACTCACAGAACACCACCCAGAAATTATTCTGCAGATTAGCTTTCTTTCGCCTCAGAGAACCTGACCTGTCTCGTCATTAAAACCACAGACTCTCTTAAGGTTTATTTGGACATCTGTCTCAAAGAGTGAGCACACAAGCACAAATAGACGCCTGCGTGCACACTCACACACTTCCCCAAAAAATGAAAATCCAGTTTTCAAAACCAGGCAGCACCTCTTTGTTATCCAGGAGCAGAGATGTTGTCAGGAAATGACTTCTTTACGCCTGCGGGATCAAATAACAACTTGACATTTTTGAATTGGCTCTCACACACAGATTAGATGCTCTCAAAGGGCATTTTGTGACTTTCAAGGCTGAATGGGAAATTTAAATGAACTCTCTAGAGGTGTAGGTGGCCTCGTTACATGGTCTCCTTCAACCTGTCAGGTCAGATTTGATCAGACTTCCAGGTCACTAAAGATGTAGGTGAAGAGTAGCTTGGCAAAGAAACCATTCATATCCTTATATGAGCATATATCAGCCGGATATCTGAGACCATTTAGGTCTAATCACATCTACAAGTTAATTTTACTATAACAGTACAGATATAACACCTACTGTGCAGATTTAGATATAAACTCCAAATCAGTTTCAACTTATTATTCCTGACAGGAGTATGTGCTGTATATTTTTAAACACAACTGCAGCCTTTATTTGCTCACCTGTCCATCCTTCACACCTGAGCCAAGCTACAAGCTCAGAAACACTCCAACACCTGCCAGCTGTTTACACGCCCCGCAGTTACCCATGATTTTGCATCTGTGGCTGTGTGCGGGCAGATAAATGCAGACACAAACACAAACATGTATCTAAATCAGAATGATCAAAGATACTGCAGCTGTAGAGACGCTCGTTCTTACATAATGTTTTTCATTACCAGGAACTGTACAGATGTGACTCAAGTCTAAAGCATCTGTGAGAAGGGTTTCTGAGAGGAGACAGAATGGAGACTCTGAACTCATCCCACTCCACCAACATCACCAGTATCTTCTCTGGAAGTCCATACACGACGGTGGAGATAGTACTCATCATCCTGGTGGCTGGATCTCTGAGTCTGATCACTGTCATTGGAAACATCCTGGTCATGCTCTCTATAAAGGTTTGGGTTTTCTTGTTGTGATGATTAATGAGTGTGTTCTCAGCATCCATCTCTGGACACCTTGAAAAGCACATCCAGACTTAAGAGATAAGACTACAGCATGTGCAACCCTGTGCAGAGGGTTAATCTAATAGAAATGAGAAAACACACATCACATTTTGCAAAAACGATTAGCATCTGACAGCCCGCTCCATGTTGTTTCTCTAAAGGTAAACAGGAACCTGCAGACCGTCAACAACTACTTCCTATTCAGCCTGGCCTGTGCAGATCTCATTATTGGCATCTGCTCCATGAACCTCTACACTGTCTATATTGTGATTGGCTACTGGCCTTTGGGAGCAGTGGTATGTGACCTGTGGTTGGCTGTCGATTACGTCGTCAGCAATGCCTCGGTCATGAACCTGCTCATCATTAGTTTTGACCGTTACTTCTGCGTCACCAAGCCACTCAGCTACCCAGCACGCCGCAGCACCAAGATGGCGGGCCTGATGATAGCCGCGGCCTGGGTCTTGTCCTTCATCCTGTGGGCTCCGGCCATTTTGTTCTGGCAGTTCATTGTGGGTGGGAGAACCGTGCCGGCAGGTGAGTGCTACATCCAGTTCTTCTCCAACCCAGCTGTGACGTTTGGGACAGCCATAGCGGCTTTTTACCTGCCGGTGGCCATCATGATCCACCTCTATTGGCGCATCTCCAAGGCCAGCCGCAGCCGTGTGAGGAGGGAGAGCAGGAAGACCTCAGGTACCAGTCTGGGAGAAGGCCCCTCTCACAGCCAGGAGGAGGGATGTGAGAGCCAGAAAAATTGCATCGCGACAACAGAAGCTCAGGAGGAGGCCGGAGATGGGAAGGAGAAGGAAATGTTGCAGCAGCAGCAGAACGGAAGCGGCCCGTGCACAGAAGAAAGAAATGACCAGGTGGAATCAGAGAGCATCCAGCCTTCAACATCTAAAGATGTAGCTGCTGTCCCTGCGTCATCACAGAGAGGATCAAATGGCAGGAAAAATACAAACCAAACGCAGCCACCTTCCCCAGAAAACTCAGCTGCTGACAGGCAAAGTCTGGTCACAAGGACACTGTTTAAGGTAAATTTGAATATAAAAGTCTGTACATCAAACACCACAAATGATAAATCACAATATTTTAATGGCGTGGCTCTTGGTCAGTTGGTCAGTCCAAGTCAAAGGTTTCTTTTTCATTCATGTTCATAATCATCAGAGAATAACACTAGTGACCTCCTGACCTTTCCTCTGGTGCCATCATGAGGTTAGATGATCCCCTTGCTTTTACTCTATGGACATCATTGATTTCTAATTCTGTGATTTATCACTATACACCTGCAAAACTAGTCATTTTTGTGATAACTATCAGTATATTTTGCATGGTAAAAAGCTTAAACTCAGTTGGTGAACACATAAACATGTTGAGGTATAATATTTTAACTGCCATTATGGACATGTTAGCATGCTGAGGTTAGCATTTAGCTTAAACTAGCTAGCATGGCTGTAGGCTCTTTTTAAAATATTCTTCCAGCTTTATTAAGTGTTTTTTCGTGTCTTTCAGCTCATTGTTTTGGTTTTTCAGCCCAAAGGCAGCAGGCAGCTGTTTTCAGTGAAAAACCTCTAAAAACCAGCTGCACACCACCAGATCAGCACCAGACGATAGACAGACAGACTTAGCAACTAGCTGGTTAACAAAGCGGAGCATTTAGCAGCTAAAGAGTCAGACATCTCCCTCTGACCTTGGAAGAGACCAAAACAGAGCTAAAAAGAGATCGGCTGGATATTTAAATATAACAACTTGATAAAGTGATGTTAATGTTGTGTTTACAGCTAGCTAGCCTCCACAAGGCCAAAAAATCTATGAATATCATTTTAAAAACAAAAAATGTCCTCTTCTCCTCTTTCCAGGTAACAAAGCAGAGTGCTGTGGCAAAGTGGAAAAAGAAGGGCATTTCCTCCAGGGAGAAAAAGGTGACACGCACCATCATGGCCATCCTGGTTGCTTTTGTTGCCACATGGACGCCGTACAACGTGATGGTCCTGATCAACACCTTCTGTTCCATCTGCATCCCCAACTCTCTCTGGACCATTGGCTACTGGCTCTGCTACATCAACAGCACCATCAACCCGGCCTGCTACGCCCTCTGCAACGCCACCTTCAAAAACACCTTCAAACACCTGCTTCTGTGCCAGTACAAGAACATACGTGCAGCGCGATGAGAGTGGTAAAATGCTGACTCATGTCTGTGATGGAGTCAAAATAATATGATAAAGAGATGATGAAGTGAACATATTGTTGAAATATAGACCTTATTGTGCACAATCCAGCTGCCAATGAAAATGAAACTGTGTTTTAAATTAATAGTTGTAATTTATTTTTTTTTATTTTTTTATTTTACAAAAGACATGGCACTGTATTATAAAGCTCCAGACATGAATGCATTGTCAGGGATGCAGTTTATTGTGAAAAAGCACATTTGGCCAAGTGTCATTTGGGCTTTTATTTTGACAGGAAGTTTTCCTCTTTGCTCCTTCTACATGAGCTTGTGCAGTATGTTGTTAGATATGCAATCTGTTTTTACCCAGCATTAAAAGTGTGGTTGATGTGATAAAAGAATAAGGCTACTACAAGAAGAAGATAATAAACTACAGAAAATTACATTGTTATTATTGACATGTTGTTGTGAAAAGCGACTGAATTAAAAAGTTTTACCACATTGAATTACGAGAGAAAATAAGCAACTGTAAACTGCTGTGTGTGTGTGTGTGTGTGTGTGTGTGTGTGTGTGTGTGTGTGTGTGTGTGCATGTTTCCTCAATGGTTACCTTTACTCAGTCATAACTAATGACATCTGTAATCCATGTTGTTGTGAAATGAGCCCAAATGTGAGATTTGTCCATATCTTCCCCTCCTTCACGTATAAATACGTGTTTTCTGTAAATAAAAGAGATCGTGACAGAACATTTGATGTAGTATCACTTTTCTTTGTCATTAACAAATGTGCAAAGAATAAACGCTCAGAGCCTGATTTATTGACTTGACTTGTAACAATCTGTCACTGAAAACTGTGTCAACTCTACAGGTGCAAAAGTTTCATTATACCCAGTGAAAATGCTGCAAATAATTGTGCAGCATACAAATATGTTGGTATATTTGATACCAGAGTTCAGTCAATTATCCAAGTACAAGCTATTCTGTCTCTTTGCCTGACCGATGCTCATGTAACCACAACCCTAAACAAGAGTAAAGATGCTTCACAGCAAAGGAGAGGTGGTGGTGGTGGTGGTGCGGGTAACCCTGGACAGATCGCCAGTCTATCACAGGGCTAACATAGAAACTCATTCACACCAATGGGCCATTTAGAGTAACCAGTCTAACCTGCATTTCTTTGGACTGTGGGAGGACGTTGGAGTACCTAACATGTAAATTTCACAGAGAAAAGCCCAGCCCAGCCAAACTGGGGTTCAAACCCATAGCCTTCTTGCAGTGAGGCAGTAGTGCCAAACACTGCACCACCATGTCACCCCACAGACACTCGCTACAGTCACTTTTTTCAATGTTTTCAGTGATAGAACAGATTATAGAAGAACAAACCTGGCTGACAGAGAAAATAAGAGCCACTGCAATAAAGAAAAATAGAACAAATCCATGCAATCATGCAAAGCCATGAAACAACCCTGTATAATTAAAAAATGACCATATAGTGAAAACCACTGTAGCTGCTTAGAGGGACATTTTTACATCCCTTCCAATTTAACACCAGAGTCTGAAATTCCTGCACTGAATAGAAATGAGGATCAGAGAAACATTTGTGCAGAGAGACAGAGAGAGAGAGAGAGAGAGGACTGGATACAATATCCCTCTCCAACTGCTCCTCCCCCCTCTGGACTGGGTGTCATAAACCTCTTCTGGTTCCCGTCAGACACAGAAACAGAACAGAGGGAATCAAACCGAAATCCTCTCACAGCTTTTGCACTGAGAGAAGAAAGGACAGAAAGTTTCTCTGTCTCAGCTGTGGGAAACCTCCTGTGGACAGCTGTGGACCTTTTACGCCCTCTAGTGGAACAGAAAGTTTGTCTCTTATTGATACTCCTGCACCTGAAGACTCACTGGTGGAAACCTGAAAGCTTTACAGTCACATCAGTTGCAACATTTGTTAAATATCTGGCATGTGTGTGTAATACTGTGTGAAAGAAAATCCAGAATTAACTGTCTTTGTGTGATCACTGAGCATTCACAGTGCATGAGAACAGAATAGAAACACAATCACAAACACATAAAATTTAACAAATCAGATAAAACAACAAATCCAGGTTTTATAATGGCTCTCACAGCAGTTTACTTATATGATGCTTCAGCAGTCTGAGTTAAACAAATAGTGGATATCAGTCTTTTTACCACCAAATTATTGCTTTTTGTTAGTACCAGCACAATTAAGAAACACTGTGCAGTGGAAACATTTGAAAACATTTAGACACAAAACAAGGACTGTGTCCTTTTGTCCCTGATCACATACATTGAAAATACATTAAGAAGAGCTCTTTTAATGTCATGAGGAATGATTACAGCAAGAAAAACCTGTTTCAGTGTTCATATGGGCAACTGATGGGCAACTATTTCAAGACAGCCATATTAAACTTAAATCCTTAACATTGTGTATTTTAAGCCTGATAATTTCATTAGTCTATTTCAGGGGCCAATCACAGCACCTCTGCCCATAACTGTGGTGTGAATAATGATTTAACTGTGCATACTTGGATCAGCAATTTTGTTTGGCAGACTTGTAAGTGGAGGGGGTCGGTCGCCATGGGGCCACTATCGATGCCGGTGGAGTTTAATGTAAACATGTCACCATGCCTGTTTGTTTATAATGTAACCCCTGGTCTGAGTTGCATTCATGTCTCTGTTAGCCAGTGTTATCAAAGACAACACAAAAACAAAAAGCGGCTCCACAAGCCCAAATCCAGTAAGTGCTTATTTGTAGCATAAACAGGAGAATCTTCCAGTACAAAAAACTGCATGAGGGCCCAGACAGACATCTACATGAGGCTCTTTGGTAGCACTCAGGCGTTACATTCCTACATCTCCAGGTTACATTTCCCTCTGTGTCAAGAAGCAGTGCTCACATCAGTGTTTACCCTGTACACACTGCATCCAGGACTAATTATCTACTTTACATTTAGTCAAAGTAACCCAGAGCTCCTTATGTTTAGAGTAAACAGACAGCTTGCAGGAGGAAATATCAGATATGCGTAGGCAGCGATTGGCTGAGCTGTCACTTGGTTTGCTGTCAGATCAACTGAGCAGGCATCTAATTCACTTCATTACTGGCTGCCAGAGGAGTCATGGCAGAGGAAAAGGAGCAGACAGGAGCCTCCTGGGAGGACCTGCCACTACCTGATGATTATCCTGAACCACATATGGAGGACAAAGCTGCGCTGAATGGAGAGGCAGAGGGAGATAAAGATCAGGTGGTAAAATGCAGCCCAAACCTGCTGCAGATGCTGAAGGCGGCAGAGAGCAGGTGGACCCCTCAGGGTCAGGACAGAGACAGGGCAGGGGTGTCTGGGACAGGAGAGCCTGTTACCGAAGCTCTGAAGACTGACATGGTGAGCAAGGACACTGCCACACTTCCTGACTGACTCCACAGGCAGCGTGTATCTGCATACACTCAGGCTGTTAATGATTTTAGCTGCAACATGCAGGCTTCTATCAATGTTTGACCAGCACACCCACACACATATTGCACCCATTTTATCTCTGAAAAGACAGAGCAGATGCAAAGGAGTACACACAGTCCGTATACGTGATAGAACAACTGTATAAAGCCTTTTGTGGCTCCAGTGGGTGCTGCATGAAAGTTCATGTTGCCTCAAGTGATGTATCTTGAGTCTGTGCTGATTTACTGTGAAGAAAAAAAATCCCCTGAATATCTAAATTAACTGTCTGTGGTCGAGTTGCATTGTGGGTAATGTAGGCACCAGGTTTTGACAAGGGAGAAGAATGCGTGGAATATCAAAGACAATATATCTGGTTCTGCTGCATCAGCCTTAGATTGTGAGTCTGGCAATGTTAATCTTTTAAGCAGATACTCCAGTCATCTGTGTCAGACTTCAGTAAAGGTTGTAAGAGACAGATTAAATATGTTATTGTCAACATCAGAGCAGCAGAGGGTGAGATATTCGGACTTTTTGTTTCTGTCTGACTCCTACATTTCCCTTACCTCTCAAGCCCAAACCAAGATAACCCTGATGACATTACTATGACATCATCAGTGTTTTATTTCTGGTAGGCATTATACAACTGCCTCTCTATGACGCCTAAACTGATCAACATGTGTAAAATGGGCGGAGTGTCCCTTTAAGAGTGACACTGCAGAGCTGCTTTGGTAATTTAGTGTAAACAGTAAATTCCAGCTCTATTGTCTGATTTATTAGAAGAAATCTTAGCTGCTCTCTGTGTCCCTGAACGCCACTCTAAGGCTCCTCTGTCCCTATAGCTGCCCCTCTTCTTTGTCTCTCTCTAACAAATGAATGTATGGTCATGTATGTACATCTCGCTGCTCTCTATTGAATCTATACCCTGAGAGCAGAGTGCACTTTACTGCACACACTCATATTCATCTGTGGCCTCAAGTAACACTTGACTGAGCTTCTCGTGCTTTTCTCCATCTCTAACCTGTCTCTCTTCCCTATATTTTATTTTCCCAGAGCTCCCCTATGTAAGCCTCACAAAGACTCCATTTATTCCCACTTTCCTCTCTCTCTCTCTCTGTCCTCTCTCCACCTGCCACCTGGGCCTGCTGGGGTGAGGGTGTGGCAAAAAAGGAAAAAAAAAAGAAAAAAAAAGCGTCACTCTGTGAACTCTGTAGTTAGTTCAGCAGCATCAGCTTGCAGCTCTGCTGGGTGGTTGAGTGTCACTGTGGGAGCGCTCTGCATGAAGCATGAAGAAAGTGTACAGTCTAGTGAACATAACTAAAGCCAAGGACCAGGAGGCAGTGCAGTCCATCTGTATCAAGGTACCACTGCTTTTGTCTTGGAAGCACTGTTACGCTCTGTATAGTAAACATTTTTTAGCTTTCTTCTGAAGGGCAGTGAGTCAGGTCTTCGTGTGGAATTGCGTAGAAGTGACCATAAAACTGTTTTAATGGCAGTACTTGAACAAACTAAAATAATCCTTTCTAGCCTACCTGCTTTTATAACTACTACAGCTGTGAATGTTCTTGTCTTCTCCAAGAGCAGAGAAAAAAATGTAAAAAGGCTAAAAAGTGAATGAGTAATTTTCACTGTTTCAAGGTACAAATTAAAGCACAAATGGTGTTTTTACAGCCACTTGAATTAAGAGTAATTATTGACTTCAATTGTACTTTCACAGTAGCCGGCTTGAATTCAAACCTATTTTCTGAACCCTGTAAGAGACAGTTTTGTGACCATTAAGTTAACATTCACACAGCTCCAAGTCACAGCTTAATGTCTTTTTGTGTTAAAGATTAAGTAGCTGCTTGAGTAAGAACCAGCTGTACTTGAAATACTGCGTGCTCAAGAGATCATTACTTAGAACAGAAACAGAGTTAAAGCTTACATCAGTCTGTCTTTGAATAGGCACAAGTGCCTGAACAATATTGTTTTATTTAGACTCCAAACTCCAGCTGTGTAAATATTACTTTATTTGATTTATTTACTGACTTTTTAACCTCAGTTGATTGATTGGCTTGTGGACGTCACTGTATCACCTTGTCAAAGGTAACTGAGGTCGCTTCTTAAACCCTACAAACCACCAGGATGCCCCTTTGTGATGACATACTGAAACATATAACTAAAATCAGAGGAAAGGATTTGAGGGCTCAACTTGAGCAGCAGCATCACATGAAAGATGCCTAACTTAATCCTTACTGATACTGACACCTTTCCCCACTTATTTCACTAATGCAACTGTAATGAATGTCATTAGTTTTGAGCTGAAGGGACGCTGCAAGAATTATCTCTGAAATACCTGGAAAATTTCAGATGACAGTTTCAGTTTGACTTGTGTGACAAACCTCTAATAAATGACTTGATACTGACCTTTAATTCACAGCTTGTTGATACTGGCATAAGGTCACCTTGTTATCATTATATATATACTGTATGCATATGTCACTCAGCCTCAGCTTCACATTTTCACAACCAAGAGTCCATTTATATTCTAAAAATGTCTTCCTGGATTCTTTAGTGCTCTGTCATCTGAACTGACAACTGATGAGGAATTTGTGATGACCTTTTACAGAGGTCACAGTACAGCAGACGGGTAGAGACACATTGCACCCCTTTAAGGGTGATGATAATGTTAGTGATCTAACATTGTCATAAAACTGGGGCACTTGATCAAAATGGTCAAAATCTATGCAGCTGAGACAGACTGACTTTTAGACCCTTGTACCACAAACTGGATCCTGCATTTCCTAGAAAGCAATTTGATAGCAGCTTTCAATAACTGGTGATTCCTGCATCTTTCAAACTCCACACACAAGCTTTGCGTTGAAAATTTGTCTCACAGCCCACAACCATGATGACATCACCATGATCACTAGGGTTATTTTCTCTTAACGAAGTTCCTCCGGCGCCACAGTGGAAATTATACACATATACTGACCTTTACAGGTAAAATCAGTGGAGTGCTGCTTTAACTAAAATCCCTTTGAGATTAACTCCATACACAAACTTGCAGCCCTAAAGCTTCAAACAATCAATGTGTATGTGTATTTTTTTGGAGGTGAGGTCGGTGTGGGAGTGTGTCTGGGTCGGTGGGTGTGTGCATGCGTCTGCACACAAGGAACAAGCCCTCAGTGAGATTGCAGTCTGGGTTTTTTTTGTTTTTTTTCCCTTGGAGCTGGACTTGAAGCTCAGGCTCAGGCAGCAGAGTCAGACTGAGCAGCCAAGGAGCAAACATGGCCAAGTGGGATTCCTGTGGCAGCAGCCCAGCCTTCAGAGAGCCCCACTGGATGGTGAGACAGCAACAGATACAAGGGATGAGTCAGGAAATGAAAAGGAGGTGTATGACAGTGACATGCTGTGGAACAGAAAGGTGGTAGCTGAGAATCTGCTGTGATGTGTGGTGCTTAGGTGCAAATCATTATGTCTGCAGTAGGTCTGTCTGTTAGAAGCATGACATTGATGAGACTCATCTCGTGACCTGCAGTGGAATGATGACTGATGTACTCTCTCTCATCCATTCTGTGCATTTGTGTCTCCTTTTCTGTCTCCACAGCAAATACAGCTCACTGACGAGAAGCAGGAATTCAACAAACGTCCCACCAAGGCAGGTCGTCGCTCTCTGTCTCGGTCCATCTCACAGTCATCTACAGACAGCTACAGCTCAGGTATGGAAACATGCAAACGCACGCGTATGCTCTTAAGTCTGATCACATGTCTTTGATACGTAAACTGAGCCAGTTCTGATCCCAGCAGCACAAGAACCGCAGGCCCCCCGAGGATTAGCCTCCGTGCTTTTTCCCTCTGCTAAACCTTAATTAAGAGGAAAAGTCCTCTGTAGAAATAAGTCTCTTTAATTTGGTCCTAATCGGCTCCATGAGCCTTTCTCAAACACGTCAGTCACTGCCAGAGTTTGTGCAGACTTCAAAGGCTCAGAGAAAAGACTCACTTAGCTGAAGTCTGATTCCAAACATGGAATCAGAAACAATAAAACCAGAGCCAAGTCATAACTGTAAAGCTTTCCAACAAATCATGTGTCTCTGTGTGACTTTAACCACATTTGTTTCAGGATATTATATTCTATCAGCTGATCGTTTTCACACACAGTGACTAATGTCTGTGTTTCAGTGTGTAGCGACAGCTCTGAAGATGAGTCTTCACCCAGAGACAAGCTTCAGAAGACCTCCAAGGGCCTCTCAGACTTCTGCATCAAAAACATCAAACAGGCTGACTTTGGTCGCAGAGAAATAGAAATCGCACAGCAAGGTAAAAACATAGTCCTCAAACCTCTGTTTATGTCTTCACAAGTGATAAAAATGATATGATTTATGCAGCACACATCTGATGAGCCCAAATCAGAATATTAAGCCATAACTATAAAGTATGTGTGCATTCATGATGTCTGTCCTCATGTTGGGTGTGACTGGGTCACTGTCTGTGACATTTAGAAATGCCAGCACTGATGGTCCTGAGGAAAAGAGCAGGTGGGGAGAAACCTCTGGCTGGAGCCAAGATTGTGGGCTGCACACACATCACTGCACAGACAGCGGTCAGTTGAACACACACACACATACACATACATCTTTCCTAATCTGTATTCTTGATGATAAAATAGTTAAAAAGGACTGACAGAGTGTTATCATATGTCCCGTTGACTCTGTATGTGTTGGACTCTCGCAGGTGTTGATTGAGACTCTGTGTGCGTTGGGGGCCCAGTGTCGCTGGGCGGCCTGTAACATCTTCTCCACTCAGAACGCCATCGCTGCTGCTCTAGCTGAAGGAGGTAGCTGTGCACCAGCTGCTCCTCATCCAGTTTTTTTTTTGTACTTCGTTACTTTCTCTCTTGATCCTCACATGCTCCTTAACTCTCACTCCCTCTAAGGAACCTCAGTGTTTGCGTGGAGAGGAGAGTCAGAGGACGACTTCTGGTGGTGTATTGACCAGTGTGTCGGTGCTGAGACCTGGCAGCCCAACATGGTACTGTAAAAAACAAACAGTAACACCACTGTGCAGTTATTTGTCACAGAAAAACAGTTCACATCTCTGAGAGAATAAATCATTGCCTCATCAATCAGCCTCAACATTAAAACCTGGAACTGGTTTTAATGTTGTGGCTGATTTGGTTTATTCTAGTTGTGGTTTCAACATGCTTAATGGTATCTGACTGATGGTGCTTGACAGCTATACAGGAAAAATGCAATATGTTCTTAAGGAAACTTTTATTTTTATTTATTTATTTATTTATTCATTTTAACAAAAATACCTAAAATGTTGGTATCACGATTGTTTGATAGATTTGTTTTATATCAGTCTTAGGTGAGGTTAAGTTATGTTTAGTAAAGGTAATAGTAAGTTCATGTGATATCAGAGTAGAAAATTAATCAGACATTTCATTGGGCTTTGTAACAACCAGTATCTCCAAATCTCAGCAAATCAAACAGAATCCTTTAACAATAAATATCTTAGGGTTGGGTGAACTGCACCTTTAATTTGGCTTCCACTTCATTGTATTTAACAACTACAGTTACAAGGGCTGTGGTGATCTTGTTTTGTCACTCTTGTCAGATCCTGGATGACGGAGGCGACCTGACCCACTGGATCTATAAGAAGTACCCGACCCTGTTCAAGAAGATCAAAGGCATCGTGGAGGAAAGTGTTACAGGCGTCTATCGGTGAGTTTCACACAAAGTCAAACCTTTCAACAGGTGCACAAAGTTATTCTCCAGCTCACACGTGTGTCTCCGATTGTGCTTCAGGTTGTACCAGCTGTCAAAGGCGGGCAGACTGTGTGTCCCAGCCATGAATGTTAATGACTCTGTGACCAAGCAGAAATTTGACAACCTCTACTGCTGCAAGGAGTCCATACTGGACGGGTGATGAATCATGTTGTGATGGTAAACAGGTAAACACACCAGTGCAGCAGCGGAGCAGAAACCTGACTGTGTTGAACTCTTGTTTCAGGTTGAAGCGAACCACTGACATCATGTTTGGAGGGAAACAGGTGGTGGTGTGTGGATATGGTGAGGTTAGTAAAAAAAAAGAAAAAAAGAAAGAAATACAACAAACTATCAAATTCAAGCAACTCTACCAACCTCTTTTCGTTCTCCTTGTAGGTTGGCAAAGGTTGCTGCGCTGCCCTGAAAGCCTTGGGTGCTGTTGTGTACGTCACAGAAGTGGATCCCATTTGTGCCCTTCAGGCCTGGTATGAATGGAGGGAGTTTTTTATCAGCACAGATATGGAGTGTGTTTCCCTCCTACCAAAGGCACTCTGTAGCCAAACATCATAAAATCTTGTAAAAACTTGAACCTCACTCTCTCATCCCCTGTTCCTCTTAGTATGGACGGCTTCAGAGTGATTAAACTGAATGAGGTGGTCAGACAGGTGGACATGGTCATCACCTGCACAGGTAACCTCTGTCCTCTAAAAATTAGTGCACTTAAAGGTGATGAATGTGAGTTTTTGCTCTCGTCGTATAGCCAGCATTTGCATTAACAGCTGACTCTCGCAGAGTGGTATGGGACAGGGTAGCTGGTTAGCATGCAAAATAGAAGCAAAACAAGAGTTAACACTGATGTTACTTTCCACTGGAGAATGCACTTTCTGAGTAAAGGAATGAATTTTGATGTTGATTTCCTCTAGACTGGTAAGTAAATAGCTGTTAATGCTAACGTCGGCCATGTGACAACAGCAAAAACTTAATAGAGAACGCCATACAAATGTTTATTTCGATTGGTTTTTATTTAACTGTTATTTCTCTGCAGGCACTAAAAACGTGGTGGGGAGGGAACATCTGGACAGAATGAAGAACGGCTGTATAGTCTGCAACATGGGACACTCCAACACTGAGATAGATCTGGTAAAAACATGGACTGTGTGTGTGTGTGTGTGTGTGTGTGTGTGTGTGTGTGTGTTTCACGTGTGGTTTATCAGCCTCTCTAGCTTGTATGTGTAAAATACAGACTCTTACCTTTTAGGTGAGTCTGAGGACTGCAGAGCTGAGGTGGGAGCGTGTGAGGCCTCAGGTGGACCATGTAATCTGGCCTGATGGCAAGCGAATTGTCCTACTGGCTGAGGTGATGATCCTGTTACTGTTGTTATTAATTAGCACCCCTTGTATGGATAAATGGCCAGACACACATCTACTATAAAATACAGCCCTTGAAGGGCTCATACTGCTAATAGCCTCTGCACTTTCTCCTGTATATTACATAAAGCTACTTTAAGAAAATATTAAATCTGACACAGAAGTAATGAATTTAAATTAGTGTGAAGAAAAGAATCGGAATACTGGTTTATATTCAAACATGAGTCAGAGGGCTGTATAGGGAGCTACATTGTGTGTTTAATTTACCCAAAATTGAAAGCCACGTTATCGAGATTGATAAATAAATTAAAACCACATCTAAAGTCTTTTGGCCACCATTAAACCACCCAGTTTAATATAACAGTAGACAAACCAGTGATGTTTATTCGATGAAAATACAGCATCAAAACTTAATGAGGAGTGAAGAAAAAACTGAATGTTTTGGCATAGTGGCTGGTGCCGTGGTGCCAAGTGGGCTTGATTAACCATTTGAAGGTTTTTCAGGGGCTTGACTGGTTATTGTAGGAAATGCACAGTGTTACTAATAACATTAACAACGGCTCTGTTCTATTCAAGTGTCCCCTCTAAGTGTGACAGTGAGCCTGTCTTATGTTGAAATCACTTTCACCTTCAAGTGGTGTTTCCTATGTTGTTGACCTCTGTGGCTTGTCACAATCTAGTTGAGCAGGAACAGATTTACCTGAACAAGTGTGCTGCCCTTTATCAGGTGCGTTCACAGAGAGTTAGAGGGATACAAACATCAACTATATATTCCATAATTATTTGATATAATATATGTTCCAAGTCTGTAAATTATGTCTAGTAGCCAGTTTTATTTGCATTTATTTTTCTCAGGGCTGTTTGCCTGTCTGAGCTGCTCCACAGTGCCTTTCATTTGTCCTTTCCCATCACAGCCACAACTCAGGTATGATCATGTTTTAATAGAAATTTGTTTAACAAAGTACCACAGGAATCTGTTTGTTCCTCCAGATGCATCAAAGCAGGAGCGTCAGCCTGCTTTTGGTGACTGCAGCAGCCACCTGCAGCTGTGTTGACACAGACTTCACTGATGTGTTTGCACTGGCCTCATAGAGCTGTACAACGTCTAGAGGACCATACAAACAGGACGCTCACTCGCTGCCAAAGAAGATGGGCAAGTCCTCCGCTTTTAAACACCCAGAAACATCCATTACCTTATTGTTCTCCTTATCAATACATCAAAATGATAAAAAGTTTCATATGTTTATATTTCCAGATGAATATGTGGCCAATCTTTCACCTGCTAACGCTTGACGCTCACCTCACTGAGCTGACTGATGACTGCGCCAAGTACCCAAGTATCAGGCAAACACGGGCCCTCAAAACCCAACTACTACAGGTCAAATACAAGTACACTATTCTCACACTCAAACACAATACACACACATATGATGTTTTTTGTATTTACTATGAAGCCTTTTCAAATAGGCATTAACATCTGACGTTAAGGTGAAGGACAGAAGCCCTCTAGATGTGCTATCATGGATTTTACTCACAGTGTTGGAGGACAGAGCACGACGCCTCTACAGTCTGAAGACACAGAGACAACACATTGTGAAGATGAACACTGCAATTTAGTTCACTTTCTGATTTCTGCACCTGTTTTATGTGTTTGATTGTTCCGGTTATGAATGTCTTCACAGTATCATGAATGTAATCACAGTGATTTCTGAACTGACTGAAATATGAAGAGAAACAAAAAAGCTGAATGTATTATTATTTACTTTTCTGCTTGAAAAAACAACAATATCATTTATTAAACCTATAGGGTTTGCAGTTTGTGGTCTGTGAACTCAATATCTGCTGATTATCAGTAAGGAAGAAACACATTTATACATATAAAATAGTTTAGTCCTGATTTAAACTCCACATTGCTACTTTTACCTGAAGTTATCAATAACCTAAACTGAAGCTTCCTCTGATAAAGTTCACTGATTTGAAATAGACGAATCTGCTCATTAATATTGATGTATAAACTTAGATTGTTTTATCAGTTGTGACAGTTAGCCGTTGTTTTAACATCTGAGGCAACTGCGGAAGGCAAATAATGGACTATCAACATATTAAACCAGTACATACTTGTTTGGTGTCAGAAACAACTACAGATTATCTAGCTCACACTTAACATCCATACAAACACACAGCCCTTAGTCTAAACGATGACTAATGGTAAGTGGACCCTGCTGTTGTAAACAACTACACATAAAGCCTGCAGAGACTATTTTAATTTAACTCACTAGGGGCGATAGAGGAGTATTTCCTTTGAGTGACACAATTAAAGCAATGATCATAGCTGCAGAATATCTGACAATGAAAGGGCTCCAAAGCCTAGTCCTCTGTAAGTAACTCCAGTGTGCTTGAATCAACTCCCTTATTTCCTCTCACCCTCTCTCACACACACATATAGCACAGATTTTCTCATTCATTTATTCATTATTATTTTTGTTGAGCACTGAGATAAAAGCTAAATCCAGCTGCAGATAACAGGGTCTGGTTTGTTAATCTATTAATTAGAGATGCCAGATGTGAGATTCTGGAGAGAGTGTGTGGGCCGTATACAAAACATACACTGACAGGAACAGATGTCCAAAGCTTCTTTAATGCTTAGTATAGATTCAAGTTGTTAACCTTAACACTGCACAGAGGCAGCCTGTTAGTGAATGAATTAGACCATATGTAGACCACATGCCCAGGTACCATGCCTGACACAGTGGGTCCCCACTTTCCCACTGGCCTGCACCTTCACATGAGTACAGCCTGATAGATATTCTTATGTAATATTTAAAATATGTTGATAATTTAGTTATTATAAGGTAACAATCATCATTATTCTGATGTAAATGGAAACATTAAAAGCAAAATATGCAACATGTGATTAAGACAACATACGGTTGAAGATGTATTTAACCAGTTTAAATGTTTTTTATTTTCATATGTATGCAATCTATCCTATAAAAACAATTTATTAAATCACTATCATTTGTAATATGATGTCATATCTTTAATTTAGGGACTTGCTGTCACTGGATACATTCAAATATTACATTTGTACCCATTTATACTAATTCAAGTAGTTTGGAGACATTTTAAATAGTGTTTTGTTTGTTTGAATCTTCTCTGATACTTACGTGTAGTTTTCATTTGCAGAATGGATCAATCAGCATTAGTTTAGGTTCCTGCCAGATAATTAACTCTTCCAAGAAAATCCAGCCGGGTCATACAACAATCAAGTATCTGTGTTCCTCGATTGTTGCATCCTGTCTGTGTCTGATCATGAAGAACTAAAAATACCCCCCCTGTTCCTGGATTACTGTAATCCAGCGCCTCCCTGCGTTCATGTGTGTGTGTGTTCATGTGTGCCAAGGCATGGCCTGGCTGAAGATCCTTACTGAACAGTACACTGTGTTTCTCTGGGACAGCAGACTAAAGGTGAGTCACTCTAATGCTGATGCAACAAGTCTCTCTTCCTCCTCCTCCTCCTCCTCCTCTCTCTGATAATTAAAGCATGGTATTTGACTAATTTACCTCAAATGTTTTACCACAGTGAGAATAAATTAGTAAACTCACCAATAAATCAGCAACATTTGGGCCTAATTTTGGCAACTTTCTTTCACTTTCAGGTCACTTTTGGCAGCAGGTCACTTGTTCTCTGTATCATAAACTAATTTCACATGAACTGACACTCGACACACATTTCCGATTAGTGTGAAATACCTTTATTGCAACAGAAAAGACGCACAAGAAAACACAGAGCAAAGGAACAACTGAGACAACAGCAATTAAACAGCCATTAGTGCAAGAGATTAATGAGCAGATCCATTAACTTCCACACCCAATCTAATCTAACGACACCACTCATTCTCCTGTATTACCAGTATCTTATGGTCAGAGGGGGGTTGGTGAGTGAGGGTGTGTGCATGTGTGCGTGTGTGTGTGTGTGTGCCCTTGCCTCCTCCCCCGTTAGGGGATTCTCCCTAAAGAGCTTTGATGCCTTCTCTGCATCACTACGAGGCCTAATCACCCGTACCAGCTGTCAGTGTGTGTGTTGCGTTGGCCTTCCTCCTCCCTCTCTCTCTCTTTGCGTCCACTGGCACCACTTAACCTCACATCCTCTGCAGTTGGCCATACTGGACTCTCACAGTCTTCATACTGGAACATAATGAACATATACGTTAGCTGATCTGACTGCACCTTCCAAACAAACCCTCACAGAATACGTTTGGTCCTTGTTTGAATGTGCTGTACATTTGTCCAGAACTGTACTGAATTGTGTGCACTTGTACTGTCTTTTCTCTGTCTTATCCTCTCTCTGTCTTCCTTCTGGCCACTGCTGCTTCATACACTCCTGATAATCTTGTTGAAGTTCCCCAAAATTAGGTAAATCATGTTTGTTACACTTAAATCAAGTTCACTGTATCTGATGTACCTGTATCAGTTTATCTATAACACTTATAAAGACTAAAAAATAATTTAAATAGACACAACTCAAAAGGCTGCATTACATCCAAAGACATATTCTATATGTCTTAGTGCATCATTTTATACTCATCTTACTGTAATTCTGCCTCTTTGGAAACTTTTGCCCAAGTATAATTTTTGTATTTATTTCAATTTGCTTTTGATTCCATAAAAACTCACCATGTGTACTTAGTGTTTAATCGTTCTCCTCAGGTCATTGAAACCCTTTAAATTCCCAGAAACAATACAGAGGACGTGACCTCAGTGGCAGCTACGATCCTGTAAAGATCTCTAGGTTTGACAAATGCTAATACAAACAACAGGAGTGTATTATGATGCATTTGGCTGTGGGGTTTAAAGGTTTGGTGCAACGCTAACACCACTCGCTCACTTCAGACCTCTCGTGACTGAGCAGGATCAGGTTGCACCATAAGCTGAGCCATCCGCCTCAACCACTGCTGCTGCTAACACCAACGCTGTGGATTTACAACCATGGGCCTTCAGTTGCTGGTTTCACAGCCAAACGCATGAACGCCATTGATTTATTGATTAGAGCAGATGATAGTCAGCTCAGTGCTTAATGGTCTGTGTATGGATTCATGGGTTATGGCCCAATAGTCAAAGGTCTCCTTTGGTCCATACCTTCGGTGTTTGAGGGCTAAGATTACACTCAGGGTTTGATGTCAAGTGATCAGCCAAGTGTAGCGAGACAATCCCTGAGGGACATCACACATTTGAGGGAGGAGAGAGGCAGGAAAAGAGAGGATTTATAATCTCTAATGATGTTTTCCTAACCAACAGACTTATTGAAGTTTTGTCTGTAGCTTGTTCTCAGGTTATTCCTCATCTACACCCACACCCCAAACCTGCCACCTAAAGTCTGCACTGATGGATGAAATGACAACTTTTTATCATCCTCTTCCTGAGATGAGTCCTGCAGTGATGGTGGAGGGGGGCGGACTGGTAAAGGCTCTCTGTCAGTTGTTGGCAAGTCTAGAACCACCGGATCCTTCCAGCCCACCAGAGTGAGTTCTACCATTGCCAAACACTGTGGAGAGCGAGTGCGCAGGTCGCCACCACCAACCACCACCAGATCTGTGTGACAACCTGGGAGAGGTTCAGGTTACATGGGGGATGGCGTCTCAGAGATAGAGCACGGGCCTCCATGTCAACTGGTGAAATCTGAGAGGGGTGGCGTAATCGATCAGATCCTCGGTTCACCCTCCCTCTCTGTGTGTTTCTCTCTCACACAGAAGAACTCAGGAGATGCCAGAAGGTTTCATGAACAGCTGAGCGTCTGTCTCGTCCTATATTGGCACTACACATGATTGCTCAAACAGTGAGAAACAAAGCAAAAATGTGCTAGTGCCAAAATGGGCAAAGAAGATGGGGTAACAGCTCTCGGTTCAGAGCAGCTCTGTCTGCGGTTTTACATTTAAAGTTAAAGCAGAATCTGGACACGGGCATAGCTAGTGTGGTTCTGTCTCTACTCTGTTTATGGCCCTATGGTAATTCACTGATAGTAAAATACAGTGAATTCTACCAGTGCCATACAGAACAGAGGAGATATGGAGTAGTTCCACATACAATACAGTTTAATAGCTACATCAAACCTCAATCTCTCTCCCAAACAGGAATTTTACATCCCAAAGGTTTCCAGACCTAGGTTCTACTTTTGCGTCTGGCTGACCTGTCTAAAGTAAGCGGAAATGAGCAGACAGAATCATAATCAATGGCGTCCTTTCGCATCTTTTGTCTGCCTCACAAGACGGAGAGTAAATCCGGCCATGCCATCTGCTGCCGAGTCAGACCAGCCCTCCCTCATTTCCCCATTCACGCAGATTCTTGTAAGGAAATCTTCACAGATGTAGGGCTGTTGTTGTCTCTCTCTGAAAGTTATAGCTGAATTATTGTCTGGGACATTTCTAACCTCCATGAGCGCCTCCCATCCTATGGCAGTGAAGGTGCTGGTTCTGCTGCCTGGACTGATTCTGGCCAGGAATGATGCGCTATGGCTTCCTTGAGATGCTCCAAATGGGTCCCAGCAGGGGCCTAGCCCTTCCTACTCCGGGAGGACCATTATGTGCTTGAGAGAGGGAGAGAGAGAGAAAGAGGAGAGAGCATAAATGAACTGAAGAAAACAGAAGTTGTTGGGACTGAGTTATATGTTTTAGTTTCATCTCTTGGTCACCGTCATGATTAGTTAGTGATTCGTCCATACCTGTCTGACTCTACTCTCAATCAGGAAGATAAGAAGAAGATAATAAAACATGTTCAAGTCCTTGGGGCAGAATCAGTTCCTGTTATAATCAAGGCCCTAGTGGAGGATAAACCAACTACACTTTGTGTGTAATCACCGTTTTGTTTCTTTACATGGTGTTATTTGGAGAAGTCTTTGCCTCAAACAACAACATTAACTCATCATTTCCAAATAAAAACTCTTATTTTTATGTATTTTCCTTGTGATGACTAAAGGCCATCAATGCCCACTTCTTGATTTCGCACGCATACTGATGGGTATGAAATGTAGCCTGGTTATTCTGCTGTAGGGCCTGTACAAATACCAAAACCTTTACATGGATACACGCTTTGTGTGTTTTTCCTCAGATACAGGTCAGCTTCTGTACTTTACCTTGACAGATCCAATATCCTCATAGCACACAACATGAAGAAAAGACAAGAGCCAAGCCTCCAAATGCATCCATCAGGAGAATGTCTCCACAGCCAGACAAAGATGAGAAAACTGCCCAGTGATGTGTCATTCAGTTGATGGATTCGCTTGGAGGAAAATCATTCTTCTTCTCTTCAGCCTGCTGGTCCCACGGTGTCAGCTTCACTCTACCATATCTCCATCTCCGTACCGCCCGGCTCCCCGCTGCTCTGGGCTGTGGGGATTTAGTGGACAGGTAATTAGCTGGTACAATCCAACTCACTGCAGAATAGTAATCCATGCGCGCCCTCCTCCCTCTCCTTCTGCCGCCTCTATACGCAGGCCTACAGCATATACTCTGCGCCCTTTACGCACAGGGCGCGCGACTGCAGGCGATGATGAGAGACATTAGAAACCGATGATTGCGATCGTGAATGCTTTGCCTATATTAGTCTATATACCTAAAGACAATCGGATTGTGGACATACAAAATGACCCATTAAAGAATTTTATACTACAGCAGCCTGAAATACAGCAGATTGATGTTAGACGAAACAAGTAAACTCCAGCTTCCATTTACCCTGCGCCACTTCCAATCCTCTGTCACTCTGACTCAACTCTTTACATGCTACACAATGAAACCCTGAACCGACCTACCAGCATCCACCGGGTGTGGCATCCAGCTGCAACCAGGCTCGTAGCTCCGCTCTCTCTCTCCCTCTCTCTCCCGCATTGGGACTGAAAGTTTCTCCTGGTAGCCTCCTCTGCTCGTTATATACCGCACCCAAAGGTCCTCCAGGGCCTACTTACCTGCCGTCGGTGACATAGGATGATTGCAGGTGGAAAAAGAGGCATCATCCTTTCACAGCTGATGTGAATCCATCGGGGTGGGATGGGGCGGGTTTGGGTTACGGCTCTTTTCAAAGTTGACGCTGAAATCCACCCGGTCACCCTTTGTCGTCTCCATACATTATGAAGGAAGCGCAGCCGGTCGGCAGCGTCTCACCGCCCTCTGCGCACCGCTGCTTCTCCTGATGCTCGCCTTACTCTGAAATAACTTTACTCATCATAGATGGACAACTTCAAAGGTGATATTAATTTTTATCACTCATGAAACTCGTTTCTCTCGATGATTAGCGGGTTGAATTTCTTAAACTGTTCAGAGTCAATTTCTTCCACACTGTTAATTGTTAAAATAACACTGGCAACAGTTAGCAGTAAGTAGCTGTATTTCATACCACAGTATAGCTGCAGGCGTAACTGACAGCAGTCAAGTTTTAGCGCATTATAAAAACAGCAATTAATTACTGTTTCCTGGGTTGTGCTACTGCAGACATGGACGGTCACGGAAACAGTGGGCTCCTGGGCACAGAAAAGGCCCCCACATAAGAGCAGGACCCCCGGTCTGAAACACACATTAAAAAACATATTATTTCGTGTGTCTCGTCATTTTTCACCTCTGCAGTTGTTTTGTGTGTGTGTGTTTTCGATTTGTGGTAGTATTGGGTGTTTCTTTAAAAAGGAGGATTTTCAATGTTTTTTTTCTTCATCTGATCTGAGTTTAAAAACCAATACTATATGAGGCAAAGTAGTTTAAGACAGATAATTTAATATCACTCTCATAGAGGAGCTAATCATACAAAATACCTTTTAATTCACATATTATGACCGTTGCATTTTAAATACTTCTATTTAAAACTAAAAACCTATGGGCGAGTTCCTGGAGAAAATAATTGAACAGCTCAAAAGCTCAGTCTGTGTTACAGAGTGTGGCGTTTCTACAAACCTCCAGCCAAATTAAACTGATGTTGAAACAGGAGAACCTGCTCAGAAAGAGGTGCTCCATGGCCACACAACTATGAATATTTCATAAGATCATTATTGTCTGCCTGTGTCCGTTGTGTGCGTCATACCCCAGCATCTCAACATGCACGACTGTGAAGGCTTTTTATTTACTCTTTAATTTTTTTTTTTTACCATAAGTCAAGAATATCCTTTGTAAAACAAAAACAAACAAACAAAAAATCTGGAAACCTGTGGATTTCCAATGAAGTCCTAATTTTGTTTTTGTTTTGTTAAAAGTAAAGAAAAGTACTGGCCATTATTGCACCAACTAGAAACTTGATTTATTTCAATTTTGAGAGATAGTATTTCATGACATATTAGAAAGTATTTATTTTATTATGACTAACATCTAATTTTACTGTTACGTATTCCAGTGTACTTAACTCTCATCAATCAATTTCTTTTCACAGCAGATACTTTTACTTGGTAGTGCCAGATGTTACTACAATATTAATATGGCCCAGGACTGCTTGGGGAAGTGTCCCAGTAAACCATTACATAGGATAGTGACAGCATGCAGCAATTAAGGACCACGAACCAGCAGCTAAACGGAATTCAGCCCATCTTGTAAGACGATACCCAAGTTCTACTGTGACAGTCAAATGTCCCCAGACATGTTCTGGTTGTCGGGGCCACCTGTAGATCTGAGACAAGAACTTAGTGTTAAGTGATTCTTTGATAGGTTAATTTTAATATTCTCCTTAAATGTTTGCAACAAAGGTGGAATGTTAAAATGTAAGACATAAAGAAAAAGTTTTATTTTAAAAATGGTCTAACTTTGTTGACATGTGCAGTCTGCAAACAGACAGACAGGACTGCCATCTAGTGGACAGAGTGAGATAGGTAAGCAATCATTCAGTCAGTGTTAATTTCTAGGACACTATCTATCCCTCAGTACATGACTTTAAATTCATTATGTATGTGACAGTATGAAGTCTTAAGAGATTTAGATTAATAAACTTTTGTTTCGTGTTGACATTGGAAAACAAAAACACAACTCATTTTCTGCCCCATTTTGAGGTGACCTGACAGTGTGTTATACACGGAAGCGTTGTCACTGACATAGGGGCTCATATTCATTTTTGGTTTCATATTTTTACTTTCTTCCAAGCTGCTACAGTTTACATTTATTCCATTTTTTGCTCGTAAAAAAATCAGGGATATCTTGACTTGTGTCTTGATGACAGCTTAAAAGACAAAAGAAAAAGATTAAAACAAATTATAGGTATCAAATATATGTCTCATTAATAAAAAAAAACAACATAATACACTGATTAATCCAGATGATGACAATACAAGGCTTACAGTGGTTTGTTTTACACATGACAACTGGGATCTGTGTATCATGCTGTTCAAGAATTTACACCAACATATATTTCGGTTACCAAGGCTAATTAGAGCTCACAATTCAGGCTATTTAACAAATACCCTTAATGCCATGTCAAGAACTATGACAGCACTTGCCAACCTATGTTATTCTCAAATGAACGAACCTCTTTTCAAGACACCATGGAAGAGATCCTGATATCATATTAATTAAATTTTTGCCTATAATCTTTTTTTCTGGAAAATAAGTCATTTGATGGTGAAGAAGTAAGATACTTTCGTTTCACAGAAATAACACGTGAATACAAACCGATCTGCAATATGTGTTGAGTGTACATAAGAACATGTATCAGGCTTCAAGCCTGTATTACACAAAAGACTAGGGCACCATCATGGACTTTAACAGTAAACTTCTCTGGTAACGCCTCCGCACAGTTTCAACTTCTTGGGGTAAATTGAAAATAAAAGCTGTTGATCTGTCCATCGGAAGACAAAGAACTCCAGCCTGAATTTAAGTTTTCATTAATCTGAGATGGCTTACTCAAGAGTTTGACACTTTGGAAACATTACACATTTATCTTCCTTTACTTAACGCTAGAGTAAACTCTTTATCCCCAAATCCAGTCTTCGAGGAGTACTCATGTGTGTGTCGTTGGTGGGTTTTTTTTTTTCTTCTTCTTTTTGGGTTCATGAAGCAAAACTTGCAGATCCATTACATTTGGTCCTGCCCTTTTGGAAAACAACAGGCCATCATTGCGGCTGACAAAAGTAAACGCAAGCAGTGTTGAATAGTTGAAACAAAGAGCACTTCTGTCTGACAATGTAAATTATCTTTGATGGACACATTTTACAAGAAAGGGGTGCAGGGGTGCAACATGTCTGAGGATTTGATTCAACAAAAGAGTCATCCCACAGACAAAGATATTAATTCTCCTCATCTTTATACAGGACAATTAGTCTTAACCAGTGTGTTATATAAGTATTAAAACCATACATTGCGGATAGAATCTACCACCCGCAAAACTAACTATCCTTTACCGCAAGTCAACACCTAATATAGTTCAACATACAATAATAGGCAAAGTTAAGAAGTTCAACAATTCAAATAAGGACCTGATAATCCCCACCAAACCTCAAAGCCTGTGGCTCACAGAGGCTCCCTGCACACAGTTTTCATTACAGCTCCACAAAGCCCTACATAAATTTTTTACTTCTGTGTCATAAAGATACTGTGAGAATGACAAACACTTTCCTAAACGGAGAGAGAAGAGGAGGAGGAGGAGGAGGAGGTGGGGTTGAAGACGTGAAGGATCAGGATTATGAACCTTCTCCTCCACTTCTGCTGAGCATCTGGGTTCAGTACAACACGGGTTATCAATATGCCATGATTCTCCCTGGATTACATTCATGCGTGCACACAGGCACACACCTAGAGACACCCACACACACACATACATACACACACACACACACACACACGCTGCGGCGTTGTCATGGTTGATGCATTGGCTGTTTGATAGTGCGTGTGATGTGTCAGCAGGTCTGCACAGAGGGCAGTCCTGTCAACAGAGGCCGTCTGCTGCAGCCACACCAGTCTGTACATGATGAACACGCAACTGCACTGAGGCCTTCTGGTTCTTCAGCTCCTCAGAAGTGATGATTGTAAATGGCAGTTCCTCAGGGCACCAGAGTCAAAAAACAGAAACGTGATGTTAAAAAAAAGGGGGAATCCACGATCATCTGCAGTTGAGACTGCTCAGAAATAGTGGATTGTCATCCTGCAGACCTCTGTCGGTGAGGAAAAGATGCCTGATGATGCAGTAAAATGTTGAATGTTGAAAAACTAAAAAAAAAAAACAAAAACAGAAAACTCTGAGAATGTTACAACAGAAAAGCTGGTGAGGTGTGACTTGTGTATCCAAATAAGAAACTGAGTGTAAACAGTCTTGTTTTGATGAGCGTCCTCCTTCCTCCTGCACTGGCCTCACTGCTCAGTTTAGACTCAGTCAAGCAGTAAGAGCTTTGACTGAAGCTGCTAAAGATCATGGGATTGAATGATGCACTCCTTTCTGATCTGAACAGGCTCTGTCGGGGTGAAGAAGAGGGGGAAGGGGACAGGTGACAGGTCATGAATTCCTAAGTAAGGGTTAATTATTCTGCAATATCATACTGCAAATCCTTGTGTAGCAATAAAAATCCTTGTGTTGCTGTAAAAAATTGTCTTGTTTAAATATGAATATAGTACTGAGTTTTTGCTCTTTAGGAAACGACAGTCAGTTGTGGGAGGTGAAGCGGACAGGATCTCCCCCTTCACTACAACTCCATGTCCTGAGCCTCGTCCTCCGAAAAGTCTGACATGGAGCTCTCAGAGGAGGAGTCGCCTCCCCCCTCCTCCTGCTCCTTTAGAGCCTCCTCTGTGGCGTACTTCTGGATGTACTCTGAAAGAGAGACACGAGGAGGGAGAAAGATGGGTGACTGAGTCCATGTGGTGTCCACAGCAACTTAGCAGCGACACAAGGGCTTTTAACACTTTACACCACAACACATGATTTCAGGTATGGCGGTCATAGATGAGGAACTCCTCTGTAACTGTGTAAACCTCGTCAGAGTTAACAGCAGTTAATAACAAATACTTTTACCTCTTGACAAAACAATCTCAAACGAAGATCCACTTACTCACTTGTTTAGAAGCTTTCAAATGTACCGCATGGTCTCCCTCAATAGGCTGAGACTGCGGGTGATACAGAGTGTGTTTCCATCCATTTGGTTTTGTGCACATTTTCCAATTTGTGCTTAAACAATTTTTCTTACACTTGACTGAGGTCGAAAATTTGGTCCATTGATAAAAACAAAATGAAAACATCAGACCTGTGAGGAGGAGCGAGGAGAATATAACATTCCTCAAATTAAAGCATGACACAGACACAGATCCACATTGTTTCCCACAGTTTAAGGTTAGAGTGATGCTCTTTCCATGACGCCATTTTGTTGTGCCGTCTTCTTCTTCAGTGGTTTAACGGCACCTGGCTGGAGAATTAGCACCACCAGCTGTTTAGCTTGACGATACAACTCCTTATACCCATGTGGCAAAAGCAGATGGATGGAAACAGGAATCAGGCTGAACATGAGCAACTTTTGGACAGTTTTTGGGGCTGTGGTTGAAAGCTCCAGAACAAAAGAGTATGTGGGCCTTGAGTTGTGATCGTTTTGTCAACTGATGTTGTCATGTCTACTGATAAAAAGGAAGTAGAATTTAAAGTTTAGTTAGAATTTAACTTGTTTCCATTAATAGGCACATGCACCTTCTACATTAGTAATAATGACTCTGTTTGACATGTGTGACCTGTGTGTCTGTCCTGTTAACAGCTGACAGACACACAGATCTAAAGAATTGGAAATACAGACTGTGGTTTGAATACAGCCTGACATGATATCTGGACTTTTAACTTCCCTGCAAAATATCAGCTGCATGCAGGGACGCCACAGAAACTAAAGAAAACCATCAACACCCTACACTAACCACAAATGTACTTTCTTTTTAAAATCTCAACAGCCTCCCTATTTCAGATTTTTACTGTAAGACACCAGTGTGCTACCTTTGATCTTGTGTTTATAATCCTCTGGTCGGTGCAGGTACATGGCGGCTGCATCGCCGTTGAGAGGATCGATGGGGTTGGGATAGGCAAGCAGCTGAGGGAGGAACGACTCAAAGATGTTGGTGAGGTCTGGTGGATGTGGGGAGAAAGATAAGTCAGTACAACAAGCCTACACAGGTCATAAGAACTGTCAACAAGCTGGACTCGTTTCCATTACTTCAGCACTGAGTCATTACAGCATGTGTGCAGCTACATCATCATCCACTAGAGATCATTTAAAACCATTTCACATGCAGGTAACACCTCAGAATGTATTATAAAACAACTTTTTGAAGCAGTGACGTACTGCTGAGATAGCTATCAATATTACTCACAACTTGATCAAATGACCTATGTGTTAATGCATCTGTTGCATATTAAGGCCCAAAGACTCAGGAGGTAATCAAAATCTGGGCGTTAATCAAAATCTGGGCAATACTGATAGAAGTTTCAAAGAGTTTTACAGTCATTGTAACGCTCACATGAACAACAGACACAAAGAAAGTGAGAAAGATCCCCTCCACGTGAGCTTGTTCACTACATCCTGTTAGGAGGCCTCAGGTCCTTCTTATCTATCAGCACTCAATGCATGACCTCAATACAAGCGGCAGTTATCACCGAAGTGTAAGCTGATTAAACTGAGATACTCTGCCTGAAGCTGCACTGTAGAGGTGTGAGCTGCTCGCTTGTGTTATTTTACAGACCATTACTTTTGATTTAACCGTGTGACCAGTGAAAACTATATGAGGTTCTCACAATGAGAGCTGTGACCTACCATAGAGAGCTGTCCATGTCTGGTTGATGACATCTAAACACACAGTGCCTGACCTGAAAAAAAGATCAAACACAACACTGTGATTGATACAAAATAAGAGCCTGGCAGAGGCTGTTAAAGCAAAGGAGGGTGGACAGTGATTTTGGGTGACGTCAACAAGACAAGCAGCATTTCATCAACAGCAAGTTTGTGGAAGACTTCAGTTTTCATACATGGTAGGGGGTTTAAGGGCCCTCCTCCAAGAGAATTTTACATTATTCAATTAAAAATGTGCAATTAACGTCATTTAGGACTATTACTATTACCATATATGTGTATAAAAATTTGGAAAGACAAAGGTCTTCTGGAGACCAACTACAACCATCAGATCTGTGAAAACTCTTTCAGTTATTTTAATTTCCTTAGGTGGTTCCCAAAATGGCTTGGGTGCTGCACCTAAGCCTTGTAATGGTGGGGAAAATCCATGATTGTAATATAAAAACATTACGATGTACACCAAGCAACAAACTTCACAATTATGAAAATATTTGTACGTAGGTGTCAGGTTGTTTCCATAAAAAAGATACAACCACTGTATACTGACATTTAAAACGGTCCTACTTACGCTTCATCAATGTTGGGATGAAAGATTTTATTCATGAATCCTATAAAATAAAAAAGATGAAGCAGGTTTTAATCACTCTGGTGTCCACTGGTTAACAGCACTGCTTGATAAGGTAAGAATAAGAGTGATTCAACACATCACTTGAATGATTATTTCATACCAATTGATGGCGATTTGAAGGGGTATTTATCTGGCAGGTCAACCCGAACCTTCCACACGCCTCCCTCATACGGTGCTGGAAAAAGTGAGATCGATCAATATATTCTCAAAACAAACACGCTACTTAACTAAAATGGTGTCAGATAAAACAGCGTTGTCCAGGTTGCTGAAAGAATTGTTCAGCATTTTGCAGAAAGAAAGAGAACAATCTTTTCTTGCTGAGAGTTAGATGAGAGGATCGATACCACTCTCATTCATTTATATAACATTGGAGAAAAGCTGGGAAAGACTGGAGATGCTCTTACTTCCAGGTGGTCCATGGAACTTGACCACAAACTCATTGAGTCCGCTGAGGATGGTGACCTCGTGCTTGCTCTCAATGCTGATGTTTGGTTGAGGAAAAGGCACATCCAGAAACACAACCCAAACACCAGAGGCAGAAAATTCAAACAACATTTTCACCAAAACAGTCTGTGCTGCCGCGTCTGAACTTGTCTGGGCAGAGGTCAAACATAGGATCAATAACATGAGGCACAGAGATCAATAATGCAGCAGCCTCTGTCAGACAAACTCAACCAACAGACAACAACTCTCCTTAACAACAAAACAACTTCACTTCACTTCAGTCGGAGAAAAAGAAAAACATATCTAAAACAAGCATAAAAGCTTTTCCACTGCACAGTGTGTACAGAAAGCCACAAACAACAACTGTGTTAGAATCAGCGAAGTGTGGTGGGTGATTTGTTACTGGCAACAGATTATTACCCTTAATATACATATTCAAGCAGGAAAACAACACTGAAGGCACAGACATCAGAGGAGGGTCTATCAACTACCAAACATTAAGATGATCAGTGTGCTGACGGTAAACCTGCTGTCCTCAGCTGTCTGAGCTGTAGAGAAGACTGATGGGAACTTTCATCTGTGTTGAAGGTAACCACGGCTTTAGAAGATGGAAGGTGACTTGGGTGGAGAGGATGTGTCATAATCACAGCAAGAAACTGAGTCAACTGTCTGACCGCTACACAGAAAGGCCCAGCGCACTCAGTCAACGGTGACAGATGGAAAAAAACAACAACAAAACACAAAAACCACACAAGGAACTGTTACACTCTGTTTCATCATCCTGTCATAAATCCTTCTGTCATCTCCATCCCAGCAATCTAACCAAGGTAACGTCAGGATGCCAATTTAGCGACACAAATAAGAAACGCTGGTTTACATAACTGTCAGGCAGCAAAGAAACTGTTCAAGTCTACCAGAGAAGAAGGTTTAAAAAAGCTCAGTCACTCAATAGTAAAAGGTTTCAAACCACTGACCAAGAAGACAGAGTAGCACTAAATGTGATCTGAAGCGATGGGTCCTATAAATAAAACCTGTTATAGAGGCAGACTTGTGCAGTAAAAATGTGCATCTCTCTCTTCTGCCTTTCCCTTAGGGTTATCCATAGAAACCCAAGCATATGCTCACTCACGGGTAAAGTAACTACACATGGGAGACCCTGTATTTTAACAAAAGCTCTCAGTGTACTGATTTATTATCAGCACTACACAGCACTGGTTCTTATCAGCTCCATTTCCATTCGTGTGATGAAAGTACACGTTTTAAATACGGAATCTCCTCACCTGCAGTCGACCATGTGGCAGTAAATCTGGTCCAGTGTACATGTGTCGAACACACAGTGATGTTTGTAAGGACAGTAAAATATCTGGGCCAGAACCAGCTGTGCTCTGTCACAGTGGTCCAGCACAAAAAAACTGATTTAAAGTCACAACATGAGACTATAAATGGCATCTTCTGTTAAACACTGGTGCCACACTCAGGTTTGGGAACTCAAAGAGCACGATCCATAACTGCTAGTGAGAGATGAAAATGTGTTTTTCTCCGTAGTGACTTCTACTATCTATTCTTGGGTTTCTCATCCATATTTTATAATCACATTGACGAATAACAAAAACAGTTTTCAATTTCTCCTTTGTCTGCATCTTTTTATAGACGTGACTGCACATCCATGATCACTCCTGTGGTAAAAATGTCCTTAGTTACTATCACCATGCAGCACCTCCTTTACAGACTCAACAGTGCATGAACTCAATTTTACCTGGGTTTACCTGGTTAATTTATTGATTATAACATGCTCAATGCCTGATAAATATGTACATTTGTAAAATATGTTTTAAAAAATGTAAATATGTAAATGAAAGGAATAATGAGAAGTGTTAAATTATCAAACTGATACAAGTGAATCCTGGAATCAACACTGTGTCTCAGGTCAAATGTTTTGTTTTCAAACTGACAGTGATTTGACTATTTAAATATCAGCCTGATTTCATACACTGATAGCATATGAAGTAAAAGACTTGGGGAAAACAAAAGGCAAAAAACCAAACAGAAAAAACAATGCAACCATAACATAATCCACTATAAAGGACTAAAGTTTTACTCACTATGTGTGTTGTCATTTGGGCTGCAATTAATGATTATTTTCATTCTCAATTAAGATTTCGGTTAACTATTTATGTTGATTGATTTAATTTAGTCTATAAAATGTCATAAAATTGTGAAAAATCCAAGCCACATTAACTAGTTTAATCAATCAATCGTTTAGTTGTCTCAACACTGGTTGTGTGACTCTCGTTCTGCGACGGTAAAAACAACACGTTCACCCACTCAGCTCCAAACAGTGTGCGGACCTGTCCCTGCCGTGGACTGGATGTTCCCAGCATCCCCCACCCCCTCCACCTCCATCCCTGCATGTGCCCCGGACAGCACGCTTGTTGTTCCTCGATCAGCTGTGTGTGAAGCCCCGCCCCCTGCCATGTTCCGGATGGTAACAGGCTGACCAATCAGAGAGCAGCATCTAGCTGCAGGACAAAAACAAAACAATGCAGCTCACGCTGTCAGAAAACCTTTCACGCAAACTTCACCTGAAAACTGCAAATAACGAGCCACAACAGCAATATACAAACAAAAAGACAACACCTGTCAGCTGCTGGCAAATTAAAATATAACATAATTCAACCACAAAGAGAGTAATGTTATTGAAAAAATAACATTATGAGGACAATATCACATCCATTCGCTTTTTTTTAAACTCCCTATTTTTAGCATCGTTAAACTCAGTTAGAATTATATTTCAACTTCATACTCCTGACTGTATATTATGGGCTAAACACACCAACTGTGACTACTTCACTATAAACACAATTTATGTTCTGTTTATCTTCTGATTTTCAACATTTTGAAAATTGGGCATACATTTTTAACAAGCACAACATGTCAACGTCTGTTTTTTACTGTTATCTATTGTTATTAAATGTAGTTAGCTGTCGACTTTCCATGTGTCATTTGTCAAAGATCGTCTCTGTTACGCTACACCGAGCTCATTTGTTCTCTCTCGGTGTTAGCATGCTACTCAGCTAGCTCCCCTAGCGTTAGCGTTACTAAACCATGAAAAAAAATACAAGTGTCTTTCCAAAGAAGAGTTTCCAAAATGTAAAAAAAGTTCTCGCCAATCCTTCACATTGTGTTGTCAGTCCGGTGGGACCACATATTATTGGCTAACAGGCTAACTTATCGCTCCCGAGCTAAGGCTAACATAGCTAACACAGAGTTTAACCAGGCAGCTTTATGTTGCGACAGATAATTCTCGATGGATAGAAACACGAAAAAACATTACTAATGTACTGGCGAGCTAACGCTGGTTAACAGACAAGTGAGTCCACATAAATAACATTAAACGTGTAGCTCCCTGCTAACTTAACAGTGAGCTAGCGTTAAAACACAGCTGCCCGTTTACATCTCGGTGTTTAGCGCTACTCACTTTTCTCTAAATATATTGATCTCACATAGCTAGCAGCCTTAAAATATACATCGTTACAACAGCCATCGGGAACAAATGATGCATTTAATCAACACCATAGAGCTGACAATGGCTATCAAACAAGACGTGCCTATTTAATTTGGCTATTTCAGCTTATTTATGTACTGGGAAGGATACAGTTTCACCACGTCGGTATCCATTCGCCTCTTGCCCGGACTTGGAGACGACATTTTTGTATTCCTTTCAAGAAGTGATCTAAAAATACTGCGGCGACGAGGCTACCTCGACCTCTCAGCTTGGATGGACTGTATCAGCAGCCTTCCCACGATGTCCATAAACAAGATCCTAGCTGCAACATCGCCCACTTTTCCTCCTCTCGGTGGATCTCCAGGGTTTGTCTGAGACCAGCTCTACCTAGTTGTGTCCTGTCCTGAGGACTCTGCCAGTGACATCAACCTCCAGCGACCAGGCTGACGAGAGGAGGGGCACAGCTACAGAAATGTACCCCACAGAAAACAACTGCACTGTTTGTGGCTTATTTATGAGCGTGAATACGACTGCTGCGGTCATTTCTGCAAAGACACGAGTTCATATTTAAACAAACAAACAAAAAATATATATACTTCTGGCTTGTTTTTCCAGAGGCTGCTCAAATAGCGCTCAAAGAAAAAGTGAGCGCTTGTCTATCACGTCTAGATCTATGGTGAAATTAGCTCATTTAGAAGGCTCAAAAACAAGCACATTAGGCCAAAGTTGTGTGTTTTTTTCGAAAGGACTGTCCACGAATGACATGAATCATAAATATGAATGCTTAATAAGTGATTAGCCTCTCATCCTCATATCATTTTGGTAAATATGTTGGTGAGGAACGAACAACTCCAGAACACTCATTACAAGGACACAAGGTAGCTTCCTCAGCAGTTTATGAGATACACCCAGCTAAAACTAATGCAGTCTAATACAACACTTCTTTCCTGCACAAATATGACAAGTCTTACCTTCATAAAGACTATAGCATAATTCTTTCAACCTGTTTTAAAGAGGTATCGATTTAATTACATGGTCATTTCGGAGGCTGTAGTTAATGCTGCTATTTAATTGCATTACATTATACTGAGAGGTGTTTCTCTTTGTCTTCCCTCAGTGATAAATGCTATTAAATGGATTCCCCACAACTGGAGTAAAGAAAGGAAAAACTCAAGAAATGAGAAAGGTGCACCAAGGTGAAATAAATATGTATATAATATAATTAAAAACAAAGAAACAAGAGAATCTCCATGTCAACCAGGCCCATGCAGTCCCACATCACAATCCAAAACTCTACATCTGATAAAGGAAAAAGAAATAGATATAATTACAAATTAATTGGCTAATTTACAGCTAGTAAATTATATACCAATAATAATACAAAGTGGAATTGATTCAAATAAAATGGACTGAAGCCAGTTATTACACATCAATCAATAGTTTTTTTCTGTTCAAGAAGAGATCTGATCTGATCATATGACCTGAGATGGCTTGGGTGGTAAAAGTTTGACCTGCTGCTTGTCATAAGATGACAACCACAAGTAACATCCCAAAAACATTTGTTTTGCTGATGTACATGCAAGACTCATCACATGCATACCTTTTACCTCAAAACTCTGGTACTCCAGCCATGTGGAGCCAAGAGGAGAGAGCTGTGTGTGACTAAAACAAAATGTCTGACTACCCATGCACCTGGAAAAGGTTAACGCAACACAAACCTTGGCTTGGCATTATGAAACTGTCTGTTGCCTGCAGTAATCCAACTGTTTTTCTGAGTTATCAGACCATCATGTCACTTGTGCTGAAATTATCTACACCTGAGTATGTAAATCTCTGTGTTTGTGTATTCAGGCTGGTGGCTCTGAAATGGTGTCACCCTTATTGGTGTGCGTTTGCACCACATTGCTCGTCTCATTATGATTTGCATTGCATAATCATAACAAAGGTCTCACTCCAAACAGTGTATGTAGAGACACAGAAAAATTCTTGCATTACACACTCTCCCTTGAAGTCCAATTGAAATGTGTGCATGTTGTGTTCTGTCGTACAAATCCACAAGCACAATTCCTATTGCATCTTCAAAATATTAAGGATGCCTAGAAGTGTGTCAACACTCAGATCTTGTTCTGCTTTGATAAACCTCCAGACAGCCAGGAGCACGTCATCTCAGATATGTAACACTCTCATACGTTCCATGTTTTCAGGTTGACACAGAAACAAGAAACAGCACTTTGTTTAGCCTGTCTTACATGGCAAGTTAGAATGAGCTTTGGCAACTTCATTTACAGTAAGATCATTTATCTACTCTAATCTCTTCATGCATGAACAAACAAAAAGAATGAATGAATGCAGTGGATCTCCCAATCATGCTAATCACTTTGGAAGTCACTGGGAGGAGATCGTATCAAGTGCTGACCTTTAGAAATCTGTGAGTAGATTAGTTGACGGGACAAAAAGTTGAAAACTCATCTCCTGTTTAATCTCATTAACACAGCTGCAGCTCATTGTTCAGGAATTTCTTACTGTCTGTGACATTTCAAGGACCAGTTTCATTTCCTACTCGCTCTCAGTCTTTTGAGGAATTATTTGGAGAGGTAATGTTACATTAGCCACTAACACTCTGACAGTCTGACAAATGATCTGTGTGAGCCTCGGGTTAACATTTTAGCCACCTGGTGAGGTGAAGCTGCAACGCAGAAGGAAATTTATGAAGGAACATGCTGTACCCTGTTAAACATCAGTGACTCTAAGCTGAGTGATTGGTGCACTGCTGTCTCCACAGGAACAGGTTAGGAGTGCAACGGAAGGTTTACCACAAGGGTTATTTTACTTTAACAATTGCAGGGCCTGGACAGGAAGCGAGGGCCTTAAACGTTAAACATTAACACCAGTCAATGTACATAATAAAAACATATGTGCTGTGAGGTGTTTTCAGGGTAATGTTATGAGTGTGAACTGCAGGGAAATAACACTGAGAAGACAAACATTACAGCATGTTTGATCATTATTATTGTCACTCAAACTCTTGATTACAATTCTTAACTGTTTAATGTTTGTTTTCACACAGTCTGTGTGAATGAGCTATGCTAGCTTCCCATGGGATAGCTGATCTTTCTGCTCTGTTTTGCTGCTTTCAGCCCATCCCATCGAGCTTCAAATCCAGATCACCACATGTCAGCAAAGCGGCCCCCGAAGATCTGGGGGAAAGGTTGACTCTTGCTTCAGTCGATCAAAAGGAATCTCGCCAACCACTTGTTTCTCTGCAAGTAACTGACCAGTTGTCCCTCATCTAAGCTGTACAGTAATTTTTTTTTTATATCCTGCAAATAAGTAAATTTCTGTCTCATTCATTGGTTCCAGCTTCTCATTTGTTAGAGTTTGTTGCTTTTATTTGTCCAGTGAGATAGTAAATTGAATATATTTGGATTTTAGACTGTTAGTCAGAAAAGCCAGTGATTCAAAGACATCAGCTTAAGCTCTAGGAAACTGTGACAAATATTTTCTGACATTTCATAGACCAATTCATCAGTTGATTAATAGGGAACATAATCTGCTGACTAACTGGTAATGAAAATAATCGTTTTGACATTTTTTAATACATAGTTTTTGTATTCAGGTGCTCTGCTGCTTTTCCTCTGACTGTTACCTGTGGTACTGAGGTGTAGTAATGAGGGGAACTAAGTGCCCAGGGCCCCAACATGTGTAGAGCCCTTAAAATGTGTGTAACTAAGAGTTTGTATTCATCTTAAATTGAAAATGTTTTATGTTATTAGCATTTCTGGTGGCTGATTAAACAGTGTGACAGACTCTATATTGTATCTAAATCAAAATTAGATTATCTCAGGAGACCTCTCTTCCTTAGAAAGGTGCACATAGTTTAGTCCACTCCCGCAGTACAGTGGACAAAAATAGTTTGTGTCTAAACATGGTACTGTGCTAATGCTGGTGAGTTCAGGTGAGGCATTTGTGTCATTACAAAAAGTGAAATCAAGCTGCAAAGTACAGAAAAGATAGAATGGGAAAACAGAAATAGTAAATAGGGGCCATGGTAAAATGTTTACCACCTTTGTGAATATAATGCCCTGAAAACCAGTGACAGAAATAATGTTCTTTAATGTCATAGTTTAAGATTTGCAAAGTCATTATAGTATGTTAAGGGAAAAAAAACGTTCTTGGGCGTCTTATATACAACATATTGGTTATTTGACCAGGTGTGATAGTGGATGTATTGAAAGAGGAAGGGGCCCCAGTGAGGCTGCATTATTTTGGTGCTACACCACTGGGTACTAGTCTTAGACACGTGAATGAACTGTCTCCTTATTAACCAAGCGGATGATGTAAAGCTTTTTATGTACCATCATATTTCAGCTGTTCTTCACAAAGACTGTAAACATATAAAAAACTATAAACATCTCCATGTGACTCTTGAACGCGACATGTAGGGTCCCCCCTCCTCTGATTGGTCAGTTGAGGTCAGCTGTCTGTGACGTTGCAGCAGCAACAGCAGCAGCAGGTGTGGACGGCTGCTCTGTTGTGTTTTTTTTCTTTACTTTGGTGTGTTTGCCAGAGTCTGCAGTCTCATGCCACAACGTTTAGTTAAAGCGAAGCGGGTTGTTGTCCAGGTCTGGGTGTAACCCCTCTCCTCCACTCTCTCCCTCTCTCTGTGCTCTCCTGTAAAGATGTCGTCGGCCCAACACGACGGGACCTTCAGTCAGCTCAATAAGTTTGAGAAACTGTCGTGGAGGCCCTCCATCCGAGACTCAGGTTTGTAAACAGCACCCACCGACCGCTCTGTGGCTTTTTGCACAGTCAGCAGAGCAAACAGCGACCTGAAAGATTAGCCCTGTGTGTAAGGTTAGTCATCGCTGGATCCGTCTTTGTGTGCACCAGGATGCTAGTTTGCCTGTGAGTTAGCGAGGCTAGCTGTGGTGCATCACCGCCACAACACACAGGCCAAAGTTAGCTAGTGCTGCTACGGAAGCCAGAAGAAATTAGAGAGTGAATGAACCCCCAGAAGGCATCTACAGAGCTATTGTTACTATTAATGTCGTTAAATGGAGATTAACACACGAGAGTCGATGGAAAAGACGCAGGACGAGGGTTAGCTTCATGGAGGGGACAACAGAGCATGCACAACGTTAGTCAGCCATACCACACTGATACAGTGAAGAAAGCAGACTTAAACTGTATGTTTGATGTGCATATTTTTTATTTTTGTTGTTTCACAATACACTAGCTGAGAAGGTCGAAACTGGAGACAAAAATAAACAATATTAACTCCTAATCAGTGGCAAGAGGCTTCCATAATGTTGCCTGCCATGTTCTGGTGTTTCAAAAAAGATTCAGTCCAACCTCTGACATACGACCAGTATATAAACTGTCCTTATTTCAGTCTGCCTCTGTGTGACTCTTGCTGTTTGGTGACTGACCAACAGGCTCTAAGAAGCGGGCACGGTGGCTTCAGGCTCGACGCATCTTCTCCCCCTCTTGCCCGAACCTGCGGATCCCCAACAGGTTTCTGAGAGAAGGTACAATATAGACAGTGTACTGAAACCGTAATGTTGTAAAACTCATCAAGTGCCAGGCCTTTTTATGCCCAGTCTTTGTATTTGAGGACAAGATAGCTAACACACTGTTGTCAAATATTTAGCCTGTCTCTCTCATATGTTCTTCCCGCAGGACACTGTGTGCCCCCTGCCCGCAGTGGACACCGCTGTGTTGCAGACAGCACCAACCTGTACGTGTTTGGAGGCTACAACCCAGACTTTGAGGAGGCAGGCGGGTCAGAGAATGAAGACTACCCTCTTTTCAGGGAGCTTTGGCGGTTTCATTTTGCCACAGCCACGTGGCAGCAAGTCCGCACGGAGGGCTACATGCCCACAGAACTGGCCTCCATGTCAGGTAAGAACTCTGTAGAGCCATCAGCCAGTAGGCTCAGGTTATGGAGCACTGTTTTTTTTTTTTACAAGTGGGTCCCTGTTTTGTTTGTTAATGTGCACATGGGTGATAAAGCTACAGGTGGCTGTAATGCACCAAGAAATGCAGCAACGTGCCAGCAAAGGCAGCGAAGAAGATGTGAACAATGTAGGTTCCAAACATATGAGAAAAATCAGCGTTGCAAATGATGTATGAGGAAGAAAAGCATTAAACATGTTTGTTAGACCTCAAGACTACACAGAATGAGCTTTGCTGAGTAACACTGTAAATAAACAGAAACTTTGTTCACAAGAAAACTCCTCAGGCCTCCTTTAAGGCCCCCTGTGTAAACTGACACACTGCAAACAATCAGTACATTTACATGAAGTTAAGTAACCAGATTACAGTCAGCCCTCTGCAGTAACCTGATTTCTACAGTGACAAAGGTACATTTTCTTGTTCTGACGAGTGAGACTTGAGCTGTGTTAAAGAAAACACTTGCCTCACAACACTTTTGCAAAATGTTTTATTCATTTCATTCTTCATCTCCCTACTTGGCTCATTTCTGCCTCGCACAGTCTGTGTTATTGCCATCAGCTGTTGATACGCATCGCCAACCTCTACAGATGGCAGAAATGTTTAACACATCGCATCATCCTCGTGTGAGCGGCGAGTATTTGCATCATGCACATGATGGTGTAATGTGAGCTACAAACAACATGGGAACCTGCTCTTTAAAACTTTGCTCCACAGCACCTCCAAAGGCTCTATTATATATAAGTCCCGTTTTATTTACTATAACTCTTAAAGAGTACCTCAAAGCTTCAGGGAGTGAAATAAATCTGTGTGTAGGTCTGAGCCAACCTTACCAGGGATACTCTGCAACATATTAAAACTGTGGTAGAGACTGACTGTGTTGGTGTCTGTCGCTTTCAGCTGTTTTACATGGCAACAACCTGCTTGTGTTTGGTGGCACTGGGATTCCATTTGGTGAAAACAATGGCAATGACGTCCACGTCTGCAATGTTCAGTACAAACGATGGAACTTGCTCAACTGCAGAGGGAAGAAACCCAACAAGATCTACGGGCAGGTAACAGTGATCGCCTCTTTATAGCTGGTTGAAAGTCCTAAAAGTTTGAACTGTGTCATCATTTATTCATAACTCTTTGATATCTGTGTATTCCACATGTGAGCATCCATGAGTATTCTCCATTTTCCAGGCGATGGTCATCATAAATGGCTACCTCTATGTGTTTGGAGGGACAACAGGCTACCTTTACAGCACCGACCTGCACAGGCTGGACCTGACCACCAGAGAATGGACCCACCTCAAACCCAACAACGCACCCTCAGATCTGCCTGAGGAGAGGTCAGTCAGCAGAGATCACTTTAACAACCACAGAATGTTTCACCTTTGGTCAGTTTCAGTAATATTAATTAAAATGTGATGAAAACAAACACCTGATTTCACAGGTACAGACATGAGCTAGCTCACGATGGACAGAGAATATACATTTTAGGAGGAGGAACTTCCTGGACATCGTATCCCCTGGACAAAGTGAGAGGAACCAGCACGGGCAAAATGTTACATTTAAAACAAAGTGTTACTTCTTCATTTTATCCATTTAATACTGTTTGTCTTCATCAGATTCACGCATATAATTTGGAGACAAATTACTGGGAGGAAATAATGACCAAACCCCATGAAAAAATAGGTTTGTGATCTATGTTCAGCTGTTTTTTTTTTCTTTCTTAATGAGGAAGTCGAAAACGACACAATGAATTCACTTTGTTTTATTTGTCATTCATCATGGCAGGATATCCCGCTCCCCGCCGTTGTCACAGCTGTGTGCAGGTCAAAGACGGTAAGGAGTATTTCACACTCACATGTCTGAAAAGTTTTTTGTTTGGTTTTTTTTAACCATGTCTCGCTCTGTTTTTACTCTCAGAGGTTTTTATATGTGGGGGTTATAACGGGGAGCTGATCCTGTCGGACCTGTGGAAGATCAACCTGCAAACTTTTCAGTGGACCAAGCTGCCTGCTCTCATGCCAGAACCAGCGTACTTTCACTGTGCAGCAGTCACTCCGGTTAGTAAATTATCATCCACACACCTCTAACTTAGCAGATTTCTCTCCTACACAGAGGATGAAAAGAAATCTACTTGAAGGTAGACACCAGTTTTATTTGCTGAAGGGCTGCAGCTAATGTTTGTGATCATTTTCATCAGTTAATCTGCTGATTATTTTTTCAATTGACTGATTGTTTAGTCTATAAAATGTCACATAATATTGAAAATTGTCCATCGCCATTTCTCAGAGCCTAGTTAAGTTCAGTTGATTTTAAAAGTGAGAAAAGCAAAGCAAATCCTCACACTGGTAAAACTGGAACCAGAGGATATTTATTTCCCTTAAAAATTACTTAAACAACAAATCAATTGTCAGAAGAGTCGCTTATTTAATTTTATGTTGATTGAATAATGGATGAATGAACTAATTGCTGTAGCTCTAATCTGTACTGCTTCTCTCCCTCAGGCCGGCTGTATGTACGTCCATGGCGGTGTCGTCAACATGTCAGGGAACCGCAGGACTGGATCTTTGTACAAAGTGTGGTTGGTGGTGCCCAGCCTGCTGGAACTGACCTGGGAAAAACTGCTGAAAACTTTCCCTCACTTAGCCCAGCTGTCCACCCTTCAGCTGCTCAGCCTGGGACTGACACACACACTAATTCAACGGCTCAAATAGAGGAAGCACAGAGACTGAAGGAAGGCGGTACATGATGAAACAGCACCGACTCTAACTAGGCAAAAAAAAGGTTCGAGAGAAAGACCGATGTCAGATGGTTATGAAAATACTTTGAATGCCTTCTAAATTTAGTCTTATGTAAATGTGTGTGCTTTTTTTTTTTTCCTAAATTCAAAGTGCAATGTTTGAAGTTTGTCTGTATGTGGACGTGTCAGATTTGAGTTTGCACGTATCTGTCAGAAGCCATGCATCAGTGCAGAAACCAAATCACCGTATGCCGATTTCCACTTCCTCGTCGCTCAGAGGTAGCTTGTGTAACACTCATCATTTATGTAGCACATTCCTCCTCGTTTTTTTTTTTTTGTTTGTTTGGTTTTTTTTTTAAACCACACATTATCGTCACAGAAACTTGTGGAGCATGAGCAGGAAAAGTTAAGTTAAATGTTCCAAAGACCTCTTCTTTAAAGGAAAGATGAATGTTGCTTCTGGTTAGCTTCCACTCAGAGGCTGAGATGTGCTTGTTAAATGTTGCTCAAAGTGAAGATGCGTTGCCAGTCAGCTGCTGCCACGCCCACTGTGACACAGGTTAGAGATAGCTGTGATTTCAAACAGGAGGAATCTGTGACCAGTGACGCTGCTGATAATGCACATTGTAACTGTGACACCTCTGAACAGTCTAACTAGGTCAATTATTTAAGGCATCATGTTTTAGCCTCAAGGACTTTCCAGTCGCATGCTAGAATCGAGCTGTGTTATAACTCTACCGTTCAAACTGAAAAATGTTCCCCTCACTGCGGGTCACATTAGGCCTTGTGATCTGATTAAAAAACCCCAAAGCCTCTTTGAAACATCTGTGACATTGCCTCACTGTGAATCTCCCTGTGCCTCTTTGATTTTTCTTCTTGGAAAAATGAAGCTGAGTTAGACATCAATTTACACACCTGTAGCTCCACCACGATTCTCCAGCCTTTTTTATGTTCTTCATTCGGTGCCTTCTGGATTTCCAAAATGTCACACACATTTTTTTTTTTTGTAGTTTTTTTTTTAAAGACGTACATAATAACTCTCTGAACTGTGTGTGTATTTGTAGGTTTTATTTCCCATGAGATTTACCTGGTGCTCTCCATGTGAGCCTTGTGTTGCTGAGTTTTCCTGCTCATGATTAATCAGGAGATACCACTGCAGCTGAAGATTTTTCCTTAACTTAAATCCACAGAGACATTTTTACTTATTTATTTAAATCACAGTGCTGCTGTTTTATTTTATACAAAACTTTGAGTTGTATCAGATTGTGTAGCTACATTTCTTTTTTCCACCTGATTTCACTGTCATTTCATTCTTTATGCCTAAACTCCATTTTAACCTTTTTATACTGTCACATATTATTTTTTATTTTTATCTTTTGGTCTTATTTCTCTTGAGAACATTGTGCTGTGGGACTTGGGACTATTTTTTTTAAACTAGTGACAAAGTATGAGTAGTTTGTGAGGAGTATGTCAGGCGTACTCAGGATGTAAAATACTGTGATCAGACTCAGTCTGTAGAGCTCTGCAGACATTCACCATCGTTCAAATGTCAGCAGGCTCAGTCATTTCTGTGAAATCAGATTTAGGTACGCTCTAGATGATTTTGATGAAAACAGACATTTTGCTGTTACTGTAAATCTTAAATACTGTAGTGACTCTCCCAGCTGCTTGTATCGAGCCTCAGGCCTCTTTCTTTCATCTATTTGGTTAATCTCTATCTTGAATTTAGAATTTTATTTCACACATTATCTGTAACTGTGTTGATACAATATTTAGCAAAACTCATCTGAAAGTTATTGTATCTTATTGCCCATTTTCACATTCAAAAATTCACGTCAGTCACTTTTTTTCTGAGTTCGACACGTTATGGCCTTATTTATATCTTATTGTGAAGCAGCAGTCAGCTTCACTACATGCTCAGACTTGGTAAATGTACTGCATTGCTTAAGATTGAGATGTTTATATTTGCATCATATTTGATGTTAACGAAAGTTAAATGATCTCTTTTGCATGTCAGTATGGTGTGCATGTCACTTTACATAAACTCCTGGGAGAAAAGGTGAATATCTCCTCAAAGGCAATTATGGCTGTAACGTACATTATGTTTTGTAATTCCTGTCTGTACAAACAATAAAAACACAGGCAGCCAGTTTTTCAGAATATTGTATTAACAGATGTTTTTGTTGTTGTTGCTATGCACAGCCAGCCATGCCACTTTTCAACTGTATTGTTTGACAAAAAGTTAAGTTAAAACTTATTTCATTAACTCTAATAGACATGTACCATTTTTACATTTTGGAGTTAAAAAGTATACAAATGTATCACAACAGGCCCTTAAACAAAATACCATTAGTGCAGTTTCTTTACATCATAATAGCCATTTGTAATGTAAAAATACTGCTTTTCTCTCCTTCACCACCAAAGACCATAAGGACAGGACTCACAGTTAGGTATGTTAGCTTACAGACTGTACTTTTTTCAGTAGTAGGAGCAATATGTTTGTGCAGTCAAAAAAAAGTACCTACCTGAGATTTAAAGTTTCAGTTTTGCCATTAATGCAATTTAGGATACAACATCAACAACAAAACAAAGTACAAAAGTCCCACATGATTATTTCGTCGTCAGGGAGTGGTGTTGAAATTTGTACATTCAGTTTCTCTTCCAGGTTTAACAAGTGGGGTGAAAGCCACTGATCCACACTCAACAGCCTGCTGGAGATGGAGCGAAGTAATACAGAGCCAGCAGGATAAAGTAGACAACCACCAGAGCCGTACCTGAGGAAAAACAAGACCAGAAATGAAAGTGAGTAGAGCGTCTTCATGCCACTCTTTTGTTGTAAGAGGTCATTCTATCATATCATCATACTGGATTAGCATGGTTCCGTTTTTTTAACGTTAGCATATTATCCTTGAGATACAGAAAGTCATGAGATAGGTTTCCTGCTTTTTGTGTAGCCATTATATGCAAATCAACCTGCAGGGATCTGAAATGGTCTTGGGGTGGGTCATCTATCTCAGGGACAAAGTTTAGTCAGTGTTGATATTTAATAATCATACTGAGATTCAGGTGCACACAGGGACTGTTGGGACAGCTCCTCCTGGGGCATGTTTGGCAGGTCTGCTCAACTCTCCAGATAATTTCAGACTTATTCAATAAGAAGCACAGTAAATGTGATGGGTTACTGATGGATCATCAACAAGATGGTTTTCAAAACATGAAAAGAAATGCCAGGGGATCAATCTCAAAACTTCTGAACATTATCTTTTATTTACATGCACATGAGAATAACTGCATTGTAAACATTTTAAAACACTTGAAACTTACCCTGAAAATAATCAGACTTGCCGTCCATGAAGATGTAGTTGACTACTATCACACTAAAGATGCTGGCCCACAGGTGCAGGTCACTGAATAACAGCACAAATCCCACATCCTACGCAGAGCAGAGATGGGGTTTGATGATATAAAAAAACAAAACTATAGAACAGCAAACATTTGATATTTATATGAACAAATCAATGATGAAAATGAAGAGAGAGGTGTCTTACACAGAAAGCACTGAAGAAGACCAGTATTGGAATCTGTAGCATGCAGACCTGCACAGCGATACAGCTCCCCACCTCCAAGCTGAAACAGAGAAATATTACTTGAACACAGACATCACTTTTTAACCTGTGTAGGCACTTTCTTTAATGGGGCATTATTTACCTAAGACTGATGTTGTTTTGGAGGGCAAACTGGATCCCATTAACAATCTCTGGGATCTCAGGAACCATAGCGAGAACTGTCACCCCAATGAAATACTGGAGAAATAGAGAAATGTTGTCAGAGACCAGAGGAAACGACCAAATAAAAACTGCCTGAGTACGATCAGATGCGTGTCCTGACCTGAGAGATGTTGGGTTGGTTTAGTATGGGCTGGATGTGCTCTGTGGCGAGATCAGCACAGGCAGACATGAGCACAGTGGCCATGATGAGGATGACCAGAGACCTCCACCGTGACCAGTGGACCACCGGTCCATCGTGGCCTGTCACTGCATAGACATACACAGAGAGACAATGATGTGGTAAGTAGACATTAAAAGATGAACCCTCACTGTATTGTGGTGTAATTATGCAAGGAACAATTTAGCTATTGGCCGTGACCATGAGAATGATTCATACCCTGTCCTTCTCCAACATGGATGTTGTAAATGTGGGAGTGTGTCTTCAGTGTGAATATCAGACCAATGAAGTAGGCAGCTGGTAAGAGGGCAGACACCGTGTACACCAGTGGCCTAACGACAAAAACACACAATAAATGAGAGGGAAGAAATATACAGAGGGTATTACAGCTTACTGAATTTTTTTTAGAAACTCTAGGGACCAGATGACAGTTGTACAGGTTTTAGCTTATTTAATTATATTAAACCTTACACCAGCGCAAACCACTTTTTTTCTTAGTTTTGAGAGACCTGAAACTTGCTTGAGAAAAGTCATGAGCAGGGACTATTCTGAAAACTGCTCGTCAGTGCATTCAGGGATATTCCCAAAATCTGAGACTACAGAGGCAGGAAACAAGCAAACACGAACACTGTGGTGAACTCTTCACACTTGAGACACGTCAGAAGATTCCTCTTGTCGGTGCATTTAAGGAAACTTTAAGAGACCCTGTTCACAGAATTGTGACAATAGTTGAACTTTGAAATGAAGAAATACGGGCAACAATGTTGTTTGTTTTCATCAGTAGATTACACTATCTCAAGCATGTTTCAAGTTTCTGCAAGTGAGTTTCACACTGTGCTGAATCTAACTGAAACAGCACCCAGCGAGGTCCACATGAGTCCACAAAGATATGGTATAACAAAGTGGTAGTGGTAGTTACTTGCAGCTTTGCTAAAACATGCAAAACCACCATTATGGTCCTTTAATTCTTTTACATGACAATCGATGTATAAATTAAAAAAAATGATCTTACTCAACATGGCTGTGGAACAAACTGCCATTGTTCTGTTGAATAAAAAAATAATATTAAATATAGTACAGTGCCTGTCAGTCAGTGCGTGTTAGCATGTGTTTAGAGGGTTTGTGGGATACTGATGCTGACCAGATCGTAGTGACAGTTGTGGCAGACAAACGGTCCACTGCTGTTTCCTCCAGTAGAGTTGGTGCAGGCGTCACACACCAGGTTCCCGTAAGCCTTGGAGAATAGTGTGGGGGCAAACACACCTGCCATTGACAGTTAATGAGATGATTCAATTTAAGACATCTTGGTAATACTTTTATTACTGCAGCTACTTTCAGTGCTGACAGACAGGAATCACCTGAGCACCATCAAGCAATTTAATGTCAGATTTGATCCATGTGTGAACCTCTTCTGATCATGTGACTTTACTATTAACTTCTCTGATGGTCAAATTTACAAAAAAAGATTCATGTTAAACCCATTGCATGTCCACATTATTTAGGCAGGGAATCATTTGTAAATTCATTTACAAATTCTCCAACAGCAACATTTGGTGTTTTATAGCCACTAATAAACTTTTTATTTATTATTTATTTATTTGATTATTTAATATCTGATGGAGATAAGTGTGACACAATTATGTAAATATTTTAGAATTTATTTTAGCTAACAGGTGGAGCAGGAGAACAGCAGGAAGAAAAAAAAGAGAACAACTATAGCTATAACATTAATCACCAGCAGGTGGCGCAAGTGCTAGAACATCTGAGCAGCTACTTTTTTGTCCTCAGGAGGCAAAAACAACATGTTTGTATAAGGAGGTCTAAACTGCTGCTGCTTTTCCATCCTGTAGATGATGCAGGCAGATGCAGGCCATGTGGAACACGTCTGAGAATGAAGCACAGCTTCTCCCAATGGAAAAACTAGCAAACTAAATGTGACTAAGTGAGGAGCCAGTTTCATGAGGTGGTTGGCTCCTAAAAACACAGCTAGAGAAGGGAAAACTTTTTCCTTACTTCCAGAAATGTACAACTGTGCAACAGTATGTTGATTTTTGGAGACTTACCTCCTACGGAAATGAAAAGCAGAGCAGAGCTCACTCCTGTAGAGCGACTGTTGAATCTTTGCTCACTGTGTCTCAGCCCACCGATTATCATGCAAATGCCCTGAGAGGAGGACAAAGCAAGGAGCCTCATTCATACATGCTGGATTAGTATTATGTGTCTGAATATGATTTTTGTGGCGTTAACACTGATTTAATGGACTCCTCATGGAACCTACAGGTTGAGATGACTAACATGCAAATTAAAAAGTTTCACTCACAATGGGGCTGAACTAGAAAATGTATTGAGAACTGGGATTTTTTTTCTACATAATTCAAGAATTTTAATAATGTGAAATGTGCAGTAAAATGTGCAGCTTGGCTCACAGGAATAAAGAGGATGCATCCGAGCAGCGTGCCAGTCAGCGCCGCCTTAACAATCTCCTGCAGACACGGGTTGGCTGCCTGGTGACCTCTGAGCAGAGCCGTGATGTAAAAGGTCAACTCAGTGATGGACCCAAAGGTGGCGTTCACCACCGCACCCACAGCAAAGTTACTCTGGGCTGAGATACTGCGCAGGCAAAAGGGATCAACAATTAACATCAGAAACTCTTCGTATGAAATTATCGGTAATTCGACCTAAAGTCACTGCACAGGTTTGTTTCAAGGTAATGAAAACAGCTCACCTGGCAATGCCCATACCAATGTAATAAGACAGAGGTATGATGGAGCCAATTGCTATGGCGAACTTGACGTCAGAGCTAGCGTACTTGTTATCTCTGTCAATATATCCGATTAGTATGGCAACTATTACTAAAGGGAGGAGGTCTGAGATGGGAGTCAAAGATGTTAACAGGTCTTCACATGACGCACACTGACACACACACACATACACAGACCTCACATATCATGGTAAAGGATACTGACAGCGAACACATTGATCCCATCAACAGTGTACTTGTAGTAGTACCAGTTTGTAGCATGGTAGCAGCACAGCAGCGATCTGGTCTCGTAGCCTTGATGCTACAGGTTAGAAAAAAATAAATAAATAAAGTAACTGGTGCATAAGCATTAAACCGACACTGAGTAATCTCTCCAGGTTCATGTGCTGCGGCTGATAAAATTCTCTCCCTTGCCTTCCTCTGTGAGGAAATGGACACATCCTCAGGAGGCAAGAGAAGGATGACGGCCAGGGTGCGTGCGTTCATCTTGGAAACAGGGATGGTGAAGATCAGGGTCCAGGAGAAGAAGCAGGCCAGCGAATGGATGAGCACAAGAGGGGGGTATCCCAGCAGCAGCCACACATAGGTGGAGAAACGATGCTACACAACAAGAGGGACACACGGGGTAATGATATCCTACACTTGATTTCCATGGAGCAGAAATCAGCAAATCAATGGTGCTCATGTATTTTCTATATGTATATTTTCTATATAGTGTGGAAAGTTACCCAGAAGGGAGTGCGCAGAGGTCGTCCTGGCATCTCTGCGACTGACACCTCTGTGGGTGAAGGCAGCAGAACTGGTGAGTTATCCTCCACCCCATCTATGTTGCACTCACAGTCTGGTGCTTGCTCACAACATCTCCTCAACGTATTTCCAATCTGGAGAAACACAACCAGAGGAAAGTGTGATTTCTTTCATCAAAGCACAAACAGTTTCATTTAATATGGTGTAATCACAATCATTGACATACTCTCTGGCTACAATCACACACGAGGGTACAAAGAAGGCTCTGCTATTTTTCTTAGGGGAGAAAACCCCAATTATACAACCGTCTTTCACCGGAGCATCAGAGCCTAGTCACAGGTCAAGTCCCACAGTCACAGAGCATACACAGACTAACAAAACTGAACCTAACTAAAACTGAACCTACAGGAAAGCCACATCTGCAGGAGAGGAAGTGGCAGCACAGCTGTGAACAGCAACTCCTGACACAGCTTGTAGCCTGTAGTAGAGCTGCAGCAATTAGTGGATGAATCTATAAGTCTATCAATAGGCAATTATTTTGATAGTTGATGAATGGTTTTAGTCACCTGGTCTCTGGTTGCAGCTTCTCAAATTTCAGGATTTGCTGGTTTTCATTGTGATATCTGAGAGTAAACTGAATACCTTTGGGTTTTGGACTGCTGATCGAATAGAAGTGGGAAATTACAAAAGGTATTTTTCACTATGATCTGACATTTCATTAATAAAATGATTAATTGAATAATAATTTTAAAAATAATTGTTAGCTGCACCCCTATAGATGATCATTATACTCTCATTCTTACAACAGAAACAAATGAGGAGTCTACTAGAAATATTATCCAGCACCAAACACCTACCCACAGCTCTGTCCTCCATCACTGACCAACTGAACATATAAGCAGGTGTGTTTGTGTTTCTGTGGGTTGTAAACTTTAAAAAACTTTAAGTACCTTATTATTGGGAATCTTCCTCGTCTTTAAGGCCTAACTTAACAAATGCACAGAGCAGAGGAAGTTCAATGGTAAACCATCTCAGCTGCATCTCCACAATTGTATTGCAATAACAAGTTTCTGCAAATGACCGGTAGTGTTGCAGATTTGTGGTGGTGTTCAGAAAAGTAAGACTTCTGCTTTCACCACCACAAGTTAGGGAGGAACGACGAGGAAGCTGCAGGTTTTAATGTGCATCTACCAAATTTCAGTTTGTAGAAAAAGGAATAGAGACAACAGGGGGAACGTCCCAAGCGTTAACTGAACTCAGATCCAGACAGTACCTCGTGGACTGACTTGCCGAATGGCCACAGGAAGTAGCAGGACAACTTCCAGCAAAGCTTCCCTGAAGACAGAGAGGAAGAAAAGAATAAGGGGAATGGCTGATGATCAGTAATGAACACTATCATTACACTTTACCTACCATCATTACCTACCATATGGCACGCCAGTGACAGTGATGAACATAAGTATGCTGACCAGGAAATATGCCAGGGAGACCCACCACCCAAAGAGAAACACATACGCTACATTTCCACATGTGATGAGATGACCTGACACCAGGAAGACAAAAAAAACCAAAACATTAGTGCTCCAGCAGCCACATTAACAACTTTTATTTAGGTTTTTTTTACACTTGGATTTTATTTTTGCAGCTTTAGCTGTTGTTTCCCTCTGTAATAATAGAGCTGTACTTGTCAAGCTGCTGATATCTGAGAACACAGTGCTTTCAGTTTCACCTCCAAATACAGAACTGTTTGCTTGTTTACAATCTGATCATCTCACCACTCATTTCCTGCCCTGTCAGATATTGTTGTAGTATTCTCATATCTCAGCAATTACTTTACTTCGAGTTCATTGTTACCATAAAAAATACAAACAATGACCACAGCTATGAAAAATATGGCTAATTGTAATGAACTGGAATAAGCTTAAACACAACACAAGGATAGTAACCTGTACCTGTACCTGAATGTGGCTTAATGACGTTCAGTTCAGAGTAGAGCTCTTTCACGACCTCTGACCTGTCTTCAAACGGACGCTCGGTCACGTGGCTCTTCCATTTTCTAAAACCAAACTAGCACACACATCAAATATTGAGTTTACCAGCTCTGCTGAGCTCAAACCACTTTCATTTGCAGTGGAAAACCTTCAGACTTCTCACCCTGTAGTTGTTGACCAGTTTGTTGGCCTCTACTTCGTTCTCTGCTAAGATGGTTCTCTTGCTTTGGATCTCCTCCCAGTTATCATCACAAGCGTTGAGGTTCGGACCTAAAATGACAAGCGACAACATGACGAATAAATGTCTATAAACTGCTGTGGATAGAAAACATCTGAGTAACATGGTACCTAGTACTCACACGTGTGTGCAGACATGCACTTTGTCGTGCACAGTGGAGGACATACGGAGTGATGTGTGGGTGGAGAGCAGGTGTCCGGAGAATTAAGCTGTTGACCTCGGTCATGGATCTGTTCATGATTGTAACCCTGCTGGGGATGATGCTCCCACGAAGCATCTGCAGCACCAAGCAAGAAACGAATTACTCTAAGAAAAAGATGTTTCATACATGTTTTGTACCATTTGTCCATGGGCCAGACGGTCACATTTCATTTAATTGCTGGTAATTTAACTGGCATGAAATGACATGATGTTTACTCATGAGATCATAATGTAATTTAATTGATTGTTTTGTGCCACTTATCCTTAAGGGTCGTGGGGGAGCTGGAACCAATCCCAGCTGACACTGGGCGAGAGGCAGGTTTCACCCTGGACAGATCGCCAGGCAGGGCCAGTGACTGTATAATAACTTTTTTCGATGTTATTAACATATTAATAAGGTGCCTAAACCTGTGAGTTTTTAGATTGTTACGCAGTAGTACAGTCCACAGTTTCATCTATATAATTAAAATTTTATTATGTTTGAAATTATGTAGTGTTTTCATTTAAACAAGAGGGAGGATTAAAAGTTGCAGACTGCTTCGCTGCTATCAAACAAGTCTTTGTCTCGAGAACAACGTCCTTGTGCTCTGACTTGTTGCTTGTCCGTGTCAGTTACACACTGTATCTGCACTGCAGTCCATTCCTTGCAGTGCAGAGTCAGAGGGGCTGAGTCAAATTCCTGGCTCCCTCAACGTTCACCGTACAGCCCAGAATCAATGGTGACACAGCTGGGACAAAGATTCAGATGTGTTGGAATCACAGTGGAAAAAAAACTTGTATCACCCACACTGATTAAAAAATCATTACTACTCCAGACTTTAGCGACAGAGACATCACACACGGTACTCACAACAGCATGACGCTGGGCAATCAATTCTTCACATAGAAAAAAAACATGTTTTTGCACAAGTATTGTCCATTCTGCTCTAAATACATTACCCACTGACTGTGTACAGTATTTATGTCCACACACACACATCAAGAATCAGTGCATTTGTATCTACATGTGTCTTTGTCTAGCTATGTGTTAATGTCTTGAGACCTTCACAGAACACTGTAAAGACGAACTTCCCCTCAGGGGCAAAAAGCGTTTCTAACTATCTTTGAACTGATCACTGCCTCTGACAGTCTGACAACAGCTGCATTTGTTCTGCAAGGAAACCAGAGGCATGACTGTAATTAAGTAAAGGGTAAAAATCGCCTTGGGTCATTTATTCATTCCTTCATTCATTTTCCAAGGTTTGTCCCTTTCAGGAATCTGCCTTGATGAATGAACAAATGCTAACAAACCAATGGCATCATGAGACAAGAGAGCACAATAATCATGACTTCCCCTTTATATCCGTTCACAGCCGTCCACACACTTTTTAGGTAGAGTCTTGTTTTGTTTCCTCTTTCTGTTTCTGTATTTCTGTATTTGTGTAATTGATGCCACTGAGTGTTACTGACTGTGTTAGAAATTGTGCACTGACTTGTGGCCTGATTCACTGCTCATTGTTTTGTTCTTGGGTGTAGATGAGGAAGGTTAATAATCTGACAGTTAATCATGTCCCCACAAAAGAAGCTGTGTAACCACTAGATAACTGGTCTCATCAGCAGCATTGATCAAAGAGGACAGACCATCTGTTCTTTAGTTTATCACTGCCAAGATAAACATGGGAATGAATTCAGGACAGACTTCATTAACCTGCATTAGACTGTTTCAGATGTGAGTTTTTGAAACTTTAAAATCAGATATGTTGCTGACACAGAGTGAATGAGAAAGTCTGGACAAGGACTGAAACAATTATTACATTAATCAATTAGTCAATAAACCAATTATTCTGATAATCAATTAATCATCTACATCATTTATCAAGTAAAAATATCAAACATTCCCTTGTTCCAGCTTCTCCATTCAGAAGATTAGCTGGTTTTCTCTGTTTTATTCCATTGTAAATCTAACATATTTGGGGTTTGGGGGCTGTTGTTTGGACAAAACAAGTCATTTGAATAAGTCACCTTTTACTGTGTGAAACTGTGATGGTCTATATTTCACTATTTTCTGTCATTTTATACATTCATTGAAAAAATAATCAATACATTAATCCATAATAGAAATAATCAGTTGCTCATAGAGGCAAACACTACAACTTCAAGGCTGGCTGAAGGAAAAAGAAAAGGTCATATGACACTTTCGTGTTTCCTTTATACATTTATAACCTCTGTCACATTGACATCTTGGCACAGACGGCACTGGCACACATAAACACACACTCACACTCACACACACACACACGCTGTGGAACCACCTCGTAATCAATACGACGTGACTGCCCGACATGCAACAGCTCTGTGAATACTGCACAGACCGTCATACTACTTCATTCACATAATAACGTCACGGTAAATAACAGCTACTGTTTACAATATGCTGACAGATTTAAAATGGAGATTACTGTTAAAGACACAGTCGGCTTGGTACAAATAAAGTTTTTTCAGCAGCCGCTCACCTTGTGTGTGTTCTGCCGGCCTCCTCCTGAGGCTGCTGGTGTCGGAGCTCTGTGTGGATGACACAGACATGTCCGCCGGTAAAAGAAAAACACACCACACCGTTAAGTCTTACATCAGTTTAGTCCATCAGTCTGCGCGGCTCCTCTCCTCAGTGAACGGACGCCGCGGACGCACCAACACTGAGGATTTTACCGCTTGGAATTGTGGGAAATGTAGGCCTCCTTGGTTGAGCTGCTTAAAGGGAAAACCCACTCTAAAAAACCGACTGTAAACCTGCACTAAAGTGTTAAAAGTACCAACAGTACAATGAAGAAACAATCAATTATAAGTAAAGTCCTGAATTCAAAATTGCTCTGAAGTAGCAACAAAATATGGTCCTTTTATCAAAAGTGAAAGAAATCATTAATGTTATATTGTGCATTTTAGAATACTGGGCTGTTGCTTATGTATTAACTTGTTAGCAGTTGTTAAATGTTGTAGCTGCATGTGGAGCTAAGTTAAACAACTGCTAGACTTCATTTCATATAACCAGGTGAAATGTCTTGTATTTATGTAAAATTAAAAGCACCGATGCAGCTGCTGTCTAATAAATGTAGTGGCATAAAAACTACACATCCTTCTTAAAAATGCTAAAAAGGTTAAGTAGTAGTAAGGTTAAATTAAGTAGTTACACCTGTCCCCCCAAAATGGAAATCAAGACTTGAAATGAAGGTGACAGTTTCTGCAGTTTGTCTGCTGGTGAATTTAAATAAAATTTTTGACCTTATTTAGCAGGTGTTACTGTTATAGCCAAACATCTGTATTTTTCTTGCATTTGTAATTTGGTACAATGTATCAATTTACCTTCACCTATAAAATCATTTCATTTTTCAGTAATGACTCCCAAAGCATAACAAACAAATCTGACAAAATATAAATAAACAAATGAACTGACAATGCAATACAATTGACAAAAATGAAAAGACATTTCACAAAGAAACGCAAAAAAGCAAAAAACATTTTGGAGGAAAAAAATTGAAATATTCTTTAGTAGCTATTTATTTACTTGCTGGAATATTGTATTTTTGCTATTGGTTATATTTGTGAAATATTTTGTGAATTTTAGAGATTTCCTGTAAATAAATTTTGGTCCTATGGTCCTCAATAAATGCTTATTCTAGCTGTTGTCTCCAACAAGAAACACAGAAGAAAACCTAATATATTTACTATAAGTTTGTGTGTGTGTGTGTGTGTGTGTGTGTGTGTGTGTGTGTGTGTGTGTGTGTCTTGTCTTGCAGAGACAAAGAAAATAGCTCCACAACATGGTCAGACACAAGTATTACATGGATTTTTTTTTTCCCCTTTTATTTTCTAAATCTCCAGCACTACAGTCAGGCTTGCATGCAAACTGCTGGCAGTTTATTTGGTGAGCACAAAGACCTATTGTGCAGTGTTGTGTTTTTCCCCAAAAGAAACTTAATGAAACTGATTCAGGTAAAGATAAGGACACTCTGCTTATGGCAACAATTTGAACTTTTTATAGTATTTTCTTCCATCAATAATTTTACATTTGGTCGGTAGAGTTTTGATTTTTGTCCTTTTGGCAGGGCAAGAATTTTGCCTTATTCTGTGCTTCAGTCAGAATGATCTTCCATTTAAAGCAAAAAATATACAACTTTTAGAAGAAGAAATAACATAATCCTTCTCTAACAAATGAAAGTTTGATGAAGAATTCACATTCATCCTTGCTCAATTCAATACACTCAGGGGCTTTGCTACTACAGCTGTGACCAACAAGTTATGTTGGCTAATGTTATCATACTACAGGTAGATAATGATGTGTAAGCCTGACAGACATTACTGTGTCAGTTTGCTGACTTTAATGCTTCGATACCTGGCTACTGTTATGCTACATTTGAAAACATTTTGTCTTTCTCAGCAGGTGACGTATTTTTGTTTCCTGCCTCTGGTCATGTTCCCCTTTTCTTCATAATGATGTCTTTAAAGCAGCCAAAATTACAGAATCTTTGAAACTAAAGGGAAATTCAGTGTAATGCTGTAGTGGCTGCTTGTAGCCTTAAAGGTACCTGTTTAGCAAAGGTTATTTAGTCTTTAAGTAGAATTACAGAGAATGAACTTATTGTTCTTCAGAAGGACAGGGTCATGCTCAGTAATCTTCCCTTCATTACTTCAGATTTTCTGCTGCTGCAATCGCCTGTCTATTACAGAAAGTAAACTGAATTACAATTTGGCATAGTATGGTAAAACTTCCAGATGAGGAAAGGATTTAATGTAATCCTGGCTTCCTCTGTCTCAGCGTCATCTAAACCTTTGACTCCTTAGTTACAGGTGTGAGACACTCTGTTACCTAAACCAAATCAAGTCCTGTATATTGGGCACTAGCAAAATCAACATGTGGTGAGAGATTTGAGTTTGAGGCTGCAAAGACCTTTGAAAAGGTTTTTGTGACCTAAATGTTGGACTTGCAAATAAATGCTTTCATGTCAACAACTGCCATCCACACCGTGACCTGATCTGATAGGACACAGGAGTCTCATCTCTTTGTCCCTCCCATACAACTGATAGAGTTGGTTATATTAAGTAAATGGATGGATGACACAAATATTTAACACAATTATCCTATAAAAAGTTTCTTTGTTCGACACTCAACTTTCTATAACACATTTACCATAATTTTATCATTCAAAAACATGATGTAACTCTTGGATAAAACCTATAGAACCCTTTCCTCACTTACTGTATGCTCCGCACCATGTTCATAATATTACAGTGATCCTATTAATGAGGCAAGATGTCACCTGATTTGGCATCCTTCAGCATAATACAAGAAATTATTAAAAATAATAATGTGATATGTTTAACTCTGTCATCATTACTGTTGTTGTATTTTGTTATTAAGCCACACTAGCACTGTGACTCTGATCCCCATTAGAATGAATCCCAGTAACTTTGGTGATCAGCTGACTTTTCATCTAGTGGCATCATCAGGTCAAAATTTCATTTTGTCCAGTACCTGCACTGTTGTAGTTGGTTCTAAATGTGAATGAATGAACATCCGCATGTTTAAATTGTCATTATGAGCATCTTTGCATTCTGATAATAGCATTAAGCTTATGGCACAGCTGTACCCTAAGTAATACCTCAAACAGTTGCTGGCATGGCTGTGGACTCATAGTCTCAGCACAATTTCTTTGGTAAATAATATCTAACGACTCAGTCTATCGATGCCTGTTTTTGTGCCACCAGTGACTGTCCAGTGCGCTAGGGATGCCCACTTCATTATGGTAGTGGCCAAAGATGCCACTCTGCCCAACTGCCCAAATCACTTTCCTTCTCTGATGCTGTGAATGTATTTGAAGGAAGGATATTATTATTTCCACCATTATTCATTTTCTATGGAGAAACTTCAGGATTCGTTTCAACATGACATGATCACCTTGTGATCTGTGTTGTTCAGTCTAAGAAGAGAGGACAGAAGTTAAAATGGAGCTGTGCAGTAGAAATGAAGGACATTTTATTTTAGAGTGGATTTTCTCTTCAATAACACGGGTCTGATGCTAAAGACGTTCATTTTCCTAAAACACGTGAGTTCTGTTTCCAAAGTAATCCCAGAAAAATAGGTCAATACTAACACTACGATTTCATTCATCAAATGCTATCACACTGTTTTAATCTAAAGCTAAGCTAAAAGACTGCACAGGAATTCAAAATGTTCCAGACGTGCGTCATCACTTGCATTTTAAAAACATTGTACATTAATCAAATCATTCTAGAGTAATAGAGAAAGTACCTAAATGTCCAATGTACCTTTTGTAAGTTTGCACTTAATTATCTCATTAACAGGCAGTGATTGCTATTAGCTAACTAGCTTCTGCCAGATAACATGATGTTAGCTTACCAACCCTAAGGTTAGGTAGGTGACTACTCAGGCCAAACTGAATCATGTCTGACATCTATGTAAAATCTAATGCATTATTTTGTTGTACATCTCATTTTTAGAGCATGCATCATGGATAAGTTGATTAATTTGTCATCAGCTACTGTTAGATAACTATCTTACACTCAAGTCAGCAAGAAAAGTAAATGCTTGTTTAGTGAGTCAAGTCGAGGCAATTTTTACTTATATAGCACCAAATCATAACATAAGTCATCTTGAGGCACTTTTCAAGTCTAGACCATACTCTTTATATTATTATAGTAGAAGCCTATTGCAGTCAGCTTGTTAGCAGCTTCGGCAAATTTCAGAGCAGGGATTTTGAGAGAGGGCATATGAAAAAACTAAATAGGAGGGGTTATTATTTTGTAAATGTAAAAGTATTGAGTACATTTTTTTTTAAAAACATCCCACTATCATCACTATTAAACCCTACTATTAAAGACCTTTACCCTTTTCACCTGTTACCACCATAGGTACAATAATTATTATGCAATACTGTATAGAGTCATATTTAGAAAGGTCCTTGAAATTTAGAGATGCATTGATCAAGCTTTTCAGCACATTTGTCATGCCGTGGATTCAGAGCTCTCAGTTTAAAACACTATTTCTTATTTAAACTGTAACATGGTTGTTATTTTATAATGGCAGTATGAGTGAATATGTTCCTAACAGGCTACACAACAGCAAAGTGGAAATATAGCCTGACCTAATTTGGGGTTAAGTGTATACTATGGCAAGCTCTGTTACATTTTGAGAAAAAAAAAATCAATACTGTGTGTTCATCATTGTGCACTTGCAAAATAAACATGGTGACAAATAAAGGCCACAAAGACCTTTAGAAAGGTTTTTGTGACACAGATGTTAGATTTGTCAATAAATACTTGTCAAACTGTCACCCACCCCACCTGATATAGAAAGCCTTGATTGGTGGTTATTTAGCCTAGGGGGAGGGGTTTTTGAAAGATCAAGTCTGGTCACATATAAATAAGGCAGCACACATGAGTGCTACACTCTGTCCTGGTCAATCTGCTGCGAAACCATGGCAAAGTGGAGTGTCACTTCTTTAGTGGCACTAGCACTGCTAGGCTGCGTGGTTGGAACAGATATAGAGGAGGCTCAGGACTTTACGTGGCAGAAGCCTGCAACATCGAAGGGAGCTACACCTCCTCAGACACCAAAGATTCCTAAGCGTCCTGAACCGCAACAAGTTCTTCCGCCTCAATATCCTAAAACGCCAAAGGTCCGCCCGGGTCCACCACCAACGTATCCTGAAAGGCCTAAAACGCCAAAGGTCCGCCCAGGTCCAGCACCAACATATCCTCAAAATCCTCAAGCATACCATGATCAGTCTCCCCAGCAGCCAAAGGTCATTCTACCAAAGCCACCACCACCTCCTGCCCAGAGTTGTGAGGTGGCACAAAACTTGAGAGTCCCATGTGGACGTCCTGGTATCTCTCCTGGTGAATGTGAAGCCATAAATTGCTGCTGTGATGGCCAACAGTGCTACTTTGGAAAGGCAGGTGAGTTTTCTTGAAAAGGCTGTCATTCTCTTCAGGGACAAGGAAATTAACTTTCTTCAGATGCCTTACATACTGTACTGCAAACAGTGATGGAGGCTGTAAAAACGTTATACTCGCAAAAATAATCTTTTAAAAGCATGTTCCACATCCAAGTTTTTTGCATTTGATCAATAATATCTAATCACTCGGCCTATCGATGCCTGTTTTTGTGCCACCAGTGACTGTCCAGTGCACCAAGGATGCCCAATTCATTGTGGTAGTAGCAAAAGATGCCACTCTGCCCAACTTAGACCTTGAGACAGTCTCACTGTTGGGGGGAGGTCAAGGCTGTACACATGTTGACTCTAATTCAGGCTTTGCCATCTACCACTTTCCTGTTACTGCCTGTGGCTCCATTGTTATGGTAAGATCAGTTTTCTATATCTATTCTCTATATTTTTGACAAGCAAAAGCAGCTTTAAATAGGACCTGTGTGAATGTTAAGCCTACAATGCCAGTTTTATTCTGCCTTTTGTAGGAGGAACCTGGTGTTATAATCTATGAGAACAGGATGACATCCTCGTATGAGGTAGGAGTTAGTGACCTTGGAGCCATTACCAGGGACAGCCACTATGAGTAGGTGATCATTTTTTAGAACGTTGCAATGTTAAAACACAGGCTCTGAAAAAGCCACTTAAAGCCAGTTTTCTCTTGTCAGGTTGCTCTTCCAGTGCAGGTACATCGGCACTTCTGTTGAAACTCTGATTGTAGAGGTATTCCCAATAGATAATCCTCCTCTATCAGTTGCTGCTCTGGGACCTGTCAAAGTGCAACTGAGGTTGGCTAACGGGCAATGCCATACAAAGGGTTGTAATGAAGGTAAGTGTATTGCATCCTGGCAGTATTGCTGCATTTGTAGATTATTTCATAATGTTGGCTGTCACAGTAACTCTGTTATAACGTAACCCTGATCTCACAGTGGATGTAGCCTATGGCTCTTTCTATACGGAGGCAGACTACCCTGTGCTCAAAGTGCTGAGGGACCCTGTGTATGTGGAGGTTCAACTCCTTGAAAAGACAGATCCACTCCTTGTCCTAACTCTTGGTCGCTGTTGGGCAAATACAAGCCCCTATCCTCACAATCTGCCCCAGTGGGACATTCTGATAGACGGGTAACTAAAACACCAATTTACATTTTCCTGTTTGTGTGACAACATGTTGGGTATTTGTGAACTTAACAATTCTGTCAGGTCTGCTCACAAGGAATACTCAACAGATAAATTAATGCTGATTTCCTCATTCAGTTGCATTTCATTGTCGTTACTCTGATATAATTTGCTCTCCATCCAGGTGTCCATACAGGGATGATCGCTACTTGTCCTCAGTGGTTCCTGTTGATTTCTCCTCTGGCTTGGACTTCCCAAGTCACTACAGGCGTTTCCTTTTCAAAATGTTTACCTTTGTGGACACTGATTCAATGGACCCTCAGACTCAGCAGGTAATGAATATATCGACCATTGAGAAACAGCTGCAACAAAATATTTTCCTGTTGCTCTACCAACTGTTGTCCTTTTTCAGATATACATTCACTGTAATACAGCTATATGTGCTGCTGCACCGGGCCGCAACTGTGATCCATCATGCCTCAGAAACAGTAAGACATGAATTTATAATCTGCAGAATTCAGGAGCAATACGTACTTAAATCTGACCATGTTTGTGTGTCTGTGTGTAGAGAGAGATGTTGAGGCTGTGGACCAGAGGACGACTGAGCCAAAGGTTGTGGTTTCTGTTGGACCTGTGGTCATGAGCGCCCCTGAGCAGTTACCACCAAAGACTGTCTAACTCAAGAATGTGGCTGGGAACATTTAGTAAAACACCTGTGGTATTAACATGGTTCAGTTACTTGTAAATGAAATCAAACAGACATACTGTAAGCTGTAATGTATGTCAAACAAAAAAGTATGCTGCTGAAAGAAGGAAATGAATCCCCAAAGTTATGTTGTCAAATTTGTATTAAAAAATATTGGCATTGATGTGTTGTAAATATCTTCTGATTATTTTTGTGCATGATACACCTTTTTTTTTTTTGAAAAAAACAAAAAAACTGGAAAGAGTCATACTGAAATGTCACTTCAGTATTGGCTGTAGAGAGAAAAAATGAAATCTTGCTATCACTTCATATACAATACACTTTGAACAATAAAAGTGATTCTACAAAAAATATAAATACATTTAAAAGCCTACAAATAGAGCTTTAAAGATGCAGATCAGAATCTGAAATAAAACATGTAGAAATTTTGGACTTACTAATAAACTGAAACTTTCAATGTTAGGATCATTGAAGAAAAAGTTTTGTAACACTCATTTTGTGACTGATGGAACACAATACAGTACTTACACAACATTGAGCGTGTGTTTTATTTAGACAAGTTTTGAATGTAATATTGACATTTTTTCTTTATAAATGCTCACTGTTAAACAAACTTCCAAACATTCAGCAACACTGATAAAACATAATCTACATCATCCATCACAACTTGAATAGCATTTTACAGTTGATGGTAGATGTCATTTTTCTTAAATCTGCCTTTACATGTTTGTCAGCTTAAAATGTACTTGACACTTGAAATTCAGACTGTATTGTCAAGAAATCCAGCCATCAGATTGCTACAACAATAAACACGGTCACCCTAAGGAACATGGAGGACCACTGGAGAAACATTAGGGTTGAGAACAAAATCTCTTTGGTACAGTAGCAGAGATTTATGCCATTATCAAGCTTCTGTGGCAGATTTATTTTTCCAAGGAAACATGTTAACATACTTTGATCCGAGAGCGACGTTAACAGACATGTCACAGCAAGTATCAAAATACAGTTAGTCAAAGGAAGTGTAACGTGTACAATGTTAGTGAATGAACTTAAACTCAACAAGCACAGTCACAGTGATTCAATTAACACTATAACTGGAAATAAAAAGTTCAAATCTTCTGACTTTTTAAATATTATGACACAATACTTCTTGTAATAAACTGGATACTGTCTCAAAAGTAGGAGTTGCCTTCCACTGAGCTGACAATATAACTTCCAGAGAGAAATATGAATTCAGAGGAAAACTAAAACTGTCACAACAATACACAGGTAAAATATCCACACTCCACAGCCAGCGGGTGATTTAGATATGAAACATCAAGCATCTTTGATCAGACTTATTTGTTTTGTCATTTGTGAACAAAGGTGATTAACTGAAGTGTGGAATATTCCCAATCCCCAAGAAACACCTCGTGTCAGTTATATATCATCATTGATCAGTGATTGTCTTGCAAGTGAAAGTTGAATGCATTTACACTCTGAGCTGTTCTCTTCCTGTGCTAAGGTTAGCTAATGTGACAGGTACAACAGTTTACAGTCAACAGTGTTGTGGCTTATTATAAAACATGAAACACAGACAGGTGATAATAATCTGGTGTGTTTTCCTCTAACAACAGTCTGAGAGTCTTTGTTGGTTCTTGCTTTGCAGGTCCTTGCCGCGTAACTGTATGAATGTGGATTCACCAACAATCACATAAACAAAAACAAACTAACTAAAGAAATAAATGAAGCTGAGACCCCTCACCAAAATGTGTACACTAAACTTTTGAGTCCTTTTTTGGTCTTTTCCTGCTCATAAATCCTAATACAGGTAAACACAGTGTGAGCTCATACAACTCAGCTGTGTGTGTTCACTGTCCTCCTCACCCCGTCAGTCAGACTTGTCCTTCTTTTTGCCTCCTCCTATGGGAACTTTGCTGACCACTGCAGAACCGACAGCGCTCACTCCTCCAGCTACAGCGCACACTCCTCCTTTAACCAGCCCCACTCCCATGGCGGGCACAGCGGCTACAGAGGTGACCGCGGTCTTGGTGAGGTCCAGACCCTTTCCTCCTATCCAGGTCACGCCGCCCACCGTCGCTCCTAAAGCTCCCTTGGTGACACCGTACACGCCCCCCGCCAACCTGCCGAACATGCCCGGCTGTGTCTGTGGGTGGTCCTTGTTGTTGTCTGATTTAAAACAACAAAAGCAGCATTTTAACTTGTCCATGACACTTGGGCTGCATCTTATTTTAATTATCAGCTACACACTAAATTTCTACAATCATTTAGTTCGTGTAAGAAAATAGTGAATAATATGAATCACAAGAACTCATTTTTGGCTTAAAAAATGGCTTAATGGACGATGGCCATGTAATCACAAGTCAAGTCAAGTCAATTCACAACAGAAGTTATCTCGAGGCACTGTACATATAGAGCAGGTCTAGACCGTACTCTTTATCTTATAAACTTTACAGAGAGAGACCCAACAGATCCCACCATAAGCAAGCACTAGGCGACTGTGGCAAGGAAAAACTTCCTTTTAAGAGGCAGAAACCTCGAGCAGAACCGGACTCAAGGTGGGCGGCCATCTGCCTCGACCGGTTGGATTAAGACCGGGGGGGGACAACCACATCTCTTTGCTGTGCCTGCCGATTAAAAGCAAAACTGACTACTGCTTGAATACTTCAAGCAGAAAGCTGGCACTCTTCTATGTTTTTGTTACCATCTAAAAATTGCAGTTTGTCTCTCAATACTTTCTGGCTTCCCTACCCTGTCTGTGTCTTCATTTATTGGGGTCTATTTTCAGCCACTGATTAATATGCATTTGGTGTACAAGTGAGTATTTACAGCATGATGATGATACACGTAGGATCAACTCAAAATAAACTACAAAGGCAGAGTTCGTGGTAAAGAAGGAACATGTCACCCAGTACAACATGTGTCTTATTTATGTGGGGCTTTTTTTTTCTTCTTTTTTTTAACTACAATGGGTCAAAATAAACTAGCATTGGCTGCACATATTTACAGTATGTAACTGAAGAGGAGAGCATGAATGTAAAAAGATTGGAACTGGGGGTGGGAGGGGATGAACAGAAATGTCTTCTTATCAAAAGACCTTTGCAACTGAACTTACCTGTAACTTCTGGCTCATCTTTGAGGTATGCAGGCATGTCCTCAGGCACCTGCTCCGCCTGACTCATCTCTCTGGGATAGAAAATTATACTATTACTGAGAAGAGACCATGACACACACAATAACACACACACAACAATTCTGCAAAATTACATCCAACAGTGCTCCTGCTTCCTAAAAGACTTACATGTCTGTTATGACGTAAACCCTGCTGAAGACCTGTGACCTGTGTTGTTGCAGATTTTTCTGTCTTGTATGTTAAGAGGTCAACAGCAGAAACAAGTCCTGATCTTTTACATTTTTTCACCTTGCTCTACCTTGTAAAGCATTTACTTTGAATCGAACTGTGATTGTGACGAGGCTGCGTACTGTACACGTTATTAAACACATTTATTTCAAACAGACAGAGAGTTTTATGTGTGACAGAAAGCCTGAACCCCAGTGATAGTGATAGGAATGGGGCTGTAATAGGCACAGGGCATGTTAAGAAAATAAAGAAGCTTGCTTTGGGTGTGCTGCTGATCCCAAAACAAGGCAGACCTGTTCACAGTCACGCAGCCATACCACAGGTTTAGAAACACACAGCAGGGACAGACTTTATAAACTTAAAACCACTGATGGTGAAATATTAGATGTTTAATATTAAAAGTAGTAGTAGTAGTAGTAGTAACTGGCCTCTGGACTGTATTTTAAAAAAAAAAAACAAAAAAAACATCCATATTCTCAAATCGGAAATGATACACCAGCTTTCCTGACTTTTAATTTGATCTGAAAACACTGTTTGACTTCTATAGATTGCATGCTGTTTTGTTTCAGCCGTAATGTCATTTTTTAGATCTTGGAAACTGTATAAAGCCTTGTTGAGAAGTTATGAAATCTGCTCAGACGAAAGCTTCGTTAAGTTTACGATGAAGAAAGGGAAAAGTAATATTACTTCACAGGAAGCGTTTGGCAGCTGTGGTGACAGTTAGCTACAACCATCGTGTATATCATGGGTCTCTGATAAAACACGTTAATATAAGTGAGTAATTAGTTGGATAAAGGCCTAACGTCTACGCTAGCTAACATACAACATTTGTTAACTGCGCGTACGTTAACTTTACGTGAACCTAAGCTAACGTAAACAGGTAGTTAAAACGCGACTTGATTAAAAGTTGTCGAGTTTCTGTATTTTTAAAGCTAAAAATAACTGGACTGGTGATTATCACGCCTAACTACAGTATGTGGTGGTGCTGTTGTCAGTGTGAGCGCCATGAGTATATTAATATTTATAGACTCTCCTGGCTGAGACGAGCAAACAAGACACGTCACTCTCGAAACACAGAACATCACTTTAACGTTTTGAACCGTTAATAACCTCCATGTTTATCAGTGTTTCATCAGCCTGTGGCTCGGTCGAGAGAGTTTGCTTTGTAGCTTGTCTGCGAGATAATACGGTTCAGCTGTGTTTTTTTCATAAGTGACGCTGCTGGTTCTGTAGAAGTTCTCATGGCTGACCCTCATTAACACAAACTACACAACAACCAGCTAGTTCAGCACTTACCTTGATTTGTAACGATAACAAACTGATCCAGTATACAGTACAGTTTGTGTACGGCGCTTAAAACTAACAAAGCAAAAGTAATTTTCAGGTTTTAAGGCCTGCAATTATGCAGCCACTGGTAGTGGTGGAGCTGACTTGGTGTTGTCTGTCTCTGACTATTTTTTGGGAGGAGGACCTCAGTCTCCACCCAGAAAAGCACACAGAGGTACACACTGTCCACAGACTGGAGCTCCAGCTGCTGGTTGACTTTACAAAAACACACGTCATGTAAACACAAGTTAGTATTGTGTGTTTGTGTGTGATAATAGCTATCAGGGTTGTGCAGTATTTGCAGTTCACTCTATCACATCTGTGCACGCGCATCAACAAAAATTGTATTTTTAAATTCCAGAAATTACTTTAAAAAATATTTTCAAATTAATTTGTGCAGAGCCGCTGAGTGTAACTTTTGCAGGGAGGGGACACTTACACTGATGGGAATATCACAACACTACCTCCTCCACTCAGAGTGGAAGTGATGGACGTCCTCATTTTAGATCCTAAATCAAAGATTGCCTCAAACCAACACTTTTTCAAATTTAATTTTGAATGTATTTTATCACTGGAAAGAGTAAGAATGCATCAATGCTTGATCACCAACCAGGCAAAGCAGAGAACTGCTCCATGACCTCAGGACCCCAACCTGGAGGCCACATTTTTGCCAGCTAGTTTGTGGTGATACAATTATTTTCAAATTAGTTTGGGGATATGTAAATAACATGATAAACTGAAACGATTAGGGCCTTCATGCCTATCTGTTTTATAGAGGAGACATTTGTGAACATGTTGTGTTCATTCCATTAATAAAAAAAAATATGTATTCAGTCAAATTACCACAGCCAGAAGTCAATAGAGCCCCCATTATGGACTCATTTGTGCATGTAGTCGAAGGCCTGAGTTAATCTCCACTCCAGATATAACTATGGTAACCAATATAAACATTTGCAAAACATTTTAAATATTAAGACATCTATCTATGCATTTATCCACCCATTTGTTATCTTCACATATTTATCAGGGCTTTGAGTGAGCTCTATCTGAGCTCACAGTGGGTCAGAGGCAGGGTGGGATCTGCACCTGCACAGGTCACCTGTCTAAAATACTGTTAAGACTCAAATTTGAAAGGCAAAAATTAAAAGTGAGTACCAGCTAGACTGTTTGTTTTCAGGTATAAATCCACAGTAACAAAATATCTACAGTCTAGATATGTTATTATTACAACCTTAATGAAGCTAACGTTTACTGCAGGACTGTTTTATGTGACTGATTAACTGGCAACTGACTCTGACACCCACAGTTCCCACTTGCCTCCCAGTTTAATTTGAAGCTGGAAACCGGAAACTCCTAGTACCACGTGACTCCGGCTCTGTTTCCCGCCCGTATTCGTAATGAATTATTTAGTACCCGGAAACAGCGGCGGAGTGACAGCTCTGTCCTCTAAAACTTACTCTCCGGGCTGCGTTTAGATGAAGAGTCTGTGTTAGAGAAGAGGGAAACGTCTTTACTACAAATGACCCAGATGTTGTTGACCTGACTGCAGCGGCTGGTGGACTCACAAACTCAGGAGTTTGATGTTAAAGAGGCTCAGCGAGTTGTGAAACATCCCGAGTGGCCCAGCAGAGTCTGCAGCAGTCTGCCGTCGTCTTTTCATCCTCCACAAGTTCCGCCTTCTGCAAAGACAGGTAGCTAAAAACAATGATGTTAATGATATCCTTTTTATAACGGTGATTGCATTATTTATTATTAGCAGAGTTTTTTTTTTATTATTATAAAGAATAACAGAGTCAATGATTTCCTGCAGAGTGGAGCTGAATTAGCCCATAAACATGTTTCAAGGAATAAAGGAGGTATATATATATTTTAATTTCACTCCTTAATCACGACCACATTAGTGTGATTAAGAGCAGCTGAGTATGTAATGAGTCCCTGTGCTTTTTTTTTTTTAGAGAGAGATAAAAGCCTAAGTTTCTAGACTGTCCTCAGGCAGTTCACTTTTTGAATGTTTTGTTTACTTCATGTGGCACTGCTCAGTCTGAGAATAAAAAGGCTGTTTCTCTCTAATGAAAAGCAGTTATGTATCCCCTAAGTTTAAAGCCTCCTTTCCAAAATCTGCTTATCGTTCCTAAACATGTTTGAGCTTCACTGTGCAGAGTGATGTCTGTGCAGATACCACATCTGTTTCTCTGTGCTCACCTTAAATCTCTGCTTGTGACATCTATAATGTATCAGCAGTCGTGGTCCAAAGTGAAACTTGCACCTGTGTGATGTGGAAACCTGCAATGCACACACACACACACACACACACTGAGACTGGACTTTTTTAGTGAAGTCAGAGACATCTTGTGTCCAGCTGTTATTATTCTAAGAATATTTTTATTTCTTAACACGTCGGAGGGGATTTTTAATATAACTGAATCCAGTAATGCTTGTACATTCATGTTACACATGCATAAAAATGGTAAAACCACTGTATAAAACGTTTTTAAAAAAGATGTCCACCACAAGATTTCTCAGTCTAATAAGCATCCAAAACAACACAAGATATACTATTCATATATGTATATAATGATATAAAACAGAGCAAACCAAAATTTCTAAGACACTTATCAGAATTATGTTTAACTTTTGCTGATTGAGTAATCAAATCACTTTCAGCAACACAAGGTATATAATCTGCTTACCGTCATGTAACTGAAGCAGCTTCATTTTGTGCTTGTGCCACATGATATCTCTGTGTCACCAAGACAAATGGCTGTGAACTGACTGATTTAACAGGGTTAACAGTGAGTGGAAATCAAACTTTGTGGCTCTTTGTGAACCAGTAAACCCTCATGGAGAAGCTGCTAACAGTTAGCACAGTGTATGTTGCATTGATGGTTTTTCAAAATGGGCTGTTTCTCATCATATGTAATGAGATGTGAGCTCCAGCAGGTGGCAGTGTAGCCTCACTGCTAGTAACTCTGCTGCAAAATCTGAGACTGGATGCAAAGAATTTGTCAGCTTATTTTATCTGAGCGTCTGAGTTCATTCAGCAGTTGTACAGCAAGGGTAAAGTGTCGCACGTTCAAAAGTGATACTTTTCTTTTCTAAAAATCAGGATTTGGTCACACATTGTTTGATGCAAAGTGTCCTCAGCAACAGACTTTGCTAACAGGCTGAGTTACTGTTATTTTTATTATAACTTAAAGGTAAAAACTACTGTATTTTCCAAAGGTCTATGACTGAACATCTGACTGCTTTAGTGCTGAAACATTTAATAATTTAAACAATTGATAACGTCTTTCCAGCCGCTTTTTCCATATCATTAAAATACATACCAATGTATACAATCAAATATTAATGGGTTTAAAACTGAAATTTAAAAAAAAAAAAAAAATCACCTTAGTATGAGCATTTTCATTGTTTTCTAACATCACAGAGACTAAATACTTACCCCATTAATTGGCAGATTAATATATAAGCTATGATGATAATGATGGTTTGTTGCAGCCATAGAGGATTTCAGTTAACTGTACAGATTTATTTATTTTTTCTCTGTATGTTTTTAGTTTTGTTTTATGTCACTGTGCCAAGTGATATGAGAGGTGGCTTGACACTTTAATCGTTGTTAAAAATGGTGTAAAGTGAGCGTGGACTTCAGCTAGGATGACGTAAAAGCACAGTGTTTACTTTCAGATCCTGTTGTCTAAAAACAATCTGCATGTACGTACAAATAACATCACATCCCATTATTGGTTGATTGGTGTTTAATTCAGGGCTGGTGCTTCCTCAGAGGAGTAACAGGACAAGAGTCATTAGTTAGTCATCGACCCACCGGGCAAAATTAGCTCTCCACCACCCACCTTCAGCTCTGTGTGAGCAAACAATATACTAACACAAATTAGGACTCGCTGCTTTGTGTCAATTGAGGGTCCAACAAAGATGCTACACAGAGTGATATGTCATTAGTGAGCAGGTGGGGAAGGAGAACATAGAGCTGTTGCCTCTCCAACTAAGTAATGAAGAGGTTTCCATGGCGACCGGGCTGCCTGGTGCTGTCCCTGCGTTTTTTTTTTTTTTTTGGGGGGGGGGGGGGGGGCAGCAGAGATCAAAGTTGGCTGTCCTCAATTCTGCTGTAAGTGGAGGGTTAAATGGTGGGGCTGCAGGGGAAAAGCCCCTCATTAAACTTAACCAAATCTCCTTTAAGACACAGACATGTTACTCACCAGGTACATGTTGTTGTTTACAGTCAATGAGGATCTGTTTTTGGATTCGTTGCCATTTGTTTACTCAGGCTAAAGATTTATACTGGACACCAGAAGAACATGCATCTTCAAAAAAAAAAGGCAGTTTATTAGTACACTATGCTATCAGGAACATCATCATGAAGAATACAAACACAGTTACAACTGATTTAACTTGACCATTGATAGACTGAGAAGATAAACTTATCAGACTTGCCTTAGCTAGTTTAATTCCTTATAAGCAGACCTGTTGATATATTGTTGAGATGATGATAGTTGCTGTTTGTGTTGTATTGTATATAAGCAAAACTGTCAAACATTTTGGTTTCATCTTCTTAAATGTGAGGATTTGTTGCCTGTTCTCTTTTTTATTTGATCGGAAATTGAATATCATTGGGGTTTTGGACTGTTGGTCAGACAAAGTAAGGGATTTGAAAACGTCACTTAAGGCATTGGGAAATTGTGATGGCCATTTTTTACTGTTTGGATAAGGGAAGATAATCTTTGTTGCAGTATTGCAGTTATTTTTAGTAAAGCATGAAAAACAGCCTATATGCTGGAAAAAACAAAAAGTCTTTGTTGTCATTACCTTCTACACTGAGTTTTCACCTCACCTGCATGTTTAGACCTCCTCTCACAACTGTGTGGGTGTGTACAGACTGTTTTTGATGGAGCTTTTTCACAGCAAATATAGTTTGGTGTTATTTACCAGCAGACTGTAGCTTCGCCCTCCCTAAGCCTGACCAGAGGTCTAATCAGTGTGACTGGAAACACCTGTGTGGGTGTGCAAGGTCTTTACATAACTAATTGAAATTGGGATAAAAGGTGTTGTTGTTGTGGCTTTTAGCATTTAAACTTCAGTTCTTTCCATTTATTGTTGGGTCGTTCTCCTGTGCGTGTCTTCATATTCACTAGATAAAGTTTATTATCTTTAGATGATCTTTGAATCTCACATTGATGTAGCGTTTCAGACAAGAACTTCTGTTTTCTCAGTGAGCAGTAAATGTTGAGGCAATGTTGCATGTTTTTGTATTCATTTTTGTTGATTTGACACAAACTTTTTACCTGCTGTGGGTCCCACCCTCTGAAGTTGTAAAACTTTTTTATAAGGTATTTTTTTAGGGGGGGGTGTGGGAGTAATGGTGAGCACTGCAGTGTGCCAAGTGTTGTAGGACTGTCCTAATTCACTGACTGTAACCCTCATATGAGCAGCTACACTCCTGGTGGTCTGGTACTGGGACACACTGGATTCAGCTTTTTGACTGGGGAGAGTCGCGAGAACAAGTAGAGTGAAAAGCCAAGCAAGAGGAGGGAGGAGGGGGTGAGGCTCTCAAATCCTATTTAAGCCTTTTGTCATTTATACAGGGATTTATTTGTCATTAAAGAATAATAACAGCATTTGTGGCACAATTAGGCCATTATCAGATAAAACGTGGACATTTAAAAAACTGAAGGGAAATTTGATCTTATAAAAAATAACTTGTGCGCCTGCGCATGCACCTTAACTTGCTTTAGGTTTTTTTCCATTCAGTAAACTTTGACCTTTGCTGCTGTTTTGACTGGTTGTAACCTGCAGCTGTCTTCACCTCAACACAGATTTCTCTGGCCACGTTGACTTTTGGTTTTCTGTAGATGAGCTCCCATGTTCAAGTTAACATTTTTCCCATGAGTCAAGTTTAATTTAATTTCATAATTTCCAAGAAGGAATACGGCCAATGTGTGTTTTCCCAAATGCAACTGCAGTGTTAGAGAGCGGCCTGATCATGTAGATGTGTTGGGTCTGCTGCTGCTGCACGGCACCATCTGTGTGTGACCTTAATAACTGGGCTGGTGATTTATTGCCTGTACTCAGCAGTGTCTTTTTGAGAGGAGCCCAGACAAAAGCTGAGACCCTCAACCTCCTGCTGTTTTTAATAGTTCTTTAGGATGTGCAGGAGAAAAAAAACAGTAGTGATGGGGGGGCTTCTGCCTTTTTAAGAAGGCAAAGTGAAAGAGTATTGAGTGCCTAAAATGAAAGTAATTTGGAGAGTGTGACATTTTTAAGATGGCTCAATGGGTTTTCTGCAAATTAAACTTTTTAGAGCCAACATTTATATCAGTTTTAAGTTTTTTATCACTAATTTTCTTTAAATGGTAATCTAGCAATTACAGAAAATCATTCATATGTTATTTTCTGGCCATGCTGTTGCTCTGTAAACCTCCAGTGACCCCTCTCCTCCTCTCCTGCCCCCCCCCCCCCTCCGGAGGGCGATAAGGTGCTGCTGAAGAAGAGCTCATCTTATCTCCCCGCTGCCCTCTGAGGCAGTCGTGTTTTATGGGTTGTAGCTCTTTTGTTTCCTTGTCCCCTGCCTCTCCCTGATCACTCACACTCATTCCTCATGGAAGTTGTTTGAAGGCCTAGAATAGCTTTGGAAAGAAGCCCCCTCCTCCACCTCCTCCTCTCTCTCTCCTCTTCTTCTTCTACTCCTCTGTTCCCTCTTTATTGAATCCCGCCTCCGTATCATTTATCTCTGCCCCCCCACCCCCACCTTTCCCTCAGTTTGAGGGGGCCGTTAGGGGGCATCCTCTTTTCTCTCCCAGCTGGGTTTGTTGACACACAGTCAATCTACGGTTCTTTTTCACCTCTGCCACCCCTCTTTTTAACTCTCATCCCCCCCTCCACACCCCACAGCTTGACCCTCCGCTTTCCCTGAACAGTAAAGCTGCCACAGCTGTGGACTGTATTAGCATAGCTGCTGGGGGGGGTTACTAAATATATTGCAGCCGTTACCTTTTGTTCAACAGTTTGACAGTTTTAAAACATTTCAGCTTCTCTCCATGCAAAGGGAGTGAGCAGGAAAGGATGCTGTGATGATTTCAGTGTAACAGCTTTTTAAATATGGGACACAGAAGACGGAGGGAAAAAAGCAAATCACTGGAAACAAGTCAATATCTCATTAGTGCATTCAAAGAAAATCAAACCAAAAAGAAAGTGAATTGAAAAGAACACGTTCGGGAAAATTAAAATGTCATTTGGATAAATCTCGTTTCAACATGACAGCTCATAAACAATGATTGATGTTTCATTTAGGCTGAATCAATTCATTTTTTTCTTTCTTGCTGTCAACAGGTGTTGGAATGAACAGGTCCAGGTCCAGCTGGAATAAAAAAGCCCCCCAACCTCCGGTCACCAGGATAACCCGCAGCTCCAGCTCCCAGGCCAGGCACCCCGACCCCGCCGAGTCTCTGGACTCTGGGCCGGGCCCGTATGGAAAACAACGAAAGAAGCAGGCCGACTCGGCTCTGGCCCAGGACCTCAGCCAAATGAGTGTGAGCGGACAGGATGTTTTACCCTCCAGGTGAGGACACACAACAGTGACTTTACACTGTATGAATATTAAAAAGGAGAAAGGAAGGGAACATTACAGCTCTCAGCACTCAGACATGAGAAAAACACTGTGTTGTCAAGATCAGTGAAGATGGAATATAATAAAAGAAAACATGCATTAGTAAGTAGGCAAATGACCACTACATATACTTAAATGTCCATATGTACACTGCTCAAAAAAATAAGGGGAACACTTAAACAACACAATGTAACTCCAAGTCAATCGCACTTCTGTGAAATCAACCTGTCCAGTTAGGAAGCAACACTGATTGTGAATCAATTTCACCTGCTGTTGTGCAAATGGAACAGACAACAGGTGGAAATGAGAGGCAATTAGCAAGACAACCCCTATAAAGGAGTGGTTCTGCAGGTGGTGACCACAGACCATTTCTCTGTTCTCATCCTTTCTGGCTGCTGTTTTGGTCACGTTTGCGTTTTGTCAGTGCTCTCAACCCTAGAGGTAGCATGAGGCGGTGTCTTTGCTGTGTCTGTCAGCACAGTGTCCAGAGCATGGAGGAGATACCAGGAGAACAGTACACCAGGAGACGTGGAGGGGGCTGTAGGAGGGCAACAACCCAGCAGGAGGACCGCTACCTCCTCCTTTGTACAAGGCGGAACAGGAGGAGCACTGCCAGAGCCCTGCAAAATGACCTCCAGCAGGCCACTAATATGCATGTTTCTGCTCAAACTGTCAGAAACAGACTCCATGAGGGTGGTATGAGGGCCCGACGTCCACAAGTGGGGCTTGTGCTTACAGCCCAACACCGTGCAGGGTGTTTGGCATTTGCCAGAGAACATCAAGATTGGCAGATTCGCCATTGGCGCCCTGTGCTCTTCACGGATGAGAGCAGGTTCACACAGAGCACGTGTGACAGACGTGACAGAGTCTGGAGATGCCGTGGAGAACGTTCTGCTGCCTGCAACATCCTCCAGCATGACCGGTTTGGCGGTGGGTCAGTAATGGTGTGGGGAGGCATTTCTTTGGAGGGCCGCACAGCCCTCCATGTGCTAGCCAGGGGTACCCTGACTGCAATTAGGTACCGGGATGAGATCCTCAGACCCATTGTGAGACCATATGCTGGTGCAGTGGGCCCTGGGTTCCTTCTGATGCATGACAATGCTAGGCCTCATGTGGCTGCAGTGTGTCAGCAGTTCCTGCATGATGAAGGCATTGATGCTATGGACTGGCCTGCCCGTTCCCCAGACCTGAATCCAATCGAGCACATCTGGGACATCATGTCTCGTTCCATCCACCAACGCCATGTTGCACCACAGACTGTCCAGGAGTTGACTGATGCTTTAATCCAGGTCTGGGAGGAGATCCCTCAGGAGAATATCTGCCACCTCATCAGGAGCATGCCCAGGTGTTGTAGGGAGGTCATACAGGCACGTGGAGGCCACACACACTACTGAGCCTCATTTTGACTTGTCTTGAGGAATTTCCACTAAAGTTGGATCAGCTTGTAATGTGATTTTTCCACTTTTATTTTGAGTATGATTCCAAATCCAGACCTCCATGGAATAATAATTTTGATTTACATTGATCATTTTTATGTTATTTTGTTCTCAACACATTCCACTATGTAATGAAAGATTTTCAACTGGCATATTTCATTCATTGAGATCTAGGATGTGTTATTTTAGTGTTCCCTTTATTTTTTTTTTTTTGAGCAGTGTACATACACGAAACAGTCATTTAGGCTACACATTCCCTGGTTGAAGTGGACAAAATTTCTGGTGTCCTATATACTGTAGATCAGAATCAGACTTTATTGCCAAGTAAGTTTGCACATACAAGGAATTTGTCTTGGTATATTGGTGCTAAAGGACATTTATAGTAAAGAAAACCGCAAGAAGCAAGAACTATATTTTCAAGGAACATAAATATACGTAATTAAAAAGTAAAGTGTAGAGTGCAAAAATATTAGGAGGTGGCAGTGATTGTCCGGCTGTGCGTTAATGTAATGCATAGATGTACGTTAATGTAACGTGGGGTGGGGTGGGGTGGGGGGGTTATAGTCTGTGACAGTCTGCGTGTGTGTGGGGGGGGGTCAGTCAGTATGTTAAAGTGTATAAGTGTGCAGGAGCTAGCTAGATCTGGATTCACATTTGTAATCTAATTCAAAACAAACCCAAGTGTCTAAATCCTTGCCAGCTGCCCTGTGAGGCTGTACTGGAGCTAGATGCTAATGCTAACATTTTGATCTGATAGTGGCATAGAGATCAGAAGATTGAGACACGAATGTACACACACTAATTAAAACTCTCAGAAAATGAGTATCTTGAGTTGTGTGGCCCTGGTCCTGTCATTTACACACCCTCCCACATCTCTTTTGCTATCTGAATATTTAGATCGGATAAACCCTGACAATTTAAAATGATATTAAGTATTTTTGTTGTGTTATTATGTTGGTGATAGTTCCATATTTGTCTTTTCCTGCTTTCCAGTAAGGGAAAGATGTCCAAATATAGCAGTGACCCTGTGCAGGACAGTCAGTCCTCTGGGTCCAGATCTGCTCAGGGCAGCCTGTCTGCTACCAAGTCATTGTCCCGGGGTGGCCTCGCCTCTGTGGCTCGACTGGTGAAGCTCGGCCGCTGTAAGAACGTCGTGGTGGTGGCTGGAGCAGGAATCAGCACAGCCAGCGGCATCCCGGACTTTAGGTTGGTGTCTTTGAGTTTGTTCTTTCTAAACCCTCATCTTTATCCTTCTTTCTGCCATTATTTGCACTGTGCTTCAGTGTAAACCTGTTCAGTGGTTATAGAGACAGACTGGGTGAGCTTTAATGAGAAATGAACATGTAAAAATGTCTCTCTTCCCTTTTTTCAGAACTCCAGGCACTGGTCTTTACGCCAACTTGGAGAAGTACAACATCCCTTACCCAGAGGCCATTTTCAACATCGACTACTTCTCCAACGACCCACAGCCTTTCTTCTCCCTGGCCAAAGCTCTGTATCCTGGCAGCCACCGACCCAACTACATACACTACTTCATCCGAATGCTTCATCACAAAGGCCTGCTTCTCCGAATGTACACGCAGAACATTGATGGACTGGAGAAATGTGAGTGAGAACATCCAAACATACACAATAACATGTAGTCCAAATGCATACCGTCAGTTCTTCAATAGATGACCTTTGTTGCTCTTAATGTCCGTTGTAATACTTGGTAACTTTCTTCACAGTATGTGGCATCCCAGACGACAAACTTGTGGAAGCTCACGGTAGTTTTGCCACAGCTTCCTGCCACTTGTGCTACACTCCGTACCCTGCTGAGGAGGCTAAGGTATGTCTGCCTCTGTGATCTAAAACCAAACATAACTCAGTAATTCCCTGCATTTAGAGCAAGAGTCATAATTCCTGTATTTGTTTATTTCGCAGTGCGCTATTATGAATGACAAAGTTCCCATATGCACATTCTGTGCTGCTACAGTCAAACCTGATGTTGTGTTTTTTGGAGAGGACCTTCCTCAGAAGTATTTCCTCCACACGAAAGACTTCCCCAAAGCAGACCTGCTAATCATTATGGGCACATCTCTGCAGGTGAACACCAACATTTTTTGTATCTGTCCTTATTACTCTTTCATCGTTTTTTGAGTAGGTAAATGTTTAGCTCAGTTATATCTGAACAAAAAACAAATTCTTTCAGATTGAGCCATTTGCCAGCCTGGTGAACACGGTGCGCTCCACGGTGCCACGTCTGCTCCTGAACCGACACGCTGTGGGTTCCTTTGAGAAGGTCCCACTGCGGAGAGGAGACCACATGGAGCTGGGCGACCTGGAGGATACAGTCCGGAGGTTTGCTGAAATGCTCGGCTGGAACAATGAGATCGAAGAGCTGATGAGGAGTCAGGAAACAGTGGTGAGTTCTGTCTTAAGCACTAGGCCTCTTGCAGGTTATTTAAGTCTCTGTTAAGGTTCTTTTTTTAAAGAAAAGGAAAGGTTCTGGTGATCAAACCCAAGCCAGTCCCACATACTCATGCAACTTAAATATCTCTGGCCTCTGTTCTTAAAAACACTCCTGCTGACTGTAAAAATTTCTCTCTGCAGAGCATCCCTACACTGATAAACAGCGCTCCATCAGTGGGTGGACAGGTGCCTTGCCAGGGCAGAGGTACATCAGAGCCTCCAGGGGGGATGGAAACATCCAGGTCCAGACCAGGAGGTCAAAGAGCAGCTAGCAGCGGCAGCGAGGAGACGGACTCGGAGACGGACAGCAAGAGCTCTGCATCATCCAACCTGAGTCACTGACGCTGTGTGTTTCATTGAGGACAACACTGGAAAGGTCTGAGACAGTTTCCTCTCAGTTCACACTAAGACTGCTCTCCTGTTAACTGTCCACACATTTCTATCCAGGTTATTTTATAATCTTACCTCTTCATCAGAGCGTTTGTTCATGCTGTGTTCATATGTACAAATCAAAAGGTTTATCACGTTCAACAACCATATTTAAAGCACTTATTATGGGGAGTGCCTCCATCCAGAACACTAGTAAATGTCTGAGCCCTGTAACAAAAATTTTAATGGTTTTGCAAGTGTTGTTCTACAACAGCAACAACCTGTTAATGTTTAATATCAGCACAACACTGTATTTTAAACAATATTTAATAAAGGTATTATGTAATTTGCACCGTTTCTGCCCTTTTATATGGTTTCAGATGTATGGGTCCAAAAAAGACAAATATTCATATCCTCCAGTTTATTAACTTTTCAGTGGACACCTCACTACATAAAATAAGAGTGGTGCTATTTACAGTATGTAAAGAATGTGCAAAAAGAACAAAATGATTCCCATAACATAGTCTTCCAGATGGAGAGAAGGTGATCAACATGCAATTTTAATTTATCCTGTGATGATTGTGGAGGGAAAAGAAGGCATTTACATGGGAGTGTGAGAGAAAGAACTGTGATCCACGGATGCATGTTAAAGGGAAAAACCTGAAGAAATGAGAGGAGACCCCGAACAAATGGCCACTGGATGATTTAAGTATGGAAACTGTGTGACTCTTATGCTATGGCCTTTGCAGCCTCACACTGCTGATCTATGACAAGGTGCATTGAAGCTGTTGTGGCAGCTCATGGTCGCCTCGCACCTTTACTAAGACACTTAATGTTGGTTTTCCCTTTAATTTGTCACCCAAATTATCTGCATTGTTCTTGGTGTGAAGAGGCAGTAGTGGTGATTCACAGGTCAGGTGAAAAGTATGCTCACTATTTAAACAACTGAGCTTAATCCTGTGATAATGACACATGTTCTCTGGTTAAAGCAATATTCATTTTCTCTAGATTGTAATCAGCAATTGAAAGACTTTTTTTCTCATTTACAACAAATGTATCAGTAATCCAAAGCAGGATTAACCTGTCAGTTAGGAAGCCAAATCTGTTGAGGACTTGTATCTCATCATGCAGCTGACTTCAGAACTGGCAGCTTTTACATTTAATCAAAAATTGTACCAACACAAAGACAAAGTATTCTGTTTATACATAGACAAAACCTGTGGATTTATATAACATTAGCCAAAACTTCAATCTAGAAAACAAATCACGTTACTGAGAACTGATTTAACATCATGCAGATTTGGCAAGAGTAATGTAGATTAGAAAACAATCATTTCAGTTTACACATTTCTTTGTCAAGAGTCCACAACAGGCAGAAAACATCTCATCTGTTTACTATTGTCCACCACAGGAAGATGTAGCATCTCTTCATTCTAAATGAAAAGAGGAAGTTTTCTTGTCCGAAACACCTTTCAGTGACATGACAGTAAGCAACAAGCCCTGAATCCAGAAAGTTTCCTTGGCGACTAACTGATGTGCAACATTCATGATAATTACACAACCAAATATAGATTCACTGTGAGCTGCAAGTTCAAACTATCCACATTGGCACTGCCTGATTTCTAACTATACATCAATCCTGTGGTCCAGTCTGGACAGGCCCCATGATTTTAAACCGAGGAGAAACTTCTTGTTAACAGTTTATACTATGACTTCATGTTTAAATGTGTGTGTATAATGTGCACTTGAATTATCTAGAGATACAAACAGTGGACAAAACATGTAGCAGAAAAATAATAAAGAGAAACTTAAAAAAAAAAAAAAAGTCAAAAAGAAAAGCACAGGTGAAGGAATGATAATTTAAGATTCAATTACACTTTTAACAAACTATGACAACAGTGTTTTCCATGAGAAACACATGATCCAGCAAACATTATGTTACTACCTCTACCCTCTCAACTTAGGAAGAAAGTAACACAAATGATGAAGGTGCGACAGTAACCACAGAGGCCTCCTATGCATTACAGTGCATTGCACATCCAAGTCCACTTCCACTTTGGAGAATGGCTTTCAGCAGCAACAAGGCCCCTAAAGTCTCCTGTGAAATGTTGAGCTGTGTCCCATTTCAGGGCTGGATCATCTGAAGTCCCATTTCTAGACTGAGTACGCCGTAGCGAGCTGACAAGACCTGAACCATTTCAAAGGATACTCTGAATGAGGCTGAGGAAGGAAGAGTTTCTAGTCTGGAGTGTATAATTTGCAGCCCTCAGTATCCCACAATCCACTGCACGTTGGACAATTGTTTGTTGATGTGATAAGTTAAACTATGTCACCTTGAACAAACTGCAAAACGAGTGGTCATGAGTCTGGTAGATGTCAGCTGAACTATAAAGTGACAGATAATTAGAAGTTATAAGGACCCTTAGCATTAAAACTTGTATTGTTAACTCTGGTCAGCCAATTTAGGGTTACTTCCTGATAAAGTGGGCTCAACGAGTTGAAAAGAGGAGCCTTAATCCACCGCTTGGGTTTCTGTGTGGGTAGAAGTCACACAACACATCCACACTACTGATGACTGCCAATCATTTTAACTAATTTATAGGGTGCCATTTGTACAGCATGTGGATGTTTTGTCTGACAGCTACTTTCAGTTAAACATTTACACTCTGTTGACTGTAGATTTTTAGACTTTCTCTTTCGGCATTTAGCTCCTCTGAAAGACCCACCTTCATGGGTACCATGCTCCAAAGGATTCAACCCTTGAAATGGGACACAGCTTAAGATGGGAGGCCTGGTGGGCTTAGTCTGGAAAATGTGGCCTCAATGTGCAGAGCACTAGTCAGAGTCTGATCCTGAGTTGTCCTCAGATCGATCACAGAGAGTTTCTTCAAGAGGCGCTAACGTCCCGTCCGGCCTGACGCCCATGGGTCGAATCACGTTCTGCCTGTAGACACAAAGACGAGAACATTAGATACATGGATGGAGATAAGTTAGATAAGAGGACTGCGTCATAGCAAACATAAAAATGGTCTTACTTTTCTTGTGTATTTTCATAGTTAACAAAATTTGTAGAAAAAACCCAGCTCTGTTCAGGACGCTTTGTGTCGGGACAGTCCTAAAGAGGGCTTTCACTGGTACATCTTTACTCTCTTACATCCAGAACTCGAGGACCCTCTCTCAACAAACCCCTCCCCCCCTTCATGGACACTGGCCCCTGTCTGGCCATCCTCTCTCCTTCCTCCCCTCCTCTCCTGTGGCAGTTTAATTACAGGATCAGCGCTCAGACTAATCTCCTCAAAGCCACGGCTGCCCCTTCATCCTAATCCAATTATACCTGCACTGTGTGTCACCACTCCCTCTCTGATGATTTATCATCAAAGATTAAAAGAGGACCCATTATCATTCATTTGAAAGATTCAAATACAAATGGCCATGTAATTCCTGCTGATTCCTGCAATTAAATTTTACTTGATCCTGCAAAAACTACAGGTTAAGTTCTTTAAAAGGAGATGGAGGACAACTGTGGGGTTGTTCAATCTGAGAACGTCGTAACATTGATTTGATAACATTTCACAGATGAAACCTGCAGAGAGGCATCAGCAGTCCACAGCCTCATATCACTGCTCAAAGTCAGCAGGTACAATGAGGACTAACAAGACAAAACAAACAAAAACATGGACCACCATCTCTCCCAATTAGAGAAGAAAAAAAACACCATCTCCTCTCCTACTCATCAGTGACAGAGGCCTGGGCATCTGGCAGATGTGAGGGGGTGGTGGTGGTGGTGGGTGGGGCTGCAGAATATGTGCTAATTGGAGGATCAGTTAAGCAGTTAGGAGAGCGCATTCTTGCAGGGCTTTGACCGATCTCCTTAGAGCAGAGTGTAGTGAGGAAGCACCTCTCGGTCATCACCACATCTCCTTCACTGCGGAGGAGAAGAAAGAGGATGCAGCCTCAGAAAGGAATCTTCCTCTTCTGGCCACACGTGCCTCATTACAGCTCAACCCCCTCTTTTGGCCCGACAATGACGAGGTCAGCTTTCTTATGTCTGCGCATTTGTTCACCCGTGTCTCTCCTTCTCTTCGTCCACGTTCCACCCAAATTGCTTTGTCTAGCTGTACCTCTGTCTCAGTCCACTCCCTGTCTGGCCAATGATTGGCTCCTCAGAATGAGAAGAATAAAGTCGGGACACGTGTTATTAAAAACCTGAATGCGGCACATAAAGGAACCGGGACCGACAAGCCGACTCTGTGAGCCAATTAGGTGATAATTAATGGAGCGGTGGTAATGATGCTGCAGCGGCGTGCCGGCAGCTTCCATTTACTCTGGCTGAATGCTGCGGCGTGCTGGAAGTCCGGGCCTAATTGAAGCTGCCGCTAACGGCAAGAGATTCTTCCTTTGATGAATCGGTTGGCAGGGAGAGAGCTCACTGTTACTTTTGTATAGGCATCGTGCTTGACTAACGTTAGCGTCTGCTCGCTAAGGAAAGGTCAACATAAATGTAGAAGGGCCCTTTGCAGAGGGAACAATAAATAATATGATAATTTGAGCAGGGAAAGCAACAGTTGTTCAAAGAGAAAACGTCAATCATGTTAGTCGAGATTTTGCAAAAGGAAACGTAATTGATTATTTGTCAAAGAATTCTGTGTTTGTCCCATTTGTTTGTTTCTTAGCAGGATACCTGAAAAAACTTTTTTCAAATCAATCCCTCTATTCAATTTTCCATTATACAGATGCCCCCTGTCATCACATACCAACAAATCATCAACAGTAGACATGGCAACCTGCTTCCTGCCATTTTTCTAGAGAACTACTGTCTCCTCTTACATACAGTACTAAACAAAAACCTGTCAAACCTGTTGGTGTGGTTCTAGATCCAAAAATCTGCACCTGGACAGGATTAAACTTAAAACTTAAACTTTCTGCCCTAACCAACACAGCCCCTCCAGTTATTGAAGGCACAGTGCTGTTTTTGGCCTGAACACCCGTTAGCTTCAATATAAATAATCCAGTACATTTAGCTTATGACCTTCTAAGTGCTGATGAAGATTCTGCAGAGGTATTGTTACCTTGACAACTTGTCAAACATATTGACCAGTTTCTGGGCTTCGTACTCCTTCTGCTCCTCTGTCATCTCTTCGATGGGGTTCGGCATCGGCTCCTCCACGTGACCAGTGATGGGGTTGATGCTGAAACAGGCAGAAGAGCAAGCTTAATGTACAGCTGTGAATGAATTCATACATTATCAATGCATATGCAACAATAACATCAGATTGTCAGAGCTTTATTCTAAGCCCTGGGCTGACTACTCACAAGGGTTTGGCAGACTTGTATTCCTCTGTATCTGAGTCTTCATCTTCAGAGTACTGAGTCTCTCCTCTCCCTCCTCCGAGAAGTCCTCGAGCCACCAGCAGTCCTGCTGCGTTCCCATATCCTGTGTACTTCAACAGGTTGTCCACTGGAAGATGGAACCACAAATACACGAAAGGTGTTGTGTCACATATAAATGATGATGAGCCAAACTGCAGTTATACTAATGCAGGAGTCACTAAGTACAGACATTACTCCTGCTCTCTCATTCCCTTATTCTTTCATCTGATGTGCTGTAATCCCCGTTTGTCCCGTGACCCGACCACTGCTCGCCCCCTCTTACCACTCTCTTTGCAAAGAACGAAGAGAAACTCTGCAGCCGTCTGCTTCACACCCATGTCGACATGGGTCATAAGGCGAACCAACTTGTTTCTGATGGCGGTGCCAATTTCTGGTCTGATCTTCACATCTTTCAGTGGGGGAAGTACCTGAAAATGAAAAGATTTTCAATAGATCAGATTAGTGTTTTTTATTATTCTTCTGTCACTATAAACCAGGCTGTTAAACCAAGCCACTGGATAATGAACACAAATACAGACGCACACTTTTATATAGCTATAACGTAATTACAATCTGGTTAGTGTCCTGTTGAGATTTCTGTACTTTACTCAGACAATTTATGAACTCAGCTGCTCACCTTCCATATTAAAGATGCAACACAGACAGAGCACCAGAAATGCAACACAGACTCTCTCTCTCTAAATCTGTTTGCAGCTACTGTACCTGAGCTTTGATATATCTGCGGATCTCTCTGTGGTGTCTGGATCCTTCAGTTAGAAGGCTGAGCACCGGAGTGAGTCCCTCTTTGTAGTTGGAGCCCTGCTTGGAGTGACACAGACCACAAACACTTCACAAGCTGCACCAGCTGCTCGAGCTGCAACACTGGATAGAAGTCCACCAGTAATGCACACATGGGTAATATGAAGGAAAATGAGGTGGGCAGATGAGAAACTGAGTGATATGCAGTAAGACTCTGTGTGAAGATGAGAGGTGTACAACACACACTCTGATATGAGCCCAGCCAAGGACTTTTGTCATGTGTATCTTGTTTCCTGTATCTCTGTGCCAAGGCTTGCTGCATGTGAGTCTTCCTGTGTTTGAAATATGTGTATCTTTGCTCAAAATATTTCTGTTATGTTTCATACTGCCAGTTACAACAAGTGCACTATCTGCAACAAATGAACATGTATGTTGACCGAGTAATCAGTATTCTTTCGGTGTGTTCTGTATTGGCTGCAGAGGATGAACTTTACCTTGTCAATCCTCTTCTCCATGAAGTCTAGTAAAACCTGGACTGCATCCATGTTTTTTCCACCATATTTCTCAAGTCCTCCCTGGACAGGCACGTCGATTAACACGTCCAGGCAGGACACAGGCAGGTTGTTAAGCAGGTTGACGGCATGGCTGAGAGTAAAAAAATGAATAAATTGTATTTTTTAATTATGCAAACCTTACTTGAGAGGATAAAATCATTGGTTTCTGAGATGGTGCTGCCAAAGTGTCTGGCGGGGTTGAAGAGGTCAAAATCTAAAAAATTAGGTTTAAGTAGTAAAGAGGATGATTAATAGATGAAAGCTTTGGAACAACAGCTTCTGAAAAGATGAAAGCTTTGGAGCAGTTTGCCTGAGAAGAGTTGATCCAAAGTCAAAGACCCCTGATGGCAAAGGACCAGTCACCTCTTGTTTTTAATCTACGTTTTGGAACAGCTGATGGGGAGCTGCCAGATGACCTCAGGGTGCGATCTGGCTCACGTCGGGTAAACAGGCATCTTACTAATAACTTTTCTAACATGCATCTGTCCACACTGTTTAATCTACAGATTCTGTCCAGACAGCAACTTAAGGGAAATAATGTTTTATATTTGAGAGGGGTAGAGAGAGACATTAGGTTTTATGTCCACTTTAATAATTGTGCTCCATGCACAAGCCATACCTGCTGCGTTTTAAACAAGCTGAACAAGAGGGGAATACCTCAATAAAACAAGAAACCAGAGTAGTAAATAGTTTTAATCTAAGCCCAGATTGCAGGAGTGTTGGGCCAAACTATTCCTGATTTACCATCCAAACATGTCTCTGTATACTTGGACATGTGAAAAAATTATAGTAAAACGCTCCCTCCCTAACTGCTGGTGGATTCATCAAGGCCACTGAGATCATCTGAAAGTTGTGAAATTGATATTTTTATATTTTACCACTGTTTTAAACATTAGCCAGTGAGAGACAACTGGTAATACTGCATGCTAAAGTGATACCAACTGATTAAAAAAAAAAGGAAATCTAATTCTGTAAATATTTTTACTGAAAATAAGTTTGACTAATCCTAATTAAGTCAACATATTAATATAACTAAGTAGTTTATGTTAGTCACTCGCATGACCAGGTCAGCCATTAGCCTGACAAGAGGCACATCAGTCACCTTTACATGACACTGTTTAAATTTCAGTCCATGGCCACAGATTCTTGGCATTCCTGCATTACATTACCATGAGAATTAGATACTGCTGCAGTATTACGACAAGCTAAAAGCATTTAGAAGATGAAACACCCCACAAAGCTCCAAAGAAACATCTTTGTTTTGCCTTAAGTGTTTTTTCCCACGACACTGCAGTCTGCCACCATCAGCTATCTGTCTTAATTTGTAGTGAGCTGCGAACTCGCAGCAGCTCGACGGACACTTGGTGCTTGTCCGAAGTGGGTGCTTACATGCACATCACAGCGGGTGATTTTCCAGTGCCGTACATGGACCTAGTTTGCTGAGTGGTGGAAGTAAGTTGTTGATCTGTGTGCTTTTCTATGCAAATCAGTTTCAACTGATGTTTGTCAAATCTCTCAGCTCCACAGCAAGCACCAGAGACAGAGGTGAAGATGCACAATTACATCCAGTAAGCTACTAAACATAGAAGCATCGTCGGACTGAGCCATCTTGTGCTGGTTTTGCACCCTTTCACAGGCCGTACAGAGCGCCTACATTCAATACTGTAACTCTCTCACCTGTGTGCTTCCTCTGTTTTCACCTCTGTCTCAGTCTTCAGCATCAACAGATGACGCAGGATGGCAGCGATTAGTCGAAACTGGTGGTCATCCTCCTATCAAATCAAGGATGTACAAAAACATTAATTACAAGCCAACCTTTTAACTGTTCAGAGAAAAAGCCAAAACAGTAAGGAAAAGAAAACACTTAAACTGTAAGGACAGGAACCCTGGAAGTGAAGGCCTAACTGCAAACTATAGGAACATGAAAATTTAAAGAGGCATCACAACCGGTCTAAAGAAAGATAAGAGCAAAGCACAGAGGTGAAAGCTTTTTCTTGGGATTCAAAAAGGAAAGAGGAAGGGGAAGTTTAGATTTCTAAGACCTCAAATAGAAAAGCAGTCATTATGACTTAAACTGTGTTAGAGGCTGCCTTTGTGGTTGTGTTTCCCTTTCAATCTAAATTGCATGAAATATGGCAAGCATGTTTGAAATACACTCTGAGACAAGACTGCCAAGTTTCATTCTGATTCTCTAAAATCAGCTATAACACTTAAACTACATCAGTCACAACTAAAACTTATTACATTCCTGACGTATTGCCCTTGAGTATATGTTCTAAATATCGGTTAATCTGATTCACAGGATAAGAAGATACAGGTTCTGGTCTGTGTTTGTAGCCCATGAAAGAGAGAGAGAGTGTGTCATGTATGAGTAGCCTAATACTGGAAAATATGGTAAGCTTAAAATACACCTCTTTCACAGAGGATATTTTGATATGTCACAGTAAAATAAATCCCAGGTGTAAATAAGACATTAAATGACAGCTGAATTTAATTTGGCTCTTCCAGTGTCAAAGACCTGGTGTTGTGCATGCTGCCTCACTGTCACACCGGCATGTCTTATTGGGACACATTGTTACTGTCATTAGTGACACACATTTATACTGTAATAAGACAATGAGGTGAAAAAGGCCTATTCTGGATTGAATATTGTTGACAGTGGCTGAAAGACTAGGGTTATTACACGAACTAAATAAGAAAGTCTGTGCTTGGTCTGTCCAATTAGTCGTGTATTTCATGATTAACTGAAACTATTGGAAAACCAGTTTAATACTGACACACATAAATGGGTTTATATGAAGCAGATTTTACAGTTATTTAAAGGGTGTCAGTGGTAGATAGACTCATGGAATCACTGCCTCCTAAATGAACCTTAAATTCTCCTTGTAGACATCTTGAGCTGTTGTAGATGGAAAAGCACAGGTGTATCTACTAACATTAACAATGGCTGTGCACCATTTACACCTCAGAATGGCACGTCTGTTCATAAGGCCTCCCCCACACACCTGATATTGATTTCACCATTGACTATCATGGCTGTCCTGGCCCTTTAAGAGCCACAGATTAATGCAGTTTAGAGTTTGCGTATAAACTGAATGTTGAAGATGTTATCTTAACTTGTTTTAATCAAGTTGCTCCACATTTTATGTCACAGTTACATTGTGGGGATTCAGCTGATGTGTTTACCAGGAGTCACTGACAGTGAATTAGCAGTGAGAGGTTGAGTGCCTTCCCCAGAAAGATGTAAACAGGACAAATGGTTAGTGATTCACATAATTCAGCTGTTGTGGGGATTGGTTATATGATCTTTGTGGCTGAGGACAGTCTAATCCATAACTGAACAAAAGACTGAGCCAGGAACATTTACCTTTACATACCTAATCTGCTCCAAACCCCTCCATTCATACTTATATCAGCGTCATAAAACAAACTGTAATTAGTGACGTGCAATGTGAACCCTTACTGTCTCATTACACACTTTACAGCCTTTACAACACATAACCACAACACACTCACCTCACCACCAGCGTCAGACAGAGTGAGGTTGAACAAGGCCTTGAGTGCTTCCATTGCTCGCTCATTGTCCTCTGCAGGCATGGGCAGGGCCTGTGGATCTGGACGGGTAGCTTCATAGGGGCCTACCCAGCGCACATCCAGGGTGTGCTCCAGGACCTCTGTCAGTAGTCTCACCGCATGCCATTCTCTCCTCAAAACCCCCCTAACATCGGGCCGCAGGGCAGACAGCAGGAAGAGAAGGCGCAGTGTGAACAGGCCCACCTCGTGGTGCCATGTGCGGGCTGTACGCAGGCTGGCACACAGGCCATGAGCCAGCTGCACATCTACACTGACCTGCTGAGCTGCAGGACTGTTGAACACCACATTGCATAGGCACTTCAAGGCCTCCACCACCACCCTCTCCTCCTCCTCTGACTGTGTGTCTTCCTGAGAGCTTTTCTGGTTATCACCTCCTTCCTCTCCAGCGTGCAGCCTCGCCATCCTTCCCAGGATCAAGATGCCTTCCCTGGTGGCTACAGGTGCGAGGACACGCTTGTCTCTGGACAGGATGCGGAGAGTCTCCAAACATGTCCTCTGACAGCTGGGCTGCACCTGTCTCCCAAGTACTGACAACACACTCTGACACAGCTTCTGCAATGATAGAGAAACACTCCCATTACAGCAAAACAGGACTAACTTAGTCATATAATAACAACCTGCTCAGATAAACAACACTTACACTCCGCAGTGCTTCTTCCTTTGGGTCAAAAGTGAAGGTGTGACTGTTCTGAAACAGAAATGATGCTCATTGATGACACAGAGCCACTCATAGTAAACATGCCTTATAACAAATGTTTGGTGTGGTTTTATTTTGTCACAGGGCAACACTTAACACCATCGCTCAAATAAGCCTCAACTTCTTGTAAACGAACATAAATGTCTCCAAGATACTTCAAACATATAGCTAAAGTTTGCTAGCAGTGCTGTTTGACACAGACAGCATTAGCATCATCAGCACTACGTGGGTGTTGTAAACAACGTATCAAGGTCCTGTTTGGCTCGTTCATAATTTTGCTGCTAACATATTTAACGATTCAACACTAGATGTCATATGACAGTGCTAACATCAGTTTAATTGGCCATTAATATGTTTAGCTAACTCAAAGTTAGCATAACTGTTCGGCTAACTAGCTAACGTTAGCATTGCCGTTTGTTTTGGTTGACGTAAAAAAAGAAACGAGCAGAGCCGCGTCTCACCTCTTGATTATACTGCTGCAGAAGCTTCTCGACTTCCTCCTCGTTGGCAGTTTCAAGCTGCGACAAGATATTATTCAAATCCATGGCGGATATCTAAAGAAAACGGATAGGCAGTTTGGTTTTGACGCTACCAATGACTGTTGTGCAGCTAGCGAGCTAGCTGTCAGGCTAGCTTAGCGTATGTGTGTGTGTGTGTGTGTGTGTGAGAGAGAGAGAGAGAGAGAGTCAGGTGCTGTCAACAAGGAAACTCCCCTGACTGTCTCCATCAGCAGCAGAGTTGTCCTGCTCTCCACTGGGTTTATTCAGTATTCAGCACAAATATACAGTATCTGTGCGCTCACTTATTCCACTCAACAGTCAGCTGGTTATATTCAACTGCATGAATCACAAGATATCTGATCTGTAACTCTCACATTAATATGCTTATAACTTTCACCAAGTGTGAATGACATCCTCTTTTCCAGGCAGGACACATGTGGCCTATGCATATATGTAAATGTATAGTATATGTGGTCCCTATGTTATTTAAAAAGATCAAATAAACAAAGTAATCGGTACAAGCATGTAAACAACTAAACATGCACCACTCAGCTTTATTAGTTAAACACTAATGGTTGGAAAAGAGGTGAAATGTCAGGAAATGTGAATAAAATATGCAAATGAACACAAGAATATGAGGATTTAAGACTTAATTTTGACTTTCTGGCTCATGTTGTGTAATTGTAAAATTAATCAATTTAAAAGCCAGTCAGCCTTATACAGAATATTATTATATATCCCATCAGAGGTTTGGGTTTTTAGAGTTAATTGTGGTGTCAAAATACTTTGTTTTGAAGCAAGTTGCCCAAACATAATGTCTTATTGTTAATCTGTTCAGTGTACCTGCTGTTGCTGCACTGGCATTGCCAATGAAACTGACTTTGATTCTTTATAAAAAAGCAATTCTTAAATAAAATGTACTCACATTCTAAAGAAAATATGATAATTTATTGTATATGACAGTGATGCTGCAGATGTTTGGAAAGTCATAAGTATCAGAGCCACTTTGGCATCATATCATTAACTGGGATCAGGATATCCGTTGGCTGCAGCTGCCTTGCAGTCCCGGGTTTAACCTCAGTTGTTTCTGTGCTGTGAACAGGAGATTACCAGAAAATGTGAGTGTGGATGTGTGTATTCCTCCTACAGGCTGCAGGCTCCCTTCATTATCCTGTTGCACATGGCTGCTTCAAATAAAACATTATCCATGTGTAAATACTGTGAGTTTAGAAATATTGACCCAGTTTGAAATCCAAAACAAGACCTGCAATTGTTATCTTATACTTTCCCACAAAGTAAGAAATTACTTTTTAAATAAAAAATATATTTTAGATTGTAGAGCACATAAGCTAAATCAGTACACTGTGCATTTATTTTATAGCCCTCTTGAGCACGACTATTTTTAAAAACAAAAAGGGAGGCATTTGGTTAAAACCACAGTATAAGCAGTGTTTCAGTTAAACCTACTGGCAGCATGTTTCTCACAGCTGACAGTGTCCCCGTTCACACCCACACTCACCAATCTTCTGAACTCCTCAGCGGATATTGATATTGACACTCAGGTCAGGTGATTAAATCACAATGAAAGCGACCTTCTTCTTTTTTTCTCGCTATAAACAAGTTTTCTGCATTCAAAGTCTCAGTTGTGAATCTTGCAGGATTTCAGCGAGACATAACACAGAGGATCTATGTTCCAATAAATACAAACCTCGGCAGGGGTCAGAGGTCAAAGGTTACGGGACTGAGGTACAATGACCCCAGCACAGCAGGACATTCTCTCTATAGAAATGTAATTCTTTCTGCAGTGTGGCCCCTGTGCTACTCACCCAACCCCCCACTGTGTTGTCACTGGGGTGCATGGAGAGAGAAGTAAAATCAGCTCAGAGGACTTCAGAAAATGTTTTTCCTTTTCAGTAACAAAACATATATCAAGATTGTGAGGGATAGCTAAAACGAAATGATGAACTTTCAAACGGTAATGAAGGTCAGAAGTTATAAAGTCAACATATGTGACAAATTAGTGAAATATACCTTAAAAACCTCTATTTAAAACATTTGTTCAATAACATCTTATATTCAAGCATATAAAGTATAAACAGAGCAGCACTTAAAAGATCAAGACTTTGCTCCAGTGCTGACACTGATTACGATTATTAAAACGATACAATAACATGTTCACCGTTTTTTTTAACGTTTGGACATTTTTGTGCATTTTTCCACAGATAGAGTAAAAGAAACGGGGGACAGAACAGACAGAATAGAGAAAGAAGACAATTTGACAAAGATGACTCACTGTTTTAGATTGTGAAATTATTTATGTGGCAACATTTTCCCCACATACACATCAGTTTCAACCGTGATAGTTTAACAGTCACCACAAACGGTTTCCAGTGCTTTTATTTACAGAAAAGTGACTAGACTTCATGTTACTGTACACTTTGATATTTTCCCTTTTTATAAATACCCATAGGGTAATAGGTCCTCAGTAGCTTTGAGTGCATTATAAAACACACAACCCTAGGTTAATGCGTCCTTTACTAACCATACAAAACAGAGAACAAAGTACCAATTGTGACATAGAAAATAAAGGATACACCATGTTACAAAGTTACAGAAAATACATACTATATATATATTGTCACAGGAAAACAGCAGAAAAGCTTGCGACAGAATACACTCGCACAGTTGTTTTTGAGTCACAGCATTCAATCATTAAAAAAAAAACAAACAAACACTATCCAAGATGAGGACACCTCAACACACTGATCTCGGTCTTTCTTGAGTTCATATCTATCACTTGTGATGTTTTGGCTTTGTGCCACTGTATGTATCTGGTGTCCCAGGAGAGCGTTAAGGCAGTGCAGTTCATCATCTTCCTGCAGCAGACTGAGGTTTATCTGCTGCAGCGAGCTCACGACAGGATGCTGCACAGTGCTGAGCAACAAGAGGAGACGGCGGTGTCACTGAGATTGTACTGGCATCAGTAACAGCTTGCGACACACTGATCCGTCAGACGCTGACACTACTGTCTGACGGCAGGTGGGATGATGCGCGCACTGACTTGTGAGACTGACGAGGGGGAAACTCTGGCAGAGGTGTACATTCCTAAAAACAAAGGCACAGCTTGGCAGCAGCATTGCACTCTTAAAATGATTTTGCTGCAAGTTTTGACAATCTGAATGATTTAATATTTTTTCTTCCATCAACTGCTGAAGATTTTTTTTTTTAGGAAATTACACTGCAATCATCAGCGTGATTGACGTAATGAGTCTTTTCAAATTGCCAGTACGTCCATACCATGATTCCTACTACCTTGCATTGGTACTCTCCACTCTCTGCTCCTCTTTTTATTTGATGAACTTGATTGGGAAGTGTTCAAAGACTTTGCATCCACCAGTTTGGCAGGCCCAGAGCTTGTACATGGCTTTCCAAATCAGTGTTTAAAGGCTATTTTGCCCAGCCTGTGGTGGCCTCTCCGTTGATGTAGGCAAAGCCGGGGAAATGCTGCGAGTGTTCGTACTCTGAGTTCCTGCGTGGGCCCAGGGGAGAGTACATGTCCCCGGAGGTGGCATAGCGGGATGAATGCATAGGTGGGCTGGTGTAACAGCTGTTAGCGGGCGACACGTCTGGCCACCGCGGAGCGACAGGTGTGGGGTGCAACCGAGGAGTGCTGCCCATCAAGCAAGGCTCCATCCGAGACATCTGGCCATTGAGCTGGTACTGTAGAGAAGAAGAAGAGGAGAGAAGTTAGTGATGCAGTAAAGTTGAGAGAAACATTAAATATACTGTAGATAGAGCAAAGCTGCAAGTACCAATTAATTATAATTATATTATTATTATTAATTAATCTGCTGATTAGTGTCAAGAAAAGTGTCAACTCAACACATTTGAGGAGGTGGAGTCAGTTAATGTTTTGCACTTTGGTTGAAAAATGACTCAAACTATTAATTGATTATCAAAGTAGTTTCTAATTAATTTTCTCAATTAACTGACTAATTGTTTAAACTCAGACTTGATTTTTGCCATTTCTGACGCATATTGTAAAAAACTGTACATCAGCCAAAACAGCTCAAGGAGTGGACACAGAGGTGATAAAAACTGTGGAGAAACATTATAACTTTCTCATGGACAACCTCTTAAACTATAAATTTGGCAGGATTTTTTTTTTTTTTCAGATCAGATTTGAGAGACCATTTCAATTTTTTCCCCCCATAATTCTTGATATGAATATCTTTCATTGATAATCTATCAATAAGATTATCAATAAAAGGCTTCCAAAAGTTTTTTTTTCCTCTGTTATTTAGGGCTGTAGCCTGATTTAACTTTTCAGTTAACTATTAAATCACATTATTTGTAAATGTAAATTCTTGTAAAGGAAAAGGAAGGGAAATAAGCTTATTCACTGTCTGGTGGAAAGTTAGATGAGAGGATTGACATCACTCTCAAATCTGTTAAACATAAAGCTACAGACAGCAGCCAGTTAGCTTAGCTTAGCTAATCTTAGCTTAGCGACTAGAGACACAGGGATACAACAAACCTGTCTCTGTCCCAGAAAAGAAATAGTTTAGCACATAACCCCTCCTGTGCAGCGAACTGTCATTTTTACACTTTTTTGTGCAAAATAAACAAAAAAGATATAATGTGTGTATAAAATTAGAGGTGCTGTCAGGTGGATTTGTATTTCCAGACAGAGCCAGGCTAAGTGTTTATGTTTACAGTCTTTATGCTAAGCTAAAGGTTAAACGATTTCATTAAATGAAGGTTTACATGGAATAAACTGGTGGAAAAATGCTGAATTGTTCATTCATTTACTGGTAGCAGTCACATTTTAACATACTGAGTCAAAAAATAAGGCACAGGTGTGAATCAGCCTGTAAAACTCGCTGTGTGCAACTTCTTAGCTGCAGTATATAAACTCCCCACATGCTGCTGAAACCCCCAACTCCCCAGAACATTTACAGAGGACATGACCTCAGTGTCCTCAAATGTAGCTACAGTCCTGCTGATATCACATTTGATCCTGTGTTCATCATGTAGCACTGGGTGTGAACTGACCCTGCCAATGGTAATTTCCTGTCAGGGGAAATTGCTTCACAAGTTGTACCAGACTGGTCAAAATAGAAAATTTAAGCCACTTAAGAAAATTAGACATCAGCTGAAAATATGGTTTTTCCTGTGTTATTTTTGTTGCCTATGGTGACTGACCGGAAACAGCCCTGATGAAATCTGCCTGTTGACAAAAATATTTTGGACAGATGGGGACCCGTCAAAGTTTTCTGTTCGCTTCAGCTCCATCTCCAACCTCTCACACAGACAAAGCTCCGGCATTGTGCCCGATTTAAGCTCAGACAGGCTTAAAAAAAAAGTGGAAGTAGCACCCTTTTCCCTTTTCTCACTAAATATAAACACAACAGTCGATTCCATTATGAGGGATCACGGCATGGAAAAAGACAGTCAGCGCAGGTCAGAGAGCAGAACAGACGGCTCAGCTGCCTCTTGTTCACAAGCAGAAAAGAGACCATTGAATAACAATATTTTAATAAACGCCCCCTTGCCCTGCTCTGTGGCTACTGGCTCAAACAGATGAAGAGACTATTGAGAGCTGGAAAGAGGAGTAACAGAGCAGGGCCCCTCTTGGCCCTGGCCGAGCCACCTTTCACTGTCTGCTTCCGCTGTGTGGAGAGGGTGAGTCGGGGACTTTTAGAAACACTGCGAGCGCTGAGGCCCAGCTGATCTCCTCCCACTAAAAAGGCAGCAGAGGCTGGAGGGCCCTTGACAGGAAATTACCATCAAAAGAGTAAACTCACACCAGTCGCTACATTAGCTGTAACATCAGCGACTCCATCTCGTCACAATAACCCCCTTCTCAAGTGTGCATCTTCTATCTTTACAGGACAGTTCAGAGTCTGAGAGGCCAGTCTATTGATATTCTCATCCAAAAAACACCAGCACAAGAGCTGCTGATGTAAAAAGGAGCTGTGCTTCAGGATTTCCCCATACACTGTTTATTAAGATTTACATATATTTATACAGACTGTATTCTGACACATACTTCAGGGCATATTTATGCACATGTGCTACTTTGTCCCCTAATTCTCACAATCTAAATAGCCAACATGGCCGCAGCTCGGTATTGTGGCTGCATTAGTTACAGTTTGGACAGTCACACAGACATATTCACACGTCACGTTCCTACTTGTTTGTGTTATTTGAATAATGTGACACTGTGTTTCATCCCTCTCTATGGACATCAGCATAACCTGCAGCTTTCACTGTAAACTGCTCTCAGTGATGTGAAGTGACTACATACATTTACTCAAGTATTGTATTTGAGTAGAATTTTGAAGTATTTGTACTTAATTTCCATTTTATGCTGCTTCATGCTTCTATTCCACCACATATCAGTGGGGACATTGTTCTTTTAATTCCACTACATTTACCTGACAAGCACAGTTTACTTTGCAGAGTAATGTTTTGTTAATATATTGTTATAGATTAAACCACCCAACAGCATGTAAAGTGGATCAAATTAGTTCCACCTCAAGAAACTGCAACATTTAAATGTAGCTCATATATTAATGTTAATCAATAATTCAATTATTTGTAATATTTGTCATTTGCATCTTTAAAAGTTATACCAACATAGATTGTGATAGGGGATTCAAAAAGAGGAAAAGGGATTCAAATTCATTGACTGATTTCCATTTTTTAAAATACAGCTGAGCTCATGGGTGACTGAGACTGACCTGTGCAGATGAGCGGTGGTAGGCGGAGTAGTGGAGGGGAGCTGGGATCGCCGGCTCATGGGCCAGACTCGGGTACTGGCTCTGGATGGAGTGAGGATGCTGGTTGGCGTAGCTGCCATAGTTGTAACTACCAGTATACCTAGAATAGAGTAAATAATTCATTAAAAAATATTCAACACATTTTTAATGTTTCCAAAAGGCCTTGAGAATTACTTCAATCATAAAAACCATAATTACCCATGCTCCTCTCTGTGGGTGTAGACTGGCATCCGGTGGGCAGAGGATGGAGGAGGGACTGGAGCGCTGCTCCTCATACAGGACAGCTGCTGTCCGGCCTCTGGAGTGGAGCCGCCTGCTGTTGTCACTGTGTATGTAAGGGACCAGGTATATGACTGAACAGCGCCTGGTAGACACATATATAGACACAGAGACAAATGTGTTGGCGCAGAAAAACTATGTGCAGTGAATCCTGTTAACCCCTGCTTATTTAAGATGTGTGTGTGTGTGACTGTGTGGCCTGTCTCACCTGTGGTGGTGGGGACTCCGGTGTACTCTGGGGACACGGCTGCTGTCGGGGAGCTGGCCGAGGAGACGCCCACAGAGTGGACTGACCGAGCAGGAGAATAGGATCCTGGGGACGGGGAGGTGGGAGTGGTTTCTGTCAGCGTGAACTCCTCCTCTCTCTCTGCTGAAGGTGCGAGGAGACGACAGGCCATTAGACAATTTAATACGAGAGAGACACCATGTTTGGTGTTTAGGCACCAAAATAAATCTAAAATGTGCGATAAATGAAAGGATAATACCCGTCTGATAAAGTTCAGATGGTAAAACCAAGAACTGATGAGAGGAAACCACCTCATTTGAGCACTAAACACAAAAAAGACCAGGGCGTCTGAAGAGTTTCTGATCAGTCACCCCTGAATTTAGGTCCCAACATTGTCAAGACCTCAGTAATTTGACATTTCAAGTTGTACAGTCAAGAGATTTTTATGCTTTATATAATATTTTCAGAAGCACAGAGAAGACTTCAAATAGAAACCAGTTAATTTTTAAAGAAAAATATATGGAACAAATTAGTAAGTAATAATTATTTTCATTACTGATGAATCAGTTAATTCTCAAGTAAAAAATAAAAAAAAAAATTAAAATTTCCTAAAATTCAAGATGATGTCTTCAGTTCAGTTCAGCTTGTTTTGTCTCACCAACAGTCCACAACCAAAGCTTTTAACTTTATTATCATATAAAACAAAGAAAATCAGCAAATCCTATAGTTGGAACCAGAATTTTGGGGATTTAAATGATAAATGATTCAACCAAACATACATTGTCTTGGAAATTTCCAGTGACATGCAGCTCAACTTCTTGCCCCAATGACTACACAAGACATTTTTTGCAGATGTGCTGTCAATGGTTATTGATTAGCCCTGCAGGTAGCGGTCTCACCTGTGCTGCCCTCACCCTTCATGGCTCTCATGAGGTCATTGGCCCTCTCCTGGCAGTGCAGGGACTCCAGCAGGTAAAGAACATAATCGTCAAACATGAGATGGATCAGGTGGAAGGATCCTGCACGCAGACACACAGGAGAAACAAGTGTTATTTAGTTACATGTAATTAATTGTGACTTAATGACGTGGTGACAGAGAGTGAGGCTCAGTTGTGTAAGAAAAAAAAAAGATGCCTACGCATGTTATGGGAAAGACATAAATGACGATGACCATTAAGACTGAGGTTTCTAAAAGCATCTGTTTGATGACATCACATCCTGCAGACAGGACGGCCGCTGTTATTAAAAAGAAGCGAACGCGCCTGTTTCCTTGTACCGACTCAGTGCCAGAAATATGTCAGCTGACCCCGGGGTCGCACAGAAGATGAGACTGTGGCATGTGAGGGAGTGTCACAATTGTGTCATTGTGCCGGTCACTACTGCCGCTGCCGTGCGCATAATAAACACTTGTGGCTATTCAGGGGAGCAGGGTGTAATACTGACCGGTCATAAAATGGAAAAGACAGGCAAACACGTCGGAGAGAGGGGAAGGGCGTCTTTTGTTAATTAGCTGTTTGTGCACAGAGACCTGCTTTATCAAAACACTGCAACCAGCTGTGTCTTTGATATTCACAGACAGGGCCAAGGGACACAAGTACAGGAAAGAGAAGCCATTTTCTTTTCTTCCATTTTCACAGCTCTTCACTTATTGCAAACCTAAGTCGTGCACAACAAGCTATTAAAACAACAGTCATTTTACTTGTTCCTCCTCTCCTGGTTCGACAATCACATATTTGTTAGTACTGAACCCATTCATAGACGATTTCTGAATGTTTAAACCAGTTTTGGTCATTAGTGGTGATGATATGGGGTGGGAACCTGCAAACAGACTTGTCTGAACAACTGGGCCTTTTAATATGGACATCCCTGGATTAGGCTAGATAGTGTGTTGTAGAGCAGAATGTAACTAAAAGTCAAAGATCTCTAGACTACCATTACAAGACACAAGACTGTGTTTGCTATGTGATGTGAAGTGATGACATTGATGCTCATTACATGATCATTTAAGGTAAAATTTCTAATGAGTTCTTCAGGTTGGAGAATATAAAAAATGTAAGTTGGTTTGTATCAGATTTTATTTTTTGATCAAGCAGACAAAGTGCTGCTACAGTATTGTTCGTGTCTTATAAATCCATGTGGTATGGTAACTCGTGTTTTTCCCATCTGTTGCATGAAGGAATGATGATAAAGCACAAGCAGCTCACCAAAGCTGGGCGCGCTGTGGAGGGTCATATCCCGGATAACTCTGGTACCGAAACACGACCACATCAGCAGGAACTGTTGGGCCACCTTCTTCAGGCACCCGGGCCTCTTCCCTGCCACCTAGAGAGAACATTTCCATGAGAAAAGAGGGGGAAGGGTGGGGATGCCGGGGTAGAATTAACCCCTGGGTCCGTATTGGGGCTTAACCCTCAGGAACGAAAAACATGTCAACAAGTCAACTATTTAATTTGCCCCCGGGGACACGCCTTCCTATTGAACTATTGTCTGGGCAGTCCAAGACGTTGCCAGGGCAACCAAATTTTACAAGCCCATATCTGGCCGTAATGGCCGCAAATGGGAAGCTTGAAGACATCATTAACTGGGAGGATTGCAGCGTAAGTGCCTCTGTGTAAGAAAGACACGCAGGGACGAGTGGCTTTCAGCCGCAGGTGTCTTTTAAAGGGCAAAATGATCTGCTGTGCAAATACTTGAAACGTTTAGTTAAAATCACTTTTCAGAGACAAACATTTAAACTTCACCCGTCCATCTTGAACTACAGACAAGATAATTTAAGCAAAAATGTGCTGAGTCAGACTGTGTATAAACAGCTTTTTTTTGGCTGACCTTGACGACACAGCGGTCCACCATTGAGTCCAGCCACTCGATGTACGCCTCGATCGGAGACTGCTCCTCTAGTAGACGGTCAAACTCCTGATACACTGTGACAGGAGGCAGAACATCAGGTAACATAGGATTTAACAAATGACAAGAGGCAAATGGCATCTTCATGTGACATCTTCTGTGTATCTGTGACCTCTAATCCCGTCAGGACTGATGATTGGAGATGCTCCGCAGGGTGTTTCAGAGGAGAGTGAACTTATTTAACCTTTTGGTCTCCATCATTAAAGCTTTGACTCTGCTGGTCGTGGGAATGATTGTCCCTTGGGGTGTTGTTTTTGTGGGTGAGTTAAGTGTAACTCTCTGTGTGTAAGAGTGAAGTCAGTTGAAGTGCAGGGACTTACAGTGGATAATAAGCTGCCTGTGCTCCTCCTGTGAGTCCTCCATGGTGTAAAGTGTCTGCTTGGTGATGCTGTTCAAGTCCACATTCCTCCAGTCCTCCAGCATTTGGAAGGTGATGTCGGCACTGTTTATCACAGTCCGCGATGCCTGGGGACAGATATATCAACAATATTACTTACACAAGCATACCCATATCCCTTATCAGCTGTGTTTGTTCATATGGATTTTATTAAAAAAAAAAAACATTCAGACCACGATAGGCACCTGACAAAGATGGTTTAATGATGTTTGTCGCTTTAGAATCTGAGAAAATCTCCTCGATACTGGAAACAGAAATGGAGAAAAAACATGGTTACTCCTGTGAATCATTATTTCTTCTCTTCTGTCTTTTAAAAAAAAATAAAAATGAAGAATCTCTATTTTCTTATGATGTAAAATGGGAATTTCATACTCACATTCAAATTTGATATTTCTCAGGTTTTCAGGAAGGTCATGAAGTGCTATTTTAAGCCACTCATCAAGCTGTTTGGCAAATTTCCGAATAACCTGAGTCAAACTGTGTACATGAGGGAAAACAGAAACACAATAAATACCTCAGCTTTCAAATAGGTCTGCTACTCACAATATCAATCAGTGTTTCGTAGCAAAATATATATTAAAAAAGCCCATTACAACCCTCAAATTGTTTCTTTTAAACAAACGTAAAGCTGAGAACAACTGAGATGTGGTGAAAAGCTACAGAAAAAGCCAGTAAGTGGACCTTGAGTTAAGTTTTATTCACGTGTGACAAATCCACACATTTGAGAAGCTGGAACCAGAGAATAGTTGGTGTTTGAAAAGTACTTCCAATAATTAACTGAGTTTTTCACCTGACTTTATTCTCCTCTTCTTCTCAAACTATCTTTTAAATGAAATTGCTCTCACATTTTCAACGTTACTTGTCAGAGTAAAGTTGAAAAATGTTGCTGCATACCATTCAAATAACTTTTTTTGGGAAAAGAAGTAAGTGCAAAACATGCTATGGAGGTGCAAGATTTGTTCCACTTAATAGTACACTACCTATGCAGCAGTGTAATAATGTAAAAAGTATTGTATAATAAGACGTGTTGTCTTGAGGTACATGATATTATAAATAAGAGAAAAAAAACGAAAGCCTAAAGATCAGTAAACTGAACTAAATGATGTTGTCACTGTTAATACAACAGTTTCACTTCACACTGAAAATTCACACAAATAAAAACAAAAGTCTGTTGTTAAGTCAGAGCAGAGAAAAACATACCTCACATCCACCTGTAAAAAAAAAAAAACAGATCGGAAAACGATACAAAACTGACTCACAGTAAGAGTGAAGGTTACAACACCCACTGACCTATCAGGCAGTGCTTGCAGAACGGTGGGCATCAGCACCCCAGAGATGGCCTTGTAGAGGATGGAGTCACAAACACCGACTATGTTCACCACCGTGGGGGAGCCGAGGACAGGGAGCATGTGGGGCGGCATGCCCTGCCAGAAGTGCAGCAGGAAGCTTTGGACCTGCGGACACCACAGACACACAATGACGTTCATTTTAACTTTTGGTAAAACACAATTCGATTTATTTTTTTTTCTAAAGGCTTAAAACACAAGGAGCCTTGCCTCGTCAAAGTTGGCTCGAATAACAGTGTCCAGTATCCTCTGACAGTGCGTTCTGTACATCATGATGAAGGTTGACACCTGTGGGCAACAACAAAGTATTAATCTAATTGCATCACAAGCTTAACAGCTTTTTTTTTCTCTTTTGGGGAAACTACAAAAACAGTGGTACAAAAACAGGAGAATAAATCTTGAACAAAGCATGTGAACCAATAAATACATGTAACAGGTCTACGCTGGAGCGGAGTAATATAAAACGAGCTTTAGAGATCTGCAAAACACAAACCATTTAAAATCATGGCCCCTCTTTAAAAGCCGGACAGCTAGTGCCTGTCCTTTGTCCATTGCTAGATCTTATTATCTCCCCCAAAAGATTAAGAGTTAGTGAGGAGCCAGCATATAAATCCTCAGGGTCCTTCTCTAAACGCAAACCCAGTGAAAATCCAGATAAAAGAGCCAGAGGGGGCGCAGAGATGGTGAGATGGCAGGGAGAGATGGGACGAGAGTGGTGAGGGCGTAAGGGGGGGAGGGGATCTGTAAGGATGGACTTTTAAAACTCCTGTTTACCCTCTCTTCTGGCAGGCTGGCGGGCAAATTTAGGTCTTTGACATTTGGAAACTCTGGCAGGAGCGTCCCCAGTTTGGAGCGTGGTGAATACGCCACTGTCTGCTTCGTGACCTCTTTCTTCCCCGTCTCGTTCACCCACGCCGCTCCCTTTTTGGAGTACATCACGTCATAATACTGAGAGCTCTCCTTCACCGCTATGCCGTAGTAGTGATACCTGAGGAGGACAGACGGTGCACAGTTTGTTCTCCCCTGTCAGATTTTATATAAATATACAGCATATCACCGTTTCATCAAATGGCATTCTCAGATATTTATTACTAATTTTAAAAATATTTAAAAAACCTAGATGTATGCTACAATATCAGATCTTTACTAATATCATCTGTGATAAATCAGTAAATTAAGTAATAATTAAGTAATACAGGATTTCCAGTAAATTAAGAGGATAGATTTCCTTTCTTATTTAAAAAAAACTGTTTGTTAATGCCCCATGTTTGCTCTAATTTATGTTTGTTTTTTTTTTTGATTTTTTAAATTTATTAATCTATTTTTTGGTTATTTTGTTAATATTTGGACAACTGTATTATGTTTTGAATGTTTATGCCAAAAACTGAAACTAATCCAACTTACTTCGACTGCCCTCTTGTTCCCAGTCTCCTGGTAGTCAACGCTGGAAACTGCTGCCTTATGATCTGTTCATTGTAGGAGAGAAAAAGTTGTCAGTGTGCTGCAACTACACAGAAAGAGAATTTACTTTTTTGTTTTTGTTTTTGGAGTTATATCAGATTCATCTCATTCCTAACAGTAAAGAGAAAAATAAAAGGAGATGGAAACAGGTGACACAAGGAGTCAAATAAGATCTTTATAGTTGTAGAAAATACTGTATAGTACACACAGTAATACACAGTAAAACCTTATACATTACTTAACAGAAGACACTGTGCTTGTGCAGTATTTTCACTTCTTTATGATTAAGGGTTTAATAAAGTTTGTCAGCAGAGCAACATGAAAGTCTCATAGCTGTGTCCACAGGGAGGTCTGTGAGGAAAATAAAAGCTTTGAGAACCATCCATTTATGACATCCAGGGGTATTACTTTTTTTTCTATATCAACATTCTCCCCTCATCCATCCACCCACCCATCCTCTCTCCTTCTCACTCTCTTTCTCTTCTCCACTCCCTCCTTCTTCCTTTCCTCTCTTTTTGTCCAAAGAGATTGGCTCCTTGGTCCAGCTCCTGGTGCAGAAACTTTAGCAAACAGTGTAGCTCTCCATTGTGTGGGATGAAAAAAGAGGCCAAGCTGTGAAGTTTCTGTCAGGCCCCGCTTGATAAATGAGCAGACAGGGAGGCAGTCCGGGCCCTCTCTCGTTTTTTTGTCCTGAATCAATGAAGCCTTCCTAAAGGACACCCCACACTGCTCCAGCCACTGATCTAACATTCCGCAACATCTCACCCTTCCAAATTTCCTTTAATTACACATTAATCCAGGCCCCTTCTCTTTTTCAATATCTTCCGACAGGAGCTGTGGAGGGGCGGGGGTGGGCCCGGGGTTGGGGGTTGGGGCCAGAGTCCAGGGTACAGGGGATGGCTGGGGGTAGGAAGGCTGAGGAACTTCTTGTGGTTGTGGGAACAGACGAAAGCACATCTCCTTTGGCTCTAGATTATGTGTTCAGTGAACGACCGCAGAGCTTTGCTTCACACTGAGCTGCAGTCGATATTACTTCAACACAGCAGCCAGAGCTGCAGCACAAAACCAACCCAGGCATGAAATGGTCAGGCTAACGCTTATGGCTGATTGACTGGATGAGATTATTGCTTTCATAGGGGATAAAACATCTGACTGTTGTTTGTATCAGTCATTTTGTCCTGTTTACTTTAAACTTGCAGTGCATGTTTAAATACATACTAAACCCTAGAAAGCTGAGAGAAATCTCTGCGATCGATCTTGGGGCGCTGCCCTGTTTTCAAAGAACTGCTCAACTGAAGCTCATAATCATTACCCAAAAAACATTTTCACAGAAAAACACTCACTGCAGATGTTACAGACATTACAAGACAGTTTTGAGTTAAACTGGATGCAGGTGGGAATGTTGAGTTTAACCTTCATCTTTATGGATGTTTTGAATCTTACCTTTCCAAAGCTGGCTGCGTTCACAGGCTGCGTGTCGTGCTTCTCACTGAAGTCTAGGTAATGCATGTAGAGGGCACTTCGGGGGATGCACACACCTTCGGCTATCTCATAGTTCTCCTCTAGCCTGTGAATGACAAGGAGGTTCATCAGTATCTTAAAAAAACTAACTGTGGTACTTGTTAACACACTATTGTTAATATTAATGAGATGAAATGAGAGGATTGTGGAATTTCTGGTAAATATGGTGAAAAATATGCAAGAAAAACATAAAGTGTGACACACAAACATGAAGAGCCACAATCAAAACTGAAAAACCACAAATCATATAACATTAAAAAAACAGCAGCTTCATGCACATTAAAGCAGCAACAAGTCTGCACATTCACAGAAACACATCATCACATAAAGCCAGATGGACTATTAATACATCTACACAGACGTTAAACACTATAGATGGCTCCAAACAGCAAGCACCATGAGACGAGCTGTCCCACTCAGCAACACACAGCAGTCAGCACGCATACTTCTGCACACATCTTTTCATCTGTGATATTTAGACCCTAAACACGACAATGCAGATGTTATTACTCTCACAGTTACATCATCAACTGCTCCTGTGGGGATACATATGTAAAAGACAAGTCCAAAAGCTGATTTTCCTGGTGATAGTAAGCGATCTTGTTTTGTTAACAGCTACAGTGGAAAAATTCAGATAAATTCTAGGCATACCAAATTTTTAATGAAATATTCCCAACACTGGACATTTTCAAACCTTTTACAGTGGTCATGTATGTGTGTGTGTCTGTGTGTGTGTGTGTCTGTGTGTGTGTTTGGATTTTTATCTGTAAATGGTTTCGTCATACTTGCCACGTTACTATCTAAATTATTTGCACTGAAGAACTGACACTTGTGAAGTGTTTAAATCTCCATTAAGGTATATTTTTGGTATTAGCACTGATTAAAATTTCTCTTAATGTGAAAGGGTTGTGAGTACTGCCGATTCCAATGAGCAGCAAAATGAACAGATCCCTTCGCTTTCTCCATGTCACTGATTTGTATTTTGTTGTGCTGTGTCACAATCAGCTGTCTGAAAAACTTTGTTGGCCTCACTGATGTGGCTCAGAATTGGTTCATCTCTTATCTGTCAGGTCCGTCTTTGTTATGCTTGGAGATGCCTCCTCTGTTTCGTGGGGTCCCCCAGGGGTCTATTCTGGGTTCCCTTTTATTTACCGGGGCCAATCATGTGTAGACATAAAACTGATTTTCATTGCTATGCGGATGATACACAACTGTATGTTCAGATAAAGCCTGGAACCATAAATGTGTCCTTTTTTATCTCCTGACTTTCTGAAATTAAAAACTGGATATCCAAAAATGTGGTATTTGTTGTAATTGTTTTCAATCATTTCATCATGTTTAATCATTTATATGTTGGATTGTATTTACTTTTATTCTTTGTTTGCTATAAAATTAAGTTATTTTTAAATGCTGTGATACTTTTTGTTTGTGTTGCAGTATTTCTGCCCCCAATGGCCCATTAAAAGGAATCATGTAATGCAGCTTTAAAGCCTCTTCACTGTCAGTGAAACATCTGAATGTGTCTTCCAGTTCGCAAATACAAAAATGTGTTGAGGGACACATCATTACCACTGACCTCTGACGTAGCATTAACCACACACACGTTTTTCAGCTTGAGAATGATTTCACCTATTTTTTTTGTGTATTTACTGTAGTCTTGGATATGTTTGGAACAACTCCTTCTCTAATAAATCAAATATTTTTATAGTAGGAGGATGTTAATTCTAATAAATTCTAATGTCCATCCTCTTTACACCCACAGCCTTAAACACTGAACAATGGAAACTATCATGTGCAGTTTGGACCAGGTCACTTCTCTGACGGACAGAATGGGAGAGTTAATGTTTAAAGGAGCAACAAATTGATTACAAAGACGGAAGTTCACAGCCTGGACCTTCATGAAGTCAACAAACTACACATTCATTTATAATGTTGCTAAAAATGTTTTCTATGCCTTTATGAGATTTTTTAAACTTTATTTCTAAATCGTATATAAATTCCTGTTATATTGCACAAATATAAACCTGATTTTACTTTTGTCCAATACTCCTGAGAGCACGTGTCCCCTCTGGTTTAACAATGAAAAAAATAATCAAAGAAATCATCATTACCTTTGTAAAAGCAGAGATATTGTTTACTTTTAATGAAACATCCTGCTAAAATGTAATTATCACAATCATTACAGGCGCCAGTTACAATAGCATTAATGTCTATAATGCCTCTCTTTATAAAGGACATATAATAAAAGATACATTGACTCCACTCATGTTCCTCACTCTGGGTTTAAGCCCCCCACAGTGCAGGTTAAATCAGTATTAATATTCATTTAAGCCCATGTGTGTTTTGAATGCCATTAAGTGGTCATGGGGCGGTGCAACAGGCAGGCACATAGAGACTAAAAGTATGTGTGAGGTTTGTATTTTACACATGTGGAGGATGTGAAATAACAAATAAAACCTTATCTGATAAGATGCAAGTTTAAGGTTTGAAAAACAAAACAAATGAGGTTTCTCTAAATTATCTTCCCTGTTATTACTTAATATACAAAAATGTGTTCAGTATGTCTCACAAATATTTTTTTATAAGTATTTCAAAAGCTGAGCTGTGATGCAGTGGAAAGAAACTAGTGTGTAAACCTGTACAACTGCAAAATAAAATGGACTTGACATTTTACATTTTGTTATGTTGCACACAATGAAAAGTTTCAATTAAAATAATGGTTTACTAAAAAAAACCTTTTTTCTGGCCACATTATGTTTAGATTAATTCACTATATTTGAATCTAATTCCTGCTGTTTGTTAAATGTTATTCACATTTTCTCACTGTTATCTCATTTAATTTTACAGATGAGTGAAGGAAAAAAAAAAAAAAACTCTTCTTAACTTACCATTCCAGAGTAGCCGGTGTCGAATGTGGTTTAGAGGCTCTGTTGTTTTCTTTTTCTTCATCTGTAACATACAACACATTTAGGATTTTACATACAACCCACACAGTGCAAAACTGACTTATCAAAGATTTACAAATGACATCTGGGAAACACACAACACAGCAGTTTACCAGATTCCTCGGTGAAGTCAGTAGCTTTAGTGTAATAGTGTTTGTCCTGCTTACGTTCATCGTTGGACATGTTCCCCAGAGACGTGTGACTGGAGTATCGCTTGCTCTCGCTCTCATTGAGGCATCTTTCAATCCAACTCTCTAAAAACACATGAAGGACCACAGATCACTTCTCAGTACCACTTAGAAAAAATACATTTTATGTTGTTATTTAGACAGAAGTGATTATGAAATTAAGACTCTGCTCAGAAGAATATTATTGTAAGAATTTAACAGTGCACCCTTTTTTTGTCATTTGGGCAAAATTAGTTTTTTGTTTTTCAATTTTCACTGAAACTGTCAATTTAAAAACTCACTTTCTGTACTGAACTCAGAGCTAAAGCTTTATTTACATTATCAGTGCCACTGCCTATACAGGACACTTTAAATGTCACTTCTGTGACGGGGCGAGCTGACAACAATCGATTGTATGGGCAGCGCTGCAGCCATGGCTCTATTTGAGATGTTTTCACCAAGACGGCAGGAATCCAGCATTGTTCCCAGGAGACTACGAGCGTACACACTTGCTTAAAAGAGCCTGTGCGCATTACTGAAGCAGTCTGCTGGAATAGAGGCCATTGTCCTGTTTTAATTTCTACTTAGAAATAGCTCGACTGGTGTGCTTTCTGTGACCGAGCTGCAGCAAAACACCAAAGCTTTCATGTAGAAACTGCCTGACAGAGTGGAAATCCATTTAAAATTCTTTTATTCGTATCCAAAAAAGTATTCAGTGTTTGATAATGTAGTGTAATTAAGAAGAAAATTGGGTGTGATTCATATTCTTCTTGTTTATTTAAATGCAACAAAGCATTTTCTGAATTTTATTTTTCTGTGATTATAAACTACAACTTTCTCTTCATCAGCCAGTTGTATAAAACTGAATGTCCTAAACAGGGAGAAGTAGAATATTTTCAATTAAATCAGTGAATAAAAACTCTTATGTAATCTAAAATGGAAATGAGCAGCAGAGATGCCTCAGAAGTTTATGCAGTACATACACCAGTAAAGTAAAAGTGCTACACCAGTTACTTCTAACCTCTTCAACAAATATTCACATAATATTTCTTGAAATTGTGTAAATCTCTTTTTTTCCTGCATGTGAACTGACAACAGTCACCATAGCAGCTGTTGCTAGGACAGACTGTTGGCAGGACGACCTGTTGGTGCAGCTCACGGGGGGATTCAGAGGAGGTCACAGATATTGAAAAGTTTTAGAAGTTTACACTTGATGAGGATCTGCATCTTGATGTTGGGCACGTGCTGACAGAAAAGAGATCAGGCTGCAGTTAGCGCCTCATCGTCTCTGTACACTGACGTGGAGGAAGATTTTTCTATTTATGTTAAATAAATGATTAGCTTACTCTTTCATTGTCTGTAGTGAAGTAGTTACAATCATCACCACCTTTACATTACTGCTGATTATTAGTGATGTGATGCCTGTTACACAATAAAAAACCACACAGCCTAAACATTTGCATATTAACTTTGAATAAAACACAACAGGTGTCACTGACATTTCTCATCATTTGCTGACAGCGTTTGTTTCTGTCTACCTAAAAAAAAGAAAAGAAAAGAAAAACAAACCCTGGAAATGAAAAAGTGAATCCACTGAAGTGAAGCTAATTCTCCACAGAGGCTCAGATCTCAATAAGTTGGGGATCTAAATAATTGGATTAAATTTGATCAACAAGTGAAACGGATGTTCACTCATCTATTAACACACATTCAGGACTTAACTACTCTACACTGCACTACTGCACTGCAAATGTGCCTTTTTTTTGTGTCCGAGGCTAAATGATAATTCACTGACCAAACTTTTTTTTTTTTTTTAAACAAATAACCCCACAGCATAATTAGTTTTCTTCAACCCTCTAATCAGATCATTTTACTGATGAATTCACAGTAAAATTCAGTTTAAAGTTTAATTAATGCTTTAGTTTTGGACTCAAAAAACAGAGAAATACACCAAAAAGAGTAGGTGCGTGATACTTTAAAGTGCACCGCATTGTTTTTATTTCTCCACTACTGATGATCAGTGCAATTTTTAAAAATAGTTTAAAAGACCGAAAATAAAAAACAGCAGGAAACTACTTGCTCAAGCCAACACTGTAGATTTAAGGACTGTTCCCTGCTTTCTGTGACTTTTCTTTAATCGACGGACAAGCATGTTGTGTAACTTAACAGCACTTCCCATAAATGTGTGATCAAAAAGACTCCTTCATGAATAACGCAAGTAATTTAAAATTCTAAAAAAAATGGGAAAAAAGATAAAATCAACACCCAATCATCCAGACGCCTCCTCTGAATGACTACAGAGAAAGTTTGAGACTTTCAGAAAGTGCAGTGGCAGAAACTCGCCCCAACGTTTCTGAACAGAAGCTGATTTTCTAAACGCACCCAGATAAGCAAGTTTAACAGGACTGACCTGTGGAATCCATATCAGGCTCCTCCAGCAGCCCGCAATGCATCCTCTTCCCATCAACAACACTGGCTCCTCCAAGAAAATGGCTTAGTGCACGTTTCCCCCTCCTCAGCGGCTTCTCCCCTTGTCTCGCTCAGTGTTTCCGTGACCACTGCCCGTCACAGGAGATGTTGAGGATCTGAGGTTCGCCCAGAGAGGGGTGGTGTTGGCGGAGGAGAGGGAGGGGGAGGTGGGAATAAGGGAGGAAAAAAGAGGGGCGGGTGGGGGGCGGGGGGGTAGAGTCTCCAGAAATCCAGCGGGGGGAAAGCCAGACCCGTCAAAATGTTTGCTGATGTTTCATGGGAAAGGGGCTGATTTTATAGGAGCCCTGATGGGGACATGTCATTGATAGGCTTGGAAGGCTGATGAATGGCCCCAAGTCAGATGGGGATGTGGCAAGGCTCACTGGAAGTCTTTTGTGGGGCTGTTTTGAATAAGAAAAGCTCCCTCCCAACGAAAAAAAAAAGAGGCTTAGATCTACGCAGTCCTAACACTGTGGCCTCCCCGTCTTCCATTATGGCATTTAATACGTTTTTATACACCCCCGAGCTCCAAATAAACATACATCCCTACACAACTGCGGCTCCTGCCTTTCCCTTCTGATTTTAACTCCTACTTCACATCCCACGGACACTTGTTGCCACATTTCCTCTGTTTATCACCTCATCCCACCATTAAACCATCTTCGCACTAACTTTTCCACAGAGTCGACGTGTCATGCCACGCATCCCGACAAGCTAAAACTTCACTGAGTGTGAATTTTTTTGATGGAGTTCTCACCTCTTTTTCGCTCACTCTTTTGCTGTGGCAACCTTATTTTTGGTGTGCCTCTGAGAAGAGGGAACGGTCACAAAGGGGGGGAAGTAAAAGTGCAAAGCCCGAGGCTGGGAGGGCTCTGATGGAGTGCCTGAGAGCTGGAGAAGGGAAAGCTGTGATTAGAATATGAATGGAACCACAGGAGAGGGGGAGAGGAGAGGGGAAAGAAGAGGGGAGAGGAGAAAGGCGGATTATGGCTGAATTACTCACCACACCATGGATAGCAAAGGAGGACTTTCTCCTCCAGTGCGCAGGCGTGGGCACCGACGCTGCCGCTGCTCACCGACACACACACCGTGCAGCCACCTGAGAGCACGGGTGGGACAGGGTGGCAGCAATACGCTGTGGGACGCTGTCCACAGGGTCAGAGTTGGGGGTTAAAATGGGGATGTGCATCTGTTAAGACTGATGTAAGAAGAAGAAAGCTGCTGGAATGAGTGAAAGATGAGATGACTTAACAAAAACAGAGAATAATTTTTGATGCATCTTCACAGACTCTTTGAGTTAAACAAGAAAAAAACCATAACAACACTTTAATGACTCAATATTCAAAGGCCTAAATGGTGGCTGGTGCAAAGCCGTGACCTCAAAGGAGGATCTAATTAATTTCTGTCAAATAAGGAGAGGGTGGAGTCTGTATCTCCCGCAGTGGACGTCCTTTTTTTTTTCATCCTGTTATCTGCTTATTAGAGCCTCATAAAATAGGACAGGTGCAGCCACCAAAAGACCCTCTTCCACCCTTCCTATTCTCACACACTCTGCCGGCACAAACGGATGTGTACTGCTTTTGTTCAGTGAAAAGGCCCCAGTTGAGTTGTGTGTGTATGTGCGAGTGGGGGGTATGGTTACGCTACATACGACATGTTGGTGGTATTAAGGCTTCGGTTTAAAAGAGGAGACCCTATGATTCAAAGCGACTTGTTCTTCCTGCTGACATGAATGAAGCTGTTGCTGTTTATTTCTACATGTTGTCACTGAGCAGTGTTTGAACACCCAGCTGTCTGCTTATCACATGACGTTTAAATGAGACTGGTTCTCCTCTTTCTACTGAGAAATCTAGAAGAACACAGGTTTGTAAATAAATAAATAAATAACAGCCACAAACAAAACTCCCTGTGATGGTTTTATGAGCAGCCACTTAGTTTCTTTTATGTGTCAACATTAAACCTTAATGTTGGTCCAATACGGACTGAGTAATATATATTATTAATGATTTTCAGTAAAGATTAGTTGCTTAATCAATTGACTAGCAACAATTCTTATAATGAATTCATCATTTGTAAAGAGAAAATGCCAAAATTCACTGTATCCAGCTTCTGAAATGTGAATAAATGTAAATATAAACTGAATATCTCTGGGCTTTGGGCAGTTTGATGAAATTATCTTGGGCTTGTGAAAATGCGACAGCCATTTTTTCAGTTTTCTGGTTGTTTTTTATAGAGCAAACAATTTATCAGCTAACCAAGACAAGAACTGGCAGGTTTAATGATAATGAAAAGAATCAATGGTTGCATGCTAAAAAAAACTAACAACATTAGTTACTTAAGTTTTTACTCTACACACATGAAGAATTTAGTCTAACCTAATGCAAAATACTTTACGATGTGACATTTACAGATATCAGAAACTTATTTTCAACTATAATTGCTGAAGCCTAGTTTGACATTACACTTCTGATAAATGCAGATTATTTCCTTCTACAGACTGCCGAGCATTTCAGTGTATTTGTGTATTTTGCATCTGTCTTTGAGCTCCCAGCGAGGAGAAATGTGATCTTTCAGGTATAAGTAGGAGAGCTTTCTCACCATTTTAAAATATGTTGATTTATAATTTATGTGCTGAGAATAAAATAAAAATAATTTGTATTTTACTCTGTAGGCTGTTGATCCATCATTCACCCAGCAACACTTGGCAGCTGAGCAGGAGTTGTCCCATTTACATTATTATTCTCATTAAGTCTATGTTTGCTCTTTGTTGATGAAAAAATTAAGGAAATGCAGTTCATCAGCCAAATGTCAGATCTCAGATCTTGGAGGTTCGAAGGTTTCACATGCAACAAATGTCTTTGCAGGAATTAAACCAGGGCTGTCACCTGGACACCTGAAGATTACACAGTACATCTAACTATCCAATATATTTCTGTTTGGTTTGAAAATCTTTCAGCAGACTTGTAAAGAATACAACCAATGATTTGTGAAGAAAAAAATCAATGTTTCCAACTTTTTTAAAATATAAAAGTGATATTAATATTCATACTTGATAAAAATGTTGCACATAGATTTCAGAGCTTTTTTTTTTAACTAAGTACCTATTTTAATTTGTCAATAAACAGTAAATGCTAAATTTTAAGTAATCAAATTGTACGAGACACAGCAGCTTTGAAATAATACTTTTGTGTTTATTATGTACACATTCAAAGAGTGTAATGGTGAAAAAGTATCAACATAAAAGAGAAACAGGCAAAACATGTCACTGTCCAACAAAAATCTTCAGCCTGTTTCTTGCTCCTCATTCAAAGCTCAAACAGCTTCTACAAATCAACCTGTTTCAGACTTTGTAAATGACTCTGACTCTAAACCTTTCACTCACATACACTGTTTCTGTCCCTGTCCTGGTCACTCGTTGTAACGTGACAGTTTGAGTCGGGGGATGATGTTCATGGACTGCAGCTCCTGGAACAGCAGCTTGCAAGCGTACGGGATCCGCAGGGAGGAAACGTGGCAGGACGACTTACAGTAGTGACACCTGGAGAGGCAGAAAGTGAGAGTCAGACTGGACACAAACCAAAACAGTACAGTCATCACATCTGAGGGATTTTTATCCAGACTCCACAGCACTTTTTGGTCTGGGCTGTTATGTGCTAACTGATCATGTTTTATGTAAGTTAAACTATTTCAACATTATCACCAGCACTCATTATGTTGCAGGCCACTTCAGGGAGATGAGGCAGAAACATGGGACCTGAAAACAATTACATAATTTGAATCATTCATTTTTTTTAAGGAAACAGCTCTTGAAAATATCTGGGAAATTCTTTCACTGATAAATCTGAATCCACACATTTAGATCTCTCTACATATTTAAATGGTAAATTCTCAGTTTATTGTCCAGTTTCACTTTGTGATGAATGACGACCAAATTATAGCCCAAACATGCAGACTCCGTTGCAAACTAAACTATAAAGACACACATATTAACTTCCCATATCACAATTGCAAAATTATTGAGCACCCACAGTAACTTACTGACAAGGTCAAGCTGTACATTGATTTCCAGGAAAAACTGATCAGCAGATGGATCCATCATCCAGGCTCCATGACAGTTTCTGCCCTGCATTATTATCAAGATGATGCAGTTGTCGTGCAGTAGGACGATGCACCTTCAATCTGTAGTCGTCGACTGAAGTGTTCAACTTACCAGCCAGAGTATCCCAACAGGCCACACTGCCCACAAACGTCCACCTCGAAGGCATCGCTGGAGATCATGAGACGCTCCAGCAGCAACATGCTCGCTCCGTAGCCGATCAGACAGTCGCGCTCCATCTCGCCCAGACGCAGACCTCCGTCTCTGGAGCGACCCTCCGTTGGTTGCCTGTAGGTGGGAAAGACACATTCAGGGAACACAGACAGGTGAGACAAAAGGGCATATAGTTTGTTGATCAACCTGCTTCATTTTTTGATTACACACAGGTTTATTTATTTTTTAAAAGAATGTGAGTTTAGATTTCACCTGGTGAGAACAGCTCTGGGGCCTCGGGCTCTGGCGTGCATTTTGTCGAGGACCATGTGCTTTAGTTTCTGATAATACACTGGTCCAAAGTAGATGTAAGCCTCCAGTGGTTCTCTGAGGAAAATACAACAGTCAAAAATTCATATTAAGATAAATCATCCATAGATATGATGTCAACTCTACAATACAGAATATCTTCATTAGGATACAGTTCAGTAAAATAAAAATCGTTTATCAACATTTTTGATGATATTTGAGGGATGGCTGCTTCTGTGTTGTTTTTTTTTTAACAGAAAAAAAAAAAGCCCCAGATAAAACAGCAGACACACCTACATTCACATGACCAAGGAATGGCCTCCACATTGTTACAAATTCAGGCACTCTGGAGTGCTTCAGACGGATCAACAAGTCCAGTGGGATATGTTCCATTATGATTTTATACCAGCTAGAGAGTGTGGGGGCCCCTAAAGGAAATCCAATGGAGTAACATATCCTTTCTTGCACAGAATGACAATATGCTGCTTCTATATTTTTATGTGATTGTGAAGTGAAATGTGAAATTTGTGGATTTTTGTTTTTTTCAACAATTCAAATTATTATGTGCTCTGGTAAGTTGTGACTCACTTCTGTGTCTGGACTTTTCATTGTTTTACACACTCAAGGATTCATCGAATAATCACAGCTGCGTTGCTGTCCTGTGGTAACGCAAGTGAGACTCTTTATGCTGAAAACCTCATGATGACGATGGTGCATTCAGGTGTCTCAGGGAAGCTCTGACATCCTATATTTGAGAGCTTGCCTTTACAAGCTATGCTGTTGGAACACAGCACAGCATAGCTTGTCACACAGACGTGTGAATGTGCAGCCTGGAGAGGCACGCTCCTGTGTTAAGCAAACCTGGACAAACATAATTAAAAAGGAACAGACTCAGATATCTGAGTGTCCTTGAACACACCAACAAGGAAGAGGGATCAAACAGTCTCTTCACAACAGCATGACCATGAAAACATGACTTTGAGAAAAGTGTTTAATAAGTTGGATATGATGAAGCTTACACAAGCTGAAATAAATAGACATAGAAAAACATCACAACCTAAAAAAGGGACATAATTTGTGAACTGTTGAGCAGTGATGTGACGTGTTTGTGAGTTAAATGACGTAAAACATCGTGTTTTTATTACCCAGTGATTCCTGAGGTGACGTAGTCCTTGCCCTGGTAGTTGTATCCATAACGGATGAGATCCTCACACACATCCTTCACCTTGCTGCCTCCGAAGGCCGTACCATAGTGAAACCGTCCGTCCAGGACTCCCGCCTTCCCAGCCAGCAGCTCAATCAACTTTCCCACCTGACAGAATCAGACACACTCTCAGAGGTCCAGAAATAAAACAATGGCTCTGTCCATAACATCTATTGTGATGTACATTGTCTCCTGATACCAAATGTTGATATTGTGGGTGAGATTAGATTACACATGTACCCCTCGGGGTGGGACCAGCAGTCTAAGGATGACTGATTTCAACAATTCCACTGAGGTCGCACCCCGAGGACCCCTGACCCCATCACATAAAAGGAAACACCTACTCTCATTTCACTCTCAGGCCACAGAAACATCCTCCCGAGCCAAAACATTTCAGAGTCTTTTCCATGACAACCACGGCTTGCAAACACGCTGGCACTGACAACTTCAGCAGTAAAGATCACTCAAGTTTTTACAGTGCGAGGGACAAAAAGCAGGCAGATACTGGGCCAAGTTTCATGTCATTCACATTCAGCGCCATCCTGCAGTTCAGATGTACTGTGCACGTTTGATAAAACTTCCACACACTGCTACAGGAGGCGGCTCCGCTGGCAGCCGTCTCTGCGGCAACAAATATCTGTTTGTGAACAGTAAGATTGCTGCTTAGCGGCGTCAATGGACGTGTGCTCTGGAAGCCAATGATAACCCAGAGAGGAGAGGAACGGGGATAATGAGGGGTTTTGTCTCAGAAGAGCCGACACAAACTTATGAAGAGCGACGGTCAACACAGAGACTGAGGTGATTCAGACTGAGCTTGCAGCCAAAAAACACAAATAACAAGCGTATACAGGTTGTGGATTGGGTGTCAAATTATCACTTTTACTCTAACGCAAAAGCTGATGTAATCACCCAGATAAATGTCGTGCAGATCATCAAAGCTGAAAGGATTAGGTGATAACGGACTGAAAATAAATCAGAAATTGCTTTGATAACTGATTAATCATTTGAGTAAATTTTTAAGCAAAATGCCAAATCTTGACAGATGCTAAAATATGACAATCTGCTGATTTTCTTTGTCTTTAATGACAGTATATTGAATAGATTTGGCCTTTGAACTGTTGATCAGACAAAACAAGACGTCACCTTGAGAAATGTTGATTCTAAGATATTTTCTAACATTTTATAGAAAAAAACAAAAAAAAAAACAAGACAATTCTCTGCAGGTTGATTGGTAATGACACTGACTGTTAGTTGCAGTCCTACAAAATATGTTTTCCCACAGCTGTGAAGAGTCGTACCGTCATTCTGGAGGGATATCCGTGAGGGTTCATGATAATATCAGGACAGATGCCAGAATCACAAAATGGCATGTCCTCTTGTGGGACGATGAGGCCACAAACACCTGAAACACACACACACACACACAGAAACATATTGAAGTTAATGCTCACATCTGTGCGAACACTGGCATGACTGTACCTTCGCAGAAATCACAGATGAAGCACAATGAGCATATTTAATTGAATTATTTTCTATTAATGTTGCAAAAACTAGTCGATCAACATTAAACAAAAAGTTACTTATCAGACAAAAATGCCAAACATATGTGACCTCACAGTTTTAGACTAAACCATAGTAAACATCTAGTAAAACTGTTTTGTTGTGTGTATTGCTGCGGGAGGCTTGGTGTCGACCTCTGACTGAGGATGACATTTCCATACTCATGTGGACAGACAGAGTCCTTCTTTTGATTCACATGACATGGGGGGACAAGCGCCCTGGTAGCCAGGAGTTTAAGTGTGAGGGCAAATGTTTGCAGAGGGGCCGAAGCACTCTTCCCTGGCCAGGGTAAACAGATTGTAGGCCCATTTGCAAATGAAAAAAAAGAGAAAGAAGAGAAGGAGAGCAGGAAGTGGAGAAAGGTGCTTAGTTTGACAGGGAGACCGGGATTACACATCCATGACTTTCAGTTCAAGTCAGAGGAAGTGGAGGGGATCAACTGGAGAGGAGAAACTGAACCCCGAGCACGTGGGAAAAATTCACTATTAGCCAGCCCAGTCAGGGACACAGCACACACAGCAGACTGCTGATGCCTTACAGGATGTTGTAACAGGATGTTGAGCGGGAACAAGTGCAACGATTTACTGGAAAGTCATCCAACAGCAGGAAGAAGGTGAAAAGAAAAGAGAAAAGGCGAGTAAGACGGGGCCAGAAGAGAAGGTGAAAGGGGAAAACAGAAGAATGAAAAGGCAGTTAACAAAAAAGTTGGAATATCAGGGTAAAAGTAGGATGAAAGAGGAAAGGGAGGAGGAGGAGGAAAGCAAGTGGAAAATAGTGGAGGAGGTGGACAGAAAGATTCAGAGAGAGAGAGAGAGAGAGAGAAAGAGAGAGAGAGAGAGAGACACTAGTTCCCATAGCAGACATCCTCTGTGTTGTTTGTTTTGTGTGAAAGTGAATGATAAAAGAGGCATGAAATCAGCAGAGAAAGGCAAGACAACAGCAAGGGTCCAGAGCCCTCCATCACAGCTCATACAGCTCCACGCTGGCGGCTCGCACAATGGGCCCCTACTACTGACAACCTCTCCACCTCCTCCCCCACCTCCACAGCTGTGTGTGTGTGTGTGACCGGTAAATAATTAACTTATTCTGCTCTGCTGACCAGGACTTATGAGACTAGTCATGAGTAGCTGGGAGATCTATCGCTGCAGCCAAATTCACTTCTAATCAAATAATAAATCCTTGCATTTAGGATTCAGTTTGGAATTCTATTTAAAATATTTGTCAAGCAAGAAAATGTGGTTATTTTCACACACAAAAACCCCACTGGAGCAAAAATACACGTGTTACAAGCTTTTCTACTTGAGCTGCAAACACCTCATCGTCACTGCTCTGAACTCTGATAAAAACTGGCCATACATCAGTTGCACATCTGGGGCTTTCCACCCAGTTCTCCTCCAGCTAACCCCCCGGCGACCCCTCTCTCTTCGTCACTATCTGAGACAGAAGACATTGTCCCATCCTGAGCTGACCGCCCAGTGGCCACCGCGTTAATGAAGAGAGTAAATTATGCATGGCGCCAGTTAGCTTTTTGATTAAAACATCATACAAGCCCTCTATAGGGGAGGTGCTGCAAAACAATGAAGGTTGTAAACACTTTTTCCCCAGTAGCAGCAGAATACTGCTGGGGTGTAATAAATTTGCATAGTCTGGCACAGGACAAAGAGCCAATTAATTGAAAAGAGCCCTTGAAAGATGAGGACAGGGGGGCAGTGACAGAGCAACAGCCACTGGGACTTGACTCAACAAATGCTCCGACACAGAGACGACCAAACCCTTTTTTTTTGTTCAGTCATTTACAATCTTGCACAACAGTTTCAAATTTGGCCTTGAAGTGGTGAATATTAATGAAATCTGTGTGTGTGGTGCACATTCAGGTTTGAGCTCAACATGCTGCCCCTGTTTCGAAGAGAGAACCGTGTGACAGTGCTGAGGTTGGCACCTTTCTGTCCGTGACGACTGCTGAACTTGTCTCCTATCTCCGGTCTCCTGGTCTGCCTCAGGAGGATCTTGATGAGGAAAGCGTCTTCAGCGTTGGACGAGATCATGACCTTCTCGATGTACGAGTCTGTTGAGCCCTTATAGCTACGAACAAAAAGATAAAAGCCAAACTGACTTTTCTTTCTCGCAAGTTTTGTGCCACGTTTTTTGTTTTCCAAGTCTGCGTGCAGTAACTGAAGTGAGGTGACACGAGCTGAGGTCACAGTAAATATGTAGGGGTGGGTGGGAGTGATGGTGGGAGCTGATGTCTGCTCACCTGATGGGCACATCTCTGTACTGGGGCTGGCCTGGCTGGGTACTGCCCTCCAGTGGTGTCTGGGTGACAGTTGGCATGGACTTGTTCACCAACACCTGCTTGTTCTCCACTCTCTCACCTGTGGCACACACACAAGACGGACCATAGATTACATTATGACGTTAGCATGGCTGGAATCTGAATCTCTTACAACTGGTTTTCAAACCACAACAGGGTGTTTGTTACCTGTAAATACAATAATGTATTTCTTTGCAGCCTATTTATTGATCTCTTACTTCAACTAAAACCTAACCATTATTGTGACCATAGTGATTAATGTATCTCTCCACCTAAAGAAGTAGCTGCTTTTCAATGTGTCCAACTTGACCTCTTCTGGATACTGTGTCACCCAAACCTCTGTTTATCCAACTTCACTAGTCCATTAGTCAGTACTGTCAGTACTAGACAGACTTCAGCCTACTGTGTTATTATGTCCCACTCTCAACATGTTCCAACAGCCGTTATATCATATTAACTAAGTAAAGATCTGGAAACATCTGAGAAACACTGCTCATTCTATAAAACACTGGTCCGGAGCAGCAAATCACGCTGGGCCTCCCTCAGTCCCACTGGTACTCACCGGGGGAGCAGATGCCATCAGCATCCAGGATGCTGTGCCTCCAGATGGGCTTCCGTGTGGCAGCATCCAGCATGGGTCCCATCACCTTGTCGAAGGTCTGATTGGTGTAACGCCGCAGTGTACACTTGGCATTTTTATAGACGAGGCACCGGCCAAATCCTGGAAAGATAACACACACATTAGAGTTTCTAAATGTCTGCTACCTGAACTGGTTGGTGATAAAAACACAAGTTGTGGTAGAAGCTTCTTTCGCAGTAACATTTAGATCAGAAGACTAAAGTCTAGCGACGCTGACAAACTGCTCATTTTCAGGCAGGTCTCACCTCTGTCGAGGGAGGCTTTGTTGAGGACAAGAGCGTCCTCAATGTCGTAGCCACTGTAGCTCATCACGGCCACGGTGGCGTTCTGACCAGCAGGCAGTTTCTCGAAGTCGATCAGCTCAATGGTTTTTGTTTTGACCATGGGCCTCTGGGGATACGCCAGCAGGTACATCAGTGTGTCGATGCGGTTCCTCTGGTTGTAGCCGATAGTACCTGGAGAGATGAATACGATATCTGTGATATTTGGAAAAATCACTTATCTATAGATCAGTTATTAGAGGTGTTTGATCCTCCTGTTGGGTGGGTCAGGGCTGGGCCTGGTTAGCACTATCTCAGTGCAGTGCAGTGGAGGAATGGGGTGAGTTATGGCATAAAGCCTGGCCTCCCTGGAAGCCTTGACATTTGTCAGATGCTATTACTTCACAATCAGGCTACAAGCACAGAGTCTGTGATAATAGGCCTGGGCCACACAACCAGATTTGCACATGTATAGGGCCGTCCACACAAGAACAGACAAGGCAGAGGATATTGTGCCAAATATAGTTCCAGTCTGTGTTTTTGTAAAGATGGGGGGAGGGGAGGAAGGGATGGACGGAGGTAAAGCAGTGGGGTTTGGGGGGGGGGCGGGGGGTGACAGAGGTTCTTACGAATGTTAGCAGGGCCGTTTGGGGAAGTTTTGGTTACCAAGGAGCTGCGGGTGCGCACTCTGTGGTCTTTCGCAGCTGAGCACACTGACCCCCTGAGCACAGCCAGAGCAGACACAATGAATTGCTAATGACACTCTGGGTGACTGGCAGGGAAAGGGCCTCCGCACACACAGCACAATGGAGAACCTACGCAAGCGCCCCATGTTTGATGTCCGTGTGCATACACACACTGACACACACACACACACACACACGCACACAGACACACACACATAAGAAAAAACATTCAATCACACATACAAATGTATTCTGACAAGAGGTAGAGCAGGAGCAGAGTTTTGAGGGAGACGAACCAGCAGGCTTCTTGTATCTATGCTATTTGTTATTCTAATGTCCTTTTGTATGATTTTAACTTGTGCAAATAAAACTCTACACTCTGAACCAGCAGATTTAGGAGGCTTAAGACCAGTGTTCATGCAAGATTAAATTACTGTAAGTGTGTTTGTTGGGCATGCACAGGAGTACACACTGCAGCTGTGTGGGGGATGTTTGAGGAAGGATTTGAGATCTTCACACTTTAATGACCTGCTTGCTGGCTGAAGCTACCTGCTCAGCTGAGTCTTACCCATGGCCTGCTTGCCCATAGCGCACTGGTATGTGTTCCTGGGTGACTGGTTGTGGTGGGGGTAGGGAATGAGGCCGGCACACACACCGAGCAGAGTGAAGGGCTCGATCTCCAAGTGTGTTGTGTCTCTGCAGATACAAAAAATACAACACAAAAAAATAAATACAGAAATAAGCACATCATTTGATTGACATGAATAAATCAGAAGGATCTTTCTCCATTTTTTTAAATTGTCACTCACTTGTTAATCATGTGTTCATACAGGGCGATCTGACAGTCATTCTCCTCGTTGACATCCAGGTACTCCACCAGGCCCTCGTGCAGGAAATCCTCAAAGGATCTGGGGTCAAGAAAAGTATGTTTCAGAATGATCAAAATGAGATGACAATTTGTATGAAAAACTAATTATGCAAACAAATACATGCTCTTAAAAACTCTTCCAGCAAGCAGCTCACCTGTAGCCCTGCGACAGATCTTCAATGTGTTTGTTTTTCACCATCGGCTGTCCCTTCTTCACTATGATGTACGGCCTGAAGGAGAACCACACCACAGAAAAACCAAACAATGTCAGACTAATAATGACTCATTTTTGATATTAAAAACACCACCACATGGGACGGAAAAGTTTTATAAGTTTACTAAATTTTGTAATTCTGATCCACACAAAAAAATTGAAATTTCCTGTGCACTTAAATAATATGTTGTACAAAGAGTCAGTTGTATAGAGAGATTTATTGATGACCAGTTACAGAGTGTGCTCTAATTAATACCTATCAATATCATTTATTTTTATGCTTCTTAATGCTTTAAGTGTAAGTTTGGACATCTACTGTCATCCCCACCTGCAGAGGCGTCCTCCATCAGACGAGATGTAGACGCAGCGGTCGGTCAAATTGGTGGAGATGGACACAAACTCGTTGATGAAACCTGCCCTGCGCATCAGTCTGAAGGTATTGACCAGCTTGTGATGGTCTCTAATTACACCAAGAATGTTACCTGTGGACGCAACACAGATAGGTGGGTGGATGGACAAACGGACAGAGTCAATGTACATATTTACAAGAATATTCTATTTTATAACCTGCAAGTGACTCGGTCCTGTACAAGGTTGACAACTGACATTAAAATTATTAAACGTAGATTGAAGGAATAACCTGACATTTTGTGGTTTGTTTGCTTTCTTCTCAGGAGTTAGTGAGAATATTGTTTAGCTAAGCACAATCTCTGGACGTAAGGACACCAGTGGTCTGAGAGTGAACACACAGATACCGTTCATTTCTTTGTTCAGTGTAATAACTGTCAGATGTGTTTATTTCCTGCTTGTCTTTCTCAGTTTGCAGTAGGGTTGCAACTAGCGAATTATTTCATAATCGATTAATCTGTCCATTATTATCTCAGTTCATCACCTTGTCCATAAACTGTCAGAGAACAGTGAGCCTAATCTGACGTCTTCAGATTACTTGTTTTGTTTGAACAGTTTGAACAGTCTGAAATGCAAAGATGTGGTGTTTTCTTAAATATAAGATGCAGAATGGCAGCAAATTTTGACATTGGAGAAGCTGGAAACAGGAAATGTTTGGCATTTTTGCTTGAGAACAAAATTCAAAAGATTAATCAACAGCCAAAATCACAGCTGACAAATTTTCTGGTAAATTCATTGTTTCAGCTCTGCTCTAAAGAAAGATCCATGACGGATCAAAACAGTCACAGCAGGAGGTGATCATGGGAGTATTTAACAGTGAGCAGATTCGACTTTGGGTTAAATTCTAACTGAAAAACTCACATCCACAAATTTGAGGCTGAAAGAAAGAGAGAAGCAGCATGCACATACAGTATAGTGCTCTGAACCTCCACGGCTGGTGAAAGCGGAGCTCAAACTGCCTGCAGGGGTTTTTTCATATCACGTCTGACAGACAAATGACTGGAGAACAGAGGAGACACTGTGCTCTGCCTCTGTGTGAGGGCACATTTGCAGTGAACACACTCTGAAGGGCTTTGACACCTGCTGCTACCAACTAATTAAATGGTATGGCAGCTAATATAATTTGACAGTTATCAGTGGTGAGACAAACATATACAGTAATTAAGGGGCCAAGTTCTGACTCAAGAATAATACCTACTGCTGCCATGAAATTAATGACTTATCAGCCTTCCTGCAAAATACAAAATTACCTTCTGTAAACTAAACAGAATATTTTCCCCTTCATGTTCATAAGCAATGCATTCAAAACAGGGAGGATTAGACTTTCTTTTCAAGTGATCTAAAGCAAAAGCATCCAGAGTTAATTCTCTCTGTGTTTATTTATTTATTAGACTCTACTGGTGTGGAGGAGTTTTACCATTAAGGAAGACGAGGAAGACGCTCGGGTAGGAGAGCTCCTCTCCACACAGCAGGTTGACGTCCTCCACCCCGAGGTTGAAGGCCAGTTTGATGATTGGACCGTCCTCCATGTCGGTGGTGATGTGGGTCATCAGAGCCAAGTTCTTCACCAGACCACAGGCCTACAGAACCACGACGACAACAGAAAACCGTGTACAGGTGTTTGAAAGCTTAGGTTTCTGTGTTTGATCTGAGTAACGCTACACCTGACACAAGGATACTACACAACAAGCATTTGTGAAAACTAACAATATTTAATAGACATCTTTGAGTCTTTGAGCTGGAACATGCAGCTCCGATCTGCTCTGTATAAGCAAACCTGACAATATCTGTTTCTCTGTTTAATGGTAGCTAATAGTCTGTAAGCATCACAGGGGTAAAAAAACAAAACAAAACAACAAAACATGTCAATTCAATGGATTTTATTCAAGGGCAACAAACTTCAAATGTAGGCATTATATTTGCTTTTCAAGCTCTTTTTCTTTCTTCCCTTTCCTTCCATTTTTCTTTCTTTCTAGAAATAGTTTGGAAACAGGATACTGATAAAGCAGTGTTTTAAATTTTGCACAAGAATCTCACATGTACATATGTACAGTACACACCCTGAAGGTTTATCACTGACTGATTTATACCTGGTGGGTCATAAAACCAGAATCTGATCCAACATCTGAAGATGTTGAAACCTGTTATTCAGCAAAGAGCTGCAGGTTTTCAAGCACTCTGAATTGTAGGCAAAAGTGACCTATGATATTCTATCAAATAACACAATTTGAACTTGATCCTACATTTCTGACACTGTCTGAATTTTGTTGAACCACGCCTTTGGTCGCCAAAGCTCTAAATCAGCCATCAGTCGATATGTGACATCTATCACCACTGTTGCACCACTTTTCTCCAATAACAGTCAATTTACATCTTGGACAGCCTAAAGATCGCACAGTGCGAAGGGGCGTTTAGTGTAGCCATTTCACTGGGTCAGTAGGAACAGGTCAGGTGTGGCTGCTGCAGCTCACTCACCTCTCCCTCAGGGGTGTCGGATGGGCACAGCATTCCCCACTGTGACGGCTGCAGGGAGCGCGGCCCACTGACCTTCCTGGTCTTCTCGAACTGGGAGGAGATCCTGGTCATCATGCCAAGAGCCGAGATGAAGGAGAGACGAGACAGCACCTGGGTGACGCCCTGACGGTCCATCTTGAATCTCTTCAGAGACCAGTTTCCCTGTGGACACCAAAAAGCAAGAAAAAAATAATCGAACATATGTTTACACTTTTCTTTATTAACCTGCTTATAAACACATTTTCATGAACAAAAAGTACAAATTAACACCAAAATGAAGGATTATTATATTAATCAGGCTTAAAGGAGATATGCATGATTTGAATTGCGACTGTGAAAACTCTACCTGTTAATGCCATACTGCTGCTGAGGGCACAGTGATGTGACTGTGTAGTGGTCTCAGATAATGCCTGTGTAAAATCTAGTTTTGAAATATTTATGCTGTTTTACTTTTCTTCATACTGATGTAAAACACCTGATAGAAAAATAATGATGATGTATTTTGAAGATGTATTGTACACCTGACTGGTACTGAGTCTTTTAGTCTTTTAAAGTATACATTAATTTAGCATGGTGGTTCACTCCTGACCTTGGGAACACATATACTCTGATAAAAAAAATAAACTCAAGGTTCACTAACTTAGCTATTGCCAAAGCTTTCTTTAACAGAAGAAAGCCATAGGATACAGCTGAAAGCTATGCTAATAGCAAAGTAATTAATCCATGACTGAAAAGTCTTTATAACTCTATAATTTTTTAAAAGTAAAATAAAATTTAAAAAATAAGTTAAAAATTAATGTTTGTGTATGTTTGTTTTGTAACTAATGACTGTTCGTGTTAATAAAAAAATCTGTTTACTTGTGTTTACCTCCCAGCACTGTCCACAGAGACAGAGCTGGGAGAGACCAGATGTTTGTTGGCAAAAAGAAACATGTTCCTCCAAGGGAAAGGTGCATCCTTTCTATTTAATTATTTCATCATATTTATGGTCTCAGACCTGCGCACACTCACCGTGGATATGGCATTGACCATGCCATTGGTGATCTGATCCTGCCGCATGTGCTTCACCACATCAAACTGAGCTGCTCTCTGCTTGGGGATGATCTGATCAGCGATTTTCTTCAGCTCAGAGTTAAACTTCTTAAACAGATCTTCAAACAGCAGAGAAAGGAGCTAAAAAAACAGAAAGACGCCACTGTTAATAAAAACGTTTCTGTCAAACCTTCAAACTAAACACAGAGTGAGAACAACAATCATGTCAGAGTTTGAGACGTCACTGTTTCTTCACACAGTGTGACTCTCAGATCTCCTAGCACGTCGCATCTTCTCATGTCTCTAATCAGCGTTGAGGTGCATTTACAGTCAGATTTAATAACCAGGTGTGCCGGCTCACTGATAAGCCTGACCTGGCCTTCGTCCCAGGTCCCTGTCCTCCTCTGCCAGGTCTACAGGAGGCAACCTCTCTCACAGCCCCCACCCACCCTGTGCATTAGCATACATCAAAACAAACAAGGCAGTGCTGCTTGAAATTAATAAAGAAATTAAGCTTCCGTTGCGCAGCCAGGCCAATTAGTTGAATGTCAGGGAACCATAATTGGAGAGTGAGGAGATTGCTGCCGTTGTTAGTGTGTAAGCCCCCTATTGAAAGAGGGCTCTGTGCTCCCCCTCCTCCCATCTCTTGCTCCTTATACAGAGCAGGTTGGGGGGGAAATTAAAGGCCTTAAGACAGCAGTAATTACATTATCAGAGCCGGGCCTGCGGATTAGCTCAATCGCTCCAGTCAAGGCAGCAATTCTATTGTCACGGTGCTGAAAAATCCCCATGCTTCCACAGCCTTGGGATTTTGGTGCCACCACATATCTCTCCCCTGACAAAGCCAGGCTGAAATACAGGGAGAGGGGGGAGGGGGAGGGGGACGAAAACAAAACAGGGAAAAACAAAGCTGAGGGAAAATAATGAGAGTCTTATTAAAAGAAGGAGGCAGGAACAAAGATGCAGGTGAGAGATCAAGGCCGGAGCAGCCGATGTCCTTTGGTCCACTCCTGTGATCCATTCGCACTAAAGCGTGCGGGTGTTATTGGGAGGTTTCTATACACGTAATATTAATAAGCATCAAGCGTGTTTTGTTTTCTGGTGGCTCTATGAGTAAAGAAAAGGTAGTAAACACATTTCACTTACACAGAAATGAATGAAATGAATAAACACCCAGTTCAACAGGGAGCCTGAACTGAACTCCAGCTCATTTACACTTTCCTGTTGATCAATTGACAAATTAACAAATAAACTAAACTTAATGAGTCTGATGTTTTTGTCTCATAGTGTGAAATATAAGGAGACTGACTGAATGGAGGATTAAATTAGGTATTGTACAAGCTTTAAATGAGACCACGTAGAGGCAAGTAGCACAGAGGCTTACCTGTCCAGCCAACTCAAGACGTTTGTTGCCATAATAATCTCTGTCATCCACCTTGTTGTCGCCCTGGGCCAGGATCACCCTCCTCACCATCACAGCCAGGTAAATACACTTAGCCCGAAAGTTAAACTCTTTCACCTGCAGACAACATACAAAATTATTATATTATTAGGAATATAAAGAGTATTATCATCCAGGATTCTTGTCTGTGTGATTACATACAGGCACGTGTGTGAGGATAAGAGATGCCAGCAGTTCTCTGGCCTCCTCCATCTTGGTTTTCTTGGGACCCCCCCACATGCGCTGTCTCCGCACTTTATTGCCAAGGTACCGCAGAGCCTGAGACACAGAGCAGCAGGAACAGCAGAGGTCAGGGAGTGCTCGTATCAATATGATGAGTTTCAAAAACCAAATCAATTAAGTTTTTTCTTTTTCTATTTACAAAATTTTACCAAACTACTGGGTATAGAACATTTGAAAACATGAACAAAAAATGAACAAATGATTAAGTAACAACAATAAGTTAATAAATAAAGTAATTAATTAAACAGTAGGGAGGGTTGGGGATGTGAGGTGATCAGCTGTCAAGGATCCCACAGTAGAAGTGAAAGCCAAGACCTTTTCATAAGTGCTCAGAAGGTACTGAGGTATTGATATTTGATACTCAGTCCTGATCAACAGTTAAAATATCATATGTGGAATTTTCAAGAGGAAGAAAACACATGTATCAGGGTTGTGGGAGGTCAAGTGAATCACAAAGGGCATAATGCGCACACACACGCACACACACCAAACACCTGAGTCAGTGTGCCTCTGGAGCCCTCTACACAACTAGAAAAGGTCAAAGGTTAATGAGGCTGAAGACCACCCACTCTGCCCTCCATGACGCAAAAAATATATGAACATAATAATATAAAATTAACCAAAGGGCAACTGTGTAAAAATCAAAAACAAGTTATTGTCTATCTCAGTGATATTATGTATATACATATATACAGTATATACACATATATAAATATATATATATATATACTAATCTGTCTTCAGATTTTAATGTGTAAATATACATCACTAGAAAAAAAAAAGATGACATTCAAATTTGTTTTAGGCAGATTACTTATCATAATCTGATAACAATGTTTCTTAAGCTTTATCTTCCTTTAATTATATAGATTTAGGCCTCATTGTGCACAATACAATGACCCAATGAATACCATGAAAAGACATCATGGAGGCTGGCAGACAGACGAACATGAGAGCTCCGCCGACCGGTTGCTAGGAAGCAAATATGGCCTCATCAATGCATCAGTGGTTCCTCTAACAACATAATCTTTATGAAATACAAATTGGCCGATTGCATTCATCTGTAGATGTCAAAGAAAACACGTGGGCCTCCTGAATAACCCATGAAAAGCATTACTTAACTGGCCAGTAAGACAAAACCTTAGTCATCTGATCACAGAGAGACAAAGAAAATACCTTCTGTCAACAGCAGTTAATGGGCACACATCAGAGCTGTCTGATGATTTAATGTTGTTATTTATTGGTTTGCAGCTGAATCATACTGTAAAATGCATTATATTATCATTCTACTAATTTTTTAATTATTTGGAACAAGTTATGATTCTAAATGTATTGTTTAACAGGAATATTTGCTGCTTTGACCATCAGTTTGATTACTTCAATGTGTGATTTGTCACATCATGATATATATGTCTTGTAAAAAAAAATCCTTAAAGGACAACAGTTCTGCAGTTTGGGGAATTATGCTTATTTGTGTTCATGCTGAGAGTCAGATGAGATGACCACTGTTTGTTGTGTGACTTTCTGACTCTTGCTGTCACCGTGAAGTTGCTAGGCAACGAGCTGAAGCTCCAAATAATGAGCTGTAGATGTGTTAACAGATGAATTTTGCTACTGTTGCTCAAAGCCAGGCTAGCTACTTCCCTGTTTCCAGCCTCCGTGCTAAGCTAAGCTAAACAGCTGCAGGTTGTAGCTCCATATTTACTGAACAGACATGGGAGCGATGTTAATCTCCTCATTTAACTCTCAGCGAGAAAGAAAATGAGCGCTAGACGATCCTACTTTTCCTTTTCATTAGACAACATCAGGGTTATTTCCTCAGACTTTACAAGCTCCCTCCTCATTTGTTTAATGTGATTAAAAAAGAAAAGAAACACAGTGAATATAATCAACACATTAAACACATTAATGTCCTAGTTCTACTCACTATGTTTGTTTTTCAATCATGTACTTCTGCACTTGTGTTTTCATATGTTTTTCTTTTTTGTCATTACTATTGTTGTTTATTATAATTGCTAGTTTTATTTTCATCCTTTGATGTACAGAGTTTTAAAAAGCCTGGGCAACCAAAGCTGGAACATTTTGTTACAGTGACTACATTATTGTAAAATTGTCTTTGTAAATCCAAATAAAAAGGGATTTAAAGTTCCCTCCTGAGGCGGAGTAGGACTCCCTGTGACTCCTAAACTGACTTTTATGTGTAAAATTGATGGAACATCCCTTTAATTTTTAATGAACCTGACATCAGCCACATTGCTATGGCAAGTATGGACCACTGAGGTACCTGAGTCTGTGTGAAGATCTGGGCCTTCTGGCACTCCTCCAGGCTCGGGGCGAAGCTGGCCATGACGTGCTCCTCTGTGCCGATCATCTGCACTATCTCCTGGTCACTCTCTACCCCCATACCCTGTGTGGATGACATGAAAACTGTGTCTGAACTCTGAGATGTGGTGAGAGAGAATAAGTGAACTCATCTAAAATGAAAAACTATTTAAATATTGAATTTGTGTAACCAGGTAAGAGCTTGCTGGTGAGGTGAAATGCACAAACAGAGGACATTTTGCAGATGGAGCAAGAGGTGAGACATAAGAAGTGTGTGTACAGGGAGGGAGAGGTGTGCTGGGAGTCATAAGGTTGTCTGACATTTGCTTATGGAAATGTGAGGCTGTGGGAACTGATCCGTCTGTCCCACACTGGATCTGAGGTCGTCTCTGCAGCCGCTGCCAAACGTGGCGAGAGACGGGGAAGAAGTCGCCCGAGTGCACGGCAAACAGAGCGAGCACGCAAACTGTGTCCTGTGGATAATGACTTCAGCTCCCAACACTCGACACTCACAAGTTGACATGTTTGGAGAGATTTGTCCTCAGAGGGTGAGAAGTTAATGAAGCCAGCTGGCTAACTGACATTTTCATTGAGAGCAAAGGGAGACACATGAAAATGAATCTGATGAAGAAACCACTGACTTCTACTCACTAACTTGTAACAAAACCTCTCACTAAATACATGTATTGTATATGTTGTATGAAATCTTCTATTAAAGACAATTCAGAGTTAGACATTAAAAGTTATTGACTGTACTCTGCGAACAAACAGACGTCTTTGCTTCAGCCTGCATGGGCAACAACATCAAAAACAACAGCTTTATCCAACATCATCAAACTGTTTTGTAGTGCCCTCTGCTGGACACATCAGCTGTGTCAGAGCCCATCATCAAAATCTCTCTTACCTTGAATATGATGGCGATGGGAGCGTCCTCTGACAGCGTGTTGTGTCTCAGGTAGAACCTACCTTGTTTAACAATCATATTAGTTCTGCTTTTCTTCTCGTGAGTGGAGCTGGAATTAAAAGGATGAGATAAAAAGGGTTTGACAAAGAACGTGAGCAGTTTCGCAGAACAACGGGAAAACCAGGAACTGATTAAAGCAAAAATAACATTGTTAGTTTTAGAGGATAAATGTGTTTTTCTTGCAAATGTAGTTAGAGACAGTTTCAGGTGTTTAGAGTGAGTCGCTGTCAAACTTCAGGAAATATTTCTCTAACTAAAATTCACCAGAAATCTTCATGTCTAGAAATTACATTAAGAAATAACTCACAAATCTAATTCATACATTTATATAAAATCTAATATCTAATGTTTGTTATGTCTGTATGTACAACACTAAACGTAAACAAAAACTTTGTTTGTTTGTTTGTAGGAAAACTTTAACTATATCTTAACTTTTCAGGTACAAATATTAAAAATGCCAAAGGTGTGAGTTTCTGACCCCAGTTTAAGAGCTTGTTTGACATGGAGTCTGTGTTAGAGGTCGAAGTTTTGAGTGTTTCACTAGCGGTTGTACACAGTCTGCACTCGCTTTAATAAGTAAAAATGTCAGGGGAGATGTAGTTACAGTACCTGGTAACTGAGGCTCCAACAGCGCCCTTCCTGTCCTGCTCCACAATGATTCGATTCTTGGACAGCTGCTCTTGGATCAGAATGACTTTCTCCTGACCTTTCACGATGAAATAACCCCCTGTTAAGAAACAGTGTGGTATAATTAAATCACTACTGAGAATCAACACCAGAAAATAACTTGGGCTGTTGCTCTCATTCTGCGTCATGTTTTTATTTCCACGAGCTTAATGTTTTTTTTAGGTTGTATAATGACTGTGTACCTGGATCCAGAGGACATTCATTTAGTTTTGAAAACTCCATGGGTGTCTTTCCTGTGAGAACACAATTTGAGCTTCGCAGCATGATCGGCATCCTGGGAAAAGCACAGCTTTATATTAACAGACACATATAAGTAATGCTCCGCTAATAAGTTGTACATGACTGTTGATTGTTGCAGTTATGAAAAACACAACTTCATTGAGAGTGAACATGATTTCTGCAGATGAGGTTTGAAGGTCAAAGTTTAAGCTACTCTGGCAGGATATGATACTGTGGAACAAACTACGATACCTTCCAATGGGCAGGGCATTACGGATGATTCTCTGACTGCCACGAGTGTATTCTATGTCCACTGTGATGGGGGCTGAGTAGGTCATGTCTCTGAGACGACACTGTAGAAACAGTCAGGAACGATGAGAGTTTGGACCATTTGGACCTGTAGAGTTATTTTAATGCTTTGACAGTGGACACTCTCTAATGTTACCAAACTTATTATTCAATGTCCTTGTAAGGGCAACAGATAATGATAATTTTAAGTTATCGAGTAACCAATTAATTAGTTAATCCATAAAATGTCTGAAAAAGGAAAAAGTTCCTTGAACCCACAGAGACGTCTTCATGTTGCTTTTTATGTCTAATCAACTGTTGAAAACCCCCAAAAATCATTTTCAATGATGTTAAAGAAAATGAAAATGGCAGATTCTGACATTGGAGAAGCTGGGACCTGCACATTTGACATTTTTTACAATTATTAAAATTGTTGCAAATTAAATTTCTGTCAACTGACTTGTTGTTTAAGTTTTGTCTCAGCCTGTTGAACTGTAGTTAGACAAACTTAAATGCAAACAATTTAACCTGCTATTGCCTTTAATAATAACCTACGCTCACCTCATGAGGAGATACTGGTCTGGTTACGTTGAAGCTTTCTTCAACATCAGGCATGCCAACGTAGATATTGAGGTATCTGGAAGGAAAACATTTAAATATCTGGAATTCAAACTGACAATAAAAGCTGACACGTGTATATCTGTGAGAGGACATTTTAGATCACTGTGAAAGTTAAAGCAGGAAAGGATGATTCATGTGACTTACTTGAGGTACCACATTGGATCAGCATCACTTGTGATTTTCTCATTTGCTTTCATTATTTTCTTTATCTGTAGAAGAGACAGTCACACTGAAATCAGGATGAACCTGAGGCAGCTGTAACACACAGTAATGCTGGGACGTGTTTTACCTCCACATTGATGAAGTAGTTGAATGAGTCGATGTGCTGCTTCACCAAACCTTTCACCTGGAAAACACAGTGAGCCATTACGCACAGGGAAATAAAATACCGTTTGTGATGCAAGCAAAGGATAATAATTTCCTTTATGTGAGCAGACGATAAAACAATGTAAATAAAAAACATTCAACTGCAAATCATCACGATAAACAGAGGCCCAATGTCAGAACCTACACATCTGCTTGCATCTTATTATCTATGTCTTTAATTTTACTGGGTGTAAGAAGCCTTTAAAAGCAAGGCTTCAAATCAGTGAGCAGGACTGTTTGGTGGCAAAATCCAACTTTAGAATAATTTTCACATTAGTTTGGTGAACTTTCTCCATTTATCAAACATTTATTATTTATTCATTATATTATTCTGTTCTGTTCTGTTACATAAACCATGAAACAGGATGTATAGATCATCAATGGTTAGTGAAATGTTTGGGATATACAGGTGGATTCAGGTGTGTTCCGTTACCTTCAGGAAAGCTGGTAACAGTTTCCATTTTTCCTGTCAAAAAGAAAAGAAAAACAAATGAACACCGCATCAGGTCTGTTGTTGACAGGCACTAACTCGAACAGCTGCTCTGAATAAATGTAAATAAACGAATAAACAAACTCAAACCACAACACACTGACATATCATTTATACACACACACTGTATGTAAAGCTTCGTTATGTTGCTCTGTGCTGCCAGACTCCACGTTAGCTTCTCTGTACTCGTGGTGTGAAACTTTTATTCTTTATTTCCTCTGAACTCACCGCCACGGTGTTGACAGGAGCCGCCAGCTCCTGAGGAGACATGTCACAAAACTCTCCTCCTAAAACCTCCATGGTTATTTCTCCTGTTCACCTGTGAAAACATAAAATTATGGTCATATCGTCAGTGTTGATATGCGGTACCGGAAGTCGCTGCAACATGCGTCCATCTCGTGTGTTACGCCGTAAATGGTCCGTGCGCGCGGAACCAAAGAAAGCGTTCCGCTCTTGGTAATTTTCTGATGCTGACAAATCGAAAACATGACTGTAGCTGATTTACCTGTTTGTATAATCGGGTACCCATGTATGAATGTATGTATGTATGGTTACCTTGCAAGTGTCTGGACTGTGTGAAAATACACATCAGTATAAACTCATCTCAACATACAGTCTATGGTTATAAATAAACATTTATTATTCAGAAATACTGATTTACTGTTTACTTGAGCGTTTCAGTTTTATGAGAAATTGTACTTTTTCTGCATTTATCTCAGTGCTGGACTGATCCAACATCATCATTGAAACAAAGCAAACAAAAAAAAAAAAAGAAAAAAAGAAAAAAAAAGAGATAAACTCATAGAACATGATATTTTAAGGATATTTTGAGGTTTTAAATTATCAAGATTAAAACTACAAACTACTAAAACTACAAAAATGAAGAGAAATAAAAAGAAGTGGTTTAAATTACAAAGGTTAAATGAGGGTCATTTTATTTGTAGACCCACTGCATAAAAAAACACCAAATATTTGATTTTAAAAAGCGTTGTTTATTTTTATTGACACTGTTGTTTATGACAATAATCGAGTCCTGATGAAAACAGAGACTAACCATTTGTGCCTCATGTTGTCAAACAAAGACATGAGTATCACTTTGTACGAGAAGTGAATTCAGTGCGAGTGCTGCCTGACATGTCTGCTGTTGCTGCTGAGCAGTTTGGGATACGCTGTGCCGAGGGATCGTCCGTGTCTGATGACCACCAGCTCCATCTGACACTGGTCGATGTTGACCAGCACCGTGGTGCTCCTCTCTGTGCTCATGAGGAAGACGACGGTGAAGATTGCCATCTCAAACTCGGGGCTGGTTCCGATGAAGGCGCTTCCAACAGGCTTCACCACACCGTGCCAGCTGAACTGGAGGTTCAGGACGTGGTCGTCTTGATCAGGCTGTGGACAGAGACACACAGACTTTAAAGACAACAGATAACGTTGTCACACAGTTTTCTCTCTGATTAACTGTTAAAACTTACTAAGTCATGCTCCCTGGCTTTGTATCCTTTGTAGTCCAAGTGTCTGTTTTTTTCTTGCAGGTAGAACTGGATCCAGTTGTGAAAACCAATGATTTCTGTTCCAGATTTTGTTTCTCCAACAAAGACGTGCTCGAATCCACAGGAGTCCAGGCTGTTGAGTGTTTCAGTTTAGAAAAACAAAATTCCTTAATTGTTTCCTGTTCACACACTGATTTGTTAATGAATCTAATCAATGGATAAGCATCTGCATCTTATCATCGGCTGTTCAGGAATCTCACCCTGTGTTTCTCTGTCTGTGGTAGAGGTGAAACCAGATCAGGTTTAACTGATTCTTAAACAGCCTCAAGTCAGAGCTGGACTGTCCTTTGCTCACCAGGTACCTATGAGCCCGCTGTGGAGAAATCACATTTTTGACATTCACATCAGTGCCAACCTGACTCTGACTCTGCTGCAGGACTTTCTCGTGACAAAGAACAGATCAAATGAGCAAAATGACAGAAGACAATTCTGCTCAAACACAGTTTTAACATTTGTAATACTCTTTTTTAACTTTCATCTTTTAATGACAGGTAAAACGTTTCAAAAACCTGATTATTGGAATAAAAAAAATTGTGAAAAAGGCATTTTCTACAGAGATATTCTGAATAATTATATTGTGAGATGCCTCTATATTTTGTAATAAGCTTGACTAACAGAAGGAACTGCACACAAAAAAATGTGTATCTGTCTCATGGAGAGGGAGTACCAGGACTTGTCAACTACAGTCATCGGGTCCATCTAGTCTAATGCTTTTCTTCCAGATACAAGAAGTACTGCATGTCCACATTTTTCCAGTGATCCTCTTTGGGGAGAGTGCTGAGGCCAGCGCAGCATTCCACAGCTGCAGACAGATGTTTCAGATGTTTTTTTTCTCTCCGACTTTATGAACTAATGTGTTCAGTGCTGTGCTGAGGCAGGAAGAGACAAAACTCCCACTGGAGTTCAGCTGCAGCCTCAAAACCACAAAATGTAGGAAAACAACAAACTAGAAACAGTTTGGTGGGAAACAAAACATCCTCTGAGTCTGAGAGGAAAAAAACAGGTGTAAGAAATGAAGTGTGGAACTGACACAAGAAACTGAGCTGTTAAAGTATATGTGGCTTGTTAGATGCAGCTTGTTGTAACATGTCATATGTACCTTCATGACTTCTGTCTGTAAGACAGCATCCAGGAAGAGATTAGTCTCAGTCTGCTCCTCTGCTGTGACTCGTTCTGTCACGCCTGTGGACCTCTCATAGTTGTCCAGGAGTTTCATGAACACTGCAGACACAGAAATCCCATTTATCTTTGTGAAGTCTCCAAATGATGAAAAGTGAGAATCTACTTCTGTCTGTTTCATAGACACTTACAGGAGGTGGTGGTTGTGTTCTTAAGTTTGTTTTCATTAACATTGGAGAACAGAGGCTGTGAGGCGTGATCCTGTACAACATGGCTGCCCTGACTTACAAAACTGGCTCGACCCTAGACAGTTCAAACACAGAACACATCTTTGTAAAAACAGAAGGGAGGCATTGTACGAACGAGAGCGTGCTCCGTACCTGAACAGATATGGTGTAGTCTATCACAGGGCTCATGCGATTCACATCCAACCTCCACAGCTCATTGAAAAGACTGGACAGTTCCTGGTTTACAGCTGGTCTGGTTCAGAAAATACAGACCACTGACACATACTGACAAACAAAATAAACACGGTTACTCATGAGAGATTTTCATTTTAGCTGCTGTACCTTGATGCATTCAGTCCATTGAGAGACACTGCAAGAAGAACAAGGACTCCACAAAACCTGCACATCACACATTTGACACATTTTAGATAAGTTAAAAGTGGGAAAACAAGCTGCCTGGTTATTTTGGACTTAGTCAGAGGTAAATATGAATATTAGTAATATTAACAAAAAACTTTTACTTTCAGACTTATGTTAGGGTCAGATATAAAAAATACACACCTTACAGCCATCATACTCATTGCAAGTTTCCACTCCTTCAGCTCAGACTGCAGCAAAGTTCTCACTTGTCTGATTCACTTAGTCTCCACCAGGCACATGGACAATGTCCATTAACTGCGCATGGGCAAATCTGGACAAGTATGAACTCGTTTAGCTCCATGCATTCAAACTCTATAGACACCAGAGGGCGCTTTGTCGCAGGGATACAGTTTTTCTTCATGGATTTCATGCATTTCTGTAAAGAAATGATCACAACTTCAAATGCATTCATATTCTTCTTATACTGCTCCCTTTACTTTTCACACAGGTGTCACATAGAAAACATGCAGTTTGTAAAACATCTAACACAAGATTTCACTTGGAAGCCACAGTAGCTCCTATCATATAATCTAAACTCATGTCTCAGTCAAATCTCTCTGTTGTTTCAGCTCATTCACCGTGTGAGAATATGCACAAAGGCACAAAACTGTAGATAATCATAATCAGTGTTAAGTCACAGGTGAAGGATCAGACAGGTTGGTCATCTGACATTTGCCAAAAGATGAGAGAGCAGGTATAGGTAATGCAGATGAAGGTAGGGGTGAGCATAATGTAAGGAGGAGATTACAGAGCTATGACTGATGCTGACAAGGAGCAGTAAACAGACTGTAGGAAATATTTCAATGTTGGTGTCTTTTCCCAAGTTAGGACCTTTTGTAAATAAAAACGTATCAAAACGAGAATAAAGCAGCAGCATCAGACGTCATTCAGCTGTATAGGATTAGGTCAGTGCTCACACCCTGACGCTAGTTAACTAACTCTATGCATGTTTATTTTTATATTGTTCGCATTATAGTATCCAAGACATTTAATTTTGTGCACATCTTGACCATGTTTTTAATTTAAATGGCTTTAATATTTAGTTTAAATTGTGCTCACATACTGCATATTCCTAATATTTAATAAAATCAACACAAACTAAAATAAATGGTATTTATCCATAGACGGAATAATAGCATGGGCTGGTGGGATTTTGGAGACAGGAGTGCATCATATGAGAGATTTTTCTTTTGCCCGCGTGACGTTAATGACGACTCTTTTGATTTGCACTTTCAGATATTAACTTTCCATTCTCTACAATATTCAGGCACCTGCAATACAATCTCAGTTTTAATTGTCTAATAATGATTTTAAATCTTAAACCTTAATCAGTGTTACTCTGGGTTGTTTGTCATGTGGTGATTCAGTCCTCCTGTCTCCTGCCCATGTCCTGCAATTTGCTCTGTGCAGATTTCTCAACATGATCAGAGTTGAGCGATGATACAAATACACAAGAGTGGAATTGATATAATACCTGTAATTCATTGTCTATTTGTGTAGTAAAGAATTCAGACAGGCTGCTTAATTCTTTAATGGCCATGTTTTTTTGATGTTGTCCATTTGAGGAAAATCCCAATTGATTTTGAAATTACTTTATTGATCTTGATAGATGCATAAAAAAAACAAACACACCCTATCTTCTTAGGTGCGGTCGAGGGCTGCGTTACAACATCATTAGTTTGAGACATTATCTTATCTCACAGATGTGAATATGTCGCAACACTTTCAAATAATAACTCGGTGTCAGCCAACAGGTTTCCAATAAAATCAATTTATGGTTCAAATAAAATAAAAGACAAACTCATATACGAATGTGTTGGATTTCAATACCATGCAATGATATCCATTAGGCTTTGTACTGTATGATATGTATTGGTGCAAATGCATGCAGAGTATTACTGTTGAGTGAAAACCTGTTAAGTCCTCAGAACAGGATCAAATATAAGACAATGATCAATTAATTAACAAGGTTTAGTTCTGTAGAAAAACATAGCAGCTGTTTCGGAGTTATTACTTTACACTAACTTCTAAAAACAGGGAAATCTGCTCAGCACATTACTTCTATGAAGTCCATCTCTTTTTTCCCAATATTTCTACAGTCAGAAGGCAATTTAGAAAACATATATTAAATCTATATTGGCATATTCTAGAGGTCATCTTTCCACTGGTTGACACTGCAGTTCTGTCATAAAAAGAAAGATGCCGGTACATAACTGAGTACAAAATATCTCCAGAAACCAGCTGGCAGGCAAGCAGTGGTGTTGCCCTAAATGTTCCCTCTGTCCTTAGACGACAGTAACGGAGACAAAGTTCAGGAGTAATAGTGGCTACTGGACTGTAGGCTTTCACAACACCATCGTTTAAAACAGAAAATAAAAATAAAAATCAAGGACACTGTAATACTTTTGGCTCATCTCTGACTGTAACACTAAAAGGAAATGTAGGAGCATTCTTGGGTTTTGTTGAGACAAGTCTGTGTGTGGGTGAAGAGGGTTGGCACAGAGTTTCATTCACAGCAGGACCAGGTCTCGCGGTGCTGACAGTCTCATGCGTTAGACTCGTCATCTGTTACACTGGGGTTCGGTGAATTAGAAATCTCTTTGAAGAATTCATCATCTTTCAGCATGCTCTGGTAAAAACAGAGGAAGAAATATATCAACTCCACAACAAAAATATAGAACACATCAGTATAATGGTACTGATGAGCACTATGTGCTGTGTGTCTTGGTCAACGTTTAGATTCTTACCGTCAGGTTTTGAATACCCTCAGAGAAAGCTCCAATCTGTCTCACAGTTCCCTCAGAGTCCTCCATCTGTGAAAAGAGAAGCAGCTTTCAATAAACTGAGACCCACAAAAGTAGAAACCAGATACTTCTACTGAAACAAGTCACCACAGAGCAACACTGGTGAAAATGCAAACACAACAGAGAAATATGATCAAACTGAGTGTTTTTTTTTTCTCTATGACAAACATAATAAAATGCCTTTGACACTAGCAGATTTCAGATGTTCTTGCAGTTACATATATAACTGCTGATGTTTCAAGTTATATAAAATCATCATTCAGTTTGTTCTCTGAAGAACAAGATCACCTGTTCTAGCCTGTCAAGGTCGTCCTCGTAGATTTGGAGCTCGAAGCCTTTCTGGAAGCTTCTTCCCTTTGGCATCTCTACATCCATTGGACACACATACTCTTCGCTCTCATCCTGCTTCTTCTTCCTCAGACTGCCAAAGTTACCAAATGACAGTTTCTTTGGCTGGTAGGAACGAGGAGAGAGAAGACAGAGAATTTTTGCTTTTAGGTAAAATGATGAATTCAGTATACTAATATCAAATGTAAATACTTTATTTTCAAAATCCATCCTCTTTCCAGTCTCATCCAGGCATCTAGCAGGAGTATTTAGAAGCACAGATGCTCCATCTATAACTCATAACTTACCTTGACCTTGGTGGTGGCAGTAAGCAGAGCATAGTCTGGGTTTTCAAGACACTCCTGTTTGAGCTGCTGGGCCTCTGAGCCAATGAGCAGGTTGAAATGCGTGGCGAGGTGGCGACGCAACAGAGTCTTGTTTGGGGGAATGTTCAGCAGCAATGCCATGGTCTCCACGTTGAACCGCGGCTCCAGAACCTGAGGAGAGGGGAGATGTATTAGGAGTGGGTGCGTTTGGGGAGAGTCTGTATTTTTGCCAGGAAGACTGAACACACGAAACTCTCACCATCAGTCCTCCATGCACACCGCTGCCTCTCAGGTTGGGGGCGTACTCAGCGAGGTCCACGGACCGCAGCCACTCCATCACCCTGTGGTTGGTCCACTGGGAAATCTCTGCTGGAGTAATGTTGTTCTATGGACACAAAGTGCAGAAAAAGGCTGAATAAATCACTTTAAAAATCTAAGCAAACTGTATTATAAAGTGTCAAACAGTAGAACAGACTAAAACCTCGTCAGATGGCCTACGACGCAAGCAGTTGGGCTCGTAGTTGTTGAGTCGGAGCACTTGTATAGCTCTCTTGATACTGAGGTGATGCAGGACACTTCCCACCTTCAGAGAAAGCAGGTCATCCTGAGGGACAAAGTAAGACATCAGTGACTTACTGTAAAATTCAAACAATAGAAGCAAAGTTCTGCTGAAGCTGTGAGTACATATATTATTAAATACAATCACGATTCCCAGAGAGAAGTCAACAGAGCCAGAGGCTTCAGCTCTGTCACAAGTATCACAGACAGTGAGACCAGGCCATCTCTACTGGAGCTCAGACTCTGTGCAATGGCAATGGAGTCGTCAGATCTACTTATCCAAGAGGTCCCGAGAGGAAGCGCATGTCTCTTGCCAATACTCACCACTGTCATGTAGTGTAGCATGCGACCGTCCACCCTGCCCTCATCAAACTGGGTCTTATACTGAGGCAGACCAATGTCATCCAGCCATCCTGTGAGGGAGAGGAATTAACAAAGTGTCATGAGAAGGAGGTCAAGTTGACAGTCAAGTACAATTCAAAGTCAAACTGGCCAAGTAGAAATAAGAAAAATGTCCCAACCTGCAGAAAAATTTTAACTAGCAGCTGGTACTCACTTGTCACCCAGTTGTAGTCCAGCTTTCCCTTCATATCCTCCTCCTCTGAGCCCAGGGCCTGCAGAGCCAGCTGAAGCTTCTTTCTGTGCAGCGGGTGTTTGATGCCCAGCTCCTTAACATCCACAAGATGACAAGTAAGATCTACACATCCCCGGGTACTACACAGTAGAGTTTAATAACAAGAACCTCTTTGCCTGCCTGCCAGCTTTAGTAAACTTATTAAATTCTTCTGCTTCATCTCACCCTCTCCAGGTCCTGTTGTGAGGCCTGTAGCAGCGTCTGTCCAGAGGAGATCCACACACGAGCCATGTTCACATAAAGACCGAGACCCTGCTCCTGCAGCCAGTCACACACCTGATCCTTTGACCAGCGTGCAAAGGGAGCATCAACATCACTAAGAAAAGAAAATAGAATAGCAAAAAAATAAGTAGACTTACATAAGGTATACAGGCTCACCCTTGTAATAGTATTTTAAAAAATACATGTTTAAATTGTGAGACATATTGCATACACTTTTGATGTCTTTGTTATCCTGACAAAGACTGCTTTGTCGAAAATCCCTGCATTATCTCTACATTTCATTGTACACCAGATTCAAAACAAGGAAACCACATTCTGAGTCTCATTATTCAGGCTGAATGCACAGACTTACTTGTTGACTCGTTGGAGGTCACGAGACCAACCCAGTCTGGGTCCCGCTGTGGCTCGCACTCCACCCCTCTTGAACTCACCCTCTGGTAGGTTGTCATCCAAGTTAAATGTGGTTGACTGACTTCTTTTTAACCTTAAAAAAAACATTCAAGTCTAAATATGAAAACACTCTCACACAAATTATACAAAACTCCATAGTAGGTATTTAAATTGTTTAACCAAGTTTTATTACTTAATTTAAGAATTACTCACTTCCCAAAGAGTTTCTTGATTCCCTTGGACTTCTTCCTACTCTCTGGGGTTGTAGGGAGTGTGTGGGTGCTGTCACTGTTACTTGACCTTTGCGGCAGGCCGGCCAGATCCAGATGGTCGGTGCCCTGTCGCTCTGTTTCAGCTGTACAAACAAAATGCCCACAGAGCATCATCAGCATCATGAGCATCAGTGTGGGAGACATACACAGATCGGTGGGGAGGGAGGGCCAGAAAACACTCAGGCAGACAGACGACGGCCTTAGACCTAAACAGACTGAGAGGTCATGGCGGTGGGCATTAAAAGCAATACCCTCTCTAGTATACATGCATCAGACACGGCTGATGTTTGCCTGAGGCTGGAATAAAAAAAAGCTTTACTTCATTAGATAAAAAAGGAAATTAATTAGTTGTTTTGTTTTACATTTTTTGTGAGGGTTTATTCAAGATCCAAGCTGATAATTTTAGCTTTAGCTGATAATATGGATCTCAACACAAATTTGTGTTTGGGGAAGGTTTTGACAGAAACAAGAGATAGTAAACAAATACATGCAGGCTCGCAGGCAAATCAACATAGACAACCAACTGGCTGTATGTTGGACAGACAACATTTGTAGTGACAAGGGTGTGGTTGTTAAAGCACTGCAGCTACAGAAACATGGTATGATAAAAAAAGATGTCAGCTGATGAATGAGTGTAGAAAAGGCAAAGATATTCAATCACATAGGATATGTTCAGTAGTTTCCTTTGCTTTCTTTGGAGAACTACTGCAACCCTACAATGACCTGTGGTCTATACTGTACCTAGCATAGGCGCACTCGCACTCCGGCTGCGGTCTTCATGTGTAACAAAGCACACACAATACACGACAGGGTCCAACAGAAAAAGAAGACAAGAGGGCAGAAATTATGATTGAAATAACAACAGGACTGGGGAGGTGGAAAAAACACAGACATACATGTATACAGTTCACACACACACAGAAAAAAAAACATATATACACAGGATGAAGGGCATACAACAGCACAGAAACAGACTTCCATAATTAAATGGGGACCACAGTTTGTGTGGGCTGCAAATTATGGTCCATATAGTATACTCCATGGGTGTGGCTTGGGAAAATAAAAAAGTTGTCCATGGTGGAAGAAAAATCTCCAGGAAAATCTGACTCGAGTCATTCCACAGCTAGCTTAGTGTCACACACAGTGACATCAAATACAGGCTGAGTCACCTTGCAGACATAACTCCTTATCCAGCTGTTAACTGTTGTCGTGTGCTCTTACCAAGGTTAGGAGTGCTGGCTGTCTTCTTGCCCCCGCGGATCTTGAAGAAACCCTTTCCGAAAGACGACCGAGCCTTTCTTGAGCCAAAGCTGTCATCCTCTGTGGTGGCAGGTAAGGTGGCAGAGGGACCCAATGGTGGCTTTTCACTCATCTTACTGATTTCTTCACTTGTATTCTGACACAACAAAAAACATTACTCACATACACCTTCAGTGTTTACAAAAACTGCGCTGGATGTGCTAGTTAAGTAGAAAATTCTGATGTTACAAAGAGAAGTTTTGGTCATGCCCACATGTATTCATAACAAATCAATATTTTTCTGGAATGCATTAATATTCACATGACATTTTTGGCAAACCTTATTATTTCAAATATAACTTCTTTTTTCTTTTACCTTTTCATTATTGCTCCTTTCACTCCGATCCAGGTGGTCCTGGCTGCTAGTTTTTGTGGTATCTTGTGTGCTGAAATGACAGCGATACACACTTCACTCATGGCAGTATAGCTGATAGTAAGCTTGTCTCACATGGTCATGAGAAGCAGCAGTGTGGGGCTCCAGGTTAAGAACTGCTGTTACGCACATTGTTCTCAAGTGTAACTTAAAGAAGGATACTGAGACACTTCCTCACACACCGTATGACTGCAGCGAATCGACAAAGTATAGACAGAGTGTACTACTGAGAGTAGAGTGCTGCTCTCACTATACACAGAAGTTAATATGAGTGGTATAGATAAAATATTGTGATTGGAGAATTATCATATTTTACCCCTCTACATCTGTTGGTGTGGACTCGGACACTCGTTCTGGATCTGAGGGGCTTGGTGTAGGCGAAGGCTCTTCATTCAGTCCATTGAGACTTTCCAACTAAGCACAGATCAGAATGAGAAAAGAAGACGAGTCAAAATTAGACTGCTTAAAAGCTCAAAAGCGTGCACTGCCTTATAATATTAACTCATATACTCTCCCGGGGCGGCGAGAAAACAGCAGTCTAAATCGGCACACACGCTTAGTGAACTGACAGGAGACGTTATTTAATTAATTAGATGTCAAGTCCTTTAATACATTTCAGAAGTGTGAAATTTAAGGGAGTTTAATAAGATTTGAAGTTTGTTGAGGGCAAAAAAGAGTTACAGCCAATTAATAATTATCAATAAATTAGGTAGATAACACCACACAACAAAAATGTTTCCCAACGAAATATCTTATATCACTTATTCTACATTTTTGAAACACTGAAATTGCTTGTGAAATACTGTTATAATACATACGTAAGACATCACATTTTCTATATTGTTTAAATTAAATTTCTTCATGCTGTATCCTGTTAGTAGTTACTTTTCCGAGTCCTCCCTAACTTACGACTGTAAGATTGATTTTTAGATGCAAACATTTGTTACATCATATCATGCTGTACAAACCTCATCCGGGCTCTTCCTTTTCAGCTGTTGAACATCTGTAACTTCATGTTTTTCTGGTTCCACAGACACAGGGCTCGTCGACAGAAATGCGAGGGATCCATCACAATGACTCTCAACGTGCTCATTATCTTTGGTTTTCTCTGGAGTGGAGAATGAATAAGATGCAACTGAAAAGACTGTATAATTTAACATGTAAAATAAGGATTAGCCGTTTTATTTGGCACTAATCAACCCATCCCAGAGCTCTGAGCAACAGAAAAAAGTTAGCTGAGATCTTACAAGACAGCCTAAAAATAAAGTCAGATGAAATCTGCTGCAGAAAGCTACAAAACAGGGTTGTATAAACCAGTGTAACAGCAAACAGCTCAGAGCGATACAAATACAGCCATTGAAAAACAAGCAGGCCAACAGAAAAAAAAAGGTTGTTGTTTGCCAAGTTTCAAATGTAAGAGTGTCCTTAAACACACCAATGAAGGCAGTTTTCAAAGCAGCCCTTACTCTCAAACACACAGATTCGACATACATTTGAGAAAAATAAAGCTCACGACTTTTTCTCTGTGAATTATCTCTAGCTTTATCTTCAAGTCTCTATGAGGAGAATTTCATATTATAATGAACAAGGATTGCATGGGAAATTGTAAATCATTAAAATAAATAATAAAATCATAAAATCTATGATATGCATTGAAAATGGAGAGAGAGTAATGTTAAGTGTACAGAATGTAGAGATACTGTTGGAGGTACATACCTGTATCTCCAACAGTAAATCAGTATTATTCACCTACTCTGACAGAGGAGATGTCTCACCTTTTTTCCCTTGCACTGACATCACCATGTCTTGAACTTTCTTATACCGCAGCAGCGACTGCTTTAGTTCCTCAATCTTACGATCCTGCGAAGGAAAAGACAACTAAAATACACAGATCAGGAGAGTTGAATCCCTTAGCGTCATACAAAGTGAATCACAACCTGTCAAATGTACCTTCTCTTCATTGGCTGCCATCAGTGATTCAACTGCCTTTTTCATTCTCTGCACTTCCACATCTAGTGAGGAAAAGAAAATGATTACAGACGAAGAACTGTAGTTCTCACAGTGTGAGGTTGGAGGTGGTAAAAGGTGGGGATGGACATTAGGCCTGAACACACAGGGTGAAAATGGAAGATTTAATATGTTCAGACCATACTGGCTGCAATATTACTGTCATCCCAGGAACATCATAGCCACATTCATTGTTTTTTAAGAATCCTTTAGGGTGATATATCATAACCTTGTGTGAGCAGGTATTTCACATATTTCACTTTTTGTAGAGCATTTTCAATTTTCAGGGCACACACTCTGCCACGAGGCTCTGTCAACCCTCAACATTAACAATCTTAGGGATCTTCTGTTATTCAAGCCTTTTCCCTGCAGATTTATTAGCTCCAAAACAAAGGTACTTCAATGTGTTCTCTAACAAGAAACTGGCACGTTCTGGTCAGTGCTTTTAAACAATATAAATCTGAAAAGTGTTGATTGAGGACTCCTTTGGTAGCCAATTCTAGTAATAGACTACTAAATGTGCAGAGTCAAAAAATGAAAAATGAAATTGTTCTACTTAAGTGAAAGATCACTGATGGGAGGAGGAGGAGATATGAAGACAGCACTTATAACAAAGATACTGTCACACAACACCAAACATGACAACGACATTACAGGTTATTAGCAGGGCACACACTGGTTGTTGAAGGTATAGAGGAGTTTGGGGACAGATACTGAGTGGTACAGGAGGTGATTATTGTTGGAGGACATGAGGCAGGAGGATGAGTGAGCAGCCTGAACAGTTATGACAAACAACACAGTTCATTCCTCATTCCTATTGAAAATACAAAAGCAGACATTCCTTGTTGCTGTTCCAGGTTGGACGATAAAAACACACAGATAAGGGCCTTTGGACGATCACGGATTTGTTCAGTTCAAAAATCAGAACAAACAAAGTTTAACAGCGATGTGGTGCTCTGTGGTCAGGTATTAGCACTCCAATGGGTTATATAATGGACAAGCAGAGTTCAGATGGCTCATGCTCGTTCATGCAAACAGGGGTTGAGATGGGTGCAGTAATAAAGTGCAATGATGAACACAAACATGAAAACCCCCCTTACGTTTTTCTTTGAGCCTCTTTCTAAGAGTTTCATCTGGATGAGAGACTAAACAGGACAAAGAATTATGAAACAAAAACTGGTTGGTTGCAGATTCTAACGTCTTGTAGGACTTATCCTAGGTATACACAAATATTACCACTCAATTATATAACATTAAGTTGAACATGTGAGGTTAATAATAATAATGCATGCTCATCTTCACTCAGGCTTGTGATTCGACAGGCTTCCCCACCTCTCTCTGAGGGATCTGCACCGCTGAAGGCGATGGCTTTGATGCCTGTCTCATCCTGTAGTCTCCTCATCTCTCCGTCTTTGCCCTCCAGCTGCCTCTTCAGTATGGCTAGCTCCTCCTGTCCAACAGAGGACAACAGTGAGGATATTTCCTCCTCACAGACAACACCTCCCCCACCTCACCTCCACACTACAAACAAACCACAACACAAAGGTTCACAGAAGCTGACGTGGCGTACAGACACGCAGGCCACACCTGCTCTGAGGGGTAACGCATGTGAGGTGGGTGGTAAGCACTGGTGTCTGGGAGGGCTGAGGTAATGACAAATGCAGGAGCCATTGTAAAAGAAAATAGTTTAACTGGAACAGGAATCAAGCATGGAGACAGACAAATTAAATTCTAATGAGATATTAAAGATGATCATCAGAGCAAATTAAATCAGTCGGATGAGTGTATGAAGGGATAAAAAAAGACCAAAAAACAGAGCTCCGGCCAACTCTTCAAGTTAAAGCATACCTGTGGTTTGAAAAATGTGAATGTTTGATTGAACTGGTGCCTTGTAAATGCAGACTTTAAGATGTGGTATTTCTAAATAGACTTTAGTTTTTACTGTATGGCACAGTTCAGTAAATTATTTAATTGTTTGCAAAATATGACATCATATTGCCTAAAAAGAAAACTTGGAAAACTGCTGCAAAGCAGATTTAATGATTTTTTCCCTCAAAAATAACAAACAGAACAGGAGCCAAAGGGAGAGGTCAAAAACCATAATCATATGGCAAGCACAACAGTCATCCTGAGAAAAGCCAACCTTCATAGCCTGGAGTTTGTGCTCCTTCCTCTGTTTCTCATACTGCATCTGGCCCATTTTGATTTTCAGGCTAGAAAGCTTGGCCATTAGCGACTAGCAGCAGAGACACAAACCAAGGAAGACAGAGAAAATAGGGGATGCAAGAAGTGAAAGATAAAAGAGGTCAAGTGGGTGGAATACCCAAGATTCAAACCAAGATATTTACAGTATAAAGCACATTCAAAAATAGACAATGTTGATCAACATAGTCAAAAGTTCAGGAGCAGATTTACTCTCTGTGGTTAGAAGTGCAGAGGAGCAGTTCCTCCTTAAGTTTCAACTGAGATGAAACATGCAACATCCTACACCCTCATATCCAATGAACAAGGTATCCTACAGATCAAATGGGGTCACGGCAATCATAAATAACTCAATTCAGCACATTAAAAACAGCCACCAGGCTCTTAAAACCAGAATAAATCATGAATAAAATGAAGAAATCATACTGGCAGTGAGCTGATGTGATGTTTTTTGACTCAACTAATACTGATGCACAACAGGTTTGCAATAGAAATACAATAATCCAGGAAGGACAAGACAGTGACATGAATGATTTCCTGCAGATCACAAGAGAAGTGTGTGTGAAGGCTGGATTTTAGAGAATATGAAATAAAGTGGAATGTTCTAGTGAAGTGGTTTTAAATAGTGAAGTAACTTGAATTTTAACTATTTTAAGCACACTGGGTTCGCTACAAGAAAAGTTTGTTTAGCTGAAGTAGACAGCTCCTGGAGATGAATAAACAACCAGGAAAGAATAAGATGGTAGTCTCAGAACAGTATAAACAATGTCCTTTAACAACTCACCTTTGTGGATTTAAGTTTCTTTTCGTACAGTAGTTTCTCACTCTCCAGATCTGTCAGTCTGTACCGCAGTTCATTAATTTCAAGAATCAAATCCTGAAAGAACAGAAAGTGCATATCACAGAAAGGTAGTAAAACAGCAAGCAAACCTAAAAGACTGTTAATACTTTAAAATCACAGTGCACACACTGATAAATAAGAGAATTGTGCAGATGTCCTTATTTCTTTTCAAATGGCTGTATAGAGTTTGTAGCATGAACAAACCTTCTGAACCAAATCTAAATACTTTTGAAGGGAATGAATTCCTTGGAGAGCAGATGCTTCAAGGCAGCAGCAGTGATACAATTAAAGGAAGCTGCTTGTAGAAAAGAAGTGATTTATGTGGTTGTTAGGCAGAACATGGACAGCAACTTCTTGTTCCAGTGGGGTGGAAGTGACAACCATGTCGGTACACCAATAACATGACGTGTTTGAAAGCATTCCAAGTTTTCTACATAGCTTATCTGGGAGCAGAAATCTCCCCATCTGTAGTAAACAAATGACTGACATCTTAATGATTGTACAGATTTTGACTAGAGGGCAATAAGTTCAAATAAAGTCAAAAACAAAATGCAAACCACTCTGCACACCACAGTTTTTGATCTATAATAACAACAAACACAGCAGGCATATTTGTCTTGGCTAGTTCAGAGAATGCTGATGGTTCTTTTCCTGACTTTTTTTTTCTTTCTCAACGCACAGCTGCTTTGAGACAGACATTGAAATAAGATGTCCCTCTCCCACACAGGTGTCAGACAACATGAATGAATGTTTGTTTGGTGTGTGCGTGGGCAAGTGCGTGTGTGTGTGTGTACTTAGGCAAGAGAGAAACGGACACAAGCAGAAACAAAGAGGATTCTTGTCCTAAGAATGAGCTCACATACCTCACTGTCCCTAAATCTGTCATCAAAGTCCACTCTCTCCTTCTCCATGGTGTTAAGCTTCAGCTTTAGGTTGGACACTTCAGACATCAGCTCAAGCTTCTGGGTCTCCAGCGCAGTTCTACACAGCAGCTCCTACAATGATAAATGAAGACTGTTACAAAAAAATGGTCACCAGCAAACATTGTGTGTAGTCTTGTTGTTTGTCCTGTTTTGGTATGATGATGATTTCCTAAAATATGAAGGCTCAGTGCTTAGCGCTAAAGGTAGACACAATCAGCTGCCAGCAAACACAAGGAGAAGCCCTCGTTATAACAAACACTAGTAAATACACATTCATCACACACAGCAGATGTCTGCTGACAAGAGGAGATGAACTCTGATCTTCTAGCTGAAAGTCGAAGTCCATGCCACACATGCACTGGGCTTTCACTACAGGGTGGCTCTTGCCCCACCACCCCCACCCCCCACCACACCTGTTGCAGCATCTCTTCAGTGGCGTTGAGTTTGTCCCTGTGCTCGTCCAAACACAAGTCCAGGTCCCGTATCTTCTCACCCTGAGCTTCCACCTGGTCTGTCAGAACACTCACCTGCATGGAAAACAGACATTTATAGGTCTCTGTAGTATGAGCATGAATATGAGATTTGAGTTAGTTTTTTTTTCATTGCTGGATGGGTACCTGAAGCACCAGAGACTCTTTGTCACTCTCTAATCGGGAAAGCCTTTCCTGGTAGTGGTCACCCCCACCCAGAGAGACGTGCCCATTGGACTGCAGTGACAGAAGAAAATATGGATTAGACAAAGAATCATAACATAATCATAACCTTTAAAAATGCAGACACAGATAAGTGGTGCGAGTGAATTAATTCACTCTGCTGATCTTAAAAACCAGGAAGGTTTCAGTGCCTGGTCATGATGGCAGATGAAATGCTTCATATGAAAGTGTGACTGGTTACACTGCTTTAGCCTGCACAAACAAAACCTTACATGGCAGAGAAGAAGGCTCACATTCAGAGCGCTGTACACAGAGTGAGTTACAGCATTACACAAAAACTCTGGCATTTATCTGGCCTATAGCCCATCACTCTCCCAAACACTGTTCTGGTTCCCAAGACATTAGCGTGTTTCTTGCTGCACACTGACAACACCAGCATGTCATCTTGCATTCCCAGGGAACTCAGCAGAAAGGGACAGTCATGTTTTCGCTTAGCAAACAAGTTGGTCGTCTACTTGGACACAGGATTGTTTGCCCACGCTTGTCTGCAGTTTTAATGCAGCGCACACAGCGAGCTTAATCAGCAGCAAACCAGATGTGCTAAAGCTTGTTTGGAATACATTCTATCCAGTCACGACAGACAAAACCTCCTCCATGATTGCATAACTTCAACTGATTCCAACAACGGAAGTGTTTGTTCCTTCATAAATATTTCAAGGGTGAAATGAAAAGAAAATCTCAAAGTAAGCCAAAGCTGTAAAAAAACAAAAAAACAAAACAAAAAAAAACCTGAATGTCACCAGCACATACAATATGGAGTCACTTTCATACAGTTAAAAAGCAACATGGGTCTTTTTTTCACTCCTTTTATGTCTAGATAAACCAGTTATGTGACATTACCAGTGAAACTGATCTGCCCTTAGGCTATGCTTTTCTGATGAGGACACATGATCCTTAGTTCAGAAACCTCCATACCTGTGTCAGTTTCATTACTAAGTCTGCTCAGTGCGACTAGCACTGTTATTTTACAGATCTTATGAGTCTCAGGCAGCACATATGTGTCTTTCCTTCATGTGAGGCTCTCACCAGATGACCATGGAGCCACTCAACCAGGCTGTCAGCTGTGGAGTCAGGGATCTGGCAGCGTAGACTCTCCCTTTCCTCTGTGTCCATCAACTCCAGGACGCCCCTCAGGTCTTCCAAAAGGTGAAGTGCCCGCAGGCTGCCCATGAAGGGAGAGGTGGGCGACTGGCAGTCAAACAACCCATTGGAGTAGTCCAGAGCCTTGGAACCTGAGGTAAAGAAGCACAACAGAAAACAGAAAAATATTAGGAGAGACTGGAATGCAAAGACACAGGTGCATCATTTTATATACAATAAGTAATTTTTTGAGAGGTTTTACTCACTAACACTACTGTTCTCAATAGTATAGAGGAGAAGACAATGGACCATTTGGTGACTCAGGTTCTCATAGTGATTAAAGCACATGCAGTAACAATTCACTGTCCCATACAAGGGACATTTTATGTGTTAATAATAATATTGTAGTTAGAATAGAATAGGACAAAGAAAAAAGAGGACTCTGCCATCGTACTCTCAACTACAGTGAATAATTCTAATCAACTCAGTTATTTGAGGACAACCAGTAATAAGTACTAATTTGACCCTCAGGAGTGACATCCAGTATTTCTAAAGTTATATAATTACATAATATAAATAAACGTATTAAATAGTCCACTGATACACAATACATGTTTGTATTTACACATATCTAACAACAGCGCTGTAACATTGGCAAACATGGCTTAGAGCCACACACCCTTAATGAGGACAGAATAAATGCTTAACACTCTCTGACAAACACAGAGCTTCAGAAACCACGTGACGACCATCTTGTCAGCTGTGCAACAAACCATAACAAGACCCCAGATTTACTCTTATCAATGTTGACTCAACCTGGAAGATTTAAATACCAGAGACTGCGGTTTTATCCTTTAACACAACTGGGGCAAAATGGGATTGCCAATGATTGCTTGAATAAAATATTATGTTGATGTTGAATGCCATAGGAGAACTTTACCTGCTATAATGCCATCCATCTGCTCCAGGGCAGCTGCCAACATGTCGCTGGCATCAGACATCATCTTCATTCACTGATAAACCTGAAAGAAGACAATTAAACCATCCTGTGTTTTAATCATTCAGAAAGCTGAAAATGTATATTTTGTCTCTTTTTCTGAGAGGCATCAAAATACAGGTACAAGTACAATAGTTCAGGTGAAGAACAGCATTTAAACAATGTTTATTTATTAAGAAACTTTATAAAAATCACTGGACCTGCAATGTGCTCAAAGCAATAATACATAAAAAGAAAAACTAAGATTCTGAATAAAATGTGAAGGAATTTATTTATTTATTTATTTTTTCATTTTTATTGTGACTACAAACTCAGCAGCGTGATGCACAAATAATATGAGTTTAGTCTACGGAACGACGAGTCACTGTGGCAGCTGCTCTGTGTACTTGACATGTGAATATCAACAGTGAAGGAAGAGGACAAATCCAGCAAACCACTTACAGTTGAGTTCAGCTTTCCAGGCAGAAAAAGTGCAGTAATGTTGGCGTTAAGCATGTCATTACAAAAGGTTCCCACCCAGGAATTAGGCTATAACTGCAGTACATCCTCAGCAACCCTCTATGCCTAAAAAAGGACAGTGCCTGGTAAAATAGCATGTTTGTGAGGCAGGCTTGACTTTAGGAAAACGGATTAGCTGAGTGATATCTAAGAAAAGCACCCCATCTAAATGGTTACATGATAACCAGCATATGTGGCAGCTTAGAAAATGAGACTGAAACAAAAACAACTTAAAGAAAATGGTATGTGCTCTGCTGAGTTGTTCTGCCCTCTTGAGCTCTATAGCTGCAGAGATCTTATGTAAATTTTGTCTGTGTGACTAATGAATAATGCATTTCAGAATATCAATCAGGCCATTTACCTAAAATATTGGCACAATGAATGTCCTGCCAATGGGACACTGGACGCTCTGTTTAGAGCTCAGTGAAGATACATTTTAGTGTCCCAGTCTTGGACATCTTCCCAAACAGCACAGCAGTCCCTTTCTCTCTGGGTGTTTAATCAAAAGGCTCTGCTGTATATTCATGCATGCACAAACATGCATGCAAAGACACTCATCTGCACACACACACACACACACACACACACACACACACACACCTTCTCCTTTAATCAGCTGCCTCACATCCTGGGAGTGCCCAACACTGGGACGTAGGACCATTTTCAAACTTTATGGAAGCCACCCACAGACCTTACACTGTTATTTCAGCATTCCTGTGGTCACATTTTCCATTATGTGTAAAATAAGCATGCACTAAAACATAAGAATCGTCACAACACACAGTAGCCAGAGAGGAGATGAGAGGAACCAGCATACCATCAGTCAGCTCTCTAGTAAAATGCTCAGTGGTTTCCAACAATAAAATTGTGAATGTGGGTATAAATACTTCTCCCACTGCCTACAGTAACTGCTTGTCCCACTTCTTGCACAAATGGGACAAGCAGACATATACCATGACATTTACAAAAGGCACAGCAGTATGTCCAAAAGATGAAAAAGCAAGTGTTCTGCCATTTCAGTAAAACATACAAAAATAACTGAGTCATTTCAGAGATAACATTTCAATTGGCGTGTTTTCAGAGGGAACCTAAAAATGTCATGCCGACTGAAAAACTAGCAATTGTGCAATGAGCAGCAGCACATTAGTGGCATTTTAGCAGAAAGACACGCAACATTAGACAGAAAAGCAGAATGAGACCAAAAATTAAAAAAAAATATATATATATCAGACAAAGAAGAGGATCAAATCCCTACATTTGGAAGATGGAACCAGTACATTTTTGCTTGAATAATGACTAAAACAATTAATTAACTATCAAAATACTTACAAGTTTACTTTTTGTTGATTAATTGTTTCGGCTCTAATTCAGATTACTATCACATAAGACAAAGACAAATAGCAAATTTATAAATTAAAATTAAGGAATAATTTGGATTTTTTTTCACGAAAAATGACATTAATAATCGATCATCAAAATAGCAGCTGATTATTTTTCCATTAGTCAACTAATTGTCAACTAATAGTTTCAGCTCAGATATACTGTTGGGACAGACTTGCCTGAAATCCTGGGATGGTTTCACTTTTCCAATAGACTGGCATTTTAATTCAAGCATAAACAGCAGATTAAGGACAGACCTTCATTACTGTGAGAATTTATCCATGCTGTGGTGGATTCATTGGAAAAAAAGAGTCAGGACTGGGACCAACTACAACCAACTCACTACTCTCCAAAAACCGACGCAACAGCAGAAATCCAGTCTTGAACAGAGGATAACGCAGACAAAGTTTGGATCATGATGACTCAAACTGGAATGAAGGCCTGCGGGGCATCCCCCTCAAAAAACTTGAGTCAGCCTTTCTCTCACATCCGAAAGGCAAATATGGGTAAGGTTAACAACATGGCTTTCAGCAAACATACTTCAAAAGCACCAGGCCAAGACCAGACATGCTGCTCGGAAACCTGCTGTCCATGTGTCAGTCAATGTTAAACAAGTGTAAAGACCCTGTCTGAGCACTTCTATGGCTTCATCCTGGATCCAGTGGACACACAGTCCAGCACAAAGAAACACCTTAATTACAGAGAAGTGCACCGTGTCCTCAAGTGCTGGGATGCCTCCATGGTATGTGAGTCATATGTAAACAAAAGAGAGTTGAAAAACAGACAAGGTGACTTCACCTACACTGTCTTTACTAAACACAGACTATGGACCCATGTGTCCTCTATGTCTGCAACTAATGATTATTTTCTTAATAAATCCACTCAGAAAATGTTAGAAAACATATGAAAAATATGCATTATTACTTCCCAGAACCCAAGGGGACATCACCATATTGCTCCTTCTGTTCAACCAACAGTGTAAAACCCAGTTAACTATCATATATGACAAAGACCAGCAACAAATCTTCACATCTGAGCAGCTGGTACCAGTAAATGTTTGGCATTTTGCTTCAAAAAACTGTTTTAAATGATTATCGTTTATCTGAATAGTTGAAGATTCCAGGAGGGCGAGAGCTGTACCTGTATCAGCCCTTAAGTATGTGTGCAAGCGTACTATCTAAAGGTGACATCTCAAAAATCCCAACAAGCAAGCATCACTCTCAAAAACAAAGTCTCACTGTCTGCCCCTCTATAAGCACCACTTACACCAACCATAAGACACACACAGAGAGCTATTGTTCATAGTATCAGGGTATTTTGACTGAAAGGCATGAGAAGACAAAGGACAGAAGAAAAAAAACTGCAATGCAACGCTACAGTACGCATGGCATTTGCAACAGCACCTGCCTGCCTCCTGCCTGTATTCAGACCCAGAGAGCCTCAAAACAAAACCAAAGGAAAAAAAAACATTCAAAAAGCAATCTTACCCTTTGGTGAAAACAGCCATATAATTCATGGAGACATGCAGAGAATAATGAGCACAAGGAGAGGGGGGAGAGTGGACCACTATAATGGCTTTTCAGATCCATCAGCTCTGGTCCCTTCAGGCAGGGAAACCATCATAACCCATCCTTGCTGGACACTCAACAGAAAGCTCAAGTGTTAAAAAAAAAAAGAAAAAGAAAAAAAAGGGAGAAAATCTCGTAATTCCTCAGCCCTGAATGACCACTTAACTATGCTCTTGCACACACAGGAAATAGAAGACAAAATAGATGCCTCAGAGGCACTTGTGTCTGAGGGGAGAAAGTGTTTACAGCAGTCATGCAACTGGCTTTAAAAGCTCCTGTTGAGAGAAGTTGCGCTGGTGGTAAAAAGGCCTGGGGAGAGAGGAATTTACAATCTAGGCATGAATCATAAAGCACTTTACTTGAGCTTTTCAACGATAAATTTACACCGATAAATCTGTGACGATTTCTGTGGATATGAGGGGATAGATCCAAGTCTCACCACATAATGATACTCTCCATGTTTTGAATCATACAGGCCTTGACCCAGTCTTTACCTTCCACAAAATGTTTCCATGAAAAAAGCTTAACTCCGGCTGGCATACCTCAGTCTGTTTTACCTCACACAGTGAATGCTCTATTCAGCACTGAAAACCTTAGAGTATGCTTCAGGTTAAGCCTTTCTTTGGGCATCATCCTCTGTAGGTGTATTAAGGCACTAACCACAGTGGTGTGCCATACACAGCTGCTTGCATTACAAACAACTTTTTCTGCTGCGATTTAATCTCGTGACAGGGCTAATGTTATTGTCTCCAGGTTTAAACGTGCATGAAATGAAGCAGCAGGGTTTAGAAGGCTGGGTGCCCAGTGATTCGCCGGGTGCAGACACAGTTGAAGCATTCATCAGCCGCCTGCAGGGCGCTGCTCTGGAATAACCTGCAGCTATTTCCAACCTGAGTGAGCAGGCAGAACACACCATCACTAATTTTATGCCACCAAACAACGAGGCCTGTGTGAAAACGAGATGTGGGTGTAAAGTGAAAGGAGCCTTTTCTCTATCTTTGGACAGGCTGGAACTAAAAATAAGAAGCCGAAAAGGCATCTGTGCAATGGGTGAAGCAGTGTAAACACATTGAACAAAAGATGGAAATTTGAGTTTTTTTTAAATAAAGAGCTTCCATGTGATAAAATCTTCAAGATTTTTTTCCTGCCCATATGTATGCAAAAGATCACAGCAGCAATTCATTTATGTTGGACAGCTGCACACATTCTTTTCATGTTACTCACAACTGCACTGCTTGTACCTTAACATGACTCCAAAGTTATTCATCTTTGACATCTATGCAAAAAGAAATGCAACACTGAATACTACACACGTGGTACAGAGGGTTAGGTGATGTAAATCAAAACAGCTGAAGGTATATGTTATTTCGCTGTGAAGAACACTTCCCAGCAATACTTCATATCAGTAAAATAACTGAAACTGTTGCTTGCTGCAGTTTTGCTGGCCAGCTTCGACATTTACGAGTATTTATCAAGTATTATTCCAACATAAAAATCCTTGCATTTCTGCTGCTGTAAAGACAAGAAGAAGCTGTAATGAAGAGCACTGGGGGTTTCCCTACAATGATAATAATTATTAACATTTTAAAGGAAATCCCCGAGGTAAATCACACAAAGAGACACCTAAAACACCACACCTAACAGCCTCAAGAGGTCTCTTCTATTGCACAGCTAAGAGTAAAACAAACTCAAAGCCATTAAATTGATGGGGATATATGGTGAGTACTAGCAAGGTTATTACCTTGAGAGCATCTGGTATCTGGTTTGCAGACAACTCTGTTGTTTTGGAAAGCATTTGAAAAGGGAGAGCAAACAGTTTTAAGAGGTCAACTGGGGGGCAATACAACAGCTGATCAAATTTCATAGCTTAAAAAAAAACCCAGACTCTAAACAACTTTATTTACAGTCTGGGTTCATTCACTTTGGATAACATCATCAAACTCGGTACCAAAGTAAATCTCATCAGTCAGCTCCACCTAAGGGCAACATAAACCACCCAGATGAAGTGTAGTGTGTACGAAAAAAAGGTGGCCTCGGGCATTGGGAGTAACTTACCACAATGTGAGGCAAAGTCTGGAGCTGTGGCAAAGTCATAAACTAAGGTTAGACTGGCTCTCTCACGTCAGGAAACTTTAGTTTGATTAACCGTTGTCCCGTCGCTGTGAGGGTGAATATTTAAGTGTAAAATATTAACGTTAACTTCCAGATAAAACTGCTAACACTGAATGACGTGTAAAAAAACGTTAACAACAATTGCTAACAACGTTTTCTTACCGCGCGATTGTCCAAAAAAAAGTTGAAGAAAAGTGAAATCTAACTACCGCAGACTTGTAGCGATGCCTGAAGCCGCCCGGAAGGTATCCCGTTGGGTACATGGGCCGTTTGGGAACCGCTAATGAAATGTCACTATCGTGAAAAAACTAAAAACAAGTGACCGTTACCCGTTACTGCGTTAGAAAAACGTGCACATTCATCTGCACGAGCCACTACAGCCGTTTCGTCTACTCCAACTCCTAAACCTGAGTTAGTGGGAAAAATAAATCACAGCCAAAACATCGTCAAACTCACTTACCGAATCTCTACTCGAGGAAGTTTCAATATTTCCGTTAGTTTTCTTAATTTGTTGGTATAAAATACTCCACGGTGCTTGGTTCTTAAACTTCTCCGTGCCCACCAGTACTACCCCCCGTCCGTCCACATCGCTACGCCATGATGTCGAAGTGACAGGGTTGCTGGAAAACTTGGGACGTCACAACTGGAAAATCCCGCCCTGCTGCCGCCTGGATTGGCCTGGGAGCAGCTACTTTTTATACAACGGGAGTCCTGGCGCGTTCACAGTAGCATGGGACATGAGAGTTTCCTGCCGGATGAAACCATTGACTGTAATTGTCAAAAATGAACAGGCCACAAAGATTACTACCATGGCGATGACTCCTTACTTCCCTGTTTATCCGCACGAAAGCTGACCAGTAATACCCACAATCAAAAGTTGCTTCCAAGCACAACGGTTGCCGGCTTCATCCGTATTTAAGTAAATGACGCAGGAAACTTTCCGTGTTTTTGCTGAAACATGAAAGCAGCATGTGCCTCAAAGTCTGGGAGGTGCCTGCGTGTCAGTTTTACACAAGCACTGCGACATCAAGTGGCCTTCAAGTGTCAGTGGTGGACGAAATACCCTTTATCCTTAGAAATTAACAACAATGCAATGCAAAAAATAGTCCACTCCAAAGTTTTATTTAAGTAAAAGAACAGAAATATTAACAGCAAGAAGTTCTTAAGCATTTAAAAGTAACACTCAATTTAGAGAATGCCTTTTTTCAAATTGTATATTATTGGATCATTGTTACTAATGCATTAACATTCAAGTGGCATTTTGATGCTGTAGCTGATCAAGGTGGCGTTAGCAACAAATTGCACCAGAAAACATAATACAAAATAAAACAGCAAGGCAGAAATGAATGCTAATATTGTGACAAAAATGCTCTCTACATTACTGTATGCACATTTCCTAATGCTCTCCAGTGTCTACCTTGAATTATTCAACAGACAGTGATATAATTTGTTGCAGCAAATGGAGGCCACACTGCTCAAATGATTCCTGGAAATATCGGTCCGAATTCAACTAGTTCACTTCTCTGCAGCCAGTGAATAGAATACCCCGCTTCAGGTCAACCATGGGTCCCCAAAGCGGTGTCCCTCTTCTGGGGCCTCTCCACCTTCACCGTGCTCGGGTCGCATTCCAGCATCTCTCTGATCCAATCATCATCCAGTGCTCCCTCTACAAACTCCTCCAGACTGATGATGGCTACAGACATAACAAGGACAGGCAGTGATTAGAGACAAAGAACAGAGGACAGACTCTATTAATATCATCTGGTTCTGTTCCCTCCTAAATCTGTGCCTGCACGTGTTCTTATTAGTGAGCAGGATTTTATTGTGTTTTAATGCTTGTTAACTACTGTGTCATTAAAAATGTACGAATACTGTATATAACCATGTCCTGCAGGAAGGGAATGGAAGGTCTTTTCACTTAATTTTCTCTACGTGAAGTTTTATGTGAAGGATTACGTTTAGCATTTATAGCAAACATTTTGTGCACATTACACACATTACACATATTGTGGCTTATCTTCTATTAGATGAATTACCTCAGCTTTAGGTATGTGCTTACTTCATCCCTCAAACTCTCTGACTGAATAATGATCTTTAAGACTTGTCCTGACTGGTAAAATAAATGTGTTTCTTTTGGTTTGCAGCAAAACCTTGTTTGAAAGTTTTCAGAATTGACTTAAGGTCTTTAAGATGATAAAAACTTTTCAAAAACCACTATAGACTTTTTATTCCTTTTTATTCTTTTATCTAAATTAACATGGTACCACATTGACTTAGAAAACATGCAGCAGATTGGAAAACATATCCCCTTGTTGGATGTTTTTGCTACATGGGTCCCAATAGTCCCACAAAAACACAGTCATTAACCCTGTGAGGTCAGCTTATGGTGGGAAAAAGACATACTAAATGCCCTGCAGTGGATGAGTGGGATATCCATTGTTCCCTGCTGAAATAACACTGCACCATGATTTCAAGCTGAAAGGGAAAATAATTTCTTCACCGTTATTGTCTTTATCTAATCTCACAAATATCCTGTTGGTACATTCTTCAGCTGTGAGTGGGTTGGGTTTGGTCAAAGCTGCAGCTACACTCATCTTATACACAGCCTGTAAACAAAAAAGGAAACACACACCAGTTGAAAAAGTGACAGTAATCATCTTGAAATGTGCGGCCTGACTTGTTTTGTACAGTGTTTGCAGACACATACACACCTGCATGATCTCCAGCATTTCCTCCTTTGTAATGGCTCCGTCTCGGTCTTTGTCATAGAGCTTGAAAGACCAGCTCAGTTTCTCCACAGCTGAACCTTCAATAAGCATGTGGATGGCCATGACATACTCTCTGAAATCAACCACCCCGTCCTAAAGAAAAGCACCCTCATTAAAGCTTAAGACAGAATGGCATTTATCACTGCGGTCCTATTAATGCTGTAAGAAAAGCACTGGCTCCAGACCCATCAGATGTAGAGAGTATAGTGTCATTCAGCAAGCTATGCTTACCCCATTACTATCCAGTGTGCGGAATATCTGTTCTGCATACTCAGCTGACTCACTGCCCACTGTTCCATTGCAGAAATGCCTTTGAAACTCATGAAGAGTGATCAGCCCACTTGGACATTCATTAATAAACTTTCTATGACAAAAAAGAGAGCCTTATTTAGGAAAAAAGATAGAATTGTTTCTATTGTAATACACAAAAAACATGGAGGCAGTTTGAATGCAGAGTCAGATTAGTAGCAACGTGAGAAACCTGTCCTTTAAATTGAGAATTAAGAGAATTAAGGTCAACCCATCCCCAACCTGCGGAGATTACTTCTGTTTGAAAGCTTGTTTACACCTTCGGATGTAAGGGCAAAGTTAATTAGGCCAAATGATTTTGAACCAGTTTTCTACAGCATGGCAACGTGACACTAATCAGCAGTGAGTAGTCATGGAAATGAAGCAGGGATAAAGTTACTCAAGGTTACGCTGTTGCTCACACAGCAAAATAAATGGAGAGAAGAGGTAAAGTGAGAAAAAGTATGTATTACATACACAACAGACACATAATGATAAACTTCCTGAATCTAGCTTCACCAAAAATCTGCGGTTTTCCACTCCCTCTCCTCTGTCATTTACAGATAGAACACAGAATAACTCAATAACGCTTTTCTGTAGAAATCTCAAAAGCCAAATTAAAATCTTACCTGAACCATTCATACAGCTCTGTAACATAAGACTCCCCTCTCCTACAAGGCAGGGTAGCAGCTTGGCCCATTCTGTAAAGAAGAAGCACCAGCTCTGCATTCACCACTGACTTTATATACACAACAAATCCCAGCTAATGCCATGCTTTCTTAATTGCACCAACCACTACCTTATCACATTTGACAAATTACTCAAAGCTAATCTTCTCAGAGAAGGGGTGCAGTAGACAGCAAATGTAATTACTAAAAAAAAGATGGCTGCTGCTTCTCACTCTGCCTCACTAAGGAAAGAAAATTGCAGAATGACAAGCGACAAGAGTTTGATGAAAAGTTCTGAATTTAGCGTGGCTAAAAGGCAGATATGAAAATACGTCCAAAAGTTCCTGTTGAGGGTTTAGTAAACTAATATTTATTAACAACACGACAACCTGGGAAGACAGCCCAGGCATGTTGAAAGTAGCAGCAATAATGCAATTAAACAAATACAGTAAGTGCTTCCTCTGGAGCCCACAAATCAAGCAAGAGGGAACTTATAAAAGTGGCAGGAAGTGGTACAATGGAGGCAGTAACAAGCTCCAAACTGCCCAAAATAAGCCCAAAGGTTAAGGTCCTTCCTCCTGTGCGATGACAGTTGGCTGTATCTGTCTTAACTTCCCAAGTCTAATGATGCAACATACTTAAAAAAAAAAAAAAACTAAGAATAACAATAAATGATACAAGAACAGCATGCAACTAGACACAAAGCAGAGCATGAAATCAAAACATAATGTTCCCTAGCTTACAAAGTCCACTGTTTTATTTCAAATGGAGACAGAAGCAAAATGTGTGACCTCTTTGCAAGGTTTATCACTCAGCCACGACCAAATAAGTTGAGGTGAGAGCAATGTTTTCAGGGGAAATTACAGCTACAACAGTGCAATGATTTAACAAGAAGAATGAGAACAAAAAAAGGACTTTTTGCCCTTGGAAAAAAAAAAAGACCAGCCTGTGTCTATGGCACGACTCCATAGCTCTGGTTGTTTGGTTAGGTAGTGAGTGTTGAAGCCAACATGTACAGCTCCCGTTTCATCTGTGAACAAGCTTCCACTTCATTCATGATGTGCACAGTGTGCCATGTTGCATCAAGTTAATCCAAAGATACATTTTAGCCCTCCTTTCAGTCTGCCAAGGCGCCAGGTGGAAGAGCAATCTCCAAAAGCAACACAGGTTTATTGTGTGTCCGAGCAGAAGGAAGTCCAAAGGCACTTTGGACACAGGCAGGAGGGTCCTCGTGAGTTCAGCTGCTCCGTCCACTGGCTCCTCATAATTCAAGCATTAGACACAAAAGACAGTATTCTTCATGATTCACAACAACCACTTCTATCCTCGAAACTAGAGTTCTTAGAAAATCCTTAACAGTCCTCAAGAGGTGACTACAAATTGTGGCCCAAGTTACCAATATGAACAATGGCATGGCATAAAAGCTACACGGTTCTACATACTGTGCACATACACAATCTAAACACTTCTGACAAAAACTTGTTATTCTTGACTACGTTGGAAAAAAAAAAAAGAGTTAACATGTACTGACTCTGCCTTTCATTCCACTCAAGCAGTGTTCAAAGAAATGTGTAAAACGTGTGAAAGAAATGTGATTTAATAACTGTAACATACACACCAGTCTATGGGGTATTAAACAAGCCAAACAAATAGGTGAATATCAGTAGTGTGCCTTCTAAATTTTCTTTACTTAATAATTTGTAGAGGTTTTTTGTAGAGGTTTTGTTTGTTTCACTGTTTGCACAGGGGATGTACATAAAAGTGCTAACTTTTTTTAAGCAAGCCAAATCAATAATTTTCTCACATCACTTGGGTCTGAACTGGCACCAGAAAGGCTTAAGCTGCCAATCTTTTTGAATTTCAGCATGTGACATATTTTAGTCAATTCAAATTTGACCTTACATCAACCGGTCATCACACAGTGGCCATCAAAATCAAGATGTGCAACCGTAAGCAGGGGCAAAACAGAGCTGTAGATGAGGTAAGTGAAAACACGATCCATACAACTCAGGGACTTCTTCAAGTTCTCACCAAATGTCATTATCACAAGTCATCAGTATGTCTTATGCTTCCTGGAGGGTTGTTTTTTTCGGAGTCATGCATGATATCGGAGTGACAATTACATGGAGAGGGAAAGAAAGATACCTTAAAGTTTATAACTAATGGAATGACAGCTCTGCATAGCGTAATCCCTTAACAAATTAATGCAGGTGAATGACAATGCTGTGCGCCTCTGACAAGCACAAAACATAAACGTGTCTTTTTGAAAGACTGTCAGTGCATAATAGTACATGAAAAAAACAACAGCAGCTAAAGCTATGGCTTACTTGCATGATTAGAGAGCAGACATTAAGTGTAAGAAAACAGACATACAAGTGAAGAAGTACAGACCTATTACACCACATACCAATGTACAGTGTGTAGGAAAGTATGTAAAACTTAAACTGGAGGACAAAATACTGCTACACTTCATAAGGACTGTATCATTTTTTCTATGGGGCGGCTTTGCTTCCATCACTCCCTGAGTTATCACTTCTACCATCAGACTCTACCTCAAACATGTATTGATAAAATGTCACAGATGTGAAATGGGTTTGCTGTTCAGCTGTTGCTACCAAACCTCCATTTCAGCACCTCTAAAGTGCTGTTTGGCTTTGCATGAAGTAGTACTGTAGTGCTCATAAACCTGTAAGAGTTCATGAATGGTCAACACCAAAGATGACAGCTCTCTAACACATTTATGAAGGTGGATAATTTCTTCAGAGAAATGTTTAATGTTTAGAGCTAGGGCAAATAACATCTAGGGCGGTCTATAGAAGAGTACATGTTACAAAACTGAAAATATTCTTCCTATGCAAACTATCCCTTTAAGACAGATATGGCCTGAAGACAAGGTGTTTGCAATCATACTGAATGTACACATATACAGTATGTTCAAGTCAGTGTACAAGAGAGGAGGTTACTGGACCGTTTCCATGGAAAATGTTCAGATACTGAAAAGTAAAGAGAAAATCTCTGAGCGGCACATCAATAGGTGACTCTCAAAGTTAGAGGTTATGGAAGTGTGGTCTTCCGTGGTACGCTGCCTACCTACGGTTTGGATCCTGAGGGGTCACAGAGATGGGCCAGGTTGTCAAGGTGTCTTCCTCTCATTTTAATTAAACATATAGTACCTAATCAAATTACAACCTTTTATAAAACACGAAATCAATTCAGTGCAATTTTCTTTTTTGCATTGTCACTCCCAACCTTTGTTCAAATGTCGGTGGAGGAGAGAAATACAAGCTGGAATCCAGAGCCATCATGATGTATGCCTTTGTCACCGTCATTTAAGTTCATGGGTTCTTCAATTGTGAGTGTGCCTCTTCAGTTAAACAGAGGATGACAGTAGATGTGAGGAAAGCAGTGAGGAACAGCGTTTCAGGGCAGGCAGACCGCTGTAAGGCTTTAGAGGCACATCCTCCTTCTGAAGAGGGAAAGCAGGTGTCCCTTATTGTCGTCGATCCCGCTCCTGTTAGAGCAGCCACCCGAAGACTACACAGCTTATGTTGAAAAAGGTAACTAATAAATTAAAAAAGTCTTTAAAAAACAAACCAATGAAAAACCAGAATGCTGCGTCTTGGAGTAAGCATTCAAGCAGTTCTCATCATCAAAAAACTGATGGTCCAAAGTGTTTTTCAGTGTGCTTCAGTGTCACACTGTAAGAGAAGATTCTATAAAGACCAGTGCATCTCTTCAAAGTCCACAGCCTCGCCCAAGTTCGTGTCTGTCTCCAGGAGGCTCATGATCACTGCCATGGCTGCTTCATCGTTGCTGAGACTGCTAAGGCCTGGTCCAACCACACTGTCCAAATCCAGCTGGGAATTCTCCCCTGAGGCGAGATGAGGTGACAGAGGAAAAAAAACAAACAAACAAACAAACAAAAAAAACAAGGTGATGGAGTTGTAAGAGGAGATAATTATACATGGTCCTATACTCATTTTATAAATGAGCTATTTAACAGAATGAGACAAGTACCCATGAGTGTTTCTCCTCCTGAGAACGAGGCTCCCTGGGGCTCAACTTCTGAGCTGGACTTTCCTGGCATCTCCATGTCCGTTGCCTCTCCATTTGGCACCTAAAGACCAAAAGAGGAGAAAATTATAGCCCCAGCAGCAACATGGCAAGACTTAAGTCATGAAGGGGGAAAAAAAGAGGAAAGAATCAAATCTGTGCTGGTTAAATTATGCCTTTCAACCTCTGGGAGAAACGTCACCATAATTTCCAAGCACATGCAGCTGTGACTGCTTCACATTACGGTTGGTCTACCTCTGAAAAATCTTTTTGCTGAGGTGTTTGAAACAAAACCACACCGAGCTCGTAGAACCAAAATGTCAGTGTGAAACATATTTCTTTGCAAACATCTTCTGTGTAATTTTGTTCGGCAACGAAAAAACACTGTTACAGATAACCATGAAGGTAGGTTATAATCATCAGCTAGCTGGATGAACAGCTGTATACGTCAGTGGAAGTATTTTTACTGCATCGGCCAAATGCTGGGACAATAAAAAACAAAAAACACCAGTATGCTGCCATAATATTCAAAGCTGATTTGGTGTTTGAAGTTACTTCTGTAAATGAGTGATAAACTTCATGTCACTGTTTCCATGAAGTAGCACTGTAAAACATATACTCTAAAATAGGCTTGCTCCCCATGCAAACTACACACCCGTAAGCACAAGCTAGCTACCTCATTAATGAATGAGACAGAGGCACCAATAAAAATATACATGTACAGAAACTTACATTGTTGCTGATTTGATTGTGAGTTTGTGGAGACTTATCCTGTGGTAAACTGAACGGGCTGACGTTACCACTGGAAGGTGATGAGTTCAGCCTAAAGCAGCACAGATACAAATGAATTAACACCTACAACAACTGTTCAGCATAACAACTGTAACTGTAAAAAAAATGCTGCTGCATTACTGTTACAGAAAAGTAAAGAGGACATGCTCTGTTGTTGTGAGGCCACACCTGTTGAAATCCAGCAGCTCATTGGCTATCTGGGTGCCTATGCTTCCAGCATAAATCATAGTTCCAGGTGTGGTGGAGATGCCTGGTATGATTGGAAGGGACTTCTTGCCATCTTCTAACAGAAACAAAAAGTTAGACATGACAGAACAAAACAGAAAAATCTCCACTGATTTCTTCATATTCCGATGTAACCGACCTTCAGAAGTCTTGGAATTGCTCGACTGTTCAGACTTGTTTCCCGACCGACTGGTTCGACTGTGATCATGCCTTGTCATTGGATGAGAAAAAAAGATGAAGCTCTGATGTATATATGTTTATCTCAGGTACAAAGACAGTCATGAAATGCACAATCAGATTGAAGCGTATACTCACGATATGACTGTATTAGTTGACACTATGTATTCTACTTCTTTGGTCCAGGGATTTACAAAACTAAACCACTGACTTTGCAGAGTGACAAACGAGCCATATTTTGTTTTGAACTTGTAGCAGTTTGTCTCAATTTTCTCTTTACTCCGCAGCACTGTGGAGGAAAAACAGTGGGAGGACGAATTAAAGGACTTAACAGAGAAAAACAGAGCATCAATTCACCTACCACAGGCAGAGAGCAGTACAAGCTCAGGACCATCAAACAGAAAATATGAGGAAACATCAACAACAATCAGGATTTTCCAACACAGTGACCTACTTGAATAAATATATCAAGATACACGGAAATCTGGATCTGGATTGGACTAAATAATTAAAGAATGTGGCCTTCACCTCAATTAGAAGACAGATGAACACTAGGTCACTGAAAAACGAAATTTACCTTTCCGATGTCTATCAGCTAAATGTGGTAAGTCGTCTTGATGGAAGTACTCATAGCATGATGTCCCAAGCAATTCTTGGGGAAGATAACCAAGAATGGTTGTCGCTCTGCAGAAGAAAAGGAAAAAGTGTTAAAGAGCACAAAAGTTTATTAATGTTGGTATAAATGACTCAAAAACATGTACTTTATTATTTAGGAAACTGGACAACCACTCCCTAACTGAAATTCATTTCTACCTTTGATCGACAAAGGTGAATTTTCCATCCATGGCATAGCGCGTGATGAACTCTGTTGGTTTAACTCGGACTTCTCCGTTGACCTGGGGGGATGAGTGAGAGTGGACACGCCCCACCGCCACCAGGCAGCTGAAATGGGAGCTATCTTGCTTGTCTGCCTCACCCTCCCCCTCCGCTCCCAGCTGACTAGTAGGCCAGCTGCGCATATAGCCTGTACAGTGGACTGTGCAGTACTTCTGCGACTCTGTGGACGCACACAGACACAAACCACACACATCAAATAAGACACACACATAAACAACAACAAAATATAAGTAAATTTGTTGATCTGCTGTGTCATCTCCCTACCTTTCTTTTTGGAGGTGCTGGCCTGGAATTCCTTCTCCTCCACTTTGACAGAAATTTTGTTGTACTTCATGCGGCAGAAGAAAGAACGCCGTGCGCCTGAACACAGCCGTGCTGCACCAACTGGGAGGTCAGCCTGGACCTGCAGACCAGCTGGGAACATGACAGGAGTGTTAATGTGCTCTCTCTCACTCAATCACTTGCACGCACTCAGTCACTCACTCACACAAAATAACTGCTTTACTTTTAGCATCTATTAGCCGTTCACGAGGGTACAATTCAGAAGCTGACAGCTGCTCCTTCACTTTTCCCATGTCTTTGGGGTGAATGTAATCAAACAGGCTCTGTCCAATCAGCTCCGCCTGTAGGAAGAAAAAGCAGCTCATCAACCTGACCTAAACATGGTTCCCATGCTGATAAAAAGAAATGTCAAAACCATTCTGCATCTAAATTAATTAGTGCTGACAAATAACAAATTTAACGAAGTACACTACTTGTAGACTGTTTGCCCCGGAGCACACCAGATACTGTATGATCACGATCATCTGTATATCATTTCTTAAAGCTTTCTTAAAGGAAAGCACATGAGTGTCCCTTTATTCCAGTAATCCAAAATATTGAGACCCAGTGAAGGTTTAGCTGCACCAACATCATCATCAAAGCTGTTTCCAGCTGGCATCTTGAATTGCAATTTGGCAATTTTTAGCAAAACCTTTAAAAAATCTATCAAGATTTCCAGTGTGTCATCAGAAGCACTAGCATATCACTTTGCTAATGATCCACATACTAACATACACTGCCTACAACCAGTGGTTTCAATGGCTACAATTTTGTACCTTGTGCTTTAAATTAAAATGTAACTAAATGAAGCTTTAGGATTAATAGGATATTCATCTTAATGTGAATTTACATCAAGACACATTCATGTGCTTTCTAAAATGACATGTGAAAACATAATCATCAATTTGGATTTTCTGAACACATGGTTGGTGGGTTTTGCTCTCTTAATGTTAGTGCCAAGACAACACAACCCATCTGGTGTGTCCAGGGTTTTCTCATGAACAAAAATGCTGCTGATACAGTAACAAATGTAAAAGCGTTACCCGACTATAATTTAATATTTTCGTGACGGACTCCGAGACAAAAACTATTTTCCCACGATCACAGCCCACTACAAACAGGAACCCATCTGCAGCCTGCACAACAAACAAAAATAGGGGAGAACAGAAGGAGCCAGTGTGATGACATGGTCAAGACAAAAGTAAGAGGCCACTGAGTAAATTGGTTTAATAACTGTATCAAATGCAATGCAATATAGAAAATATTGTATTTGATATAGTTATTATTTTTTAACTAAATAGGACAATTACAGTTACAACCTCAGCTTTATCAGAATTGTGGGCACATAACTTGTCAGCTTTCACTGTCAATGGTATGTTTACCTTGAGGACAAGGTGTTTGAGCTCCTCATTAGGAAGGAATGACGGCTTATAGCTGGCTTCAGAAAAGGAGCTTGCTGAACCTGAAAATAGAGAAGGCCATTCCAATTTCAGATTAATACAATACATTTAGACAATGGTGTTAAATGACCAATCTTTTTCATTAAAACATGGATCTTATTTTCAGAGTTTTAAGTCATCAATCCTATCTGTGATAAGCACTCACTAAATGTACTGTTGAGAGCTAAGAATATGATCATGTCACTAAAAACTGTTGGGTTTTACCTCAAAACAAAGCGGCCTAGATAATCTGACTAAACTGTTGCTGGTTTGCTGGTTTACAAACTGTTGGATTGTCTGGCTGCTCATTTCTTTCCTAACTAACTTTCATGTATCAGTGTTTTCTTGTTTCAGTGTTCACAGTGTTTAATACTGTGCTGGAGAGTACAGTGTTTTATAAATAGATGTGATGGCTAGAACTACAAAAATAAAGTCCAAGTTGTAAGAAACCTGAATTATCTCTAAATTAACCGAATAAATCAGTGACGACAGTGACAACAAGTTATTTTTAACACTACCAGCTATCAGTTGTTACCTTTAAGTGATTTGAGGTGCTGCACAGCCATTCTGAGCACAGTGAGTTTGTCCAGCTTGCGTGACATGGGGTTACAAGTTGGGATCATGGCTGATAGTTTGTCAATGAGGTTGTTCATTTTGTCCCGTCTCCTCTTCTCAATTTGGCTGTGTGGTTCCCTGCAGAGACATGAATATAGTAGTCATTTAGAGGATTCAAAGAGGTTTCCTGTTTTGACTTTTCAAACCATCTATCAAATGTAGCATATACTCAATTTTAGAACTTCAACAATGGACATTTTAAGATGGAGTATAAAAAAAACCTAGATATGTTTCATGAATGTGGTGTCAAATAACCCACCTGAAGCATTTAATTTTGACATGCTGGTCCTCTCCATCTGACCTGCAGAGAAGAAAAACACACATTTGAAATGTACACATGCCGAGCAACAGAAAAAGAGAAGCAGCACATCCTCTCATTTGAGAAGCTGGAATCAGATTTTTTTTTTGGAAATATTTTTGCTCATATAAAATCACTGAAACCATTCATTGATTAACAAAATGGCTGCAGATTGTTTTCTGTCACTGACTTATCAATCAGCTAACTGTTCCAGCTCTACATGCAGTACCTGTTTTGGTCATCTTCCATATCTGCGTCATGGATGGAAGCAGATTTTGTATCCCTAGGGAAGAAAAATACTGACTGTTCACTAGCATCAATTTAGGTAAGTGGATTTATGAGATTTTCTTCATACACTCATACTCACTGGTTGTCCATGCTGCCCTTGCGTTTCCGGGGCATCTCCATACTCAAGGACATGCCAGCAGCTGAGGATGGGGTCATCAGGCCGGGCAGAGAGACAGAACTCCTTTGGTTTTCCTCAACCAGCACATCCTCTGAAACACATAAAACACAATGAGAGGCAACTGGTTGAACCCTGATGTCATTTGCAAGCATGTCAACATGTTCCTTTGCACTGATGCATTTCCAATCTACTCTCCCAGCAGCTCATGACAAAAGTACTACATTTAATCTATTGATTCATGCAGTCTACACGACTTTGAAACTAATATATTTCCACTGGAAACATATTTTAAGTGCATGGTCGTCACACCAGAGACCAGAGGCCTGTACTACGAAGGAAGTTTAACCTGCTCTTATTTAACTCGGGGTTATCAAGGAAAGTCGGGGTTGACAAACCCTGACTGCCTCGATCTGTGTTAAACGGTAATACGGCGGTGGTTAAGATGTCCGTAAACTGAGTCGGTGTTAACTTAATCGGAGTAAGTGCGCGTGCATAAAATGGGTGTGCACCATATCCCTCAGATGAAGAGTGCACGTTAATTCTGTCGGTTTACGAGGATTCATTCATATTTCCCATCATTAAAAAAAAATTACAAATTAAAATAACTGAAACTGAAAATGGAAAATGCAGAGCATTAAAGACACCATTTATTGGTCCACATACCTCTACCATCCACTACACTATCCTCATTTTTTATTTATTTATTTTTGATGGGGGGGGGGGCCTGACGGTCTTTAGACAACCCCCGTCCTACGGAGTCAGCCTCTCTCAGTCGTTGTGCCAATATCGATTGGTTCTTCCACCTGTGGGGCGGAGCTTAGGTAGAAGTAACACCGGTAACACAGAGTTAACCACAAACATAAACTGCTCCGAGCAGTTTAGAGACGCAGCGTAAATAACCATGGCAGCAGACCTCAGGTAAAACCTATCCACCTTTCGTAGTACAGGTTAACCGGGAAGTTACACCTGACGTCACTAAGTTACTCTTGAAGTTACCCTGATAAGCCAGTAACCTCGCTTCGTAGTACAGGCCTCTGGGTTCAAATTTGTGTCTATGTACATTAAATCCATACTTTTCATGACTATTTCACGAACTGTCATGAGAATGGGTTGGCATTTCAGACGTGATGTGATAAAGAATCAAACAGTTGAATTATCATATTGTGGGCTAGGCCAAACACCATCATTTTGTTCTTATTAGGAGCTCATAAACAGTCTTAATGAAGCACTTACTCACAGACTGTATCTGTCACACCTCTCTTTAAATATGGCCCTCTATCAGTCTACATAGCAGACTAATAAAGAAGCAACAGAGCACTCCATCTGTTAAGGCTGGCTGAGATTTGAAATGATGAGGATTAACTATTTTGCTTGATAAATGACTAGAATAATTAATCGATTAACAACTGCAACTATCGATCCACAGGACTGGTATATTTGATGATGTTTAAATGTATTAAGTGTTGACCTTTAATATTCCAACAGGGAGAAAGGTGATAGAAGAGTTGACTTGTGACTAAACGGTCAAAACTGCGAAGCAAAAAGTTAATTCTTGGTCCGGTAAGTAAATATATAGCAATCCACCCTCTTTCAAACTACTGTCTACTACTATGCACCCTTAGGACAAATCCCGATAACCTTTCTCAACCAATGACCAGCCTCATAACTAACTCATAACTGGTTGTTCTGGCGTAGCTGCTCTTGACAAGTTTCTCTGCACAACAGGTTCTGCCAGCATCGTTATTTCAGAGATTTTACGTCTAATACATTTTGGCAGATGTTCCACATTCAATTAAGGCAACGACCAAAAATGTATTTCATAACGAGTTCTATTCATCACTATTTCCCTGAGTCCAAGATGACATCTAACAAATTGCTTGTTTTGTCTCAACAACAGTCTAAAATCCAAATTTATTTACATTACTGCAATATATCATGGAGTAAAGCAAAGCACATGTATGGGTACTGACATTGGCTCTGAATTTATGCTGATAATTTGCTATAATCAAAAACTTCAGATTTCCATATTACCAAGACATAGGACAATGTTTACACAATTTGTGTCCATTTTTGATGAGAATATATGAAAAATATCTAACTAAATAGAGTGCTATCTCTGCGGGTATTTTTGCTTCCCACATGATGTCTGCAGTGGCAGTTCAGAGTGAAGAGTAACAACAGAAAGCAGAAAGGCAAAACGTGCCTGGAGCAGAAAGCAAAGAGCTAGTCCCTCGAAACAGATCATCATCCATTGTTTGGGAGCATTTTGGATTTAGGTGATAAGTGATGTTAAGCAAGAAAAAATCATATTCAAAGAGTGAATGAGACTTGTGTCTGCGCTGCAAAGTAACACAACTAACTTGTTCAACCACCTGGAAAAACACCACAAACTGTGGTGCAATGAATGCATGAAGAATAACCTTGCTGACCTCACTGAATCCACAAACTTGTCCAGCATCAACGCAGACATCCATCACGGCGATGCTGTGTAACAGTGCTCTGTTGTTTTAACTTTGGGTAAAAACTTTTGGTACAATTTTGTTTATATTTTCTTTCTAAGAGATGCACTGTAAATAGGGATCAGTCTTATTTTGATGCAAAGATTTGTATATTAGTAGGAACGTAGCACAACATGGAAGTGAAAGCAGTGTTCTGTTTATTTAAATGTTGTCCTCAGAGGTATGCGAGCATGTGTGTGGGAGAGAAACTCAAGAGAACAGCACGAGACAGACCAAACATGGCTGATATCCATGAGACCTAATTTTAGCTCCACTTCATAGATCCTGTGACCCCAATAGCCATTAAAAAGATCAGTGACAACCTGATTTTTAATCCCACTCCCCCTGTAAAGATCTGGTGGATTACAGGGTTACAGAGAAGGCAATTAGATTACTGGACAGTGCACTAAACAGACATCCCTCTGCCAGCTCCCACAATCCCTCTGTCCAGCTCACGTGTTCATTAACTTGCTCATTCACTCAATCCTTGAATGAGCATCTGCTGCACTTAAATAACCCCATGCCCTATACATCCCATTCACATTGTCACAGAGTTATAGTATTACAACAAATGATTGGTGTCTAACTAATCTCAAGTCAAGTTTCTAAGTTATATTTTCAACAATTGTGCAACAACAGCTACAAAAAACTTTACTGGAGGGACGTTTACATTTATGTAACAAAACCCTGTGCAAAACAGCAATGACCACAGATGTGCAAGGCTAGAAAAAAAGGCTGGTCAAACTAGGTCATATTACCCAGTGCCACTCATCACAATCATACACACATGGGATCTGCACAGTAAGTCCACAGTCTTTAATTGGTGCCAAGTTAATGGCATGATTTGATCACGGTCAAGTCACCATCAAACATTTATGCTACTATGACACACAGTTAACTGCATGATGATTAAACACTAATTAATGTGTTGGTGGCCAAAGAAAAACATGTTCTACAGTGAAGCAATGTGAATATGGATGAGGAGATGACTAACAATCTGTTCAGTAAGAGATACTGTTGAAAACTACTCAAATGAAAGTAGACAATGAGTTCTGTGGCATCTTGAATGGGTAAAGAAAATTAATCAACCATTTAGATAATCAATTAACCATCCAAGTGATTTCTCAAAAAAAAAGTCTGATCAGTAAAACTGTTTTTAGCAGGTGAATGGTGTTTGTTGTCTATTTAGAGGTCTGCAGGCCAGCCCGGCCGATACATTGGTGGGTCAATTTAAGCTAATTGCAGATAAATGTCCAGTAGGGGTTTGATTTTCTAGTCATGGAATGTATTTGCTGATATTGTTACAATTTCCCAGGTGTTTACTGAAAGCACTGATCTGGGGAAACACCAACACCATGCTGTGGTAAATAAAATTCACAGCACTGTATATTTACTAACAGCAACTAGACAGTGTTAATGGAACCTTTACCTTTGACAGAAACATTTCTGAGACAAACATACTGTCAAATAATTCAGCCATCTCCATACTCTTAAAACTATAAACCTGAATACAGATGTAATGACAATTACATAAGCAGAGTATTATTTACAAAAATTAGTTATTTAACTCATCTATAGTTGTTTTGAAGCTCAGTCAGTTGTTGAACTTGATCTTTGACAAACTCCTCCTCTATTGATTCAAGCTTTATTAGACAATGCCAGAAAGATAAGCAATGCAACTGGCCACTTTTGTAACACACAATCTTTCACATTATGAATTCATCACTACCACATTCTGTTTCTAAATATATTTGAGGAAATTGAGGAATAAGCAATAACTAGAATAAATTATTCTATTGTTTGACCTACATTTCATGTAACTATCTTGCAACCCCACGGAGACTACACAGATGACAGGGGCATACTTCGGTCTAAAATATGTTTCCTCATTTCTATGCAATATATAGTCTTCAAATGTTTTTGATTGAATGTGACACACTTCAAAGTAGTGGAAGGACACCCATGTTGAACCATAATGAAGGTGCTGAAGTCACAAAAAGATCCCTCTGTGCCGTCTATTATTCATTTTTACGGTCAAATAAAAATACACTCTTTACAATTCTTGCCTCCATCTCACTGTGTGAACTGTAGTCTGTCTATATTTACTTGATTTCAGTTAAAAGTAAAGGGTTGGTGAGTGTTTTTTTGACATCCAGGATGTTAAATGAAAATGGTACAGTTAACCTACAGTAATGCGTCGACCTAGCTAACATCAGATCAACGGTTTAACTGGTTCAGTCGCCGGGACGAGCGACCGTACATCCAGTTAGGCCCAAACAGCACCAATATTAATGTTTATTTTACATAATATGACACCAGATCGTTCAGAAACCACAGTCTACCAACAGTCCCAAAACTACCCACGGTGAGAAACTGTCATGTATTGTAACACCACCTCTGACGGAATTGGCCGATTTAAGACAGCTGCCTTGGTAAACAGGCCATGCTACATTTGCTAAGCTAACATTTGCTTGGTTTGGTCGCTTAGGGTTAACATTAGCCAACAGACACCACACTACAATACATAAAGATGATATTTAATAACGTTATCGCCCATGACAAGCCTAAATAAAGCCATATTCTGCACATTACGCTGGGCGATAGGACAAACAACGTCGTGCAGTGTTACATAAACGCCGGAGATGGCGAGTTTGCTCTACTGATCTACTGACCTAGTTTTGGAATAGCGCAAAGTTACGGGCAACCGGTGAAAAAAACACCGCCACACTTCTTTCGTTTGAGGTAAATTTTAACATCGTACATACGCTGGGTCGCTCGGTGTGAACATGCAAACCAGTTAGAAGCTCTAATAGTGTTTCATTTACCTGCTGGTTCGCCTCCTCCCGCTCTGTCACCGCCACCGGCCGATGCATTCCTGGCCGACATGGCTGGAGCCGGGGCCGGTGCGATGGGGCCCAGGACTCCAATGCATGGATGAGGCGGTCGACTACTCCGCGATATCGCTGTGTTTACAGGACAGGTTGTGAGAGAGCCGAGACGCAAGCCAAAAATGTTGTACTTTGTCTTTATTTCCCCTCCCTAGACGAAGAAAAACAGATTGAGAAGGCGCAGACACAGGCACAACGACAGCAGCGTGAGCTGAAATTGGGACAGTGTGGAGAACTGGGGTCAACGCGGAAGGCAGGACGCAGTCTCCTCCTGTCGGTTCAGCGGAGTCACCGCTGCAGCTTCTCCGCTCCTGTGCTCCCTTCACGTCCGTCGGAAATTATCTCCTCTGTCCAAAAGGCTTTTAAAGCACATATTCCAATCCGGTCCAACAATTACAAAATTAATTTTATCTGAGAGAGGAAATCCATCTAATTCAAGAAATATTTAATGGTCGAAAGGAAATGGTGACTTTATTGAAAAAAGGGGTGAAATTTGAGAAATAGAAAATATATTTTAAGGGAGGTATGAGTTGAACTCCAGGAGCCACTATAAAAATTTGCACAATTTCCCAGGAAATTTCCACGCTCCTTAAAGTGTATCCTTGGTGAAAGGAAAACAATCCCCAGTTGTGTTACTGAAGCTAAGAGGAGACATTGATTATGAATGAACACAACCAGAGACTCATTGCTTAAGTTGAACACCTGAGGTCAGCAGTACATGACCATTAGCATCCAGTTGAGGAGGAACAAGAGGACAGTGTCAAAGATGAGGTATTACAGAAGAAGTTCACTCTGCTGAGAGTTTGTCTGATGGCTCCACTTGCTCTTTCTCTGCTCCTGGAGCTGTTTAACTACAGTCAGCGAATCCTCTTGGTTTTCCAAGTGGACTCTCCCCTCGAATCTACTTTGGGTGAGCCTAGCCTCACTATCCCTCAGCTCACACCGTACCTCGTCTTCCTGGCAAATGAGGTAGAAGTTTATTGGAGGTTCAGCCCTCACATGAACTCATTTAGGTAGTTCCACACTGTATATTCCTTTTTCTGTTAGGCTGCTATTTACACAAAAACTACAAATCTCTCTTTTCTTTAAACTAGTAACTGTTTATATTGCCCATACAAAATGTGCCAGTTTGTGTTGAAAGTGGGTTGGTGTCTGGCTGTACCAGTTGTTGTTTAATGCAGGTCAAGACTGGACAAGAGATTAATTGGGTAAGTAGTAAGTGATGTGGTGTACATGATGCAGGTGTGACTGTAAATGTTGTTAACATCTCATGGGTGCATCACATTGATGAGATGATACACCCATGAGATGTATTGTCAGATTAGCATAGTGTCCTTATGAGGAATTTCAAGCCACCTTCATCAGGCATTATGCAGGTCACTAGACATAAACCATAGCTATTTAAGAAATTTACCATAAGTATTGACAGCATGTAGGAGTTGCATTATACATGTCACTCACCACTCACATCAGTGTAATCACTTTCCATGTCACACTCCATATCACTTTAAACCTCACTCACGGAAGTCATACCAGTCCCATCTGAACCGTTTGCTGTCCTCATCCACAGGTTGACCCCCATGTCAACCTCAACACCAACTTCAGGTGGGTTTTTTTGTGTTGTTATTGTTGTTTTCCTCACTCCACCATAATAACAAGAAATTAATGACAAATGTTTTATCACCTACAACAGCTTTACATGGCATACATTATATAGATTGCACTATACAATAAAAGATACTGCATTATCTGCCCTTTTTCATTTTTATTTTGCAAACCATTATAATATATAATTACCTTTGTACTCTTACCCCAGTACTACTCCTACCACCTTTTTTGAGCAGCTTTCAAGTTATATTTTATGCATGTGTCTCTAATTTCTAATTTACCTTACAGAATCAATTCCACATCAAAATGTATTTTTTGAGTTTATTTTTTTTTTTTTTGACTGTGGGAGGAAACCGGAGTACCCGGAGCAAACCCATGCAGTCACAGGGAGAACATGCCTGCATTCTCCATTTGTTTTTTGTTGTTGTTGTTGTTGTTGTTTTTTGGTTGTTGTTTTTTTTTGGCTGTGGGAGGAAACCGGAGTACCCGGAGGAAACCCATGCAGTCACAGGGAGAACGTGCCTGCATTCTCCATTTGTTTTTTTTGTTTTTGTTTTTTTTTTGGGGGGGGGTTTACGTAGTCTGTCTTGTTTAGAAAGGATGTTGGCCTTGTGGGAAGTTGCAGTAGGGCTCTAGCAGACTGCCACAGTCCCAGCAGTTGGCAGTCACTTTGGCAGTCAGGATAGCTGCAGGAATAAGCATACCCATGCCTATTTGCAAACCTGCTTTCAGTAGCCATTTAGCACGGTGACGCCACTGAGGTTCTGCAGAGGAAGCCTCCAACTGTTGAGGTTCTGCAGAGGAAGCCTCCAACTGTTGAGGTTCTGTAGAAGGAACCTCCAACTGCTGAGGTTCTGTAGAAGGAACCTCCAACTGTTGAGGTTCTGTAAAAGGAACCTCCAACTGTTGAGGTTCTGCAAAAGGAACCTCCAAATGTTGAGGTTCTGCTGAAGGAACCTCCAACTGTTGAGGTTCTGCAGAAGGAGTATCTTGTAGGGTCTGATCTCTGGCCTCCTCAAATATTTCCAGTTCTGTATGTTCAGCACAAGCCCTAGATTCCTCTCTGAAATTCTGTGTGCCATCCAGTATGTCCTCCTCCTGCTTCATCAACAGGTGATCCTTAAGATCACGGATTGATTGTCTCATTTCAGCTGTGAGTGTACACCACTCCTCTATGGTTTTCTGTTTAGAAGCAATTTCCTTTTTTAGCTTTGTTATTTGCTCATCTCTAATCAAGATTCGCTCCTCACCATCGTCTACTTGATACTGAAGATCTTGCACAGTAAACCTCAGGTATTTAATCTCTTCAACCTGTTTCTTTCTCAAAGACTCAAGTTGGGCCATTTCCATTATGACTACGTTATTCGCCTCAATCATAAACTCTTCCTTTTCCTGAAATTCGTGCAGTGCTGTCGTCAACTTTGTGATCTCTGCCTGTTTTTCCTCCAGCAGAGATTCCACAGGACTCAGTTTCTGTGTTATCTCATCTTTATCGCTGTGTTCTTCCTGAGCCACTTTTACTTGACACTGAAGATCACGCACTGCTGCTGTCAGATGTTCAATTTCTCTTTGATTCCTCTCGACTTCATCTGTGAGGTTTTTGTTCCTTTCATTTATGACTCTCTCATTTTCCTGGAGAGCATCAATCTCTGCCTGTTTTTTCTCTGTCTGAGATTCAAGCAGGACAAACTCAGCACTGATGGTCTTACACTGATCACTCAGAGAGTTATTACTTTCCTGCAGATCCTGCACTGTTGCCAACAGGTTTTTGTTCTCTGTCTGCAGTTTCTCTGTCAGGTGTTCATGTTCAGCCAGCTTTTGTAATAGCTCAACTTTATCACTGTCATTTTGTTGAGCCTCCTCTACTTGGTCACACACTGCTGCAACAGGAGTCTCCTGTTGGCACTTATCTTTCTGCTCCTCTGGATCCTCTTCCTGGCTTGTGTGTCTCTTGAGATCATGACATGGTGGTTTCGGACCGCTTGTGAACAAACAGTACTTCCATATCACTTGCTGATTATAAGCTATTTCCTGGTCTTTCTTTGCTATTAGCTCATCTTTATTCAAGATAAGTTGCTGAGCGTCCTCCACTTGGCACTGAAGATCGCGCACTGCTGCTCTCAGACATTCAATTTCTTCTTGATTACTCTCGCCCTCACCAGCGAGGGTCTTGTTCTTCTCATTAAATGTTTTCTCATTTTCCTGCAGAACCTGAATCGCTGTCCACAGATTTTCATTGTCGATTCTATGTCTCTCCGTGAGGGATTCAAGCTGGGTCAGCTTAGCGGTCATATTTTTTTTCTCTTCGCGCACAACCAATATATCCACCTCTAATTCTCTTTCGAGAGTATCATTTCTCTCACTTACACTTTGTGCTGTGGACAAAAGGCAGACTGACTCACGCAGTCTGGTCATCTCAGCCCCCAGCTCTGCCATGTCCAGTACCCTAGCACCCAACTTGGAATTTAGCTCCATGTGCTGCATGAGCAGTTTATGAAGGTCTTCCTGTTGTTTTTCATAGTGTATCTCCTTGACCCTCAGCTTCTTTTCCAACTCAAATTCCCTTACCTTTGATTGGAACTTAGTGTTGTTCTCATGATAGGTCCTGCAGCCATCTGCCATCTCTGAAGTGCTCGGAGAAGTGTTGAAATTTTCTTGAGACATATTTTTCTCTCTTTCTTTCACAGCCTCTCAACAGAAAACAAATATTCAGGTCTTTGTTTCAGAAAAAGAATTCGTGAAATTATGCCCAGGGTTAAAATGTTGGATGTGACGTCAATGACGTGTCAGTCATTTTAGGTTCGCCTTTGATGACGTCATCGCAGGCTAAAACGTCACAGAATGTTTACACTCAGGAGGTAGCCATGGATACGGATATGGTGGCTATGGTGCCGCCACTCAGCCTTGCAGCATTTTTTTTCCAGTGGCCACTCGCAGTAATGCAACAAAAAATCCCCTGCGACCCAAAAAGCATTTTCCCATAGGCCACCATTGTAAAAGAGACGCCTGTACAACTGCTGACAGGACACCTCCAGCTATAAACAAAGTCAATTATCACTCTTTGTATTTAATTTTCAAAATATCTGTAGGACCTTTCATAAGCCCAGAAAAAACGCAGAAAAGTAATCTTTCTCTGAGTAACGTCACGGCTGTGTGCCGGTGTTGTGTCGAGTTCCGCTCGCCTGTCGACAACTGCATGCCCATCGCGGGAACGCGCACAACACCGGTGTTCCAATTTAACTGGTCATCCCGTTAACTGATGATATTTGTTTATGTTTTCGCTTGCTGTGCTCCGAACAACATAAATGCATCTTATTCAAATTTTTTCGGAGTAAAATTAATATGTGACAGTACTTTACCGAAAGCTGCTACGAATATTTGTGGCGTTGAACTTTAACACGATTCTGTCTAAACAAACGTAAAAAATATTATTTGGTGGAAACCGAGTAGATGGTTATCGTCATGTTATCTCCTGAAATAAACAGACTAGTACTTGCACCACTGTAAAATGATAAACCACCCTGGTTCCTTGTTGAGCTTTAAGGCTGTGTCCATTCTCAGAGGACATCTCCTGCTCATCTAAGGGAACATCCACCACCACCTCCTTTAAAATCATGTCTGCCAACTTTAGCAAGAAAGAAGCTGAGGATACATGGAAGCTTAACAGATCCAGCAATGTGTTTATGTGAACCGAGGACAGATGACAGTCGCTTACTATACACAGTAACGCCACATGAAAGTCTGCTGTGTTGATATGGGTGAGCGATGCTTCCTCCTCAGTCACAAGCTGTGTGTTTGGTTTTGTAAGGACAATAGCTGTCCACTTTTTTGGCAAAAAACAAAAGTACTTTCCTTTGAGGTCACCACGCTTGTGTATCCTTCATAACACCGGGGTTTTACCAGGCATTATAAGACAGTCGTTTGTTTTTCGATGCTCGCTATTAAGTAAGCAGCGACTGTTAAACAGCTGACAGGTTGACCAAGATTTATACATTGAAGGTACGGCAGCTGGTAGGCAGACCGGTGGCCTAACGGGGAAGACGCCTGGTTGTGTTTGATATATAACTAAAGTTTATTGTTTTGAATCCCGTTGTGGGACTCGCTAAACATTTATCTTTTTTTTTTCTCAGCATGTTGTTGACTGCAGGTGATGTTGAAACGGACATGCATTTTAACTGGTGATGTATATGCGTTTTTCGGCGAGGTCTTCAATATCTCGTCACACTTGACAAGCGCATGCAGGCTCTTCTTCCTGAAAATGACGAATCTGCGACCGACAACATGTTAGCGACATCTGGAGCACAACGAGCGAAAACGTAAACAAATGTCATCAGTTAACAGGATCACAAGTTAAAAACTGGAACACCGGCACTCTACGCGCGGTCATGTGGTGTCTGATGAGTAAAATTAAAGGTAAAACTGAATAAATGACTCAAAGCCGCACACAGTACGATATTTAGATTTTGTGGTTTAATGTTTAAAGTGTTTAATTACATTGTAGGTGGTTTTTCATAACTCAACAGTCTTCAACAGTCTTCTTAAGGGTATTTTAAATTTGTAAGTCATTTACCTTATATGACAGTTTATGTGATCTGTGCAGTGTCTTATCTTTTTATATACAGTTAGGAAAAAAATCATATCATATCATATGATGATATCATGATATGATTTTGATGATTTTTATTTTTCACACTGGTCAATATCAATCTATATCTCGATATAAATCAAATCACTATTTCTGCTGAATTCCACCATAAGGTAACTTTTAGGGCTGCCTCCTGAATGGCTATTTTATGCATCAGTTGGGAAGACCCTGATTCAACTCACAGAATGTCATTGGACGAGTTGTTACACTTTTTTTTAGCTGCCTCACAGTTCACACACACAGCACTGTAGGAGCAACAGAGCAACAGGCTGTAAACTTTACAATCAGATCTTGTCTTAAAATGACCCAACCACAAAACTAACTGTGTGTGGAGTTAGATACTTGTATGGAAGGGTAGAACTGTGGGATATCGGAAAACAGTTCGGACTAGTGATAGACCGATATGGTTTTTTCAGGGCCAATACCAATACCGATTATCAGTAGTCAAGGAGGCTGATAACCGATATTTGGAGCCGATATTCACTTGCAGTAAAAGTGAAAATATTGGCGTCAATTTTTTTAATAATACAAACTCCAACAATAAACTTTGTTTAAATGCCTTTAAACATATGTTTATTAAACAGTTTTTCAGATTTGCAACATGTTAAAGGTTTTTTTTTCTCAGACAAAAACAAAAAGTGCAGGGAGCTCTCAGGCTCAGCAGCATGTCTTATAAAGTTAAATGAAAACTTAAACAAAAAATAGCTCCCTAAAGTTTTCTACAGTAAATAAAGTTTTCCAAAATTTCAAAATAACTGAAATGTTATTTTATCTTTCACGGCCGATAATCGGTCTATCCCTAGTTCGGACACCCAAAGCTGGACTTTATCCCACCCGAGATACAGCGGACCACTGAGGCCTTTGCCCCCCTGTGGCCTGGGAGACAGAGGAGACACCGTAAAGCTGGGCAAGAGGAGCAGGCTGCATGCTAGGCTACATGCTAACCCACACAGACTGGTGCTTCCCAGTCTCTTCCTTGCAAATGCCAGGTCTCTTACTAACAAGCTAGATGAGATTCGTCTGAGGATCGTCTCACGCAGGATGGACAGCTGTGTGACGATTGTTACTAAGACCTGGCTGGATATTAACATCCCAGACTCAGCGGTAGAGCTAGAGGGGCGCTCTTTGTTCCGGGCAGACAGGTCTGCATGTAAAGGTGGAGGTTTGGCGCTGTATATTCATAACTTCCGGTGTACAGCTATGAACACTATTGGAACTTATTGCTCCGCTGATGGAATATCTGGCAGTGAAATGCAGATCGTACAAAATGGTTCTGCCCCATCGTGATCGTGGCTGCTTACGTTCCACTGCGGGCTAATGCTAAATTAGCACAGGAGGAGCTGTACTGCCTGATCAGCAGGCAGATGAACACCAATCCAGAGACGGCTGTGATTATGGCTGGGGACTTTACTAATGTGGAACAAAAAGCAGCATTTCCCAAATTTCATAGATTCATAACCTTTCCAACCAGAGACAGTAGCATTCTGGATCAGGTTTACTGCAACATCCTGGGAGCATACAAGGCTGTAGCAGCTCCACACCTGGGCATGTCACATCACATCTCTGTGGAGCTGATCCCAGCCTACAAACCTCTGATCTACAGGACAAAACCAACCACCAGAACAATACAGACATGGACTGAGGAGGCTTCTTCAGCATTACAGGACTGTTTTGAGCACACAGACTGTGGAGTGTTCAAAGAGGGCACAGATCTCAAGGGATATACGTCATCAGTCCTGTCCTATTTACAGTTCTGCACTGATGCTGTTCTACCCACAAAGACCATCAGGATTTTTCCAAATCAGAAACCGTGGATGGATGGCACAGTGAAGTCCCAGCTTAAAGCTCGGGATGCTGCCTACAGGTCAGGTGATAGGCTGGCTTATAGCACAGCCTGGAAAGAACTGAAAAAGGGCATCCAGCTGGCAAAACTCAGGTACAAACAGCGCATTGAGGAGCACTTTGATAACAACAACCCACAAAATATGTGAAGAGGCATCAGGTCAGCCACGATCCCACTCTGCCTGACACCTTGAATAGCTTCTTTGCACACTTTGACACACCCAGCAGCAGAGAGACTGTGCATCCTCCCCAGCTGGAGGAGCAACATCAGCTTCTCGTCCTGCAGCTACACCAAGTGAGTTCCACCCTGAGGAAGATCACAACACCAGCAGAGCTGCAGGACCAGATAAGGTGTTGGGCCGGACTCTTAAACTATGTGATGACTAAGGGGCAGGAGTTTTTTTGGACATTTTCAACCTGTCCCTGCAGCTTGCTGTGGTCCCTGTCTGCCTCAAGTCCTCCATTATTGTGCCTGTGCCTAAAAAAACAGCCGTCACTTGGCTCAAAGATTACTGCCCTGTCACTGACTCTGGTAATCATGAAATGCTTTGAGAGGATACTCCTAAAGCACATCAGGGACGTCATCCTTGCTGGACAATATGCAAATTAGATGAGTAAATTTATTCCCATCATAAACTTTGGGTCATATTCATATTCTCATTTACAGTACACCTTTATCTCTAACAACTTCCAAGCTACAGCCTTTTGAATTATTGATATCAAAATTTAATATTTTCTTAAAATAACCGCAGCGTCTAAAGGGTTAAGAGTAGGCTTAAAAGTTTCCTTTTTGATAAGGATTATAGTTAGGGCTGGCTCAGGCTCGCTTGATCCCTTAGTTATGCTGCTATAGGCCTAAACCGCTGGGGGATTTGTCATGATGCATGATGCTCATGGTTCTGCTCAAGGTTTCTGCCTCTTAAAAGGACGTTTTTCCTTGCCACTGTCGCCTAGTGCTTGCTCATGGTGGGATCTGTTGGGTCTCTCTTTGTAATTATAATAATCTAAAGAGTACGGTCTAGACCTGCTCTATGTGAAAAGTGCCTTGAGATGGCTTGTGCAGCTCGTGTTTCTCCTGCGTTCTGTGCTGTGTGTGTCAATCTAACTTGACGTGTCTCTAACTCTGTTCCAGTCACATGATTGATTCAGCGCGGCAGTATTCTCATCATCATTGGCTTTTCATATTTTCTGTCAGAACACAGGTGGAATGAGTTGTCTATCCAGGAGAGGTTGTATCGCGATATATATCGATATAGAGAGAGAGAGAGAGATAGATAGATAGATAAATGTACTTTATTGATCCCGTGAGAGAAATTCTTGTGTTACAGCAGCAGAGACAGCAACAATAGGTAACAACAAACATTATGAAAAAAAGTAAGGACTATAAATACATATATAAAATATATACAGGAAAATAATTTAAGTTGCAATATAGTTACGTGCAATATTTTCATCTAAGAATGGATGTGCAAAAACTGGCAGTGAAGTATATAGGAAATATGTACCATATTACAACATATGCTACTGTTAGTGAATGAGGTGAACAGATAGTCTCAGTATTTTCAAACCGTGTACAGGTGGCAGTGTTAATCTGACCTCATCTCTTACTGTGCCTCCACTACTGTCCAGGCGAGAGTGGGCACGCAGCAGCAGATAGATGACAGCATTATCCACACCCACATGAGGCTGATAAGCAAACTGGTGAAACGCGTGAAGTGAGGGCGATCGGCCTGAAGTCATTGAGGCCAGGCTTTCTTAGGTACCGGTACTAAACAGGATGTTTTCCATAGCACTGGTACCCTTTCTTGCAGCAGACTCAGGTTGAAGATGTGTTGCAGGGTAGTAGACAGCTGGGTAGCACAGGACTTCAGGACCCTGGGGCTGATGTCGTCAGGTCCCGCAGCCTTGCTCTGGTGGAGTTTTACAAACTGTCTTCTAACCTGTTTCCCTGTCACCAGTCACCTGAACCTGTTGAAAAACACATTCAGCTCATTGGCTCTGCCCAGGCTGCCCTCCCGCTGACGGTCTTTGATGCTGAAGCCTGTGATCTGCTTCATGTCCTTCCACACCTCCCTGATGTTGCTCTGCCGAAGTCTATTCTCCAGCTTCTGTCTGTAAAAGTCTTTACACTCCCTCAGTCTCACCTTCAGTTCACGCTGTATCCCGTTCAGTTCATCATATTGTTTTATCGTCCAGCCCTAGGGGCAATAAAGCTGCTGTAACTATGCTCATTAGGTTGGCTATAACAAATGACATATGGCTCATGTCCAGTTTGTCAGAAGACAGTCACAAATAAATAAAGAGTTTCACATTCAGATTTTGTGCACAAATTTTTATTTTTACTAATATTAAATACAATTTCCTATTTAATAGTGTCTTAAATAACTACATGGAGGAATAATATTTAATTCATTTATCCTGAATGTAGCTGTGGAAAACAGTGAACAAATAGAAGTGTAAGTAATATGGGAAATTAAGCATAACTATAGCACTGGACATATGAAGATGCCATATGAACATGCCTGTCAATATAAAAAGTTAAATTATTTGTAAAGTCTTAGTAATAAGTTCATCTGCCAAGTCATAGTTACATGTCACATACAGGATCCCTTTCTCATTTAAAAAAAATGTCCAAAACACAGCTTAAACTCCAAAGACAAATTACTGCTTAACATGAATTCAACATTACCGTTTAATACTATTTTACTTTTTGAAACATTATCTTTTTTTTTTTTTCTCAGCATGTGTAGCAAAATGTGAACGAATCAGTCCCTACCTGGGGGTGATGCCCCCGACAACATAGCTCCCAGGTTCACAGGGGCACCCAAACCCCTCCAACATAAGATTGGGACTGCAGCTTCAGCAGTCTCAGGAGCAAAAACTCAAGTGTGGGAGGAGTTTGGGGAAGCCATGGAGAAGGACTTTTTGTTGGCCTCAGGGAAGTTCTAGCAAACAATGTGATGGCTCAGGAAGGAAAAGTGGGGCCTGGCTCAGGCTGTGTTCAGCTGGAGAGGGGAACTGCTGACCAAGACTGGGGATATCGTTGGGTGTTGGAAAGAGCACTTTAAGAAACTCCAGAACCCAGCCAATACGTCCTCCGTGGAGGAGGCGGAGTCTGATGACTCAGGGGAAGCTTCACCTTGTCACCTTCACCTTATCCTTGACAGAGGTTGCTGAGGTAGTCAAGAAGCTGCCCCGCAGCAAAGCGCCAGGTATGGATGAGATTCACCCTGAAATGCTGGACATTGTGGGGCTTGGTTCACGTGCCTCCTCAGTGTCACGTGTAAGTCAGGGACCGTAACTGTGGAGTGGCAGACCAGGGTGATGGTCCCCATTTTTAAAAAAGAGGGCCGGAGGGTATGCTCCCTTTCCCTGGGAAAGTTTACTCCAGGGTGCTGGAATGAGGCTCCACCCGAACCTTGGATTCAGGAGGAGCATGTTGTGGAGATGTTATGACACTACAGTTTTTAATGTTAAAAAGCTCCTGTAGTTAAAATAGATGACAAATGTTTTGTCACCTACCTCATTTGTACCGTATTTTCTCATGTCTGCTCTGTTTCATCTTTATTTTGCCAACCACTACAATATATCATTACCTTTTTACTCTTTTCTAAACCGTTCTTACCACTCCCACCTTTTTGAGCAGTTTTAAATCATATTTTACATGCGTGTCTAATTTCAAATTTACCTTACAGAATCAATTCCACTTCAAAATTTATTTTTATTATTATTTTTTTTATTGATTTATTTTTTTTCAGAATGTGTACCATTCAATGGGCAAGTTGAGGGTTTGTCTATATGTCATCGCAGGGCTGACATATAGAGACAAACCAATTAAGCTTACCTACATTTGTGGGAAGAAACCGGAGCACCCGGAGGAAGACCATGCCAGTGTGTTTTGGTGTTGGTGTAGGTCCACGTAGTCTGTTTTGTTTAAAAGGGATGATGTACTTGTTGGATGTTGCAGTAGGGCTCTAGCAGGTGGTAGACACATTGCCAGTAGTTAGGATCTGTACAGCAGTTGGCAGTCACTTTGGCAGTCAGGATAGCTGCAGGAATAAGGACACCCACAGTGCTAATGCCTATATGCAAACCTGCTTTCAGTAGCCATTTAGCACAGCAGTGCCACTGAGGTTTTGTAGAAGGAACCTCCAACTGTTGAGGTTCTGCAGAAGGAGTATCTTGTAGGGTCTGATCTCTGGCCTCCTCAAATATTTCCAGTTCTGTATGTTCAGCACAAGCCCTAGATTCCTCTCTGAAATTCTGTGTGCCATCCAGTATGTCCTCCTCCTGCTTCATCGCCAGCTGATCCTTAAGATCACGGATTGATTGTCTCATTTCAGCTGTGAGTGTACACCACTCCTCTATGGTTTCCTGTTTATAACCAATTTCCATGTTTAGTTTTGTTATTTGCTCATCTTTAGTCAAGATTTGCTGCTCAGCATCCTCTACTTGATACTGAAGATCTTGCACAGTTTCCTTCAGGTTTTTAATCTCCTCAATCTTTTTTTTTCTCAAAGACTCAAGTTGGGCCAGATCAGCTGTAACTATGTCATTCTGCTCATTCAGAAACTCTTCCTTTTCCTGAAGATCATGCAGCGCTGTCCTTAACTTTGTGATCTCTGCCTGTTTTTCCTCCAGCAGAGATTCCACATGACTCAGTTTCTGTGTTATCTCATCTTTATCGCTGTGTTCTTCCTGAGCCACTTTTACTTGACACTGAAGATCACGCACTGCTGCTGTCAGATGTTCAATTTCTCTTTGATTCCTCTCGACTTCATCTGTGAGGTTTTTGTTCCTTTCATTTATGACTCTCTCATTTTCCTGGAGAGCGTCAATCTCTGCCCACAGGTTTTCATTCTCTGCCTGCTTTTTCTCTGTCTGAGATTCAAGCAGGACAAACTCAGCACTGATGGTCTTACACTGATCACTCAGAGAGTTATTACTTTCCTGCAGATCCTGCACTGTTGCCAACAGGTTTTTGTTCTGCAGCTTTCTCTGTCAGGTGTTCACGCTCAGCCAGCTTGTGTAATAGCTCAACTTTATCACTGTCATTTTGTTTCTCCTCTACTTGGTCACACACTGCTGCAGCAGCAGTCTCCTCTAGGCTTTCATCTCTCTGCTCCTCTGGATCCTCTTCCTGCCTTGTGTGGTTTTTAAGACCATGAAGTGATGGTTTTGTATTGTCTGTGACCGTACAATACTTCTCTATCACTTGCTGATTATAAGCTATTTCCTGGTCTTTCTTTGCTATTAGCTCATCTTTATTTAAGATAAGTTGCTGAGCATCTTCCACTTGGCACTGAAGATCATGCACTGCTGTTCTCAGACGTTCAATCTCTCCTTCTTTTCCCTCTCTCAGATTTTCAAGGTGGGCCACCTTATCAGTGAGGTTTTTGTTCTTCTCATTCATGATTTTCTCATTTTCCTGCAGAACATCAATCTCTGACCGCAGGTTTTCATTCTCAATTCTGTGTTTCTCTGTCAGGGATCGAAGCCGGTTCAGCCCAGCACTCTTTCTTTTTTCCTCCTAGCTCAGAGCCAATATGTCCTCCTCTAATTCTCTTATGTAAGTTTCATTTTTCTCCCTTACACTTTTTTCTAGGGACAAAAGGTTTGAGACCTGGGCTAGTTCTTCCTTAAGAACTGGGATTTCACAGACTGACTCCCACAGTCTGGCTATCTCAGTCCTCTGCTCCTGTTCCTTAACCTCCAACTTGGAGTTTAGCTCCCTCCACTGGCCAAGCAGTTTATAAAGGTCTTTCCCCTGTTTTTTGTAGGCACTCATCTCTGTCCTCAGCACCCGTACCTCTAAATCAAGCGCCCTTGAATGGTCCATAATGTTGTTCTCATAAACTGTTCGTCGAAGCTCATCTGGCCTGAGTATTTCTGGCTCCTCTGTCACAAACAGGTAACGTGATTCCTCTGTAATCTCTGAAAAACTGCGAGAAATGTTAAACCGATCTTGGGCCATTTTTTTTGTTTACGATAAATCGTATTCGCAGCTTCACAAAAGACAGAAATATTGGGTTAGTTGTTTCAATGGTTAAACAGATGAGTTACGCTATCAGTTACGTTTTCATCCGCGCCTCTCGCGTGTACACTTTTAGTGTGACGCAATGTGATGACGTCATCATCAAAGGGTCGTTTTCAAGAGTTGCGCGCATGACTTTACGTGTCGTTGTCAGGGATGCATTAGGTGTATTCGACTCTGAAGACACGCAGAACGTGTTGTACGTTTTTATTCTAAGTACTTCTCCAAAAGCTGATCTAATTTATTTGATCGCCTTCTTCTGACAGCTCATGTTTTACGTATGTGCACCAACACTATAGTTTTAATCGCCAGATAGAAGCTGGTCATCAGTTTAGTTCAGGAGTTTGTGACCGCAAGTAAAATCCTTGTAGGTTATATTTTTTAGCTTTCATATTTCCCCTCTTTTCTCTCTCCTGGTAATGTTTTTTATTCTCAGAGAAATGAAAAAAAAAGTGATCTCCTCAAAAGTGTTGCTGAGTTAAATAAATTTGATGAATTGCAAGAACAGCTGGTAAAAGTCCAATTCCATCGCTCTGCCTTGAATGTATCCGATTTGACTGCAGTTGTCCACCCCCGGAGGACCCCAGATGGAAGTCTGACCTGACAGTCAATGAAATGCTGTATTTTGGCTACATGGTCCTATCAGCTCTAAGTATGTATTTCGTTGCTTTTGGTGTTCCTTCTTAAGAACAATGCAGAGAACAGCAGTTTCTGGTCATATCCCAAGCCAATTCACTTTTCTCTTTCTTTTCATTTATGTTTTGAAAAGTTTCTTGCAAATAAATGACATTAAATCAACATCAAGAAACCTGAATTTTATGTACATTTATACATACTATACAGATTATTATATTTATACTTTTTTTTTGTTGCAGTAAGGAAATTACAACACTGTCTAAGCCTTCCACAGGAGAATGGAGGAGATGATTGAAGTAAGTGTACAAAACATTTAAATAGACATAAAGATGAATAAAGGACAGATTAAAAAAATATCTTTATATGCACTCCTTTATTGCAAATATTTCCTCGACATATGCAATGTTCTCCTTAAACACTTATGATAAGTTTTCATACAACTTAATGTGACCCATCCACCTTTCACATCGGTTCATTATTGTTTTTTTGTCATTGTTGTTTTTTATTTTTTTATTTACCACTCTAAACATATTTAGTGACTTCTGAGGAAGAGATCTACAACTACAGAGGTGCAACTATAAAATCCTTATAATTTCTTACATCAGTTTTACTTCCACAGTAAGGACTGTAGTGGATAGATGCACCATCACATCATGAACTCATGTCACCTTCTCATTCCAAACACTAGATGGCAGACATGATTTATTTAGAAATAAAAAGACTTACTGATATTTCTGTTCATATACTTCTTGGTTTCATGTTCAGATATTACCCTCAGAGGTGATTATACATCACAAGTCCATAAATACTTTAAAGCAACTGCTAAGTTCAACATTTGTGTTACTGTTGATTATGTCTGTAATTTCATTAGAAGGAATTATTAGAGTTGAGTCAAACAGAAACAAGAAGACTGCCAAATAGCACATACAGGGTATTTATATATTTAGAGTCATGTCTGAAAGTGTACATTTGTTTTCCAAAGACTAATAGTGTTTAATGTACCGCCAAACAACCCAAAGTCACCTCATCAAAAAAGCAAGAAGCATTCTCAATCACACAAGAACACACATCTTATTTTCATGCTATACAGGCAGCTCTGCTCATGTTTCACGTAATGAAGTTTTTGTATTTCTGGTACAAAGAACCTTATTTATTGAAAGAGCGTCCACTGGGGACCAAGAGTTGATTTGTGGAGTGCATAAAGAGCTGGAGCACTGACAGCACCATGAGCAGTCACTGTGCTACAGCCCATTGCTAAAACAGTCTCTTAGGGCTCAGGCCCACATCATCCAGTCTACTGTTTAAATTTTAAAATCTCAATTTCTATGTTTTTTTTAATGCTGCATATTTAATGATTTGCAAGGAAGGAAATTCACTCTGGAAAATTATGAGTTCCCTTGTGCTGGCAAAATAAGCATTTCAGAGAAGCGCTCAACGGTGTGAAATGGTTAGTGATATGGCATCCAAGAACTATACATCTTTATGGCAGCAGTTATGATTTCCTTTACTCCTTCACACATGCATAAAATTTGAAAAGCCAACATGGAAAAGCTGGCAGAGAATCTAAAGGAGTGTAAACCTGGAGCTTGATGGCCCTGTCTTAGATTTCACCCGCTCACATTTTACACCACAGCAGCCCAGCTTCTCCTGTCTCTCCTCAATGCAACTTGTCAAGCTCATGCATATTTAATTGTTCGTCCACTGGGCTGCTATCAGATGAACCTAACTAGGAGAAGGGGTGGTGCTAGGGAGACAATGATGATGATGACGATGAAGAGGATGATGATGATGATGATGATGATGTGTAAGGCAAGGGGCTGGGTTTTGGAAAACCAGCTACACCTGCCCCTCCTCACCGGGAATGGAGGAGTCATGAGATGGAGAGGAGATCGGAGCGGATCACTCAGTTCAGCTGCAGACAAAGAGGGCTCACAACGCCTAGAGACTAAAAACTGGATTCTATACTTTCATTTGCTCCCTTCCTTATTTATCAGTCTTGGATGGATTTTCTAGAGATTAAACAAGTTCCAGAGGCTGTGACTGAATGGTACTTTGGACGGAGGAATACTTCAACATCATCCCCCCTCCAGCTCTTCTCTGAATCATCTCTGAAAAGCGGAAAAGAAACTCCTTGTTACCTCTGAGAGACCTTTGGCACCACTGAAAGGTGGAGCCAACCACCGGTGCCACAAACTCTGGGAGGATGAAGAATAGCTTCTAGTGTGTGTGTGTGTGTGTGTTGTTTTTTATTTTTATTTTTTTTAATTTTTTTTGTCTTTTCTCAGAACAAAGTGTGCGAGTGAGGTGTCAAGACGCTGTTTTGAGATAAAGGTGGAGAGAAAACTTAGAAAAGAAAAATGCCTTTTGGGTTAGCAGGTTTGAAAGAGCAGGTGCTTAAACCTGGGAAGGAGGAAGTGAAGAACACTGTGGGGGACTCTCTGGGAAAACTGCAAAGGTGAGGTTTGTATGTAGAGTGGTTTGTAAAGAGACAGTGTGTATGCAGGGTATTTTATCCACACTTTAGAAATAGCTATTGTTGGACTGTATGTAATAAGCTCAGTCGTTTCACTCATTGTCCATATATTGTATTCAAGATGGAGATTTTTTTTGAAACAAGATTGCTCATCTAAGACAGCTGAAATATCCACTGTCAGAGAGTCTGGAGCGAGCACATTAAGCCCAACGTGTTCTCCAAGATCCTGATGATAAATAAATATTTGATTCTTGTGCTTACCAGGCAATGCCAGTGATGTAATCACAAATTTTATTTTAAGACGGTAATACATATTTCATATCTGATACATATTTCACGGAGGGATGTGTGTGTGGTGGTGGGAGTCTGCACATATAAGGGTGATTGTTATCATTTTAAGAGATAAAGCACTAAGTAGACAATTTCCTGGAAAATGAGTTTGTGTGTGTATCATTAAAGTGTTGGACTTCTTTCATGTATAATTCATGTAGAATAATAATGGAATGAAGTGATGTTATGAAAAGTGGAACATGGGAAAAAATGTAGTCTTTTGCTTAGTCGATATAATACTATTACTAACAATAATCATCATCATCATCACCATTATTATTGATATTATTATGAGACATCATTTTAGATTTTTTGAAAATAGCCGCAAAACGTTTTTTTTCTTCTAGACACTCTTTCAATAAATTATTTTTTATTCAGCGCAAAAGATTATAGAAGTGATTTTACTGGGTCAGAACATGGGACAGAATTTATTTAGTAACCCATCAATCCAAATATCAGGCAGGTGAAACAATCTGAAACAATCTTATCCAAGAAAAAAATCAGTTGAACATCAGTTTGTTCATTAATTTCTTTGCAAAAATGTATGTGACAGTTTTCATCTTGCAGTTTATACATATATGAAGTTTATAGCTTTACCCTGATCAGAACCAAACATAACACAGACATGGCTGAAAAACAAGGTCTTACTCATGAAAGGCTGCGCCATTTTGGACTTGGAAAAAAAAAAGTCCAGATGTTTCAGCCATTTTTGGTTAATGCACCAATGGATAACACTTTTTGATACCTGAGCACATGAAGTTAATCATCACACAGTAACTCTGAGCAACACTTTGCTGTCATATTATGCGTTTTTAGGAATTTATGGTTATTATACCCTTTCTTTGAGAATGACTATGATGTGTGTTATTTCTGAGAAGATTTTTTTCACCCCTTTAAGTACACCAAAGTTTCGACTTGTGTCCAGGTCTACTATCAGACTATCAGACTATATTTCTGACTCATTATACTTTTAACCGAGAAAGATTTGAAGCAGAATTTTGATATTCTTGTGTTACATGAATTTACGGAGTAGCATATTCCACGTTATATATCATGACAAGACAAAGCAGTTGACACGACTGTAAAGACACTAGTAGTTCATCAAACATTGGGGTTTAAAAACAGAGAATTTCATGCTTGAAAACAAAAAATGGATCCTAGTTTCCTGTCAATGTGTGTCTTACACAGCAGTTCACAGGAGCAGGGAGACCGTGAAAGAGATTAATTCTGGGTTGTGGAACAGGTGCATTGAGTGATGCACCTGAGAGCAACCTGATAATAGCAGTGCTGTGACCTTTTTAGTTGTGTGTCTCGGCTTCAACCTCCTGCTCTCTACGAGAGGGAGAGCAGAGAGACTTGTGTTACTGTGCTGCTTTGTTGCCACATTTTGATGAAGTCACAGACAAAATGGTTAGGATAGGACATTGACATGCGAATATTGCACAAAACCACATTCTATATGTACTTGTATGACTTACAGACGAATTCTGGTTAAAATATCACAGAATTTAGGCACATGGGATAGTGAAAGTAGAATATAGATAAAGATAAGCATTTTTACTTCTGGCTGAACAGATATGAACTGACTGTTTTCCTGCTATTTGCTCCTTAGGAAAATAGATGGTAGCAATGTAGAAGAAGAGGACAACATTGAACTAACTGAGGATGGGCGTCCGGTGGCATCAGCGCCACGTCCTGCCCCGCTGCTAGACTGCAGCTGTGGTGGTCTCCCTAAACGCTACATCATCGCCATCCTTAGCGGACTGGGCTTCTGCATCTCCTTTGGCATTCGTTGCAATCTTGGTGTGGCCATTGTGGAAATGGTCAACAACAACACTGTCTATATCAACGGTACTCCAGTGCTTCAGGTAGCTAGAGCAATTGAACAGAACCCCTGAATTATTGTCTTTTTAAGACTGTGTAATGTGCATGTCTTTTCTCGTGGCTTGATATACCCTCAGAAAATGGTCATAACCCAATACTATAAAGTCTTATGGGGATGTATTTGGGACACTGGCAGATAGAATACACTAAATGCAGAGCTAAACTATTAGGTTAAGGTAAATAATAGAACTTAGTTTAATGTTGACAAGTGAATTAAAGTCCATAAGCAAGTGGTCATACCAGACCAAATACACTTGTAATGGCAAAAATCTTGGGTGTTGAATTGAGCAGCAGTGCATTTTAGCACTTCTGACTTCAACTTTGCATTTTTTTTTCTCCCCCTTTTCCAGAAAGCTCAGTTTAACTGGGACCCAGAGACGGTGGGACTGATTCACGGCTCCTTCTTCTGGGGCTATATTGTCACTCAAATTCCTGGTGGTTTCATCTCCAACAAGCTCTCTGCCAACAGGTCACATACACTTAACAACTTCACGACTGTTCATAGTTTCACTGTAACACATCAAAACCAACTGAAGATTTCTGGGTTTCAAACTTGTCAGTTTGAAAAAATAAGTAATTTGATGATGACGATTGAATTTGATTGGTGTGGGTGGTATTTTTCACTTCTGTCTGGCAGTTCATTGACCAAAGGATTAGTCAGTACTGAAAATAATTGTTGGCTGTAGCCCCAGACACAGTGTGGTGAAAACTGGTGCTGTTGATAATGAGACAGAAACTGTTAGATGTTACATGCATGCATGTGTGACAGATGATGTCTTTTGTCTTTTGTTGACTCTTTCCCCCAAGGATTAGCCTCAGTCATGGTTGCTGCAGCCCTGACCATGTATGTTAAGGAAGGATCACAGGAAGAACTAGAAAGAGGTTAAAGGTTTGAGGTGGAGCACCTCCTCAGCCTATGCAGTTAAAGGGTTAAAGCTGTACGGTGTGGTGAGCGGTGCTGATGGAGCAGATAGCAGTCCTGTAATAAAAGCTTCACAGGAAAAGAGGACACGCCACTGACAGAGTTAATAATGAAAGATCCTGCCTCTGATTTCTCTCTGAAACACCAGCCACTGGAATATTACAAGTGTCACTTACACACTGTTTTGGAAAAAGAGAAGGAAGGGGGGGATGAGGTGAGAGAGAAAGGAGAAGGGAGCTAAGTGGCACCGTGGTGATGAGGCAGAAACTTGTGGATTGAAAGGGATGTCTTTATCTCAGTCCATGAAAGGCAGAGGCGTGAGATCTGTCTCATTATAAGGCTGACTGAGATGCTTTGATATTTGAAGATATACTGGCTGCCAATATTAGACATCTACAGTAACTTTCAGACGCTGGGTAGCATGTGTTTGTTGTGTTTTTACCTGTTACAGACAAAATCACAATATACAACAGTCAAGGCATTAAGCATTATTGCAGGAGTCCATAATTTCTCAATAACTTCCTAATAATTTTCCTGGAATTAACTAGATAATGTGGTCCTAATAAGTGAATGTTTAATTGTATGACTGCTTGAGGGATAAAGTTCCCATTTTTGGATGTTTAGCTGACTCTAGGGTACACTGAAATGAATTCATATTAATTCATTGAACCAATTCAACACTGTCTCTGTTTTCTATCTAATGATTGCATTATCTGCTCCAGGAAAAGGCCTTAAAAGAATAGTTCATTGTTTTGGGGAAACCGCTTAAGTTAGATGAGATTGATAACTCTCTCATATGTGCAGGGTAAATATGTACCTGAAACCAGCGAGCCATTAGTTTGCTAGCTTAGCATAAAGACTGATAGACTGTCCAAAACTAATGTAATCCACCTACCAGCACATCTAGCTGTTAAAGTTCACAAATTCACTCAGTTCACTAATAGTAGAAAGTGTAGAAATGGTCATCTTGGGTTTATGTGGGGGTTACAACAAATTGTCTTTTTGACATTTTTACACTACTGCCTCTTCCCTGTCTTTATTCTTAGTTAAGCTTGTTGCCTGCAAACTGTTGTGAATAAGAATATTTTCCAAAATATTCCAAGTGATACCATAGATATATATGTGTTTTTGTGTGATTCTGATGCTACCCCCTTTTCTCTTTTGCATAAAATGATGACATTTCACCTTTTCTATAGGGTGTTTGGAGCTGCTATTTTCCTGACGTCAGTGCTGAATATGTTCATCCCATCAGCAGCAAGGGTCCACTACGGTTGTGTCATGTTTGTTCGCATCCTGCAGGGCTTAGTGGAGGTAAGTAGAAAAACGTTGGAGGCAATTCCTGAAATGAAATGCAATAACTGAAAATCAAGACTGGTTCACTTAACACAATAGTTCAACATTTTGGAACATATGTATATTTGTTTTTGCGCTGAGAAAGGGCTCATAGCACTCCCATGTCTTTATAATAAATATGAGGCTATTGCCAATAGCTGATTAGCTTAGTTTACATTTGCTTTAAGACTAACAACAGCTAGCCTGTCTCTGTCCAAAGGTCAGAAAATCTGCCCAGCATCACCTCTAGAACATATCATCTCCCACTTGTTTAAGCTGTATAAAAACTGAATAAAATCAAGTTTTGGTTTTATGTTTTTAAATATGTGGGACTTTTTCACTGCTCAATAGTTTTTATTTATCGCACAGATATGAAACAGGCATCAATCTTTTCATTTAACCCTCCTGTTGTGTTCATCCCCCGCACCTTACTTTAGTGTTCCCGGTCAAATTTGACCGGTCTGTTTTAACTGCTCTTAAATTAACACAAAAACCATTAATCACCACCAAATATTTATTTAACACTCTTTAGCTGTGAACAATGTCTCAGAGTAGTGGTTAACATGAATAACTGCAGTGAAATTACAAATAGGCACTGAAAATGTATTCCAAAATGAAAATGTAATATAAAAAAAGAAATGGAAAACCAGAGACCAAACTCCTCAACATGAAGTTATGTGTGTGTGTGTGTGTGTGTGTGTGTGTGTGCGCTTGTGTGTGGTGTGTGCATGTGAATTCATGCACATGAGTGGCATTTGACACTCAGGTCAGAGTGGGCCTTACAAACATAGGCATCACATTTGCAGCATCTCAGGCTTGTTTTGTTGTCTGTAGGGGCACAGAGCTCACAGCGCTTCCTTTTCTGCCCCTGTCCTTGTTGGGGGAGAGCGGCCAGGGCAGCGGCTGGGGCTTGCACACTCCTAACCAGACTGGCAGAGGCTGGTGCTCTTCATCTTGTTCTAAAATCTGGTCCAGAGCCTCTCTGACAGATAACCACGTAGTCAGTCACCTACTCATTGCTCAGAGTAAAAGGAGTGCAAGGCAAACATCAAGCTATATTTTGGAGGTCTGTGTGAAGATATGATACATTGATTAGTCTGGAAGGTGTGGTTCACGTGGGTGGATCGGCACATAAGCGCTGGAAAGAGAGGTGTACCCACAAAAGACATTGTTCAGTCTGAAATCTGTGGTGTGTGTGTGTGTGTTGGGGTGGTGTGTATGGGGATGTTTTCTCATCTGATGGATGAATATAATCTGGATACCCATTCATTTCCTATGGCGGTCACTTTTGACCAGGAACACCGGTGTAACAAGGTTGACTAAAACACTCAAAATTCAATGTATGTTCAAGTGCACAGTGTGGAGGATATCATAAGGCCCTCAGATGTAAAACACAATATTTAGTTGAGTGTAGAGTGTTCGGTCAGATTTGACCCAAACACGACAGGAAGGTTAACATGATCAAAAAAGCAAATGACTGTGATGAACTGGTGATCTGTCCAGGGTGTACTCCGCCTCTCGCCTAATGTCAGCTGGGATCGGCTCCAGCCCAACCTTAATGGATAAGCGGTATAGATAATGGATGGATGGAAAAAAGCAAATGAGCGTATTTTTCCCAAACTATTTAACTATTCCTTCAAAGCATTTCCACTTTTGTCAGACGAACCCCAGGTGTCTTCTCAAGTGAAACTTTGACCTTTGACATCTTCCACACCATGTCCCTGCTAGGGTGTCACCTACCCAGCATGTCATGGGATGTGGTCCAAATGGGCACCACCTCTTGAACGGAGTCGACTGGCCACCACCTCATTCTGTGGTGAGTGTTTCCAGAGACTGCTCCATAAAACTATCAATGTTTTTCTCTGTTGAAAAACCTGTTTGCTCAGTTTACACAACCTTATAAGTTAAAATGGGTCTGGTCAGTAAACGTGTAGACGTGAAAGAGCTTATTTTGTTTTGCAGATGTAGTCCACTGCCGTCCCTCCTGAAATTAAAATAACCATGCTGCACATTAAAGTGGTACCATGACAACCCGTGCATCCAAACCCTCTTGACATTGTCTGCAAATGAACACGGCTCACCTGCGTAATCTGAAGGAGCCCGTCTATTCACCTAAATGAAGTGTCACATTGCTTACTGTCCAAAAGCACTCTGGTGCTCCCTGCTCTATTCAAAACAACAGTGTTCATGAATTTGTCAGATAATAGAAAACACATTAAATCACCCTTTCTGTCAAGGCAGTGCAAATGACTCGTTTTGGAAGCATTTTTTCAATTAAACTAATGTATTTCTTTGATGTGTTTTATATTAGGACACATTTTCACTATGCAGTGTGAGGTTTTTTGTTCAGTTGAAGGTTGTTTATAAGATGCAAACTTGTGATAAAGAAATGTAAACAAGAGACATTTTTTAAGGATAAAAATGTTTGAAATATTTTTGGTTAATTATCATGTTACTGCTACCACAATAACACCTTGGCATTGAAATCTGACACTGATTGTTCCCAGGATCATATGCAGGAGCAGTGATCGCCATGCCTTTAGCTGGAGTGCTTGTTCAGTATGTTGGCTGGTCTTCGGTCTTTTATATCTATGGTAAGACCAATTTTTGAACACAAACATAAAATCACACCCTCATATGCGCTCATAAATCATGTTAAAGTTAAAATATGTTCATATAAAGATGAAATAAAACAAAAGTAATTTTTAAAAAAAAGCCTACGATTTAAAGGCAGTCCCTCTTACCTCCACATTTGTAAGCCATTAATAAAAACAGCCTTTGAGTTGCCAGGTGTGGCTCTGTGGTTTATCATCCAGCAGAACATTTTTAGCTCATTAATTAACCATGTAATGGGCCACTTACCTTCTGAAAGAACCTGTAGAAAATATCCATGCATTAACAACTTATTAACATGTGTAACTGCAGCCTTAATGATTTATTCAAGAACCAGTACATATTAATTGATCACCAACATTATTACCAAATAGAAAGGATAAGCACCAGTCAGAGGGTGGTTTAAACTCATCCATAAAGCATTAGTAAGCCACTGATAAAGCTATTAGTTCTAACATATAAAGCCTATATGTACAGTGAACCATGCAGAATGTTTATCAGGTGTTGATGTCAGTTTAGTGACATGCAAAGTGGTTTTCTTAGTCCTTGACTGGCACGTTGCTCTGTGGCAGTTATACTTTGTTATCTGAATTGCTTTTGAGTTTGATTAAACTGATTAACACCCAAAATTCATACTTTGCCAAACGTGTTTTAATAAAACACTACTCTGGTTCTGCTGCGATATAATCTCATGATTTATTGATGTAAATTAGCATTTTCCTGTCTGGGCTCTGTGACTCATACCTTGCTCATTTCATTTTAATAATGAAAATTCTTGTGGTCCAGAGAAGGTCTGGGCTCATTTTAATTCGTCCGTCCTGCCCTCAGGTTGCTCTGTAACACTTTGCAAAGCCTTCACTACAAAGATAAACATCTTTAAGTGTACACGTATAAAGGAATTCATTCACTTTTTGTTGCTGACTTTCTATGAAAAGGTGTTTTTGGGATCATATGGTATGTCCTGTGGCTCCTGCTGGCGTATGGGAGTCCTGCTGAACATCCAACAATCACAGACGAGGAGAGGATGTACATCGAGTCCACCATCGGTGAAACAATGCACCAACTGAGTGTAACTGAGGTGTGTATATGTAATATGCTGCCAGTTTCAGTGTGCCACAATGCAGTTTTATCATTCAGCTAAAATCCTGACACACACAGACACACACTAGATGAATGGCATACACTGATTTCTGTCTCCCAATCACAGAAATTCAAGACTCCGTGGCGTCGTTTCTTTACCTCCATGCCCGTCTATGCCATCATCGTGGCCAACTTCTGCCGCAGCTGGACCTTCTACCTGCTCCTCATCAGCCAGCCGGCATATTTTGAGGAAGTGTTTGGCTTCCCCATTAGCAAGGTTGGCCTCACAGTGTCACCAAAGCAATTTGGCTGACAATGAGAAATATAGATAAAGACAGACTGTTCATCACAGGACTCATTTGTTGTTTCCTGAATGTGTGAACTCCCAACAGGTGGGGATCCTGTCTGCTGTCCCGCACATGGTGATGACAATTGTAGTTCCTATCGGGGGACAGCTGGCTGACTTCTTACGCAGTAACAAAATCATGTCCACCACGAATGTGAGGAAACTCATGAACTGTGGAGGTATGCCATAGTAAATTAGAAGCAACACATTTTGTCATTCTTTATCTTGACACTGGAAACTAAGAGACTCACTCATTTCATTACATTATAGTTTCACCAAGTCATAAATTTCAAATCATAGATAGTTTTGACTGTTCTAAACCATTCTTGCATTAGCCATTAGCAGTGGTAAAATGCTATAAATTGAATACGTTAACACTATATATCATGTCATTTTTTAAAATAAGCTCTAGCAGCCATTACTCTGTTAGCTTGGCAACTGATACTAAAACGTTTCTATTGGTGTGAAAAAAATTCAGTAAGATTAAGTCTGATTTCTTTTGTCAGTTATATCTCGACCACGTCCTGTAGGAATTATGCAGGTATCATGCAGGACTTGTTTGTAACCTCAGACTCATTTCTTACAAATACTTGGTGTACATTTGAAACTGGAATGATTAATCTTTTTGTTGCTTATATGTGCTAACGCCCCACATTCTCTGGTCCTGTGTTTTCACAGGTTTTGGTATGGAGGCTACTCTGCTGCTGGTGGTCGGGTTTTCTCACACTCGAGGGGTCGCCATCTCCTTCCTAGTTCTGGCTGTAGGCTTCAGTGGATTTGCCATCTCAGGTACAAACAACATCTGCACCAGAGAAAACTCAAAAGTGTTTCATCTGAAATTTAAGATTTTTAGTTTGACTCCGTATTGAACCAAAAACACAAGGTTTTGGTTTGAAACTTGAGTCATTTGAAAACACTCAAGCGTGCAGGATGTTGCAGCTACGCTCTTTTTCTGTTGTGTCACTTTATCTGTCTTTTGGATTATGAAAGACTCAACTAAAAAAGGAAATGCAGTACTGCTTTTCCTTTGGGTACATGCATTCGCCTGCCAAGCTTTCACACAGGCCCTTCTCCTGAATATTTTATAGATTGTTGTCAAGGCAACAAAAAAGATCTAAATGTGCATGTGGAACTACACCATGTTCAGTTTTACAAAATATTAAAATGCCTACAAAAATTAAAGAATTTTGTCACTGATCACCATAATAATTTGTGTACTCTGTTGTTAGGTTTTAATGTCAATCATCTGGATATTGCTCCTCGCTATGCCAGCATCCTGATGGGCATTTCTAATGGGGTGGGAACATTGTCTGGAATGGTGTGTCCCCTGATAGTTGGAGCTCTGACAAAACACAAGGTGACACTTTTAACATACATTTATTACTTGCTTCACCAGTAGCTCATACATAGTTTGCTCTTATCTATAAATGAACTTATAGGTCCTTTATTCATCTCATCGTGTTGAAATTAGTTTATTTATTTTTTATTATTGTGTGTAAAGCCATATAGTGTCCTACACTGAGGTTTTTCACCATTATTTGTATAAAATATATCAGGTTTGATTTTTAGTGAAGTTGCTGTATGTAATCTTGCAATTATTGTTAATAATTTATTGAACTGTAAAATTTATTATACACATTGCAGCTGTAGGATAGTATTTCCAAAGCCATGAGTAATTCAGAGGATTTACAGTGTTACCTCAGTGGTACATTATGGAAAGATCAGTAAGTCTGCTTCTGACAGGAAATTCATTGACTCTATTCATCTCCCCACAGACTCGTCTGGAGTGGCAGAATGTCTTTGTTATTGCAGCCATGGTGCATTACTCAGGGGTCATCTTCTATGCTATCTTTGCCTCGGGAGAGCAGCAGGAGTGGGCCAACCCTGAGAGCACGAGTGAGGATAAATGTGGCATTATTGATGAGGATGAGCTGGCTGAGGAGTCAGAGCTCAACAGCGAGAACATGATGGCTCCCAAAAAGAGTTATGGAACAACAGACAATTCATCCGGTAGAAAACAAGGCTGGAAAAAGAAGAGAGGCACGACCATGCAAGAGGAGGAGGAACATTACGGGAATGGGGACTACCAGGACCGGTACCAGTGAGACCTGACTTGCCCAAACACTCAGATCCAGTTGAAGATGAAGGTTCAAATTCACACCTGTGGAAGTGTCAGAAACATCAAAGAAGCACCATCACATGTACCTCAAGACCTCTCGTTTTCATCTTTGGTCAATACACCAGTGTCACTACAATGTAATATAATGTCAGCAGAAAAAAAATCATATGGAAACACAAGATTTAAAAAGTCAAAATGCTAAATTCAAACATATTTTTTATTAGAAACCCACTTGAGCAACAAAGAAACATCAGCAAATACATGACAAATCAAAAACTGAACAATAAATTTAATTTACACACATATACTGTAGACTGGTATACTTAGTATAATAAAAAGTAAACCACAAACCAACATCCATGGACCAACTACTGCTGTGTTAAAGACACATCAGAACCACATATAAGCTTTGATTGTACTCCATCTGTGCAAGCAAATGTTGACTGAGCTTTATGTAGCTTACTTTGAAATATGTGAACAGTTTTTGACATGTTTTGTGTCAGCTATGCAACATGAAAAGAGACGTGCTTCTGGAATGTAATAATGGGTTTGGCAGCAGACCACAGTGTTAATGTAATGAGTCTTATTGTTTTTTTTTTTTCTTTTGCTTATATGTATTTGCTGTTGCCGAATGATTGCAGTCTGTCACCGCTTTGCTGGCTCTCCTTTGTCTGAGCAGATCTCAGTTAACCATCCGTTAGTGAGGCACTTCTCCCAGCATTATAACAGCTTCATTATTTATAGAGCTCTGAGTTCATAATGGGACGAAATGGATGGTGAGTTCAGTGCTGACGTTACTCCGTGAAGCATTTAGTGTAACTCTATTTATTCCTCTGGTGTTCGTCTTTTTGCAACTTCTGAATGTTTGATACATGGAAACCCAGTTTGTTTCTAAAATATAATATGGGGTAATATTTCACTTTGATCATAAAGGAGTTTAGGAAATGTACACTCACTGTTTATCATTTCTGCTACAGAAGATAGATCAATTTTGTACAGTTAATTCATATCTTATTGATTGAAAGAGCATTGATTTGATCTGCACTTTACTTGAACACACCAGAGATGTGATAAACTACATTTCTATTCTGTATTAAGATTGTTTAAAAACATAAAATCCATAAAGAGCTTCAAAATTCTGGATTATTGAGTAATGTGCATGAGGTTATTCGACATTTCATGTTACTTTGTGTCTTCAAAAATACTATAAAAGTCATTTATCATCAGTTGGTATCAGTTGGTGTAATGGAAAACAACACAGAGTCTACAGCCATGCCAGTGGCTCTGAGAGGCAGTATAGGCTAAATGCTAATGCTAACATCCTAACATGCTCACAGTGACTGTGCTGACATGCTTATGTCTATCAAGTATAATGCATACCACTTTTAGTATTTACGAATTAGCACAAGGCATCTAAACGTCTCAGGATGAATTGTCTTTACCAGATTTCATGGCAATCCATCCAATACTTGTTTAGAGATTTCACTCAAAACCATAAATTTCAAAATCTGAGGATCACCAAAGTCAGTATGACTTCCTCTGGCAACCATGAATGTCTGTATAAAATTTAATGGCAACTGCAGTTGAGATATTTCAGTCTGGATCAAAGAAGTGGACCAAATGACCAACACTGCCATCCCTGGAGCCACAAAGAAAGAAATAAACAAGCTGAAAAAGAAATACTATAACACTTTTGAGCCTTCTCTTTCTGTAGTATAGTTCAGTATTCTTGATTTTATTTGTTTCCCCCTCTACAGCTCATTTTCACACTTTTACTATTACTGACACAAAACTGACATAAAGGCACAGTGCACCATCTATACAAGTTAAATTCTCATTATCTTCTGTAACTGTGTGACAGTATAAGCTGTCCCTAACACTGCCTGTTTATGTAAGTGTGCTTAAATTAGACATTTTTAAATATCCCAAAGATCGCTCTGTTTCCCATCACGCTGTGGTAAACATCCTTTGTCTTATCTGTCTTCATCCGCCTGCTTCTTTTTCACCACGGAAGACAATTAATGGAGAGGATATTCCTCGCCAGCATCAAACTTGCTTCTCCAAACTGCTGCAGCTTGAAAAGAAGCCTCTGAGCTGTACACATACACATGTTTAACACTTACAAATAATGCTTTCTGTGCATTTGGGGATATATGAAAATGTAGCAATTATTCCCTCTTACGTGAAAAGTATCGAGGTTACAGACTTGTTTGCTGGTCATCCTCACAGTGCTTTTAAGTCCTTGAAAGTATATGGTCGATTATGTCACTTCCCAGGGTGTGTTTCTGTTATTTCATGTGTACGTCACTCACAATACGGTCTGTCTTGAATGATTAACAAAACACCAAGGTGAAAGGAAAGACAAAAACCCAAACCAACACTTAATATCTGTTGTAGTCCTCATTGTACCAAACCCAGAGAGATATTTAAAATAATTTTAACATAACCTCATCAATACTTGTGAGAGCTTTGACTACTGTACATGTAAGTTATAAATATGTTCAGTGGAGTTGAGTCTTTCCTTTCCCAGAGGCCATCTCTGCCAGCTCATTCCATGCTGTCAAACACAGACCACATAGTCCACAAACAGCCAATGGCAAAGGTTCTGTTTATTTCAGAGAGACTGTCTGTTGACTCAGAAGGGCCTCCTTGGATGGAGCAACAACCCATCAATGATTAAACTATTGTTTTGGACAAATTAAGGATTATAAAGACATTAGGTCTTTATTATTAAGACTTTTTTTTTTGCCCTCTGTGCATGTTGATCTTAGAGAACACAAAGACAACAGACCAGGTACACTGAGGTATTAAAGTGCCAATGTAAACAAATCTGGTGTAAACTGGCACTGCACATTGCAGTGACATGATAAAATGGCTTTGATAAGTTCAAGGACAGATGCTGACGATTACCACACAGTCTGCTTTCTATGATAACCCCAATATCCTGATGTACTGATGAAAATATTGTAAAAGTACAGTGAAATGAAAACATCATTTCACACAAAAACACACCACGACCCTCTGTTTTTATTCAAAGATAAAAAAATATAAACCATTGGACTGATAGCAGCTCCTCTGCTCCTCTTGCTCAGACTCATACCAGATGTTTGCGTCATGCTAATGACTGGATGTATGTTCCATGCGCGATGTTTGTGTATGTGGGTGGGATTTCTGGTCCTGGTCTGCTGGAGAATTCGTGAGGAAGCTTCTTGTCTTGTTAAGATAAAAAAGGGATTTTTTAGGGGGTGGGGGTGGAGTGTATTTGGAGGGGGGATGACATGGACAGTTTAATTAATAACCACCATCCATTTCTCCCTGACCTCAACTGATCACACATGCTCTCACTGGAGTTCAGACACAAGCAACTTAATGTTCATTAGCTAATATTGATGGAGCTGTAGCAAGGCTGAGGAAAACTGCTAGTGGGCAGGAATTCAACATTAACTGAACGGGAAAAGGTAAGAAATTTGATATTGAGTTGTAAACACATTTTATGCTCAGCGGTGAACCAGCGACTTCTTACGAGCCCACGGTGGGCTTCTGTATTTGATGGGTAGAGAGGTATGCTTGGCTGTTGTGTGGGCTGTTAGTGTTGACTGGAGATTTCTGAATCCTTGTGGGTTGCTTTTTTTTTTTTTTTTTTATCTCAGGGGAAATTACACTGAGTTAATTAAAAAAGAATGTGGCAGGTGAGGTCTATAAAAGTAATGTCTCACATGTGACCATGTTGTGGCCTTGAAACCAGAAAGGCTGTGGACAAGTTTAAAAACATGCCTGCTATTCAAGAGATATCTTAAGGAATGAAATGGGACAGGACATATAATTACTATAATAAAGACTCCTTCTATGACTTGTCTTAGGGAGGCCTGACTTTCATCCCCCACCTCCCTGCAGACAGCCACTGAACATGTCATCCCTGTGTGGGAGAGGAGAGCTGTCAGGTGTACTGATGTAGAGGCTCCCTGGTTGATGTTTAATTACTTTGTGGTGCAGGTTTCAGAGGCTCATTCAGACCCATAAGGGTGCTCACGAGATCCTCACCATGGTTCACAAATCACACAGTTTCTGTGTTTGTTACAGAAGCAGCTACTCTGTGGCCCAGTCCAACCTGTGTTTTCTGAGTTGGTGCCCAACGACGCTCCTGAATGAATGAGTGGGTGGGCCCCGACATCAATGTGGTGGGACCGCTGCAAATCCCACCCAGCGATGAATTCTCCATCTCAGAGAGCTCCCACTTGTTTGGTAAGTTTACTTGGCAGAAACTAGTTCACGCAAAGATAAAACAAGACTGCTGTGAGCTCAATGCTAACATCAGCATGCTAATATGCTCACAGTGACAACATTAGCATGCTGGTGATGTTTAACAGCTATAATGTTTACCGTGTTCACTAAACACAAAGAACAGCTGAGGTTGATGGGAATGCCATTAGTTTTGCAGGTATTTGGTCATGAACTAAAGTATTGGATAAACTGAAATTTTGACCACATTATGGTGCCAGAGGGGATCATCAAACTGAATACAATTCATCCTGAAGGTCCTGAGGGGCACATGAATGTCTGTACAAAGTTTCATGGCAATCCAGCCAGTAGTTGTCAAGATATTTTACTCAAAACCACAAACGTGAACCTCATGGTAGTGCAAGAGGAAAAGTCAAGGGATCACCATCATTGTTAAGATTCATGGAAATCCATTAGTCTGGACCAAAGGGGTGACCTGACTGATGGACAGACTGACATTGCCAAAAGCACAACTCTTGTTTTGTTCTGCATGGACGTGACAATGTTTTCACCACATATGATCCTCCTCACCTGTATATACTGTATACATTTTGTAGATGAGCTGTGATGGCATTAAAAATCCAGCATTACATCACATGCATACACACTTAAACAGGAGAAAGCTTAAATAAATGGGAAGAATGCTTTGCTATATCCATAGATGAATTCGCCTTTGAGATTACAGACAAATCCACAGAAAACATACAAAAAGCAAAAGGAAAGTGAAGAACTAATACAGCAATAGATGCCTGTTACTGTATTAGTAAATAGTGGTGAGACACTCAGAGACAAACTTGTGATTCAGTCATTTCTATTATTCAATGTACCCTCATTGATATAAATGGGGTGGACAAAATGACACAAACACATGTCAGTATAACACACTACAATTCAACAGCAACACAAAATACATCCTCAAAATGACCATAAAGTTAAATCAACACCTCTCTAACTGAGCATTATAAGTCATTGGTGTGAGTCTGATCTTTAGTGCAGTTGTTGTCACAACAACCAATCAGCCACCAGCTATGAAAGGCTGATTATTCAAGACCCACCTCCAACCAATCTGTGGGGGTTGTAACAGCATGTGCTGAACTTGAGAGTGAGTAAAAAGTAGTTAGCAAGCAGAGAAGTGAAATAGAAAGCTAAAAATAACTGATAAATGATTGTCCAGCTTCTGTCACTCTACGTGGTTGTAGTGTCACTCCACATGTGCATCTATAAATTCTTATGGCAGCACATGTTCCTTCTAATGATTGCATGGACAGGTTTGTGGCTGAGCACACTGCACAGTAGCAGTCAGCTGGTACCATTACCCGAATCTGAAAATGACTTATAGGTAGCTACCTGTAATGATGAAAAGAATTGTGACTTTGTGGTTAATGAGTAGCCATGGCAACCTTTGCTCTCCCTCGGCATTTCTCAAGCAAGCGCCAAGTAGTTCAGTACTTCATCGACGTCTTTAGGGGAAGAAATAAAGGGAGGATGATTTTTTTAGTAAGGAAGGACTGACCCACAAGACAGAGCTGGACTGTGGGAATCAGAGAGGAAAGTCTCTGGACTGTCAGTGTGTTTGGTCACACTGAGATGGCCATGGTCCAGACCAAGTCTTCAAGAGGTCAGTGTTACATAGAGTTTACAGATATTGTATTAGTATTAAGAGTGTCTGTTTGTTTATTTTAATGACAGATTTGAGCACTTGACAATATTTCAGTACAGCTGAGGGTTGATTCTTGTGGACTGCACATGGTCTTTGAAACTGCACCCTTCAATCAACGTACATTAGTCATTAGTACATCAGTTTGAAAAACTGATGTTTTTCAAAGAAGTGTCATGTCATGAATAAAGCACACAGACTCTGGAAATCAGTAATGATGAAACAAGATTAGGATCCTATTAACATTCTTGTATCAGTTTCAAAAGCGCAGGTTGTTTGGAGTGGAGTTACATGTCATCCTAAAAGACACAGTGTGCTCTGTGCAAGCGAGTTGTTAATCATTTATGGGTTTATAGTATGTGTTGTGTGCCTTACCGTCTACTGCTGACTCCTGCTCTAACAAGCTTCTGCAGGGAAACAAGAAAACTAATACTTTTTTTTTCTTATCAATACTGAGCTTTTAAGGATAGAAGGTGTTGTAGGTTGTACAGATTTGTAAGGGTTGACCTGTAATGTGAAAGGGGTCACTTGTGGCGATGTTCCCACTGATAATTATCACCACTCTGCAGTTCAACTCAGCACCTTTCACCCCTGTGTTTTTACAGCCTGCAACTTAAACACTTCAGTTCAGTATCTTCATTTTCAGTTGCTTTCAGCTTAAAAGCTCAGATAAATGTGTTCCTCTGTCCCCACGTGGCTAAAAAGACAAATAAATTATTACAGGTTGAAGAGGTGGTGTCTTTTACAGATTTTCAATCTCTCTCTCTCTTTTGGTGATTAAACTGCTTAACTTAGTCCAGGTTATATTATTCTTAACCTTCCTGTCGTGTTCGGGTCAAATCTGACCGATTTACAACTTAAAACACTAAATATTGTGTTTTACATCTGATTGCATCAAGGCCTTATGATATCCTCCACACTGTGCACTTGAACATACATTGAATTTTGAGTGTTTTAGTCAACCTTGTTACACCTGTGGTGTTCCCGGTCAAAAGTGACCGCCATAGGAAATGAATGGGTATCCAGATTATATTCATCCATCAGATGAGAAAACATCCCCATACACCACCCCAACACACACACATTTCAGACTGAACAATATCTTTGTGAGTACCTCTCTTTCTCACGCTTATGTATGATCCACCCCGTGACTACCTAATAATCAATGTGTCATATCTTCACACAGGCCCCCAAATATAGCTTGATGTTTTCCTTGCACTCCTTTTACTCCGACACAATGGTAAGCGACGGCCAATGGTTATCTGTTAGAGGAAGATGAAGAGCACCAGCCTCTGCCAGTCTGGTTAGGAGTGTGAACACGACAGGAGGGTTATTGAAAATGGCAGTTTAGTCTTTTCTCAGGGTCCATTTACCTTTTTTTTCTCTCAAAGTTTTCAACAGCATCTCATGATCTTCCTCAGCAGATTGATGGTTGACAAAGTAATATGTTATTATTATTGTGACAACTGCAGTCGCTATCTGCTAAGGAAGGCCTTGAGATGCTGTTTAAAAGCTCAGAAAAGAAGAGACTAATGTACATTGATTGAGGATTTTTCTTTTGGTCAGACTCCTTTACTTGCTGTTTACTTGTTCTCCTCTTCTTTTCTTAGATATTCTGGCAGATCACAGCAGTCCTCTTCTGCAGGATCCTGATATCTTACCCTACACCAGCTATCCCAGCATGCAGTACCCCTCCATGGAGCCAACCATGTCTTCCACACCATACTACTCCAGTCAGAACTACTACCCTCAGTACAATGGAGATGAATGGTACACACTCACAGGGATATATGAACTGAGGAAAGGGCCGCTGGAGGTCAGCTACGATGCTGAGATGGAGGAAATGTCTGCTGTGGTGCCCACTGTGTGCAAGAGGACCCGGCACATGTCGCAAGCTGGAAGGGTCAAAGGGGAAGAACTGTGTGTTGTGTGTGGAGACAAGGCCTCTGGATACCACTATAACGCTCTCACCTGTGAGGGATGTAAAGGTGAGATTCAAAATCATAACATACTGATACCCACACTGTATGTGATTTTAATCCCTTTTGTGGTTTGCGGGTTTTTACACTGGACTGAAATAATAAGGGCAGTTGATGTTAAAGGGACTGTACTTTACAGATATTTTAAACATCACAAATAGGGCTGCAACTAATGATTATTTTCATCATTAGCAAGTTAGTTTTACTCCAAATTATTACAGTTTGTCGTTATCAGACAGGAATAAAATAAAAAAAAAACAAGCTGACATATTCAAGTCACTTGTTTTGTTTAATCAACTTGTTAAATGACTTTGGAAAAAAAAGTTGGGAATTAGTTCTGTTAATTGATTAATAGATTAATCGACTGATCGTTCTCATCTAAAACACAGTTGTACACAGGAAGAAATTGTGTGTTTATTTGAGGTTTATGTTGTGCTGTACAGATTCCAGGCAGGTTACTGTATGGCCAGTATACATATGAGTAGAATGACATTTTGGCACACATAGCAAAAATTACATTGTTGTCTTTAGTTGTTGACTTTTAGGGAGACCCGCGGTGTTCATATCTACAGTCAATGACAGCTGGTGAAGAGAGTCATGTATGTGAGCACGTGCTGTTTAAAATGCTTAAAATTAATATTCTTTGGATATGACTCATTACACACCTGCTGGTACAAACAGATTAAATATTATTTATTGTGTATGACTCTTACTACTACTATGCTGCTGCTGCTGTGGCATAATGCTGTTGATTCATGTTTAATCACATGCCAGGAACGGGCGGTAAATCCATACAGTTCATAAGTATATCAGGTCAGAGCTTCCTGAGCAAAGAGCATTCAGGCTGGTCTCAAAAGAGAACAATGGACATATGAGGAAATATCACAGTAAGAGCGAGTGCTTTGCAACCCCTCTCACGTAAAGTTATCCACTCTGTGACAGTGATCCTTGGCCTTCAACAAGCTCCTCCCCATGTTTTATGACACTGTGAATTTGCTGTGATTCCTGCCAAACCACAGGGTGAATGGATGAGTGTTCCACACTGGGAGGTTGGACCAATGCCAGGAGTGCAGCAGCTGCTTACCATTTTGACTGAGAATAGGCTCAGGTCTACCTGGGCCTGCTGCCAGTTGGGTTCCCTCTCAGCTTTCTGCTGTACAATGCCGGAGCAACCTAGGCTCAGTTAAGCTAATGCATGTCATTGTAGCAATATTTGTATGTCAGAATGTCTAATAACTGTTCCAAAGTTATTCTGTGTGTGTGTGTGTATGTGTGTGTAAGTTCATGGGATTCTCTGTGACATTATTAGAACGATTGTGTAATCTATGAGCTGTAATTTTATTTATTTATGATTATCTGTCATTACTTGTCAATCATCCTTGATTCGTATAATCCATATGGTACACTGTGCAGTAGTGGAAGTATTTGTTTACTTAAGTATTCATATAATTTTAATCAGTTTTTAAGTACATATTAATTATCAGAGAAATAGTAGTATTAAAACTCATTATACAGAATGCCCCATTTCAAGTGTTGCATTATTATCTATACTCCTATTGTTTGATTATTATTATCGACACATTAATATATAACAGCATTTTACTGTTGTAGCTGGTAGAGATGGAGCTAATTTTTTAAACACTGTGTCTACTGAGACAGTAGATAGTTAGATAAATCTATAACAATGCATCAAAAGAAAAATACCACACTACAATGATATTGTTTTTGTAGGTCCCCATTACATACTTTGTCTTGAACAACAAGTAACAGGTTTATTTTGCAACTGTGAAATGTCACTCAGTGCATTGTCATCAAAATCCCACACTGTATGTGATTTTAATCCCTTTTGTGGTTTGCGGGTTTTTTTTTTTTTTTACACTGGACTGAAATAATAAGGGCAGTTGATGTTAAAGGGACTGTACTTTACAGATATTTTAAACATCACAAATAGGGCTGCAACTAATGATTATTTTCATCATTAGCAAGTTAGTTTTACTCCAAATTATTACAGTTTTGGCACTAAATTATCAGACAGGAATAAAAACTAAAAAACAAGCTGACATGTTCAAGTCACTTGTTTTATTTAATCAGCAGCCCAAATGACTTTGGAAAAAAAAAAGTTGCAGAATTAGTTTCTGTTAATTGATTAATAGATTAATCGACTGATCATTTCTCTAATCTAAAACACAGTTGTACACAAGGAAGAAATTGTGTGTTTATTTGAGGTTTATGTTGTGCTGTACAGGTCCAGGCAGAGTTGCTGTATATGGCAGTATACATATGAGTAGAATGACATTTGGCACACATAGCAAAAATTACATTGTTGTCTTTAGTTGTTGACTTTTAGGGGCCACGGTGTTCATATCTACAGTCCAAACAGCAGCTGGTGAAGAGTCATATGTGAGCACGTGCTGTTTAAAATGCTTAAAATTAATATTCTTTGGATATGACTCATTACACACCTGCTGGTACAAACAGATTAAATATTATTTAATTGTACTTAGCAACTCTTACTACTACTGCTGCTGCTGCACACTGTGGCATAATGCTGTTGATTCCATGTTTAATCACATGCCAGGAACAGGCAGTAAATCCATGCAGTTCATAAGTATATCAGGTCAGAGCTTCCTGAGCAAAGAGAGCATTCAGGCTGGTCTAAAGAGAACAATGGACATATGAGGAAATATCACAGTAAGAGCGAGTGCTTTACAACCCCTCTCCACGTAAAAGTTATCCACTCTGTGACAGTGGAGTCATGGCCTTCAGCAGCTCCTCCCCATGTTTTTATGACACTGTGAATTTGCTGTGATTCCTGCCAAACCACAGGGTGAATGGATATGAGTGTAATTCCACACTGGGAGGTTGGACAATGCCAGGAGTGCAGCAGCTGTTCTACCATTTGACTGAGAATAGGCTCAGGTCTACCTGGTACTGCTGCCAGATTGGGTTCCCTCTCAGCTTTCTGCTGTACAATGCAGGAGCAACCTGAGCTCAGTTACGCTAATGCATGTCATTGTGCTTAATGTTGTATGTCAGAATGTCTAATAACTGTTCCAAAGTTATTCTGTGTGTGTGTGTATGTGTGTGTAAGTTCATGGGATTCTCTGTGTGACATTATTAGAACAGTGTGTAATCTATGAAGCTGTAATTTTATTTATTTATGATTATCATCATTACTTGTCAATCATCATGGTTACAAAAGCTATAATCCATATGGTACACTGTGCAGTAGTGGAAGTATTTGTTTACTTAAGTATTCATATAATTTTAATCAGTTTTAAGTACATATTAATTATCAGAGAAATAGTAGTATTAAAACTCATTATGCAGAATGCCCCATTTCAAAGTGTTGCATTATTATCTATACTCCTATTATTTGATTATTATTATCGACACATTAATATATAAGCAGCATTTTACTGTTGTAGCTGGTAGAGATGGAGCTAATTTTAAACACTGTGTCTACTGAGACAGTAGATAGTTAGATAGAGAAATCTATAACAATGCATCAAAGAAAATACCACTACAATGATATTAGTTTTTTGTAGACAGGGTCCCCATTACATACTTTGTCTTGAACAACAAGTAACAGGTTTTATTTTGCAACTGTGAAATGTCCCACTCAGTGCATTGTCATCAAAAATGTCTCTTATTATATTTGGCATTTGTATTCAAAAAAATGAATACTGAGGACGCCTTGGTTACATCAAATGAAGTACATCTTGAAGACTGCACTCAAGTGCAGTATTTGAGCAAATGTACTGAATGTGTCACAACCACTATACTATAGTGTGGTCCAGAAGAACGTGCTGTATGTGATCCATGTCTATATCAAAATGCAAAGTCTTTGTATCAGCATCATCTTAACTTTGCTTGTGATGATTCTCTGCTTTTACCATGTTCAGGTTTCTTCAGACGGAGCATAACAAAGAATGCTGTGTACAAATGCAAGAGTGGTGGAAACTGTGAGATGGACATGTATATGCGCAGGAAATGCCAGGAGTGCCGGCTAAGGAAGTGCAAAGAGATGGGCATGCTGGCTGAGTGTGAGTATCACTGCTCATCTAGAGACTCTGGAACCTGCTGACAGGACGCTGAAACAATCGTTGATTAATACAATGAGGAATGAGTAAACTTTAGGCATATTTCTACTTACTGTCATGCAGCAATTCAAACTGAGTTGCAGCATCCACATGAACACGACACACTGTCTATTCAGTGGTATCAAGAGAGGCTGTCAAAGGCTGCATTGGTGAGCCCTCATTTTCCATTCTGACATGGGCTGCTGAATTTTACTGGGGGATAGAATATCACATAACAGACAATAGAAAGGTCCAGCTTTTGTTACTGTTACAGGAATAGAAGCAGTTAAACAGACACCTTATGCTTCATTTGAATAAAAAATTAACTGCCAGTAACAGGAATTTGTGTTCGTCTTGGACGTTATCTCAACACCTCAGTCATCAGTATTGTCAAATACGAAGCAAGCCACAGTATGAGGACAGAAATTATAAATGTGAAAAATGCACTTGTCCTGAAGTCTTTAGAGGATTATTAGTAACTGGGTCTATTAGGAACTGTCAGTTGAAAAGAGCAGGAGGACGGACTGGACTCCTGTTGCTCATAAATAGTGCAGGGAAGTTGTGATGAATATTGCAGGGTGGCAGGCTTTTGTGACTTTACCTGTTAGTGCAACAAGAGCTCAACAAATTAGGCCTTTTTTGGACACAGTGTGAAAAGACAGATGCTAATTTACTGGGGAGGTTGTTGTCTTATTTCTTTGATCACTTTCCTCTCTCCACTGTCCACTCAAGTGTTTCACCTCCTGTTTTGATTGATATTATAAAGCAGACAGACAAATATAGATGTGATGGAATGACAAGGTATTTTATTCTATTAAAAAATGTTATATAATAAAAGTTAGATGTGAGGAGTTTTGCGATAATATTAATGTATAGTATGGCTGACAAGTAAGGAGACAATGTATCATGTTGAAATATTAATGGCAAAAATGAAAAAAAAGATTTCAAAATTCACCAGTTTTTCTATGCAGACTGGTGCTAATATTTAATACAACTCCTATATGGTCTCATGATAAATGAAAACGAGCATTTATAAGTACATGGAATGGCTGACAAAGAAAGAGCTGTGAGGTGTTTAACACATATAGTGATACCTTCATCACTGCTGGCAGGCCTGTTGACAGAGATCCAGTGTAAATCTAAGAGGCTACGGAAGAACACCAAGGCCTCCCCGGGACAGTCAACCGGAGATGAGACAGAGGGGGCAGACAACACAGACACCAAACAGGTCACCTCAACCACCAAACCGTCAAAGGTAATCACAACCTCACCACCATGTCTTGGACGTTTTATGCAGAGACAAAAAAAAGTGTCACCAGTTAATGACGTGTGGTTTTATTTTCTCTTTTTAAATCCAGGAAAAAGTTGAAATCACCAAAGAGCAGCAGGCACTCATGAGAGTCATTGTGGAAGCATATAACAGACATCAAATTCCTCAAGATGTTGCCAAAAAACTGGTACAATAATAATATATACATTAATATTGCCTCATTTTTTTTATCTATTTGTAGGACAGACAGCAACAGAGAGCGCAGCTCATGTCCACCAGCACTGATGTCAGATTAGACTGACAACATACCACTGGTCTAAAACTAAAGAGTTTTAGCTGCATGGTCTGTCTCTTCTCAGATGATCTGACTGTTTTTCTGCACTATTTACTGTTGTTGTTTCCCTCACAGCTGCAAGAACAGTACAGTGCAGAGGAAAATTTTCTCCTGTTGACAGAAATGGCAACTAGTCAAGTTCAAGTTCTGGTGGAGTTTACAAAAAATATTCCAGGTATTACTGTTTGCAGATCCTGTAGAGACTTTTATGTGGCTGTGGTCTGTTGCGTAACACACACTGGTAGTGTAAATAAAAACACAAGTTGCCTCATTATTTCTACCTTATTGAATGAGTGGCATTATACCTCTGGCAGGCTTTCTGTCTCTGGACCATGAAGACCAGATCGCTCTGCTCAAGGGTTCGGCTGTGGAGGCCATGTTTCTCCGCTCAGCCCAGGTTTTCAGCAGAAAGATGCCCAACGGACACATAGAAGTTTTAGAAGAGAGGATACGCAAGAGTGGTGAGTCAGCTGATGCAGTACCTTTAAAAATGGCTGTTTCTCTACTGTAACTTATCTCAGTGTAAATAACTGTGACACTCCAAACCTCCATCACACAAAATCTAGTAATACTTGTACATGCAACTTTTAAATATGGAACTACAGTAGATTAACTCCTGATTCATGACCTTCAAGAGTCTTGGTCCTTTGCTCCACCAGTTGCAGCGGGCTGAACCTGCAGCATCATGACTTTTGTAGTTCCACCTGCAGCCAAGTCTAGTCAGCTCCTCCTTTAATAATTGATCTGCCTGATCTGCGTGATGCAGCTGGGAGATGTGTGCTGACCTGTTGATCTCTGGCTTGGTGTAGGTTACACATGCACACACACCCTCACTGGGTACAGTTTCACTCATTTTAGGCTTGTGTGTGCTCGCAGCTAAAGGAGGGCATTCAAAGTGAACCCAGCTCTTGGGGTTAATTTATTAAAACACACACCAAGTTGTCTCTGGAAAGGTTTTTCCTCACACATAGTGTCTCTATTTACACATATATGCCATATCAGACTGGCTGGTGGTTTGAAAGATCATTTATATGTATACGAGGTGTCATTATGTCAACTAGGCTGGACAGTTAGACAGACAGTAGCAGTGATGGCAGGAGTGTGTGTGTGTGTGTTGCTGGGTCCCTGGGCGCAGCACTGGTGTGAATGGTGGGGACGGGAGATATTCACACTAAAGGCCAGTCTGGGAGAATAAGGGAGCAAAGCTGTCTGAAGAGACCATTGTTCCTTATCAAAACATCAAGAGTGCTATTGTCCACTTCTCTCCCTCTGAGCCCCACTGGCATTTTTGAAAGCTTGATGATGTGTTCGAGCAGACAGACACCCTCTGCTAGTTTGAAAACTGAGAGCAAACATTTGAAATCGAAAGCAGTTTGTCATATTCGTCCTTATTTATTACTGCATCATTACCCAAAGAAGAAAAGCAGGACCGTAAATATACTGTACAGTTTATTTAATAATGTAGTCAAGGATATTTTGCTGTGTGCTCTTGTGCGCTCTTATTTATCTTATGTTTCCTCCTCCTCTCCAGTTCATCCCTAACAGTCACATCAACACAGCACAGCTCACCTTTGACCCTGTGATTTCTAGATGAAGATTTTATAGTTAGTGTCTGAGCCTCTGAGTCATCAGCGTTGCCAAGCGCTAACTGTCGTATTATTGATTTTCCTTCACAGGCCTTCAGCATTAAAATGTCAAATGCTACAAAAGTGTTGCTGCAGTCTGTTTTTTGATTTATCACAGATGACGGCTGCAGCTCAGGTCCCACAGTTACCATGTGAACACCTTATGGAAAACATATAGAAAACATAAAAGGCAAATATACAGGAATCTACAAGTTTTTCAGACAGTGTTTTCAGATTAGTTGTCTAGCTGTGTATGTGCCATTTTATTTTTGATTCATAGTACTGTAGATGACAAATTGTCTAATGAAATACGTACTTTATGTGGAGAAATAGACCTGCTGCTTCTTTTATGTAGGATTGAGTTTAATGTCTCTGCTGTGGATGGTCATACTGTATAGGTGAACAATAATGCAGATTACAGAGGAATGCTGATTGAATGTCCTGGCTCAAAGTGCAGAATGTTATGCAAGACAAACTCTCTCTACTCCTCTTATATTTCCTGCTCCTCTCTCAGTAGTTTACCTCTTATTATGAAAGGTAATCAGGGTCAGTTTAAGTAGATTGTGGGGAGACTACAGTTGATTTAAAACTGCACTGCTGAAGTTAATCAGTCAGAATCTCATTGTCGCTAACAACAAAAGTTGCCCTCAAGTTGTGTGTTGTAACCACTTATCTTTGATCTGAACTCAGGCAGTCTTATTGTGGTACTGTACATGAGCTGAAGCTACTGTAAGTAATTAAACTGAGACTTAAAGACAGCTCATTACATTGTTCATGTTATCTCTGATCCAAGGTCTGTGCTCCACTGTTAAACAGGAGCTCATTGTGCCAATGCACAATGAGTCAGTATTTTTTGAAATCTGACCATAAAACCAGAAATCTTGTTTGTCCTCTTCTGCAGGTATATCAGAGGAATTCATGACACCCATGTTCAACTTTTACAAAAGCATTGGTGAGCTCCACATGGTGCAGGAGGAACAGGCTCTGCTCACAGCCATAACCATTTTGACACCAGGTAACCTAGTATCAACAACTCACTGTAAGGTGTTTTACCAATATCAGAGCCCACCAACGGTCTACGCTTTTCTTCTCCAGATCGACCTTATGTGAAGGATCAGCAGGCTGTTGAGAGTCTTCAGGAGCCGATGCTGGATGTGCTGAGGAAGCTGTGCACCTTACAGCATCCGCAGGAGCCGCAGTACTTTGCTCGCCTCCTGGGCCGCCTGACGGAGCTGAGGACGCTCAACCATTACCACGCAGAGATGCTCACATCCTGGAGAATGAACGACCACAAGTTTACCCCGCTGCTCTGTGAGATCTGGGATGTGCAGTGACACAGCAGGAGAAGGGAAGAAAGTGGCACATTGAGGATGATAACATGAACATTTAAACTTGCAAGACAAAGTCAAGGTCCAACTGCAGGACCTGGAATTAAATCCCTGCACAAGCTGTTTGCCTGACCTTGATGGCGGTTTAGAGTATTTTGTGTGTTTATTCTGCTCATGGATTTTTTCATGGCTCACACCATCATCATGTCTATTTGCTGTGTAATTTATCCAACTCAGACTCGTAGAGGCATTTAGAATTATGTCAGAGTTTTTGACATAAAGAGGAAACTATTGAAAGGTTTGGATTAAGCAGACATCTTCTTACTGTGAACATCATGTCAACATCTTGATGGCCCAGCGAGATTAGACAGGCAAGTACAAACACTGGAACTTATTCAAAGCAAAGATGGTGCTCGTATGAAGTGTAAGGTTTAGATTACATTGAGTTTAATGATGGCTTCATTTATTATTTTATTTTAACTTAGTCTTCATTTTCAGTGAGCAGTACACACACAGATACATCATCTGGTATATCTGGAAAATTGTGATCCTTATTCCTCTTTGATCTCTCTGAAGCTTTACTTCAATAAACTGAACTAACATATGCACAAATTACTCACTGAAATATAGACTAAATATTAAAAATTAAAATGTCGATGTCTGAGGGTTTCCCTGTTGAATTGAGGTCTCCTATTGTATAAAACGTAACAACAACTAACAAAAACACTTTTTTACTCTTCTTTTTATGCCTTATTTATGCCTACATTTAATCCAGTGCTAATGTTTCACTTCAGTGGGGCATCAGAACAAATGGACCTCAGTTTAAAGACCATAAATGTGTTTTTCCATGTTTTAGCCAATTTTCTATAATTAAAGGATATTTAACATTGCTGTTGACCATTTTAATGTATACTGTTACACCTGAACGCTGGTTCATCTTTTTTCCCTCTTTGTAAAGGTCTTTCTTTCTTTCTTTCTTTCGTTGGTATAGTGATACCTGGCATACTGCAATTATCGCTGTAGTTGTTATTAATTGTAGTTGTTACAGTAGCAATGGTGTTACAGTGCATAACAGGAGCTTAAATAGTTGTTGCATCATCCAAGTCATCCACCCTCCCTCACTCTCACATTTCAGTGCGATCAGCATAAACCTAAATGACACTTAATTTACCTTGTACTCTGTTGAACATTTTGTATCATTTGGCAAAGAAGAAAAAAATAACTCTAATTGATTTGACTGCATGAATTTATTTAGATTAGCCTGAAATGCACACAAAACATCGATACAGTATATGCACAATATAAACGTTCCATATTTAACATAACTATCACCTCTCATGATGTATCTCAAAGTCTCATTTTTACAGTAAGTAAATTTAACTAACAAATAAACTTTACATCATTTACATACTTGCCCTCATGTCACACAATGATCATTTTTACATGTAAAAAAAAAAAGACGTTTTTCAAACATTTTAAACACACTTTTAGAAGTACATGTATTTCTGGACCAAAACCAAATTTCATAAGTTAATCAAGAATGTATTCTATATAAACACAAATAATACATTCTTTTTGTGTTTCACAGCTAATTGCACTTTAAGAACAAAAATAACCATCTTTCATACTGGGGCGGTTAGTGTCCATAATTGTATCGGAGCACCATCTTGTGGTGGCAACAAATACTAGGCCTGGAATTAACATGATTAACTGCAAAGAAAATAAAATGCAAACAAACAAAGCAGTAAATGTACTTACACTATCCTGACCACAAATTCAAGATTTTTTTTCTTCTTCACCCACATGGAAATAACCTAGTATTTTCTGCTCTGATATAAAAAAAAAAAAGAAAAGACATTTAGAGGTGAGTTCTGTCCTGCTCGGTTGGAGGTGTGAGCGGCTCTGCTTCAGGATAAACCAGGAAGCCAGAGAAGGTGGTGTACCTCCCCTGGTTGCTGTAGACAGCGTAACGCTCATCCTGCTGACTGTACAGCCAAACAGTGTCGCCCCGATGGAGAGACAGCAGCAAGCTTTGACTCTGCATCTCCCGCCTCTTGGACGTGTCCTCATCAAACACCATCGCCTGCACCTCGCCCTTTCCGGTCATCAGCTTCACAGAAACAGCCTTACGGGGGTGTTTCCCCACAGTGAAGGCAAAGAAGTAAGCCCCAGGGAAGTGGCAGGTGAACATGCCGGAGGTTTTATTGAAGTGGCCCCCGATGTTGACATACTCCAGATCAAAGGTCAGAGGTGGCTTGTGCTGCTGCCTGCTACTCTGACCCATGAATGTGGATGTCCGGGCCACGGAGAAGGCGGACTGTGGCTGACTTCTGGCCCAGGGATCAGCCTGAGGGGGGCAGTTTGCGTAGGACAGCCCTGGTGAGGACAGGTGGTTGTTGATATAGCTGGTTGGGGACAGGTCAGGATAGATGAGGTAACCAGAGAAGGTGATATAAGGACCAGCATTGCTGTACAAAGCATACTGAGGACTCTGCTGTAAACGCAGCCACACTGTGTCCATCTCATTCAAATCGATCATTACACTTTGGCTCTGAACTTTCCTCCCTTTCTTGCGGTAGTCATCATATGCTATAGCCTGCACCTCCTCATCATTCTTCACGAGTATGACCGAGAGCATTTTCTTTGGAAACTTCCCCACTGAGAAGGAGAAATAGTAAGCCCCGGGGATGCGGCAGCGGAAGTGGCCAGTGTCCGGATTGAAATCCCCTCCGATGTTAACCTTGAGCCTGTTGAAGGTCACTGCCTTCTGCTTGCCTCCCACTATGCTGTTGGTTTGTGTGGCAGAGAAAGCAGAGCGGAGAGCTGTTGTCACTGGAGGGGCATGAAGCAGAGAAACTGGTCCAAGAGAGGTGATCATGATGAGTAAACATGCCAGGTAACAGTGTGTGCTCCAATGAGCTAAAAAAGGAAAATCAAGGAAATGACAATTACAGATAACAGACATAAATCACTGAAAGTATCACTAGGTTAGAATACTGCAAAAAAAAAAAAAAGTGCCTCAATATGCGCTCACTATGCGCTCAATATGTACCCCGGCTCTTTTGGCCCAGTCTGTCTCTTTTATACTTCCACATCTGGGCTGATTCCAGCTGTTGTGTTTTCAGCAAGCAAGTTGGCTGACAGCCTGGAAGATTTTCTGTAAAAGGGTCCAGATGAAGTAGTATCTGACAGTTGTGTTGTATGTGTGGCTGACTCTGGGCTGGAGGAACTGTAATATTGAGCCAGAGTAAAACATAATATGTGGCCAAAGTAGTTGCCTGTATCATTTTTCTATCTGTCACAACCTGGACCCCCAAAGGCATTCCACAAGATAAATCTTAGGGGGTCAGCAGATAATTGAAGGAATAGTCAACATCTTTAGAGATACACTCTTATTCACTATTTCTTGGAGGGTAGATGAAAAGATTGATAACACTCTCTCATGTCTGTACGTATCACATGAAGCTACAATTGTAGCTGTTAGCTAGCTTAGCAATAAAGACTGGACATTAGGTAAACAGTTAGCCTATCTCTGTTCATAAGTAACACAAACCTCCTACCAACACCTTTAAAGTTTACAAAACACAGAAGTGTAAAAAACAACAATTCACAATTATGTGCTGGCCACTATTTCTGTGCAGTAGGTTCTGTAAGTACTACTATTAGACAAAGCTAATAGCTGTTTCCTTCTTTTCAGTGCTGTTAACCTAACTGGCTGCTGGCTGTTGACCAATATTTTATCTTCAGGATATGAGAAGCATTGATCATCTCATCTTAACTCTATCAAAGTGAGAAGATGTTGAGTTACGGAACTTTGCTTTAAGGGTGAGAAAGAAAAAACTTTCACAGAGCTGTCATCTTCCCTGGCCTTTCTTGCCAATGTTTGCCTCTATTCCTTGTAAATCAAAATGTTATATATAAGCATCTAAAATATTCTGAAAAACAAACAAATCTGAATGAATAAATCGTAGTTTAGTTGAACCACCACAACCATATCCATCACGGCCGATAACTTGATGAGGAATCACAACAGACAATGCTTCATTTTAAGTGGGGTTTAGCTAAAAGGGGGAATACGGCACTGCCAATACAAACTAAGTTACACTCTATAAACTAAGTCTTGTGTATCAGACTTGAACTCGATCCATTATGTTCTCAAAGTTAAATATTTGTTGACAGGGAAGTCTGGCTAAGCCCTGTCTATATAGATTCTTCCCACCAAATCAAGGCTCACAGAGCAGCAGTCTCTGTAATGTGGCTTGATACTGTCTGTTCTCTCTGTGCACTGGAGAGAAGGGGACAGATTAGGTGCTGGTTCATCTGTTCCTGTGTGTGTTAAACAATGGAAAATTTGAGGGTCTGTGAGGGGCAGGGCAGAATGTTAAAGACAACACTGCAAAGTATAAATGAGTCGTTACTTTAAAGTGGATAAGTTGCAGCAAATCAGTTAAGTGTTATCATTTTAATGAAAACTGTGGTTTTTTGACATTTTTTTAGAGACCTAATTTGTTTACATTCCTGAAATTCTGTAATTTTCCAGCTAGAAAACCCTCATACAAAGTTACTAAACATACTTTTATAATGTTAATACACAAATAGATCCATTTAAAATCCAACAAGGTCAAAAGTCTTCCATATCGCGACTAAATGAGTAGAAACTTTGCAGCTTGAGGCAACAAACATGAGTCATAATTATAGTTCAAATTACACCTGGCAGTTTCTGCCTGTAATACGTATACTCTTACAAAAGACTAATGATAGATGTTTAGTCCTAAACTGTAGTGGCAAACCCGCAGGAGTAGGAAATGACTACATACTAAAATGAATAGTACCATTCTGATACTCACCTTTGGGTTAAAATAAACTTTTCTGTGAAAAAAAATATCCTATATTCCCAGTATAATCTCTTGTATCATTCATGTTTATCTAACAGTAACAAAAACAGCTGATAGTATAAGTAGACTAAGCACAAAATCAACACGGTAACAGTGTCTGAGACATGTAAACTTATCATACTCCTAAGTTGCGTAAATACAAAAACAGACACATTTCTTATTCCATTTCAGTTTCTATACACAATTTGCACCAAAAGATTAACCAAGTACAAAATATCAAACCTGTTGGGCTGTCAGCAGAAATGGCATGCTGGACTTCTCTCATCTTGGCCAGAAAACAATGAAAGCTCCTTAGTTGGCTGCGCTGCGAGTGTCCATGTATCAGGCCTGACACCCAAAGGGACAAGGCTTTTGTCCCTACAGATGTGTCAGGGAGGAGCTCCAAACTCCCCTCAATCTATAGGACCCATTCCAACCTGCTGTGGAAAAATACTAAAAATGCAGCTGTACCCTGCAGCCTTACTGGCCATAGTGTTACGCTCAATTCATGGTCTGTTTTGTCTGGATTTGTTTACATTCCTGAAATTCTGCAATTTTCCAGCTAGAAAAACTCCTGTCTTACACAAGTTACTAAACATATTTTATAATGTTTACATACATGTGCAAAATAGATCCATTAAAATCCAACAAAGGTCAAAAGCCCTTCAGTGATCATGACTAAATGAGCAAACCTTTGCAGCTTTGGGGAATAAAAAATATGAGCTGTATTGGTTCACCTGACACCTGGCAGTTTCCTGCCTGTAATATGCATATTTTACAAAGACTAATGGATGATGTTTAGTCCTAAACTGTAGTGGCAGTCCGGGTGTGAGAGAAATGACTCATACTAAAAATGGTGAATAGTACTATTCTGATATCACACCTTAAGAAAGAACTTTTCAGAAAAACATCTCGATATTCCAGTATAACTTGGTATCATTCATGTTTATCTAACAGTAATGTAAAACAGCGTGGATAGTATGGTAGATTAAGACAAATTCAACAATAGTAAATATGTCTATAAACTTAATATACTCCTGCTGCGGCAAATACAAACAGATACATTTCTTATTCCATTTCAGTTTCTATACACAATTTGCACCAAAAGATTAACCATAAAAAATATCAAACCGTTGGCCACGCTAGCAGAAATGGCATGCTGACTTCTTCTCATCTTGGTCAGAAATGTAATTAAAGTTCTCTTAGTTGGCCGCGCTAGTGTCCATGCATCAGGCCTGACACCCAAAGGGACAAGGCTTTTGTCCCTACAGATGTGTCAGGGAGGAGCTCCAAACTCCCCCCAATCTATAGGACCCATTCCAACCTGCTGTGGAAAAAAACTAAAAATGCAGCTGTACCCTGCAGCCTTACTGGCTGCTAGTGTTACGTCTAATTCATGGTCTGTTTTGTCTGACAAAGTCTGGAAACTTCAGAGAAACCTTTGCTTACAAAGGAAGCAGCCTTGTATAAGCAGATGATGGAAAAGTGTTCCACAAAAAACCCCAAAACAAAACAAAAACAAACAAACAAACAAAAAACACTCTATAAGTGTGATATGATGCAATAGTATGAACAAAGTGGGGGATAAGGTGACACATCAACAGTTGCAATCATAATGAAAAATACTTTTCAAATTGTTTAATAATTAATTGTGTCAAACGACTGTAGCCACTACTTTCATGTTGTAAAGCTGATGCTATGATATCACCTTAATTTAGTTTCACACAGCATTTCAAATATATGTCCCACATCAGTATAAAAAAAACTGTTAACAGAAACACATTAATGAAAATAAATAAATAGTTTTTGTGCTAATGTCACAAAATCAAAAGGATTCAGAAATACCATTAATACATTTCTTTATTAACTGTTTTGTTAGGTAATTAAATTAAAAAATATACTTTTCTGACTCTGTGACAAAATATTTGTTATCATAAGACCAAATGAAAAAGTTGCAAGGCTGAGTCTGTTACACCTTCTAACCTTAATATTGATGTATGTTTACATGATTTCTGTGTTAAACACCGACTGTACATGAGATGAGCAGCTGCTCGGCTCCGCTCTCCATCCTCTGTCAGGACCACGCAAAGGACCCGGAAGACGTGTGTTCGCTGTCAATGCCAACGACAGAGAGGAGGCACCGAGAGCTAAAAGCCCGCATTTAAGACAAGATGGCAGGACTGCCCCGCAGGATCATCAAGGTAATTGTTTCAGACTCAAAACAGCACTGTGTGTGACTTTTCTGTCACGGCTAGAGACTCTCTGAGCTCCTGGGGCTCTGCCGGCGAACAGTTTAGTGTGCTAACGTTAGCATCCAGCTCGCTAACGTTACTTTGCTAAAGTAACTTCCGTTTCATTCCTGTGCCCAGATACACCGACACACTGCGGGTTAAAAATACACTAGCGCTTTGTAAAGATGGCGGATAAATGTGCTCTGCGCCGGGCTTGTCTTTTTTAAAGGCACTTCTTACGCATGGCAGTGGTCTCAAGTTGCTACTGATCGGATTGTCATGCTAACTGAATGGCTGGCTAACCAGGCTAACTGCGCTAACCCCGGCTGGTTTGTTAGCCATGTTTCAAATTGAATGATTACATTCACGAACATTTAACAAGGTAACGCTACTCTCTTAGCCTGATACTCCCGGTATTATACTTTTAATTTAACCACACTTGAACTGAAGATGGCATGTTTGCCTCTTGTAGTTGCCCTTTTGTCTTTATTAAGTTCTTAAGGTAGAGGCTAGTCAGGGGTTGAATCTTAGCATCATAACTTGGTCGCAAATGTGTTAAGGTAGAAACTAACAGAGTAGGATGAGACTTTATCAGACTCCCTGACTCTATGGGGCAGCATCAGCAGGTGATCTTAGCTGTGTAACCAAAAAGCAATGGCAGTCTGCTCAGCATATGAAAGATGTTATCGGGGGAGTTACATCTTTTGGCTTGAACAGTGTGATACCATGTCGTCAATGGCGTTTGGCAGCTGTCAGTCCTTTAGTATTAAAAGGGAGTGTCTTTTACTCTCTGCACCACCCAAATGCAAACCCATAGTTGCATAATGGCGTGAGTTACAAGAACATTTCCCTACCTTAGCAGCCGTAGTACTGAATGAAAATGAACAATACTGTGCTAAAGTTATCTGCGCTGTAAGTAAAAGACAGTAGGATACGTTGTTCCTAGCATCTTGCCACAGCTCTTCTGTGGATTTAGGCAGTTAAAGTCTTTCTGTCGCTTCGTGTAATCCCAGGCTGACTCTTTATCTGATTCTTAATTTTTGTTCCTTTTTATTTATTTATTTAAAATCCTGCTGAACTGTGGTGCTAATAGACAAGCCACACTGAAGCAAACATTACTTCCTCTTTTTTCTTAAAGAAACTCATCAGAGCGATTAATATTTTATATTTGCAAATAACATCCATTCACTGGGTTTATTTACCTTACTAATTACAACTTGCCTGATTTGTTAAGGAACTGGGTGTACCTTAAATTGAGATTGATCAAAAATGCATAATGGGAACATGAAGGGTGTCTAAGAGGAGGTTACACAGGTGGGTCAGTAAACAAACCACAGACAGGATGTTGGTGGGAAAAGGTGGGAAGGCTGGGAACAGTACTTAGCGGTCCGAGCCCTTGAGCCCTCAGAGCGTGTGACTGGGACTGGGAGCCCCTCTCCTGTCTGTGTTTTCACTGCATGGTTTTGTCTGTGGGTTATCTGAAACATTTCAGGAATCTCACTCACAGTTGCATTCAGGAGAAGAGTGTCGAAAACGAGAGTGGCGACTGTTGACAAGCTGCATTTGATGTTGTGTTTTTTATACGTAGTTGGTTATACAACAGTATTTGTTTATTTATTGTCCTGTTGTAGTCAGCTGTGATGTGTATATTACAGGAGGCTGCATTTCAAACAGGCACAAAAGGATACAAGGTTTGATTAGTATATGAAAATAATCAAAGGGCCTTATATAGCAGGAAAGGTGTTTGTTGTGTCATCAGTCACTACAGTTTGGAGAATGCAAATTGTACAGTGAAGAGTTACAGTTACTATGATGACATACAAAGCAGTGAGCATGTGAGCGTGAACGTAGTTTCCTTGTTGCAGTCATCTCTCGGGCATGTCACTCATGCTGCCTCATGCATAACACAAGCCAGGTATCTGCTCCTGTTTTACAGTAAATGTGTGTTTGTGTAGGCCACTGGGCTGTTGGTATGAGTTTGAAGTAGCCTTGCTGCAGTGGCTGATGGAAATGGCAGTAATGGTCTCCTGTGGCGTGGTGGCTGAGTCAGTGTCACCTCTACAAGACAGTTACATACTGCACAGGGAGCCTTCAGATTCACAGCATTGAGTCACTGTTGTAGTCAGAGTCACCCTCCCCTCTGCCAAGCACACTACAGTCCACCTCCTGCTTTCCACCTCTGTTGTTAAAATAAAAATAACTTTTAGGTCTCAATCCTTTAATTAATACTTTGAATTTTAAACAGGTTTCTACTAATATCCAATCAAAATTCCTGAGGACATTTCTAATAAGATGCAGATATTCAACAACATCAATCAGTTCAAACCCCATAATGTGTAGTTCCCACCAGTGCAGTTGACTGTAATGCTTGGTACAGGTGTAGCTGTGTATAAATCACAGTTGTATTTGTAGCTCTCAGAATTTATTACACTGGCTCCCAGTGTCTGCATTCACTGAAGGAGATGAGCACAAAATACTTAAGGCACAAGAGCATAAAACATGTATCTTTGTCAGATATCTTGGTTGTTGATTTTTCTGTAGTTGTTAGAGCTTTATAATCTTGCTTTTAAGAGGCTGACTGTTTTACAGTACCTTAAGTAAAGAATATGCTTACGTGAATGTGAAAATTAATAAATCATAAATATTAAACCTGAAACAATTAGTCAATTAATGGAATAATTAATTGTCAGGAAAAAAAATCAACTATTTTGCTAGTCGATTAATAGTCGTCTTTTAAGCACAGATGGCAAAAGAATTCTAAATATTCCCTGGTGTCTGCCTCTGAAATGTTAGTATTTTGTGCTGTTCTCTGTTCTCTGTTTTTTATCATCATAAACTCAATATCTTTAGGTTTTAGACAGTTGGTTGAACAAAACAAGACATTTAAAGACATCATGTTGGACTCTGGAAAGTGGTGACAGGCATTTGTTTTGCTGCTGTTTGACATTTCATAGACTAAATGACTTATTGATTAACTGAAAAAATAATCAGCAGATTGATTATAAAAGTAATTGTTTGTTGGAGTTCTAGTAAATGGCAATGATCTCAAAAGTTTTTAGAAAGACACAGAATGTTAATGGTTTTATCCCTTAAACTTCTTTTGTCATTAACAAAAGAAGCCACTCTCATAGGTCTCCTGAACTGTGTTAACACTAGAAGTTGCATCTTTAGACATTGTTGTATGCATAAGTCTGAATGGGGCCTTATGGTTGAGACAGAGGTGTTTAATTTTTTCTTTCTTTCTTTTTCTGTACCAGGAAACTCAGCGTTTGCTGGCAGAGCCTGTCCCAGGCATCAAGGCAGAGCCAGATGAAGGAAACGCCCGCTACTTTCATGTGGTCATTTCTGGACCCCAGGACTCACCTTTTGAGGGGGGCACATTTAAACTTGAACTCTTCTTACCGGAGGAATATCCCATGGCAGCTCCTAAAGTACGCTTCATGACCAAAATATACCATCCCAATGTAGACAAGTTGGGAAGAATATGCCTAGACATTTTGAAAGGTAAGTCAGTAAATTATAAAGTCACAGTTACTGGTTATAGAAGATTGAGTGTTTCATGACCTTTTCTCTGACATGGAACCCATTGTCATTTGTCTCCAGCTGTTATGTGTGGCATACAGTATGTTATACTTTAAAAGACATGTATTCTTCCTCTGATAGTTGAAAGTAAATCTGCTTCATCCCAAGCAGCTTTAACAGGTACTTTGCATTTGTTCTGTCTTTGCTGTGTTGAGTCAGGCTTGTTACCGTAGGAAAGCCTGTATGTATTGTATTGTGAATGAATTGAGGGATTTGCCAATTTCATCTTGCTCAAAAGATCAAGGCCCCTAAGTGGAGCTTTCTGCCGCTACTGCTGCACATCACCACTGTCCCCCCACTGCCCCTGCAGCTTAAAATAGAAACACTATTCCTGTGCTTCCTCTTTACTCTTTTTTCAGCATCTTACACTCACTTGTCACTTTGCTTTTTTTCCGTCTCCATTTTAGTCTTATTAATCCCTCCCTTTTAATTTTTTTCAGATAAGTGGTCACCAGCTCTGCAGATTCGCACAGTGCTGCTATCAATCCAGGCGTTACTAAGTGCGCCCAACCCTGATGATCCTCTGGCAAATGATGTTGCAGAGAGGTGGAAGTCCAATGAAGCTGAAGCCATAGAAACAGGTGAGAACTGTAATCTGTCCAGGTTCAGCTGAGGGTTTAATACACTTTATATCCAGCTCTTGTCTCGTGCGCCGTTCACTTTCCTGTCTGTCATTTGGCTTAAAGGAATATTCACTCTAAATACACACATCCATACACAAAAGTGTTTTTGTATTTGGTGCTGCATCTTTTTTCCACTATTTTGCTATTCCATATCGTTATTGTATACAGTATATATCAGTTACTGAAATATGGTGAAACTACAATACTTCAACATTGTTTAATGAACACTAAAACTACTAATTTTCATTTTTAAAAAGCTAAAATAAAAAAAATAAAAAAAAAAAAACAGAAACATTTTTCAAAGTCCAAATAAGTTCTTGCTATGTCTCTTATTCTGTCCTGACTTTGTGACAGGATACAGAGGCATAAAAGGGACATAAGAGAGGTAGTTAGTTATTGTATTAATGACATAAAAATGAAAGCTGTAAGCAGCAGTAAGGTGTCTCAAAGTTTAACTCATCGTATTATTGTGTTTGTTTTTTCACTCCTCAGCCAAGACATGGACCAGGCTTTATGCTGGAAACAGAAATGAGGTGTAGAGCAGCCTAACAAGTGGAGACACAAATGGAAGTCAAGTGTGAACACAACTACTCATGTTCTGCTATGACCTCTTCCTACTTCATTTGCATTTAAAGGACACAGTCTTAAATATATATCTATATATATATATCTATATATCTATATATATATATACATATATATATATATATAGAAAATAAAATAAACATGAATTTAACGTAAAGGAAAAAACAACTGCTGACAGTTGGTGATTTAAATGCACACTAGTAATGAAATGACTCGTCTTTGTCCTAACTCACTACTGTTAAAATGCATGGGCAGAGGTTTTAGATCTTCTCACCTGGCTTTCTTTGTCCATTGATTTTTTGGGGAGGCTTTTGCCAACTGCTGCTTGAACAAGCGCGTTTAGAGGGAAAGAGAGGGGGTTGTGGGTTTGGGGTGTCCGGAGCTGTGGAATGGGTGAGGAGGAGAAACTGGCTAGATGTGGTCAATATGGTATACATTTTATGTTTGTTTGTTTCTTTTTTTAAAACTTTGTTTTCTTGTGTTGCTGTTTGTTTATTGAAAAGCAGCTAACTACTACTAACCCACTGTATCTAGACACTCACCTGGAGACGGACCAGTTTCGTCCTTTGTAAATGGCGCAGCAGGTCACATAAGCAATCGTAGCCATGCGTCGTCTTTAAAAGTCACATCCGGCTTTATTAAATACAAAATAATATGGCTGTGAGTCTGCTACATTAACTTTCAACCACTCTGAGTGTAGACTTGGATGTACTGTAGGCTTGGGGATGGTGAGAGAGTAAATGGAGGGTAGGGTGGACATTGTGGACCTTTCCTTAGTTTTAGCACTTTGTGTATGTTTTATTACCATATCCAGTCTTTTATATGTGAATCTTTCTTGCTATTGCCATACTAACTACTCTGCTTGTTTCCCCCGTATGTCATCACAGTCTAACTCTACAAGACTCAGTGGTTTACTTTTTCCAATGGCATTTATTTCACAAAGCACGGATTACATTTAAGCTGTCAGTTGTTTGATGACGTGAGTGGGTGTTGGGGGGCGGGGTGTGTGAGGTGAAATGCTGGGTTGTTACGGGATCAAACTCCAGGAGATTGATGAAGGCTGTGATTCTTGATTGTCGTAATTGGTCTTTGGCTGAAATGTCTGTATTCAATTCACTGTTTGTAAATTCATTCTTTCTATTAATCTGGGGTGGAAATGTTTTCCTGCTCTCAGAATGCTTTGAAACTGTTCACCTGCATACTTTTATGTTCTGTAAATAAAATCTATTGATTAATAAATAGCTGCCTGCTTGTGATTCTTGATGGGACACATGCAAGACAGGTGTGATAAATACTGCTGATGGATGTTGTAAATTCGACAGGAATAGCAGGCTGGTTGGATTGTGAGACAGTGGTAACAATGCTCATGAACAAAGCCAGCCACCCTATTAGGACATGGAGAGGTTAAACGTAGCATTTATTTTTATTAGCTCGACCACTGGTAAAAACTGAACGCTTTTTAGCCGCTGAACAATGCTGAAAAGAGTCCACAGTGAACACACATCCAGCTAACCAGGCTTTGACTCTTTTAAAACACCTCTAAACATTTCCACCTTTGAACATATCCCACGGTTTACGGACTGTCCTCTTACACTAGAGGGAGCCCCTGAGCTCTGTAGCTTTTATATTCTGCAGTACATGACAGACTTCACCCACTTCATCACAACAAGTATGCTACTGTAAATAGCCAGTGAGTTTGACCACGACCAGGCTGCTTCACTGCACTGAAAGTGGTTTCGAGGTTGTGTTGTTGTTGTTTCTTTGACATTTAGCATTCTTTGACAACAGCAGGGAACGGCCTTATGTCTCCAGTTTCAGTTTCAGGGTATATTTGTTTTGTATTTCTGTATGTGTCCCTGTGGAAATCGATCATCCCCTTCCATGCTGTATTTAAATATAAATACATAACATAATAAAATATTTAATTTCTGTATATGTAACAGCAGATAATGATGGGAGGCAAATTAGAGGCATGTATGGGTGGGATGTATGTTTGTTAAAAAGTTGATAAACAGAACATTTTTTTTCTGAAATAAAACAGCCCTCATCTTAAACTAACAGTTTTAAATGGCCTGATTTATGCTAGTGAAAGGCACTCACATGATCTTCAGAGTTGCCTGGTTTAGGGTTGAAGTGCTCGAGAGCAGCACTTGAAAGCAGCATTAGTTATAAAGGCTTCACTAAGTCACGCACGCGACGTTAAAAAAAAAAAAAAAAAAAAAGATTACTATGCCGCGTGCAGCTGCCGGCTGTGTAAAGACACTTGATCCACGTCTGGCTTATTAATCGCCCTGTTAATGATGAACACGAGCCTCGCTGTAACGTGGGGACCTGACTGGCAGCTTGCTGCGCAGCTCTTAGGTCAGCTGGTAGCAGCTCGCCGAGCACAGATGTGAGTGAGTTTGTTGAATCATGCGTGTTGACAGCGGCACTAAACCACCATGGTAGGGCACAATATACGACCAGACGCAGCCTGACATCGTCTCATAGCACGGGAATGAATGAACCGAAGGCACACATTTTAACTGGGATTGTCTGAAGAAGCTGAGCTGGGAACATTGGAGGGGATAACGCTGCCCCTGCTGTCTCCCGCCGCCGAAGCCACTTTCTCCAGCGTTTGGTTGAAGGCAGAGATTTTCGCTGTTCCCAACATTTTTTTTTTTTTCGACGTTTCCTGGCACTCGACGATTGGGAACATATATGATGAAGTTTAAGCCCAACCAGACCAGAACGTACGACGGCGAAGGGTTCAAAAGACGAGCGGCGTGTTTGTGTTTCAAAAACGAAAAAGAGGACGAGGTAAGATTTGTTTGCAGTGGTCGACATGAGGAGAGGGCATTGACCAACAGGCTTTTATTTTTGACACAGTCGTAGCTTAACTCCTGAACTCTCCCTGACTATCATACAACAGCCTCTCTTATCAGACAGTTTCAGTTTAATACTGTGTCCGCGCGCGCGTGTGTGTGTGTGTGTATGAGAGAGTGCGTTCACGTGTCAGATGTTAGTTGAGGTGCTGGGCAGAGGTGACCATAACTTGGCTTAGGTGCCAAGTATTTGACCCATTAAACAACAGTAGGTCTCACAAACTGGCACCCACTGTAACCAGCACCTACCAATTATGTAATACACCCCAGCCTATAAATACCACCTGCCATCATAAAATCTTGCATCTACATCCACTCAGACACACTTAGGCTGGCATCAGCTGATGTGATCATTATACAAGAGTATTTCCATATCTACACATGCCATTGTGGTCACTCATCCTGTGCAACTCCTGCACACATTTCTGACAACATCCCATTTCTAATTGTGTGTTTGATTGTTCTAAAGTGTGGTGTGATTGCACTGGAGGGTTGAAACATGTATCTTTCCTATTTGGTCTGTAATTTAGAAATTTAGCAGAGACATGACTTTTAAAGTTTTCTCACACTCCCACTAAAAATGTTACCTAATGTCAGATCTGACGTACCAAGTCACAGGTAATGTGGCTGACCAAGGTGGCTTAAATTGCAAATGGTGATATACAGTGTATGGAGTGTTGACATTAAATGAACAGATTGAATATGTTTCCCATAGAGAATAAGCACATGAGAAGAACAATGCAAAACTATTTGAATTTGATGCTGCTGAAACTGAGTTTTTAATAATTAAGTTTAAAAAGTTGGTTAATATCAAAGTAGTCATAGACTGGGCGGGGAGGTGTAGATCACAGCGTGTCTGCCTAGTGATGACAGCCATCTCAGGACTACATGTGATAGGGGAGTGGGGTTCGTGGGGGGCTGCGTAGAGGTTGGAGTGTTACACTGTGTGCTAAACACCAAGTGACCTATCAGCTGCAATTTATAGAAACAAAGGTGCGAGCACTTGCTGTCCCCAAACAGATTTGCTTTCTCCTCCTCGCTACACAAATTCCTCTTCCCATCACTCTCTCTCTCTCTCTCTCTCTCTGCTATCCTCTGTGACATTTGTGCTATTTGCTATGCTAAAGTCACCTTGATTATTACTGTTGATTGCACTGGAGCATGATGAAATGGTCTCACATCATATCATGCTGATCTTGTCCTTGATATTCTTGATAGTCTTTGCTTTGATTCCATGTCTCACTTTATGCTTGGTAAACTATCCCATCCAGTCTGCATGCCTGGTTTACAGTCACTTCACAACATGGCTGGGCCAGAACACAAAGGCAGCTCTCTGCTGGACGGGATGACTTCACAGTTTTTTCAGCCAAGATCGGCGCATGGGTGGCGAGACCGTTCATCTGCTCCAGCTGATAACGGCAATCAGGTGACACAACTGTAATCGGCACAAATAATACGGAAGAGATAACGAAGAAGAAGAAGGAAAATGGAAAAGAATTGTGTGGCACGGCACAAATCTGTCGGGGGGCAGCAGTGCCTGCCTGAAGTGCAGCTGATAGATGCGCGGTGTTTAGCACACCGGTCTGCTCAACCCTGCGGCTACGGCTCCAACGGTCTGAGATGAGGCCGTCACTGGGCACGTGATCTAGAGACACCTCCCACCCCAATCTATGACTGCTGACCAACAACTTTAAAGGCAATTAAAAGATCGCCCGGTTTCGGCGGCGTCAGGCCAGTGGTTTTTGTGTTGTTCGTGATAACATTCTATGGAGGCATGTTGCCAATACGCATCTCGTTGCATTGGCCATCGTTGGCCACTGCGGCGAACGGCGTGTCGATGCTGATGCTGGTGGCTGCAGTGAGTGTTTGAGATCGTGCTGCCAATTCAAGTGCAGACCGAAATGGGAAGGTTCGTGTTCAACCACTCCAGTGCAATCACGCCACTGCTAATCGAAACACGCGACAAAATGAGGATGTTATCGAAAATTGCACCGGATGTTGATAACGTGTGTGGGCGGGCTGCTGTATGTGCATCGGCTGATGCCAGCTGTGCAATGGCGGGTGGCGACCTGGGCTGGGGTGTGACCCGGGCCAGGTGCTGGTTGCGGTGGTGCCGGTTGTGAACCCTACTGACGTTTAATGAGTCAAGCCACTGGCACCTAAACAGAGATATCAATGCCTCTGCCAGCTTCAACATCTGACGCAGATGCTGCACACACACACACGCGCTTTGACGGTGGCTGAAACTGTCTGATGAAAGGGCTGTTATGTGACAGTCGGGGAGGATCGGGAGATGGCGACAACCAAGCAAAAACTCGTTGTGCCCACCTCTCCTCGTGATGGGCCGCACGCGACGAAATCTGCGCCGTCTCTTTTCGTTTTGGCACAAACACTGGGCTCTTTGAACGCTCGCCGTCGTGCGTTCTGACCGGTGAACTTGGCTCGTCTGTGTTCCCCAGTCGTCGAACGTGAAAAAAAATGTTGAGACGACGCGGCTCAACCAGCGGCACAGGCCGACGACGGAGGTTGCTGCGGGGGGTATCAATGTTGTCCTTCCGGGCAATCCGGTTAAGTATTGACCAGCGCTCGATTCCGTCGCGGATGATGACCGCGTGCGGTCGCCGCTGACCAGCCATTGATTTAACTGTCGCGCGTATTCAGCAAACTCACTCACATCTGATAACTCGACGAGCTGCTGGCGGGCCTGGAAGCTGCGCGGCAACGCGTCGAGGTCCCGCGACCACGGCGGACTCGTCATCAGCTGGGGCGATATGAGCCGAACGAGATCAGTACGCAGCCGACATCTTTGCAACGTCGTGCGTGACTGTGTTGCCGGCTGACGCTTTCGGTGCTGCTGGGCGCTGACAAACCGAAGACCGTAATGATGCCTTTCTGGCATGCGTCAGGCCGTTTGTTGGTTAAGATGAGGCTGTTTTTATTTCGAAAAAAATGATGCGTTGTCGGCACGCAACAGGCATCCCGCCCGCCGTACTGTTGCTCCGTCGATCTGCTGTTATGCGAAATTAAATATTTTGTTATGTTATGTGTTATGTTTAAATGCGGCGGAGGGATGATCGGTTACTGAAAATACAAAACAATACCGAGCTGAGACAATTCCCTGCTGAAATGCTAAATCGTCGAAACTGTGCATGGTGGTAGGTCTCACAAACTAACCCTGTAGCACCACAATTATGTAATACACCCCAGCCTATATATATGAAATCTTGCATCTGTCCTCAGACACATAGTGGCATCAGCTGATGTGATCATTATACAAGAGTATTTCCATCTCTACACATGCCATTGTGGTCACTCATCCTGTGCAACTCCTGCACACATTTCTGACAACATCCCATTTCTAATTGTGTGTTTGATTGTTCTAAAGTGTGGTGTGATTGCACTGGAGGGTTGAAACATGTATCTTTCCTATTTGGTCTGTATTTAATTATAGGACAAGAAAACAAAAATTTAGCAGAGACATGACTTTTAAAGTTTTCTCACACTCCCACTAAAAAAATGTTACCTAGTATCAGATCTGACATGCCAAGTCACAGAGTAATGTGGCTAATGAGTGGCTTAAATTGCAAATGGTGATATACAGTGTATGGGTGTTGACATTAAATGAACAGATTTGAATATGTTTCCCATAGAATAAGCACATGAAGAACAATACAAAAAACTATTTGAATTTGATGCTGCTGAAACTAAGGATTTTTTTAATAATTAAGTTTTAAAGTTAGTTAATATCAAAGTAGTCATAGACTGGGGGCGGGGAGGTGTCCTAGATCACAACGTGTCTGCCTAGTGACGGCAGCCCATCTCAGGACTACATGTGATAGGGGGAGTGGGGTCGTAGGGGGCTGCGTAGAGGGGTTGAGTGTTACACTGTGTGCTAAACACCAAGTGACCTATCAGCTGCAATTTATAGAAACAAGGTGCAGGCACTTGCTGTCCCCTGACAGATTTGCTTTCCTGCTCCTCGCGCTACACAAATTCCTCTTCCCATCACTCTCTCTCTCTCTCTCTCTCTCTCTCTGCTATCCCTCTGTGACATTTGTGCTGACATATGCTAAAAGTCACCTTGATTATTGCTGATTGCACTGGAGCATGATGAAATGGTCTCACATCATATGTCATGCTGATCTTGTCCTTGATATTCTTGATAGTCTTTGCTTTGATTGCATGTGTCTCACTTTATGTGGTAAACTATCCCATCCAGTCTGCATGCCTGGTTTACAGTCACTTCCTCAACATGTCAGCTGGAGCCCAGGAGCACAAGAGCAGCTCTCTGCTGGACAGGATGACTTCACAGTTTTTCATCTCTTTTCACTTTGCAATACAACGAAAAATAAGAATTTTATTTTATTATGTTAAATCTTCATGTGATGATACATGCTTTTACTGGCAAATACAGAGTTGTTGGTAATTATCTTCTGCATGAATAATGCCTCAATTAACTCGTGCATCTAGTTTCCAAAATTGGAATCTGTGGCAGGGGTTGGGAAATATGGTTGAAAATAGCATCGCAATACCAACAAGGGTTAACAAAATTCGACAAATATGTGCAAAATCACATACAGAGTGATCACATTTATTTGCATGACATCATACGAAATGATGACATAAAACAGGATCTTCAGTAACTTGTTTATATATTAACTTAAATGAGAAATATTTCTAAAGCAGTATCACACAGTAGCACTTTTCGAGAACAGTATCAACAAAAATGGAAAATTATACTTATTATATTTGAGTATTTTTGCAGTTATGTTATTGTGGCCTATCACTGTACATGGGGTCACTGAACCAGAAATATTAATGATAATTTGAAAGAAATAGCTTTTCCTTTTATGATTTTACTTCTTGCCTCATAACACCCAATTCAATTTAAAGCCTAGTAGAATATCTGTCAACAGAGTTTCAACTGGATTGTTATGAGGTGTGATCACCTTAAAGCTGATGTGGATGTGCCCACTCGAATCCCTTCCTCGCTCTGAGCTCTCAGTGAGGTGTGTGTTGACTGTTGGGGTCATTAACCTCCTCTGCTAAGCTCTCTTGTTTTCATACAGAAAGGCAACTGCTGATCCAGTGGTTTTTTGAAAAGCCCTCTGGCTGCGAGTGTGTGCGATTAGCTGCGTACGTGCAACTGCCTACGTGTTTCACATAGCGTTTGTGTGAAATTGCGCATGCATGTGTGTGTTGTGTGCATTTGTGTCAGTGAGACAGAGGCCAGTATTTCTACAGTCCCCAGGGACTATCTGTGCAGGGACACGGAAAGAACACTTTATATAGGCACCGTACTCTAGGTTTGCAGAATGAAATATTTTATGTAAAATTCTGCTACAATAAAGAATCAAAGGAGGAGGGTGCAGGATTACTTTAAGAGATGCATCCTTTGGCAGCTTTATATTACTGTCCATATTTTAACAATCATAATCTGAAGTAGGAATTAAAGTTAATGTTTTTATGCCCTACTAATCTAATAAGGAAAGTTCTAACTCTGCAGATTTTAGTGAGTAAGTGGCTACTGCAGATTCAGGTCATGACAGCGAAATCACTTGTACCTTCTAACTTGGCCTGTTATCCATACATAAATATTGACAGTGTTGCCTGTGTTAAGAATCATATGGTCTCCAGAGAGTTTCTAAATGGCAGGAGCAGAGACAGAGAATGAATTTTGTCACACCCACATGCATTTAAGTATTTATACCAATGATCCAGAGCGTGTAAACAGGAGCTCTTTGTGACTTCTAAGTTGTCGTTTTATAGTGTGATAATTCTTGATGCGGTTGATGAATGGATAAGCTCAGCTAACCTTTGAATGAAGTTCTTTCTGGTTCCTGAGATTTCCTTTGGGGTTTATCTTACCGGGTCCGACCCAGTTACAGACTGAGTTACAGCTGAGGGTCACACAGCATGAAGTTTCACTCACCACAGTAATTTCTGTGCAACTGAGACCATCCTTGATGGCAGTGAAGATGTTATCATTAGTGCTCTTCACATATTGCCATAATAAAACTATCAGGTCTCAGGAGGAATGCAGACACATCTTAATGTTGAGAAACCTCTGCTGGAGCAGCAGTGTTCGGCTGTTAGATATGCTCAAAGAACTAGTTTTTAATTAACCTTTGCTGTCAAGAGAGCCATGAGAGGGTTTTCAAGTGCCGGAGGATGTAGTGGAGGCTGCACGTGTCCGATTAGCTGAGGGCAGAATTCAGAAAGTATTCACACGTGAACTTAATGTGGGTCAGTGTGATGCCAGATAGGGTTTGAGGTCAAATGACCTTATCTCCTGAGGGGCACTGCGCTGAAAACAGACCAAACTGCATGTGTTTGAGGTCAGTTAAACATAGTGTGTGGCTTCAGTTATTATTTCAGATTAGCAAATGATAAAATGGGCCATTGCAATGGTTCTTGTGGGACAATTGCAGAGGTTTTTATTTTTAACCGAATTCAATTTTTAGGTCGTAATTCATGATAATATCTAATTGTTTGGCATTATATTAAAATGTTTAGAATCCAGGTTTTATTGTGGCCACTTTCTGTCATATCATTAAAGAGTTGGGCTGTATATTTCAAATAAAAATGATATTAAATGTAAAGTTTCATACCCACAATAATAATAAATCTGAAGGTGGCTGTTTTTTTTAAATGAGGAACAATGAACAACAGGCTGATAGATGAAAAATCACATTAGTTTCTCTCATTAACTTATTTTATTTATGTGGTGAAGGGTGTATCATGCACAACAGCCCAATCCACACCACGCTCATGTTGCATTAAGTAAATGAAATGAATCACTGGGATGACATGTGAGGTGTTCAATACACATGTCCTGCCAAATGAATAGCTCTGCACTCAGCTGCCACCAGACACCTGTGGTGAGGAGGGACTCGCTCAATAAACTTGGGCGTGCCGATGGCGTGTTTTTGGCACCCTGAGCTCAGCAGCAGAGACCTGACGAAGGCCTTCCTCCTTGGCAGGTGTTACTGGTGAGCAGCAGTCGACACCCAGACCAATGGATTGTGCCAGGAGGAGGAATGGAGCCTGAGGAGGAGCCCTGTGGGGCCGCCGTCAGGGAGGTGTACGAAGAGGTGAGCTCCTCAGACGCATGTACAAACGAATGTACTCACCACTTGACACCAATTTCAAACCTCCAGTAAAAACTTCAAATGTTGCGTGTTGGATGTTTTACTACAGATTGCACAAACTTACAATCGCTGCTCACTGTTTTCCAAAGCATACTGTATGTATTTAGATTGGTTTTATACCTCCCAGGGCACTGCTGTTTACAGTTCCTGCCAGTGCAGTATGAAAATAAAAATAATGATACTGTTGCATGATAACGCAGGTGAGAGAGAACTTTTTTGGTTTGTGTGCTCATTCGGTTGTGGGAATTTCCACCATGTGAGCTGTGAGAGTCAGCTGATCAGCAGCATTGCTTTCACAAGCTATGTTGTCATAAAATGAAAGTGGAAGATAAACAATAAGCAAACATGGACATTGTGAACTAGGTCATTTTGTGTGTTGAAAAAGTCTGGTGTGGGAGTCAACTCCCCCAAGACACAGATGGTGGAATTTCCCACAGTCACGTGAACGTATCAATAAGAACAGTTTTTAAAATGCCATGTCATGACTGCGTTGCCTTGTCATGATAACCTTGACACGATAATGCAGTTAAATCCTGCAAAACCTCTGGTATGACCCCTTAACCTTACATAACACAAGCAAAAATTGCACTGTCATGAGTCAATATTGCGCATTCTGAAAAAAAACATTCTGCATGTATTCTATTAATTTTCATTGGCTAGAGGAACAGACACAAATGATCATTGTCATAAGCAGAGATTCTTGGCAGTTATCATCGTCACTGTTCACAGTATGAGATGCTTCTGCTGTTTTGCGAGCCAGATCCAGATGAGGGATAGAAATATTTGGCAGTGATGCATAAATGACCAGTTAATTGTTCTGTGGTTTAGTAAAGCTTCTTGCTGGTAGTTGGCCAGAGCGTCCGCAGTGGAGTGAGCTGCGAGCTTCTGCCTAGTGTGCTGACAGCTTTGAAGTATGGCAGTGACATTTGGGAAGGGTTTCCAGTTACCCACATCCTGTGCCTCCCAGACCAAACATGTACCTGAATATAGATGAGCTGAAAACCAACCACTGTGGCGAGTGAACAATTCAAAACGTCGTATTTTAATACCCCGCTGTCAAGTTCAGCACATCAACCAACATCAACATCACATCCATGTGATAGTTTTAATTTGTGCACATGTGTGAGATTTTTAACTCTTACTCTATTGTGTGTAATTCATCTGTAAGCACCACAGCAGTTGTAGATCAAGGTTTGACAAAAGTGCTGGAAAATATCACCACAAATACAACCATGACAGTGATAGATCTTTTGTGGTTTGTTACTATAGACAGTAACTGTGTCCCAGTTCTATAATGCATGCTAATTTGAAGCAGATTTTGAGTAAGTAGTGTGTTCAGAGTGGAAAAGACAATATAGTATGTTCAAACGTCGAAAGACAGCATACATATTGAAAAACACATGATTTTTCTGTGTGTTTTACCACAACAGGAAATTGAGGAGCTGCTTGCAGCTGCACATAATTAAAATAAATGGCAAATTATGGTTAAACTACCCCAGAAATCTGTGGAAAACAAGAAACATATTAAATCTTTTAGAAAGATATTTTTGCTTTCTCCTTGTAAAGTTCAGCTTTCATGTATAAATTCATTCCATTTCTTGTGAACTAATTTGAAAATAAGTATATCATTTATACTTGATATAATAAGCATGTATAGATTTGGGACTAAGCAGCTGTCCCTGTCTAGTGTGGGGTTCCACATGTCCTAACTGATCATGGCAGCTATAAAATGAGAGGATAAGTCATATAAGATAAGAAATATGCCACACAGCAGCGGTCAAAAATGCTAAACAAAGCCATGAGCTCCTGGAAAGGTTCTAGCATCCAGCAACAGAGCTTTTTTTTTTCTTACAAAAAGTTGATTATTCATGCCATCAGTATCCACTGACTAGAAGTATGCTGCAATTTCTGTTTTGTTTTCTTTTTGCCTGTGAGAAAAAGGGTTGAAATTCTTAAAGCACTCTCTGCTTGTGACTCCCTCATCTCGGGGTGTAGTATGTCTCTGAGTTTCGACTAGTTAAACTAAAGAATGAGAGGTTAAATACATGAGAGTTGCTAACATTTCCACAGCAAAATTCAGTGGCCGTCGTCCCCTAAAAATAAACTTGTAACAAACTGTGCATAAGCAGAACTGGATCTTGACTCGTGCAGTGTACTTGTGTTAAGCCCCCCTGTCTCGTCATCCTGTCGTTCAGACTATGTTTAGCTCTACCTGCTCATCTCTGGCACGTGGCTATGCTAGCATGGTACCAAGCCACAGGGTTTCCTTTCCTAAATAAGAATGTTTGTTTTTTTCAACTGAGAAAATGCATAAACATTAGAACAGAGACAAGCTGTTAATACCAGGTCATGTGTTCCCGCTGTGTGAAAATATCACACAGTGAGTGTTTTCATTCAGCTTTGTTAGTGTTGGAAGGATAGATTTATCAGTCCCTATGAACTTGAATGAAAAAAATCTACCTCACGAGCTATGTGCAGTGCAGCACTAACGATATACAGCGCTGTGTGTGTGGTCACTGACATGAAAATGTATTGAATGACTTTTGATAAGATTTGTGTGTGTGTGTGTGTGCAGGCTGGTGTGAAGGGAAAGCTTGGCAGACTACTTGGGATTTTTGAGGTAAGCTTGTCAAACTGTCATGGAAAATTGTAATCAATTCTCTAGTGGTATATAGTACATTATTTAACAATGTTCAAAATCCTGTGTCAGCTTAGCTGGTAACCCCACTATCATGTCTGGCATGCCTTCATGTGCCAGACCTCAGTCTGTCAGAGCGTTGAGATGTTTCGTTCACGTGTCGTCTATAAAAGAAACAATTAATCACAGTTTATACTTCTCTTTACATAAAAGCTTTGCATGCATTGCATTTACAGAGTTCATAGCAGTGATATAAAGCTGTGTCTTAATCTGAACCTTCACAGCACAATCAGGACAGAAAGCACAGGACGTACGTCTATACCCTCATAGTAACAGAGACGCTGGACGACTGGGAGGACTCTGTCAACATCGGTATGTCTCTGTGTTCAAGTTTCATATTACTAATAGTTTTGCATGAGAAAAGGTTTTTTTTATCCATAAGCAGAAAATAAGCAGAAAATTATACAATAATTGATAGACACAGATCTTTTACACAGATTTAAAACAGCTGTCAGACAGTACATCATTTTACTCTACTTCTTCCAGAGGCCTGGTTGAACTGACTTGATTTGATTAAGGTCATCAAACCCATATATTTGATTTTTGGGGCAATACTACTCTTATTTATTTTTGGAAGAGATTTTTGTCCTCTTAGTCACATGAGATTAGAGATACTTGAATAATTTTCTCTATTTAGTCAGTAATTAAAGCTACTCAGAGGAAAATTAAAGGTGCTCCGTGGAGATTTCTTGTATACAAACAGAGTCCCTGTTTACATCCAGTGTTTCTCACTAAAACACAATGTGTGTGTGGTTGATGTTTAACAAATCTGTGGAGTGTATTTCCTTCTGTATAAAACACTTGCAAAGCTAATTATTAATACTTAACTATAAATCATGAAAGGCAAGTTTCCTTTGCAGTCTTCCTCTTCCTTGCCCTTGTCAGTGCAATGTTGTGCTTCTCTGTGTATTGATCAGTGGATCAACAGAGAAGCACAGAATTGCACAAATCAAAACATTTATGTTTAGATCATAATATTGTAGCATATAGAAGTTATTCTGACCAACGTGGCTGTCTTTTTGATGATAAAAAACCCTGTAGATCACAGGTCACAAGGTTGATAAAGCATACGGCTGCATATTCAGTGTTCACCAGTAAATTACAGCAAACGCTGATATTCCAAATTGTGCTCAAATTGAAGTGACTAACTAAAATCTCAGTAAAGGAAAACTATTCAGAGACTGTTTGGGCCTCCAGTCATCACTTTGTAAACTGAGAAACTGGGACACATACTTATTGATGAGGTCAAACCACCTGACCTATACTGTTTACAGCCTTAAAATACAGACAGAAAAAATTTAGCAGTAATTTGTCTTCTTCTCTTGAACAATTAATAGGTATTAAATTAACTAATTCTGTACATATGCTCCATATTATTGATACTTTGTACCAATTTTTCTCTTGAACATCAGGAGGTGCAGAAAAATCCCTAAGTGAGACATTGCTTCTTTAATGTTATAATAATAAAAATCCTCATGTTTAGTTATTGTGGAATAATCTAACAAGATGAATTTTGTGATCAGCAGGAAATTAATTTTCAGTAATTGATTAAGTCATTTTTTAAATAAATCTGTCAAACACTCTGTAGTTTCAGCTTCTCAGTTATGAAGATTTGGTGTTTTTCTTAGTGTTTTGGACTGATCAAAACAAGATCAGAATAGATCAAAAGATTAATCAAGGAAATAATCAGCAGATAAACTATAATGAAAATAATCATTAGTTGCATCTGTTGAATAAATGCAGAGTATGTAAAGGCATGTAATGAAGTATTGCCAAAAATAATAAGCACTATTTGTTTTGAATGTGTTTGGTATTTTAAATCTAATTCTTCTCAGGGGACTTAGTAACCGAAAACATAAACTATTTCTATCTGGTCTAGAAAAAAGTGGTCATGATAATTTACTCCCGTCACCTACAGAAATAGAGTTCAGTCTGTTCACAAGAGGGAGGAATGTTTGCTGTGCCCAGTTGTTTTCTAGTTATCATCACTCACCACAGCCCCCTCCTTACTTGTCCCCTCTTGCCCCGCATGAGGGCTGAGAGTGAACGGAAAGGGTTTGGCGCTGCTGGTCTAATTCGCTCTCCCCCTCTGCTGAAAGGCCAGCGGTGGTGTTGTACTTCAGGGTGTCAACATAAAGTGGGTGAATCCTCCCCCCTCTCACACCACCCTCTGATTATCACAGACCACAGCAAATTCCTTTTGCAAAATGCTGTTTGGAATTGAATAGTAGGAGGTGATGGGTTTGAAGAGAGTATAAATAACTCCCAGCTGACACTTTACTGGACAGATCACTTTTATGACAGATGTTTTTTTCTTTTTAAGAAAGGTTTGCTGACATGAAGACTTCATAAACACTAACTGAAGTAGGTCAGGAATGTCCATTTCCACTCTGACATTAGTGCTGCAACGTGCTGCAGTTTATTCTTGAGTGTGTTGCATAATATTGTGGTAAAGCAATTTGCGACTCTTTTGCTTGTTTGGCAGCACAAGACCAATCTTCTTGTGTAGGGCAAAATAAGTGGAGTGTCATTGAGCACAACACTGACCGTCTCCCTGTCAATCAGCCTAATCCATATGCTGACAACTTGGACTTGTCCTTCCTTTGATGTTCTTGCAGGAAGGAAGAGGAAGTGGTTCAAGGTCGACGAAGCCATCAAGGTTCTGCAGAGCCACAAGCCTGTCCACGCAGAGTACCTACGCAGACTCACAAACACCTGCAACCCCACCTGCGGTCCCGTGTGTAACCCGACTAACGGCAACAGCCCGAGCTCCCAAGTGACGGACAACAACGCTCCTCACTACGTCGTTTGCTCCACACAGGGCTCAGATCTAGTCAACAGATAGGACCATCAGCGCACCAGCAGTGAGCAGGATGCCAGGATGGACATCGGATCTGAAAAAGACTTGTGCATTCATTACATTACTAACACAGCCTCTTAATATGTACAGTACGGACCTCTCAAAGTTGATTTGAAACCCTTTTGATGTGGGCGTGAAGAGTGCCAAAATGTTTTCCAAGTATATTTAAGATTGTATATTTTTTACCAACCATCACCAGCTAATAGAGCAAATGTGTTCCTTCAAAGCATTAAGCTTTAGATGGATTTTCTCAGTGTGCTGCTTATGCAATGTAAAGATCCTTCTTAGTCTTACATGCTGAATATTTGATTGGCAGCACACACAGTTCTTGGTTGGTTTCCTGGAGGCCAGTACTGGGAAGTGTTGGCTCTTAGAGGAAGTCCTATCCCCACAGTGACTCAGTGCTTAACGATGTCATTCTGCAAAACATTTTGAGGATGAGAAGCTACATGTGTATGAATATTTTTATTACAGCAAAACTAATGTCACGCCACTATGGTTAAAGTCTTCTGAGGTAAAGAGAGTTAGGGCAAAGTCTACTTTGATGCGACAACATTGTGCCTCTTGTAATTACCATCTTACAAGTATACACAATATCTCTAATCAGTAGTAACAGTGTAAAACTGTGATAAAGATTAGAGGACTATCTGTGAACCAGCCACCACACTGGAATGAAGACTTAAATAGTCCTCCCTTAAACATCCTTGTATTTGTACATATCTTTAACGGTGTCAGGCTGAGTGTTGAATTAAACTAATTACAGTACATTGGCTGTAATAATATATCTTCTGTTAGGTAGCACAAACCTGCAGTCAAGTAATCAAAACTTACAAATATGCCAAAGAAAGAAAGACAGTATTTGACACTACAAACACACAGGTTGTACCATTCAAGAAATAATACATATCTTTTGAGGAAACTATTATTATTAAGTGGATTTGACAAATGTGATCGTCTGTTCATGTCTGAGAATACAATAAGGAGGCCTTGGTTTTAGAGGGGAGATGCAATGTGTTGTGCTTTAGTCTGGTTTTATTAAGTGCCTTCACAAACACAACAGTAAAATGTGTTTAGTCTATAAACACTGTACATCCTACAGCACTGACTGGAAGCAGTGCAGACTGCCTTACACACACACACACACACACACACACACACACACACACACACACACACACACACACACACACACACACACACACACACTATTGAAACCAGCCCCTTTTATTTCTCAGTACTGGTTAGATTTGAACTATGGGATGTTGAAGGAAACTTGGGTTTGTTGTTACAATTGAATGTACAGTATTTAGTATGCATTGACTGGAATTATTTTATTTATGTTTCCCAGGGAACTACCCCCTCCCATCACCAACAGGAAACTGTGACAGTTAGTCATGATGACAATGTGTCCAGACTTTGTTCCCCCCAAAAGAGTAACAGTTACGTTATAATTACAGTTTATTGACTATCAGTGGCTCTTGTTCTCAGGAGCACGGGAAATCATTTAATAACCCTCTTTTCTATTTGTGCATGTGTGACAGGATTATTCTGGTATGCACCATCATGTTGTATATACAACCTTTTAAATAAGAATAATAAAAAAAGACGTTTGTTGATAGTCCCCCATTGCCACAGTGTTTTAATTAGTGCAATAGAACAGGACAGCACTTGTGAATAATCTTGAATACAGCCAGACTGTGTCCTGCTCAACCATCCTCTCCATGACCCGCCCATTCGCCGCTGCTCCCTGAGCTTGGTCAGGTGTTCGTTGTACAGCTACGTAAGCCTTGTATTTGGAAAACTGATTGGATTTTGTGTGCGGACAAACACAGTCGAGGCCATGCTCAGACGGATACTTCAAATGGTAAGCTTCTGAGGCGACAAAGTCAGCCGTTTCGCTTTTGTTTGGTTAAACCGAGTCGTTTTCCTTGGGAGACACGGGGCCTATCCTTGTCTGTTTTCATGGTGGGGTGCACGTTTTCAAACGCAGTGTGTCGCGGATGGGCGGGGTTCTTATTTTTAGCCAGCGGGAGTTCCTCGATTGGAAAAATCTCGCTACCCCGTCAGATCGTAGTGAACATATCAAGCGCTCCTTACGTGGGGTTTGCACAGCTAGCCATTAAATGCTAACATGGTTCGTTTGGTTGATGCTACCCTTGACAGGGAATGTAGCACATTGGCAACTGGGTATATAACGCACCAGTAAATTATTTAGCTAACGTGTCCACCTCACCAGGGTTAGCCGAATAAAGAATAAGTTAGCTAGCTAAAGACCTTATTCACTGACTCGTTTAATTTTCGTGGTTTCCGTTAGCTAGCTATGTTACAGCGCTGGGTTAATTCATCGTCCAGTTATCACATGCTAACGCTGACGTTAGCCACAGATTGGGAAGTCCTCTGTCAGCAGGCTCACCGCAATATGTAAATAAAAACACACGTTTTAATTAACTGGCCTCTTACTTATAACAATAGTTAGATGATTGTTTTACCAGCTTGTCACTAAAGTTGCAGGTGGGAGTAAGATAGGATAGCTGTTTAGCCTAGCTTCTACGCAGGACTACATTTTCCACAGTGCATTGCTAGCTGCATCATAGTGTACACTTTGAAGTCTCGGCCTGATAACCAGGAAAATCCATCTTTGAACACTTTGCATTTAGGTCAGGGTCAGTCAGACTGGTAGCTGTTACCTCAGAGGGATTTGACTGCAGACGTTTAGGAGGATAAATCTATATAATAACGTTTTATGATAAGAGCTACTGTTTTGGTCCGTTACCTCTTTACATAAATCTATATCGATTCCTACTGTAGCCTGTTAAATTAATTATTCACACAGTGTAGTTAACAACACTGATATTATCATGGGCTTAGGGGCTCATAGGAAACAATCTGATTCAAACAGGGTCCACTTTCCAATGCACATCTGTCCTCCATATGAAAAAGCTTAATGTATATAATGTGGTGTGACAGTTGAGTCATTTTATGGGAACAAACACTCCTCCACCACATTGCCAAGATAATGATTACAATGCATTTTATTACTGTATCATGTCGGTGCTATTCTCTTACCTTCGAGCAACAGCTACTTGTCTATACAGTACTGATGAAAACGATTTCAATATGTTTTCAAATGTAGGCCTAAAGGTATAGCAGGTAGACTAAAACCATGTTGTCAACCTGTTACAGTAGTATAATAAATCTCTAAAAATAGTAAAACTTTATGCATAAGACGTGCTTAGGTAGATGTAGTAGGGAATTTGCCTATTTTATTCTCTTCTGGTTGTTCGTTTTTTTTATTTTATTTTGGTAAATCGGTCTATTGTTGGTTTATATTTGTAGTTTGTTGGAGTTAAGTTTGTTCCAATATGCAAACGACAAAGAGGTGTTTACCCTTCAGTAGGCTCTGAGATGACTGGTTCAAAGTGCTAAAGGTTCCCCTCCCAACACACACAGACACACACACAGACATACACATATTTTGACCTAGACTGTCACCAGCCCAAACAAATCCTTTTTGTGAATGGTTCACCAATGGCACATCCTCTCCGTGTGTTTGTGCTTCAGGCCAGTGGACTGAGCTGACTTCTGATGACCATATCCTAACCTTCCCCTGAGCTTTATAGACAGTTGTTTTTTCTTTTTTCCTTTTTTCTCTCTTGCTGTGCCTGGATGTGTTGTTTAATATGACCTGGCCAATTGCCCATTACATGACCACGCAGTTTTTGAAGGGCTACAGAAAGCACTCAAAGGCAAAGACTACCCAGTGAATTGCAGCATATTAATTTTAAAAGTCACCAAGTTGAACTGGAACCTGAGGTTAAATGCACAATTATCTAGAGGGTCCAGCAGTTTGCTTGCTAAAACTATATTGAACCTTTCTAAAATATTTAGAGAGCCAGGTAAAAAAGTTCCAAGCAGTGAATATCCCTGTCACAAAGTCAGCTATCATGCACTACACAACACCAGTGAGGGAGACCACAGGCCTGAGGACACACAAATGGGAGACACCGTTCATACTTTTGCCTGGGTGCTTCATCAGTTGCAGCTTTGTGGCTGCTCGAAGAAACAAAAACAAAAACAAAAACAAAAAAAAACACATATGACATCTGGCCCACTGTTTGCAGCTGGAGACTGAAACAAAGCGGAACCAAGTTGTGTGGTCCTATGAAATCAACATTGAGGTTTCTGGCCATCATACTCAACACTGTGTTTGATGTCAGCCAGACACCTCAAATCCCCAGTCCCACATCATCCCTACCATAAAGCAGGGTGGTGGCACCATCATGCTGTGGGGGTCCCTGCTTGAGGCCCTGAAGTGGCTGTGAAGGAATAAACAATTAACAATCCAGCAGTTGCACCTGGAAGAAATTGTCTTTTTCATACAAGATGACAGGCCCAAACATAAAGCCACAACAATGTAAGTGTCGTGGAGCAGCCAAATCAGAGACCAGACCTCATTCCAGTTGAGGATTTGTAGCTGTTGTTCACTGACAATCTTCATGCAGCTTGACAGATTTTGATGATGATGATTTAAAAATCATTAAGAAAAGGATAAAAATCTGTTCTCTGTCGCTACTTAATTGCTTCTCAGGTCATTAAACGTGTGAATGGTAATATTAAGTGCATGTATACATTCAAACTAATCAAGTCCATTTTCTACTCTCCAGACCCCTGGGAAGGGAGGCTCCCAGAATGCAGAGTCAGAACAGCCCAGCACAGACCTCAATCATGATCAGACGTCTGAGGTAACGTGAATGTTTTCTTGTATATTGATAACTTTTTCTAACCTGCAAACCGAGTTATTGTCACATGGTTGTTTGTGATGGTGTGTTTCTGTTTTTCAGGGCTTCATCTGTCCTCAGTGCATGAAGTCTCACAACTCTGCAGAGGAACTGTTCAAGCACTATGAGCTGTTCCATGATACCGGAGACCTCCCCGCTCATGTGGCCCCCACTCGGTGAGACTGATAGTAACATTGCATACAGTAAATTATGACAGAGTCTGACATTGTGGTGCACTGATAGAAGTTAACTTTGTATGTTTATTAATGCACTCTGTCCTCCTTTTAGGGAAGACCTTACGATGCTCCGGCAAGAGGTTCAGGACCTGCATGCTTCTCTCAAGGTATAAGCTGAGTTTCTGAACTGTGGCTGTTACAGATGTGTGTAAATTGTTGGTTAATACAAAGACTTGACTATGTGTGTGTGTTTTCACTTTGTTAGGAGGAAAGGTGGTTCTCAGGAGAGCTCAAGAAGGAGTTAGACAAAGTCCAAGGACAACTGAAGCAAGTAATTCCTTCAAGATATTTAACATATATCTTTATGAAGAGTTGGCTCTCTGAATACGAAACTGTTTCATAAAGCATAATGGCGATGCTTACCCTTACTGTGCATGTTCCTCTCTGTCCTTTGTTTTCACAGAATGATGGACAGTTGAGCTCAGAGGATTCAGGTCAGTGACATTATATTAAACGAGTACCTTTGACAAAGATATAAAAATGTAATTCACTAATATGTGGTGCTTTTTTTTTCTTCAGCCCTTGAAAGGAAGTTGAATGAAGCTGAGACAGAAAAGTTCAACATCAAGCAGATGAAAGACCTATTTGAGCAGAAGGCTGCCCAGCTGGCCACAGAGATAGTAGGTTAGTGTTGGGCTGGGAAACTGGAAGGCCTGTGTCTGCATCATTTAACAACACTGAAGTACTCTTTTACTCTGTTAAGCTCAATCCACCCATTGTGTTTTTATCCAGTCTTATATAAGCTGTTGTTCATTCTTCAGCGTTTGGTTTTACAGCCTGAAGGCACAGGCTTTGCATTTTACACAGTGATAACATTTTCCTTAAGTCAGTTTGGGTAAATGTGATGACAGGTGAGGTATATGTGTTGCTTTAATTTGAATATGATTAAATGGGATATTTTTGAATTGTTGAATCCGACAGACTTAAAATCCCGCTACGATGAGGAGAAGAGCCTAAGAGAGGCTGCTGACCAGAGGCTTTCCAAATTGACTGAACAACTGCAGAAAGAGAAGCAGGAGAATGAGAGACTCCAAACAGAGCTGGTACAACACACACTTTAGTTTCTGTTGGTATCTGTTCTCTTTTCACCAGGCTTGACAGACATACTTTGTAGTTTGTGTAGAGCTTCTATGAATGTTGTGCTTTGGAGCTTGAAAGAATAACACTGAATCGACACCATGAAATCAGTTTGGCTCTGAGCTGTGTTTTGGAAGAATCGACACAGCTCCTACCCAGACAATCCCCTCATCGTTGTCATAGAAACGTGAAACAGAACTTTACTTAAAGAATTTATATCAAAGAGCATCAAAGTGTACTTTAAACTAGAGATGTGTGGTTGCATTTAAGGATATAATTAGGCACAGTGACCTGTTATCTGGTCCAAAATGTTCTTAAATATTCAGTGGTATAAAAAGGCTTCATGAAAATATAAGTTTAGTGCTGAAAAGAGACACCCCCTGTTGATGTCTCCTGTTTTACACTTCATTAAAGTGGGCTTGGACTTATTGGGATGGCGGTACAGCGCCACATTGTTACCATTGCCCAGATTTGTCTGGAGGCTTTCATATACACCTCAGCCATTTCTAAGGACGCCGATATTTGATTTATCTCCATAGCAAAACGTCTTTTGCTCAGCTTTCCCCCGCCCAGTCTCCATGTCTTCAACACAGTGCCTCTGCTCTGCCCCCTAGCTGCAGCGCCCAGGTGTGGAGGACGTGGAGGTCCTGCAGAAAGAGCTGGTGCAGGTACAGACTTTGATGGACCGTATGACCCGTGAGAGGGAGGAGGAGTCTGATCGCCTCAAAAACCACTACGAGCAGCTGCAGGCTAATTACACTACCTCAGAGGTGAGGAAGGCAAAGTGTCTAATGTCTCGAACGTCAAATGTAGTTCTGCTGATGTGTTGCAACATTCTTGGTCTGAATTTTACATTTCACAAGTTCATAAACATGCACATTGATTCCCCCAGTTTACATAATCATCTACACCATTGTGTTGCTGATGAAAAATATAGTTTAGTTGTAATTTTACCCCCTTTCCACTTCACCACTCGTTTACTCAGACCACCCGCTACACATTTGAAATGATCTTTAGATTCTTATTCAAAGCTAGCTATGAAATGACTTATGCACTAACTTGGATGTGCTGTCATCATGTCATATCAGATGGCTTTGTGCCTAATTCTAATTAAATGATGTCTGGTGAATAATTCAGCTTGATTTCCTGCATTTTTGATCCCAGAATGAGAGTATTTATAGGGCTCTGTCAGGCAGCTCCAGGCTCTGAAGCGCTCTCTCTGCACATCTCTGTAAATTATCCTGGAGCACAGATTAATATTTTTATACGCTAAAAAAACATATTGTGAACATATTTGAAAACTGTCTGGTTTTTGATTACACAACATGTCTCAGTCATAATTAACAGGTTGCTTTGGTACAGTCTCCTGAAACAGTATCTGACTTTAATTGAGTTTTAAGTTCCATGTATAATTTATGCAGTTAGTAGCTGGTCTTTAGGTCAGCCAGGGAAATGTCAAAATTACATTTAAAAAAAAAGTTGACATTCAGGTTCATGCATTGTCTGCCCCTGCAACAGTACACAGCAGTAAACACACCATCCCCTCTTTGTGTGAAATATTTTGCCTAATCCTGTGATAGTAAGATGTCATAATAAGTTGGATTAAAATGATGTTCATTCACTTTCTGAGCCCAGCAGCTCTGTGTTACAGACTCGCCTCTCACTGTTATATGGTGACTTACCTTTGTCCGTGTCTCTCTCTCCCTCCCCTTCTTCTTCTGCTTCTTATTTAATGTATCCCTCTCCAACACTTACTCTTTCTTCAAGATTCGTAAACTAGAGGTAAAACACGTCGTTTCAAGTTGGCCCCAAATTTACTGTCATTTCTTGAGTTTTGCTTACGTTTGAAAAGTTTTTCAGAGATTGATTTTTTTTAACAGTGTGTTAACTCTTTGTGTTAACTCTATCTTATGTTTTTGTTGGGTTTTTGTGTGACTTAAGCCTGATTGTTACTAATCCATATTATTTTTTTATTTAATTTTTTCCTTCTATGTCAGTCCTTCACAGTGGTGCTTCCATTCCTTGATTATACACTTAAATTTCTTGCTAAAAGAGTCTAATGTGCCTGTTTGTTGTATTACAGATGACCATATCTCAACTAAGAGCAGAGCTGGAGAAGGGTCCTCAAGAAGCAGCTGTCTACACACAACAGATCCACGAGCTGCAGAGCAATCTGAATAATTTGCAGCAGCTAAGCCAGGTAACACACACACACACTCTCACACCTCCATAACAGAACCAGACAGCTACAGTTATTATTGCTACAGCTACAGTTATTATTGTCATGTGACAGTTTTATGATTCTTAACAGATTACAGCAGGCACAAACATGTCTGCCGTGTCATCTGTTGCACAATATACAAGATTATGTTGGATTTTAATATCAGAAATGTTAACAAGCCACACCAGCTGCCCCTTAAGTACAGAGCACACCATCTCACTTTCTGTAAACTTTCCTCTGTTGCTCAGCATCAGACTTTATTACAATGCCCCGCTGTCACCAGCCGTCTCTGGCAACCTAGACATGTTGATAAAAATCACACGCAGCACTATAATTAAACCAGCAGGGGGGGGGGCTCTGCCATGCCAGCTCTGTCACTTGGGGTGAAATACAAATACAGGTAACTGTGCTGGTGCAATGGGAACTGGGGAACGGTTCAGTGTTCCTGCCAGAGATTAAATCCTCCCTCATCAGGCACATCAATACCCTCCCTGCCAAGTACGTTTCCGGGTAAGAGGGGGATTACAGAACTGGATCTCCAGCGCGATGACCCCACCCCACACCTCTCCTGGAAACTGCATACCCTGAGACCTGATACAGATAGTTATCCCATGAGAATAGAGACAAAAGTGATGGGGCAGACAGTGAGACACAGAGGATCAGGACTAAGAACAGACAGGTGATCAACCAACGGGGATTTCATGAGGTCTGTAACTCCAGAATTAGAGAGGAGAGACACAGCAGGGAGCTGTGACAGTGACACAAGAGAAGGACGACGACAAGGCTGTGAGAACGAGGAGAGAGGGGAAAAAAACAAAGTCTGTGCAGAGGGTTGTTAATGTTGGACAGCTGCTGTGGTGGCATTCATAAGTTTATTGGATGTCTGTGAAGTCCAGGTGACTTGTCACACTCCCTAGTTAGCAGCACACTGTACTATTAACAACATTTTGTTCTTTACCACCTTGTTGCCAAGTTTACTGTCAGAGCTTAGATCAGGGCAAGTGCTGTGCACATACCACAGTATTTCAAGTCCTCTGTCATAAAACCTCCCCTAGAGATGCCATACCTCACTTTACTCTTGACTCTTGACAGATGACTGTTCTTTTCATAGCTTATATTCATGCCTTGGTGCAGCTCCTATCACACTAACTGTTTAATTTAGAAATTTGCTAATTTAGAAAATACCAATGGTTCATGTCTTAGTGTGGCTTAATTAATGACTCAAACCATTCCTTATTAACTTTTCAAATGCTGTTGATCATTATCCTTTTATATGAGACATTGATCTTTCAAGGGACATTAGAATGTTATTTAATTTTACTATATTTAGTTTTCGTTATTTGTTTCCTGGCTATCAAGCCTATTTAGACACATATTTCACCCCCATGATTCCAATACCACTGTACAACCAGTGCTCATCAGACCCTTGCTGTCTTTGTATCTCCTTCTCTCACAGAGCCTGTCTGAAAAGCTGGTGCGTAAGGAGAAGGAGCATCAGGAACTGGAGCAGTGTCTGGGAGCTGAGAAAACTGCCAAGAAGGGAGTCCAAGAGAGCCTGAGAGAGAGAGAACTGGAGGTCCAAGAGCTCCAGGCTCGGGCCACGGGGGCTGAGGCCTCCCTGCAGAAGACCCAGACGGAGCTCGGAGAAAGGACTGAGGAGGTGGCAAAGCTAAAGAGAGAGATGGCGGAGCTTGAGGTGAAGCATGCAGAGCTGAAGGTTGAGAGGAAACAGCTGGAACAGCAAAGGGAAGAAAAGGAGAGCCAGGGTGCTCAGCAGCAGACTGAGATCAGTCAGGTGAGTGAGACTGACAGAGACAGTCACAGACTACTGCATGCAGTACAACATGACAAATGATATGAAAAGGATTTTTATGTTTGCTTAGAAGTTTCAGTTTGAGTTGTAGTTTTTCACCCACAGTGGCAGAGACCCTTGCAAACCTGTTTTTGCATAAAATCACTTACGGATGAAGCAGAAGAAATTTTCAAAATACCAGGATTACCAAGGAAAGAAATCATTATAACTGATGCACAAATATCATACAGTTATGTTAGAAAAGGACTCCAGACATCGACCTTGTTGATCAAAGTATCTGTATTTCTTGCTGTTTGTTCTCCATCTTAAGCGTCACCCCTGTCTCTGTACTCTTCCTAGCTGCACGCCAAACTGCTGGAGGCAGAGAGGCAGCTGGGTGAGGTGCAAGGTCGTCTGAAAGAACAGAGGCAGCTGTCCGGGGAGAAACTAAAAGACCGCGAGCAGCAAGCAGCCGACCTGCAGCTCAAACTCTCCCGTGCAGAAGAACAGGTAGGCATCAAATGAAACTTTAATGATCACTGCGGGGAAAATGAATTAATGCGTCAGAACATCTGCCTCGTAAAATATAATGTACACTGTAAGATATGCTAATGTAGTTTAGGTTTATTTATTTTGCTAAATCTGAAAAGCAGAGTGATTAAAACACTGGAGAATCAAAGATTTGTGCAGATGAGATTTAAAATAAATAAAATAACAAATGAAGGTTAAATCTAACAGAGATTTGTGAAACTGTTTTAATGTGATAATAAAAAAACAGTACAGTACAGTAATGCACAAAATGACCATGAAAACAACATTGCCTTTAGCTTTATGGTAAAAAAAACCCCCAAAAACAAATGTGGTTTTCATTTTCAGTTAAAGGAGAGTGCCAGTAAGAACACAGACCTGCAGCACCAGCTGGAGAAAGCCAAGCAGCAACACCAGGAGCTGCAGGCGCTGCAGCAAAACACCAACGGCAAACTCAGAGAGGCACAGGTACCGTTCACAAGAAAAACCCTCACATCTGAGGCATTGCTAACAATAGTGGTGAGCATGAGAGTCACCACTGAAGAGAAGCTATACTGTACAGACGATTTTTACTTGGAATGATGTGTGACATAGTCTTACAAAGTAAATAAATAAAACTACCAGCCAAAACACCTGATGTAACCTTTCTCCTATGTTGGTTTTTCCTCATGCTATAGAATGACCTGGAGCAGGTGTTGCGTCAGATTGGGGATAAGGACCAAAAGATCCAGAACCTGGAGGCTCTGCTGCAGAAGAGTAAAGACATTGTAAGCCAGCTGGAAGCAGAGAGGGAGGACTTATGCGCCAAGATCCAGGCTGGGGAGGGAGAGACAGCTGTCCTTAACCAGCTAAAAGAGAAAAACCACGCTCTACAGGAACAGGTGAATGAAAACACAAAACACACTCACTCAAAGGTTCACACCCATGTTGCAGTCACCTTCTTGTAGTGCAGAAGTGAGACAACAAAAGATGCATGCCAAACCCCCACACAATTGAGAATATACTGTCACAACTAATGAACTAACACCACATAGAAAGTCTTCAACACTTGTCTACCACAATTATGACAGAATAATTTTTCAGCTTATGGCCTTTTGCGTTTACGTGGATCTTAAAGGTGACACAGTTGACTGACAAGCTGAAGAACCAGTCGGAGAGCAACAAGCAAGCCCAGGATAACCTACACGAGCAGGTCCAGGAGCAGAAGACTCTGCTGCGCTCAGCCCAGGACAGAGCCCACACCCTGGAGACCTCAGTCACTGAGCTCACCACCCAGCTCACAGACAGCAAGGAGAAAGTAGCCCAGTTAGACACCCAGGTAAGCATGTCTGTGTAATACGTGTTGATTATAATATAGTGGCGTCATTGATAATGTTTCATTGACTGTAAAATCTGTTTTGAAGAGCTGATCCAAACGCAATGTGAGAATAACAGCTTTCGTTGGTCTGTATTCCTGCAGCTGAAGGCAAAGACAGAGATGTTGCTGTCTGCAGAGGCAGCCAAAGCTGCACAGAAGGCCAACCTGGAGAACAGCCTGGAGACTGCTCAGCATGCACTGCAGGACAAGCAGCAGGTGAGCTTCCTCTTTGTGCAGCTGATGAGCTCTGCACTTTCCTGTGTAATGTGCCATATGTCTTCCACTCCTTCACTTCACTCACTCCTTAACCTCTCTGTACTCCTCTTATCTCTCCTTCTGTCTTGCTGTCTTGTGTAGGAGCTGAATAAAGTTCAGAAGAAGGTGGAGGAGCAGGCCCAAAGGCTCAAGGAGCGGCAGGAACAGTGCACACAGCTGGAAACCAGTCTGAAGGAATGCAAAGACAAACTACTGGCCTCAGAGCAGCGTGTAGAGCAGCTGGAGGGGCTCAGTAAGGTGTGTGTCTTTATAGTGAGTGCCAGTATGTGCACAATGTGATCATCTTGTAGTCATCTTTAGATTAATTTTCGGCCTAAATTGTTCTTGTTTCTAATGTCTTAGTATGCATAGAGATGTATTTTTTTTCCTTAAAAGTGAATCTGGTGTTTTAAATTGACAGAAATTGGAGTCTCAGGTCGGGGAGTTGCAGGCTACAAGAGATCAGGTGCAGCAGGAAGTACAGAAGCTGCAGAAAGAAGGGTCAGAGGTTAAGCGGAAAGCTAAGGAGCTGCAGCGCTCGCTGGAAAAAGAGAAAGCAGGGTGAGATAAAGCCTCGTAGTCGTGTCGTAGTGTGCTGGTTTTGATGAATATAGGATTAATACTTTAAAGTGATTTTTGGTTTGTTCCACTATATTTTAATAACTTCTAATACATATTGTTCCTCTTTCAAGGGCTACAACATTACAAGAGGAGTTAAAGAAAAAAGCAGCTGCTTTGAGTGACATCCAGCAGCAAATGGAGCACAGTGAGCAGGATAAAGCTGCTCTGAAGGTGAATCTGGACAAGGTGACCCAGGAGGGAAAGACTCAGCATGCAGAGCTGGACAGGAAAGCTCAGAATCTGGCAGCAGACTTGCAAAAAGCCCAACAGGAGAAAGAGGCTCAAAGGAAGGAGCTTGTCTCTACTCAGGAGAGCCTAGGAAAGGCTAATAAGGCACTGAAAGAGAGTCAGAGTCAGCTGGACACAGAAAGGAAGAGCCATAAGTCAGCCATGGAAGAGAAGGTGGGTTCAGCTCAGACAAATTCAATAAATTTTTTCTATTTTACGGTTTACAACATCAGGACATTCACAACATTAATCTGTCTCAACCCTCAGGATAAGTCCAACGAGAAGGTCCGACAGGAGCTTCTTAAGAATAATGAGACCATCACCAAGGCAATGAAAGAATCTAAAGAGCAGTTGGAGCAGATGAAAGAGGTAAGCTTCTGAAAAAGATGGAATATCAAGCACTATTGTTTTGAATGAATCACACGAGGAACTGTTCTGTGTCTACAAATTATCAGGCAGAGAAAAAGCTGAAAGGGCAGCTGACCTCATTGGAGCAGCAGCACTCAAAGACTGAGGGGGCACTGAAGGAAAAGGAGAATGAGGTAGAGAAGCTGTGGACACAACTGAAGACAACCCAGGGGTCCTTTGAAGAGGAGACGAAGAAACTGAAGGGCCAATTGACAGAGCTGCAGGAAGTCAATGCCAAGAAAGCAAGTAACAGTTTGTTTATTCCAGACAACTGTTATCTCACCTAACCACATAGCTATTGCACCTTTTAAACAAGCCTGTATTTTCCACAGGCTTGTTTTGCTGTGATTACCATCTTAAAACCTCAAATGTAGCTGCGTATTTGTTGAGAAATGTGTGTATTTGACTCTTAACTTCAGGCAGAGGAGGAGAGTAAGTTGAGGGGTCAGGTGTCAGGGCTCAGCCAGGAGCTGGCCTCTGAAAAGAGTCGGACAGCAGAGCTGCAGAAGGCCTTGGAGCAAAGTCAGGAAAGTCTCAGTAAGCTTCAGTCTGACTTCTATGGCAAAGAGTCTGAGGTTTCTGCACTGCGCCAAGACCTCAAGGTATGTTAACACAGAGACTGATAATGGCTTGACAGATTTGTCTGTGAATTTGATATTTTTTGTACATTTTTTTGAGCAACTCTCAGTGACTTTCGACCTTTATCTGGCTGTAGGCATCAGAGGAGAAGCTCAGCTTAGCTCAGGAGGAGCTGGCTGCTAATCGAACCCATCAGACAGGTTTAGAGGCTCAGATCCAGGAAATGAAGACAAGCCGCAGCTCACTAGAGCAGGAGCTCACCAGACGGGACCAGAAGAGCCAACAGCAGGAACAAGCACTGAAGGAGCTACAGAAGCAACAGGTCAGACAAACAGATTAACACACATTCACACTTGACTTGATGAGATTAAATTAATATATTCTAAAGTGTATCTGCTCACCCAGAATCACGTTAAGGAGGAGCTGGAGAAGGAGAAGAGCAAAGTGGAGGAGCTGAACAAAGCCAAGAGTGTCCTGGAAAAGAATAACAGCAAATTAACCTCTGAGTTAAAAGCACTAACAGAGAAGAGTGAGAAGGTCAGTCACGACATGTTTCCTTTAGGGGGAGAAGAGAGGCTTAAATTCAAACTGCACTTCAGAAAAATCCTCAATAGTCTAACTGTTAAATCCTGGGATACTGTAGACAATGACCACCATTTTATGTCTCATACTGACATGACCTGCTTCCCATGCTTGTGTCTTACATAAACTGCTTAACTTAGGGTCACTGCAGGTCATCAGGGCCACATTCTTCAGTTATAACTAAGCATGCTTGAGTTGACAATTTTACATGAGCCTGGATGTTTCAGGTCTTCAAAGCTGTCTTAAAATTGATCTGAAGCCATTGTCAGAGCAATAACTTCCGAACTTCTCAAAACGGCTGAAGCTGTCTCATTTTTTTTTTCATGCTTGTGGTTACTTATCTGTTGCTTTTCAGGAGTTGGGAGAGTTACGGGAAGCCAAACAGCTGTTGATCCAGCAGAAACTGGAGTTGCAGGGGCAGGTGGAGGCGGCACAGGGTGCACTAGAGCAGGAGCAGAAAGAGCACCAGGCCACCAGGGACAGCAGGAGCCAGAGAGAGGAGCAGCTTCTTGCCCAAACCAAGGATGTCCAGGATCAGCTGGTAGACTCACTCTCTAAATTTTAGTTCAAATGTAATTCGCTCCCTCTCATGATTTCATTTTAGCGATACGATTAAACATTTCTTTCTAAAGGTGGCAGAGAAACGAGCGAGGGAGGAGCAAGTGAAGCACATTGAGGAGGCCGAAGCGAAGCTGGGCGCACAGGTGACGGCTCTGAATGAAAACGTGGCCACGCTGAAGAGAGAGTGGCAGGGCAGCCAGCGGAGAGTCGGTGAACTGGAGAAGCAGACGGATGAGCTGAGAGGAGAGATCGCTGTGCTGGAGGCCACTGTCCAGAACAACCAGGACGAGAGACGGGCTCTTTTGGAAAGGTGCGTTGATATCGTCTCCTCTGACTAGCCGGTCACCCTGCACATAATGACTCTAATGAATACAAGTAAAAGGCTTTTGAATGTGTGACTGGCATCAAAACTCACTGAAGTGTGTGGTAAGTAGCAAGCAGCAGCAAGAAAATGTCACAGAGGGAACGCTTTCATTCCCTGTGTCTGAGTTGGTGACGTGGGTCAGTTCCATCCACACCCACCACCACCGCAGTCAACAAGGTTTTCTCATGTTGAGCTTTTAAAGAACAAGGTTTTCCAGTGTAACTTATAAGTTCCTTTAAAACAAGCTTGCCGTCAGTTCCAAGAAAAAAAACAACAAGACACTGTGAACTCAATTGTGGTTAACACACTGACTAAAAGCTTCTCTATTAAAAGACTGACTACATTATAACATTTATCACCCTGAGCTGTTGAACATTGCTTCAGGGAAGTTTTGCCCACATTTCTGTCACAGCTTTGAATTCACTCATTTATAATCTTCAATTTTTAAAGAACTTAATTTCCCTGTGCATAAGAAATGATAATAAAATGTGAAATAGATTATATATCAGGCCTAAAAAGGGTGTTGCATGTACCACACACACACACAAAGAGAGAGGGACATCCATTAGCTTGTTAAGAGCAGAACATAAGGGCATGAACAGACACTGAATATGAATCAGCAGGTTTAAGTCTAAATCCTGCTGTGATCCTCCAAATATAGGGAATTAAAGAATTTAAAAATCTGTCTTAAATATTTTATTTCAATAGTTACATTGCTGTCAGATGAAATTCAGGGGGAAAAAATGGTTAGAGGTCCCGCTGCACTGAATTAAACTGACTGTGTGTACATGCTGTGAAAGCACCTGATTTCCACTGAATAGTGAATAGCTGTTGACACACCTCTGTTTCAAAGAAACTCCACCCTGTTCACATACAGTAGCTGTCAGGGTTGTGTGTCATTGATGAGCTACCTATGAAAACATTCATTAACTTAGCCCTATTAGTTACTGAATATTAAGGTTATTTAAATTTGATGTCCGACATATGTGCTAGTGCTTCCTGCTTAAGTGAATGGGTGTAATGTGATGAGTTGAAATTGAATTGAAATGAGGCAAAAACACCTGTTAACAGCCGAGCGCAGTGGTAGCACTGAGCTGTGGTGAATAAAAATCACCCAGTGGACATCATCATTATTCCCCAAGCACTGTGCTTTGAAAGTATTAATTAACAAAGCTATTATGCAGCCGGCCAAGTAGCACTGGTGGTATGAAATTCTCATGAGCTGCTAATTAGCACGAGTGCACACAAATCATCAACGCTCTGTGGTTGTGTTTCAGGTGTGTGAAGGGCGAGGGTGAGATAGAGAAACTGCAGGCCAAAGTGGTGGAGCTGAGGAGGAAGCTGGATGATACGACAGCAGCAATGCAGGAGCTGGGCAGAGAGAACCAGTCGCTCCAGGTCAGTCGCAAAACATCAGGATTAATACTCTTTACAAAAATGTCTGGCAGTGATGTGCAACGCTTGTCAATAGTTTCTTTGCTCTGAATGCTCTGTTGCTTTTTCTGTTGGTGCTTTTAGATCAAGCAGTCACAGAGTCTGACCAGGAAGTGGGCTGAGGATCATGAAGTGCAGAACTGCATGGCCTGTGGGAAAGGCTTTACCGTCACCGTCAGGAAGGTAAGTATGAAGTTTTCTTCTCTTTATTTTTTTCTTTATAAAACCAACAGTACATAATATTTGTTTTCTCTGTTGTCCTGTGTCTCTCCTCCTCCTCTATGAATATCCAGCACCATTGCAGACATTGTGGAAACATTTTCTGTGCCGAGTGTTCGTCGAAGAACGCCCTCACGCCGTCCTCTAAAAAGCCAGTACGAGTGTGTGAGACATGCTTCGAGGAGCTCCAAGGCTGATTTCCCTCTTTATCCCTTTACCTAACCCCTGACGCCCTCACTTCCTCACACCCCATTCCCCTCCCTTTCCCTTACTCCGGCAGGCAGAAGGCGTGTCTTTGTCGTATTTAATGTGCACTATAAAGGACAGACCCAGTGCAAAGACTCCCACCTGCATGTGACTCGCGGCTCTGCGGAGGGAAATAACCGAAGAGACGCCAGAGCCAATTGACAGGGAACAGGGTGGGATCGGTTGGGATTGTCTGTATCTGTTTCTGTGCCTTTGCTACTCCTGTGGACTGCCAGAGAGCGAGACAGTGAGAACTAAGCACCATCCATCTCTTTGAGTTCATGTTCACATCTCCATCTTTGTTTGGCTTCATTAGCAACTGCAAGGTGGCTGCTTTTGTACATTGTGAAATGTTTGCCGTCTGTTGTCAGGAGGTGCGAGGTCGGTGTGACACTGCAAGAATGAATGGGGAAGTAAATATTGTGATAGTGATGTTGAAAATCACTGCTGCCCTACAAAGGTAAATGCAGGTAACTACATTGTCCCAAAAAAAATCTGTAAATGCCCAATGTAACATAGTTTCTGTGTATAACTCAACATATACATCTGATACGTCTGATCACTAACAAATAATTAATTAATAAATCTAGCTTTTTATAGCAAGAAAGTTAAGTAATATGTGAGAACAAAAATATTTTTGTAAAATTTTTCAGTTGACCTTACAGGCTGTATTTAATGTATGTAATGCAGGTATTACTTTTGAACACAAAGGTGTTTCTCAAAGGGTTTTTCAACTGTCAACACTTCATTTGGCCCCACAGCAAGGCAGCCAAAATCTGATAGTTTATCAGCTGAAGTTTTGATTTGATGTTTGTGGACAGGGTTTCATATATATGCATTATGTTCTGTTAATTCACATTGGTAAAGATCGCTAGGATCCTTTTGTTAACATTGTGTTGTACAGTATAACAGCAAAAGGGAAGATATCGCGGCTTGAGATTTTTCTTTGAGCAAAATGGGGTAATTTTTTTCTTTCTTGGATTATAAATCTCCAACAAAAAATATAATCAATTTACGCACCAGCGTTTTTCTGTACAAAACTTGACGTTAAATCAGTTACTGCATGTTTCCTTTGTGTGGCAGCATGTTTGTGGATTTGTCGAAATTGATGTTTTCAGCCTATTTCATGACCAAAGAATGTCTGCAGCAGGAACACAGGCCAGATGAAAGCCCTGAGTTTGTTTTCATATTTCAGTATTTTTCTAAGCGTCTCCTTTTGAAAGCTTTTGAGTTTTAAATCACAGGGTCTGATATTTTTATCTTGAACACAGCACGTATGACGATCTGAGAGGCTTTTTTTTAATGTACAGTCAGTTTTTGCTATGTCACATTTCTCTTTGCGTGTTAATTTCTACAAATTTGTGGTGCTTTCTGCAGACTGGTGATGCAGTCATTGAAGGTGCCTGCATGTTTATTTTTTAATGTTTTTTTCCCTGCTGCTTGTCTCATCCACACAACAGCACTGACTACTGCTCGAGCTGTATGTGTGTTTGTTTGTGTGCATGTGTGCGTGCGCAAGTGCTCTGAAGCAGTAACCGTGGCTGTGTGTGATGTTGCTGTAACAGAGTGTGTGTGTGTGTGTGTGTTTTTAGTGTTTAGGCCTGCTGTGCTTGTCTGCTGAGATGCACTGTGCGAATGTTGGCCGCTCAGAGCCTCACGTTGTGCGGGGATGTTGGTGCTGCTTTCAGGTGCAGCGGTTACTGTCGGTTCTCTGTCCAACCTGCCTGAAGCTGAGAACACTGTAAAAGTTAATTCCTGCTTTGTTTAATTTATAATTGTTGACAGATACCGGTAAGATCTCTTTTCAATTGTCTACAGGCTGGAGCAGTGACAGCCAGGCGACAATGCAGGCTGCTCTGGCATTTTGCAACAAGCAGCTTGTAGGCTTACCAAACTATTAATGCTCCTATTCCTATTCCAAAAGAATGTCCATCTCAGTTGCAAACTCTAAAAAACACCTGTCTCTTTTTGCGTTGCATTGGTTTTTTGTTATGTCTACCTCAGATTGGCACAGGAAAAGCACTATTTCTTAACCTTAGACGTCACAAATGGTGTATTATTGCCTGCATTTGATCAAGAATTTGTGATTGATCTGTCAAGTTGTACAGTCCCTGAAACCTAGAGTGATGATTTGCACCTTATTTTGCTGTGGGCTCATCCTAATGAGAACCCACCCACAAACATAGGACCACCAACTTTATACAGGCTTCAGCATTTCTAGCCCCAGTTACCTAAATATGAAGTCAGTCATAATTATCTTTGTAAATGTTTGTAATGAAAGAGAATAAGGAAATATATAACACTTGTGGATGTAGAAACATGACAACAGTGAAACTGTGTGTGGATTCATCAGTGTCTTACTCATTTTTACAAAATGGCACCACAGTCCTGTGCACACTGAATTGTGGCTTGCTCCATGTTGCTCAGTTATCATGCATGATGACTTAACTGGCCTGTGGCTCACACGTTTTCTCCATGTTTAGAGTCATCATATCTGGTGGTGGTTGTGAAGGTGTGCCTTAGGCCAACATTGTGTACGTCACTGCTCACCATTAGTGGTGACGTGCACTGTGTTTTACCAGAGTCAGGGTGACTTCATTTTGCCTGAAGGGACGAGAGAAATAATGTAATTTATGTTCACATGCACCAGTTGATTTTCTAATTCATTGTCATGACAAACCTAAATAAAACCTACAGTATGTTTCTATTTTCATGTGATGTTTTTGTTTACACTGCAAGAATTACTCTTACAGCCATTTAGAGTTTGACAATTTATAAAATACAAAACACATTTAGAAATGAGTTAATTGTGTAGCAACCACATTCATCTTCCTGGAGTAAAAAAATTTTTCCACCAAGCAAAACCTTAAATTTGAGGTTCAAAATATATTGTCAACCTTGAAAATCTCACCTTGAGTAGCTGTTCTGGAGCTTTCAGACACATCACATGATCTTGCTCAGCAGATGGACTCTGTTCAGACGTCATGGAACTGTAAATGTTCCTTTCGTCCACTTGTGGGGACATCTTGTTCGCGCTGACTTAAAACTTGAGAAAACTGTGCTGGTGATGATCACGTGTTCTCCTTAGAATTTGATGTAAACCTGATGAGAAGCTTTAAAAGGCAGACAAAGTGATGTCTGCTCTTAAAAATTAAAAACACTCAACAATAACTTTTACTACATAATCAGACATTTATTGTACACTGCAGCAGCTGCCTTTAAAGGCAAACATTTAGTTTACAAAATAATCCTAGTGCTAGTACAGTAATTTACAAGACTTCAGGGGACAGTGAAGTGCACAGTTGACAGTAAAGATGTTGCTGATGGCTTCTAGTGCTGTTTGAAGGTCTCATATCTGTGAAGACTCTAGCCACATTGAGGAGCTCTTGACGCGCGGCTGCTGAGAGTCCAGCTTCAGCAGCGCCATTACAGCGCCCTCTATCTTTGACATCCACACTCTCTGAAAAACACACATGAAGAAGGTGTCATCAAGTTTACTAAGCCAGAGCTTAGCTAAAGCTTAAAATGATGCCTATCCAGTGACTCTTATTTATGGAAAGATTTAAGAATTAATGGAAATTATACTATAATATTCCTAAAATTCGTTAACCTAATATAATGCTCAGATAAAACTCAAGATATAACGCATTTGAAAAAAAATCTAAAATTCTGTGCCCATACATAACTGTGCGTCCAAAGTAAATAAGAATTATTTTTGTAGTTCTCTGTAGATTTCACAGATGAAATCTTGTGTTGATGCTGTTCACACAGCAGAAATGTTTGGATATAATTAACATATCCACACGTGAATGTAAGCAGTGCTTTGACAACTTCTCGGGAGGTCACAGCTGAATTGATCTACCTTGGCAGACTCTGACGCAGCTTGCAGGATGAACGCACCGATACACTGCTGGTAGCGGTTCTGGTGCATGATTATGAAAGAATGAGGCAGCCCTGATGCTGTGGAGAAAGCACAGAGAGACAATTCTTCCATTAAATAATATCAACAAGCAAGATTGGCTGTGAACAGAGCAGTGGTATTTTCGTTCAGCTCAAATCAAACTCAACATATTTACTTTCTAAGATTAAATCAGTGGTTCTCAAACTCTTTCTGGCATGCCCCCCTTCAGAAGCCCAAAAAAAGTTCACGCCAACAATGACAGGGGAAGCAACTAACAACAAACAACAAATAAAGGTCACCATGATAGCATCAGCATACCATGTTGTTTGTTTATTTTTCCAGCATAATTCCCCCCACTTTGAGAACCACTGGATTAAATAGAAGCACTGTTAATATAAAAATGTGTCACCATGGACTACATCTAGTCTTTAAAATCCAAACAAAAACAATGTCTGAGATACTAGAGCTGTTGTAATTACTTGAGGCGTTCAGCTGATCAATGTTCTTGAGCTGGAGTCGGTCCAGAGAGACGGGCTGGTCAAGAACAGTGAAGGTGCATCCCTCCTTCAGCAGCTGATCCAGCTCCAGGTTCTGAGGCATCCTCAGAGGGTTCTGCTCTGGACCGATGGACCTCTGCACAAGGAGATGGGATATGAGGTGAACAAGTTATGATGCCTATGTGGTTACTTCTACTGAATATCTCTCACTGGTCCAGAATGAGTGAGAACAGAGTGATGCACCTTCTTGTTTCTCTTTATCTTTGTGATCAGCAGGAATTCATCAAACAGGAACAGATAAACATCTATCAGCTTTGTGTTCTCTGGTGAGGAACCGGAGAAAGATGCTTTTAGATTTTGCTCAAATCAAAACAATGAACATGTAAAATGTGTTGGATTTATGCCAGCTGTACACACACACACACACACACACACACACACACACACACACACACACACACACACACACACACACACACACACACACACACACACACAAACACACACACACACACCTGTGAGCACCAGTTTCCCTTCATGCAGCAGACTTCTGTGAGAAATAAGGTTCTCCAGAGTGACAGCCTTTAGGAGATGTTTCAGATTCTGAAAGAGAAGCAGTCAATCAGGTAAGAAGATAACATTGTCACCTTTTGACGTGTAAGCTGATACGCTGCGCTGTAAAACGTGAGTACTCTGAAATAGTTGTCATTCGCTTTTCGTGATATCTGATTTCACATCCAGATAAATGATCGGATCATCTTATCTGCACACAAAAGGTATTGGAGGGTGAAGTGTTGAAGTGAATCTGTGAGTTCCCTGCTTTGCTCTGTCAAACACAGCTCTCACAGACACACAAAAATATTAATATGTACACAACAGCACACAACCAGACAGACCTCAGGGATGAAGGCACGCTTGTCTCTCTCCCATACAGGCAGCCACACCAGGGCATCTCGCAACTGTTTCACTTTCTGGTAGTTGTCCAACCATTTGACCTTTCCCTCTAAATCACCTGGGAAAGAGAAGGATCGTCAGACTCTTGACGAGAATGTTCTGCTAAAACTACTTTTAGGAATGAACTGTTAATTACTTATGAGCACAATTACATACTTTAGTCGCATTAATGACACCTTTTATCTTGATTGACAGATGTATTACTCTTGTGAGTCTGTGAGGGCATGGCTAATAAAACACTATCTGTCTTGTGTTTTCCTCTTTGGTGATGGTTGCCTGCCAAACACGGGTGTGACAGTGTCGTGAGAGATTACAGCTCACTCAGCTATCACAGTAAATACCCCACCCCCACCCCACCCACACACACACACACACACCCAGAGGACATTGGACTACACATCTCAGCTATGGCCATGAGTGCTCGACCTAACCTCTGCCACACCTCTTTAATGGTTATATAAAAGTGTATAATTCAAGACCTGCGAGGCGGCGCTGTTTGGTTTCGTAAGGGTTATTTGTTCAATACGGCTAAAATGACACTGAGGTGCAGCGCTGCAGAACATTTCCCACAGCCTGTCCATTTAGTTACAGAGTAAACCGACACAACAGGTCTGCAGGCACAGGCATGTTGTGGAGAAGAAACGGTCAGGGCTGCTGGCGGCTGTCCAAGGCATGAAACCTGTTTGCTCTGAAAGCTGCTGTTTGTGTTGATGGAAATAACCTCTCTTGCATCTGCTCAACATCCCTCTTGTATTTTTATATGTTTGTAAACCATCTGCTGACAAACACCCGGCTAAAGAAATGCTTTAGTCATGATCAGCTGAATGACATTGTTGGGATCTCTGACGATTGAAGCACACTTTGTCATCAGACAGCTGATAAGATTTGTGTAAAGTGCTTCAAGGCATATAACTAGGTCTGCAACAATACATGCTTACTCAGGCAGTGAGAGTCTGCTGATAGGGCAGAGCAGAAATTCTGAGATTGTATGGGACAGTATTAACAAAATAAGAGCATATTCTGTTATGTAGTGATGTGTTGGCAAGCAATGGGATATTGCAGGGATATGCGCCGCTCACATATAGATGTGTCCACTTGCTCCGCTATAGTCTGCAGGCCCCTGGTCTCGTCCTCTGTCTGATATCTCTTCGCAATATTCCGCAACAGCATCGGGTACCGAATTAGTCTCTGCAAAGGCACCACCAACAGGTCACGCAGCTGCAGCCTTCGGCACTGCTCGTTCCTCTCGCACCACTCTTGGGAGAGAAAATGGGGGAGAAGAGAGAGAGAGGACAGGGTGAGAGCAGGGCTAGAAAAAGAGGGAGGTCAGAAGGGGTGAAAGAGCTTGTCACGGTGATTGTTAGAACAGAGGGAGGAAAAGGGGGGGTGGGCAGTGAAAAGAGTGCGAAGAGAAATGATATCTAAGACCAAAACACAATAAAAGCCTTAACAAATACATGAGCCCAATGACAGGGAAGGTTACACGAAGGACAAATGGTCACATTCCTCTCTTTGGCAAGCCTCAGAGACACTGAACTGGTTGTTGCCGTTTAGCAGCAGTGTTGCCTGTGTGTCTCTCATACTTGCACAGTGTTCTGCCTCGCTGGTCAAGGTACACACGACGGCCTTGCCACCGCCTCTGTCTCTCACAAGACACAATTTACGGAGTCACCTCCCCCGTATTCTTCACGTAATCCAAGTCTCTGGGCTTGTGGCTGTCCAGATACAGAGCTGTGAGTAGTTGAGGCAGTACGGCAGACAGTGGACATATACTCTGGAAGGCCTACAACAGATAGAGAGTTATACAAACACTGGGTCACATCAGCCATTCATCTGCAGATAAACAGATCAGAAAACAGGGCAACAACTGAGCAGGAATTTATTTATTATCGTTGACAGTATTAAACTAAGATTAGTAGAGTGTAAGAGGAAGTAAGTTTTACAGACATTCGATCCAGTCAAAATCAGCATGATTCCTTATTATTTGTATTTTATTCTGAAAGGCTCCTGACATGTGACAGAGACGTCAGATTAGCAACAGATATCAAACTATATTGGAGTGAGTGTAGTATTTAACTAACATTTTACCACCAGTTAATGTAATGTTGTTTGCTCTCATCATAAGTGAGATACAATACAAAAAACATAGAAATCATATTTCCTTTAGTACACCAATACAACATGCAGTAACTCTAATAATCTTTAATTATTGATTATTATTATTGATTATTGCAACTGAATTGTGTCATAAAAACATCCAGTTTAATGTAACCCTTAGTCTCTCCAGCAAATATTTGAAAAGTCAGGGTGCAATGCTTCCTTTGTCTCAGCTGCCTTAAGGCCAACAGAACTTAATTATCTAATGCAGACTGCTGAGGCTAAGAGCGCTTGTTGGTGTGTGTCCACGCATGCGTCACGCTTGCCTTGCCCAGAGTCTAGCAGGTGGCCCGCACCGTAATTCCAATGTGTCTTTGATGATCGCTGGAGAGGTTGTTCAGGAAACCAAAGTCACCTTGAGGCAGAAAACATCAGTGCTTCAAGTGTCACTGGCGCTGCCATGAGACGCTGTCGATTCTCACCACTTTCAGTCTAACAATAGAAGAAATATTACGAAAAGAGGAGACAGGTCACAGGCAGTCAGTAGTTGCACATTAAGATGAGTGAATGAATTGATTAATGAGTAGATAGAGACAGATCCATCTTAGGAACCAACAATAGGAATAAGGAATAAGTTAAATTAATATAACTTTTAGATCATTATTATATGGTTTTAGGCTTCTCTCTTTGGATACTCTACGCTGCTATTTAGTTAAGTTTTTAGTATAAAATCTTTGTATGATGCATTAGGGCAACTATTCATTACACTTTGTGTGAATTCAGATTTTAGGCATACTCATACATATCTTTTAGCACTTTCTTATTTCATTTTTTCTGCAACTCATTGTTAGCAAGATTTTAATATAAACTCTTGCAATGTTTTGATGCTGCACAACACACACTGTTCATAGTCATGAAGGCTGGGCGTGTCGTTGTTATTTACATACTATAAATGCTGGGTACATTTATTTGCATGTCCTCACCAGGCAAAGCTCGTTGAGGTTTGCTAACAGTCGCCAGGCGCCGACGCCAGTCAGGCAGCGCCCTCATCTGCAGGTTTGTGAGTGTAGCCAAAACACCTGAAGGCAAATAAAAGAAGTCAGAGAGAGAGAGAGAGGAGAGAGAGAATGGGCTCAGCTAATGGTCGTGCTAGTA